>JAHLJT010009355.1:20417557-20524244 GCA_031308135.1 Acheta domesticus | reverse complement strand
AAAAACAATTGAGAGCTTAGAGGTTGTACGTACCGGCCTGGGACACAGCTCCGCTGGTGAAAATTCCTGATGGGAGAGGGACTTGCATATCAGTTGGCGTCGGAGCTCACTTCCCGCGTGAAAAGAACACGGCACCTCCAAAGATATGACACTTACGAGATTAATGATTTAAGTAGTTGATGCTTCCAGAGACAATATTCATTCTAGGAAAAGCACTTGTTCTCTCCTGCACCTCCCCTTATGTAGGAGCTGTGTTCACGCCTTATGAAGATGAAGAATAACATTACATGCAGGGCCGAATTACGAACATTTAGATAACTGAGTATAGTTACAATTCGTACTATCAAATACAATTACATTTAGCTTGGAATATTTCATAAAGTGCCACTTTATAGGGACTTAATTTCTGTATCTTTCTCAGTGCCATATCCAGATGAAATGTGGAATAAATGGGAATATTAATACAGCCTAATTTATTCTTATTAATGTCTGTGGTTAGGTGTCATTTTCCACATTTTCTTTTTTTGAGTACCTCTTGTTGGTTCAAAGTTTTGAATTTGAGCCCCTAAGTGTGTGGACTTAACCAGCTCCTCTTTGTTTTAGGAACCGTCATGAAATCGGTAATGGAGAGAGCGTCAATGGAGAGAGCGTCACGATTGCATCGAAGAAGGTAAGTTGTATTATTTATGAACTGAAGCAACGGCATCAGATGGTCTTCAGTTGCAAATTTCGGAAAGGGAGTATTCCAAGGGATAATATCTGAAGGGTTTTGGCCTAGGCACAGCTTGCAAGGTGTGTGTTTCAAAAGGTATATATTGTAACTCATAAATTATGAATGTTGGAAGGAGAAAAAACGTACGAAAACAAAAATTTAATATTGGGATATCACTTGTCTGAGTATAGAGAAAGAGGATCATGGCTATATGAAAACTTCCCCCTAGAGAGATTCGTAACAGAACCATATTGGGATGAAATGCGTCGCGTCTCTATTGGATTTTCACGTGTGTTGCTTATTGGCTTGAGAATATGATAGCATCTTTTCCCCAGACCGAAAGTTCTACGACCTCGTACAGTTCCCTTCCATTTTCATAAAAAGTATATTCCTACAGTAACAAATAGTATTATTTTATATTACTAACACAATTATAACAAATTGAATTATCAGCCCAGTATTGAAAATTTTATTAAAACAAATATATTTAAATGTCTTCTATGTGTCTACATTGCCTTTTTAAATAATTTAAAAAATTCCATTATTTTCAATTCTGAATGAAATGGATTATTTATATTTTTGATGACATCGAATGAATTTTATATCTTTTAATTCTAGATCATTCTCAGCAATTGCATTTTTCAATTGCTGCTTGAATACAAACTACTTAGTACTCTATCTCATAAAATGTTTCCAATACCAATATTAAAAACTTCCCCCTAGATAGATTCGTAACACAGCCATATTGGGATGAAATGCGCTGCGTCTCTATTGGATGTTTCCAATACCAATATTTGAAAACATTTGTTCGATACTTTCAGAGCAAACTGCAAAACCATATTGTGAGTATGGTATTCATATTAGGTAATGTTAAAATACAACAGTGAAGATTCAGATACTAATTATTGACTTCTTAATCACTGGTGTCTTGATTACTTTTTCAATATGAGCTACTTCCAATTAGTTGTTTTGTTTATATGTTTTTCTGTGTTATGTAATGACCACAACTGACTTTCGGAGTTATCGATTAATTCAGAATTTTACCTCAATGTTTCTTCCACCTGAGATGTGTTTTGTGTGTTATGTCCACCCTCTATGTTTTGATTACAATTAAATTGTTCTTTTATATGGTGATATTGGCGTGTATCACTTTTTGGTGGTATTATCATGTAACTTTACTGTGGCTCTTGCAATTACGACTTTTCTGAAGGGGAGCCTATAAAAATTACAAGAAACACTGATTAAAATGGAATATAAATTTTTTTCTGCATAATTGTATTTATAAATACGTTTTATTTTAATTTTGTAATTAAAATGGACAATTTCTACTTTTCTTCAAAGTTTAGTACGATTTTTGATCTCCTTGATTTATCGTATGTCTGGTTTTGGTCTCTAATTGCAAAACACTTGGTTTACAAGGAAGTTTTATATGTTGGGTTTCAAATAAGGTACATAGAGGTAGGAAGAGAGAGCGCTGACCACTATTAGAAGCTATTTGCCTCAGATGATTCGCATGTTTGCGACGTTTCACGTTTCTACATTTGGACTTCTCCGACAAACCTACGGCAGGAAACCGCAGACTTGTTTTCCTGGACTCAAATTGCAAGAGTCTCAGTGCCTTTTCATTCTGAAAAGCTGTACACACGCACAGAGAACACCACACGCCCAAATATGAGTAAGTTCCGGGGTGGCGAAGAATTCGCACTTTCTACGTTCGTCGTATGTTGATGAGTCACGTTGGCCGCATGGGCACGGGTGAGCTGGCAAAGCGTTGCCACCCGTTCACCGAATGTAAGCGCCCCATTCAAACAGCGCGGTTAGTTTGGAGTCAACTTTCCAGCGAGCGCCGGACAGCGGGTCTGCCAATTAAAAACGATCAACAAGCCCCGCGCTGCTATCGAGCAGACCTCACACAAAGCGGAGCCTGTGCCCGGGGGACGGGGGGCGGCAGCGGCGGCGGTGAGGCGCTAGGCCTTCCTCTGGAGCACGGGCGAGGCCTGACGCTTGGACAGCCATTGGAAGGAATCGAATCAGCGTTCTTTAATAAAAGGGATATTGTAAACCACTTTCTAAAGTATTCAATTAAATAGGGTTTTAAAAGAAGAAGGAAAAATATTGCTCTATTGTATTTTTGTCATCCCAATTAAATGTTGATGTGATATATAATGTAGAAATTATATGTAATGAATTAGTTTACGTTTGTATTGTATACATTTAAAAAAATATTTAATACGCCTGTAACAAGTAATGTAATTCAGCTTCCGGGTCAGTGACCCCCACCTCGATCAGGTTTTTGTCCAGTTTCCCCTGATCCATTGAGCAAATGCTGAGATGGCCCCTTGTTTCGCTTCTGGACGTAAATGTAGCTTCACTGTTTGCAGGTTTTGTTGAGCACTCCTTTTGCTTGTAATGGTAGGAGTAGAATTGATGTTCGTTTACTATTCTGTTAGCAATGCATTTTCTATAACTCGGGAACAAACATTTTTCAAATTTTTATTTTTCTAAAATAATAATTATTTTCTAAATTCTTGTTTCTAGTTTTTCAGTTTTTTTTAAATTCTGGGCCTCAAGAAAATGTGCGCAGATAAATCTCTTTACCCACACGTCATATACAGTTTTGTTTTTTGTCAAATAAATTAAATAAATAAAAATGTTTCATTTCCCTAATTTTTGTTCGTTTTCTTAAATGCCTTGTTAAAGAAATTTTAAAGGAAATAATTATATATATTTCTTCATATAATTTAGAAGTCTCACAAGTATTTTTCAGAGTTGTCCTGTGCTTTTAATAGCAGCTGTAAAGTGTAACCACAGCTCTGTGAGAGTAAATCTAAACGGAACCGAGAAGCTCGTCTTGAACTTGCCTGACCGGATAGGTGTGCAGCGCAGACGGGCCAAGCGTGCGGGCATGCCGAAGCTGGCTAATCGATAATTGTGGAAAATAAATAACACCGAATAATCAACTAGCAAGTTATAATACTGTTATGGAAGTAGTTTAAGCGATACCTACTTTCACAAATTAATGCATTTTTTTATATAAATTAAATTCGTAAAATATAAAAACTCGGATACGATTCATTGCGGCCATAGAAAGATAACAGAGCGCCTAAATTATACGATGTGTGCAGATCGTTCTTCTATAACTAGGTATGAGCGAAAGTTGTAAGCACGTTTTCGTGAACGAGAGAATTAATAAACCAAAGAGTTGTAGAAATAACTTTGTTCAAAATGAGCTAGTTTCAAATGCACTTTGTATTTAATTTTTAGATGAAAAATCCATTTTAGTTTCATTGTTTCTCATTGCGCCCTAGTAACAAATCAGAAATGATGCATTTGCACTGGAGAAGGCCACAGAACGATGGTATAAAGGTTGGTACACCTGATAACAACCGGAGAGCCTCAAGATAAAGCGTGACTCAGTCGGCCCCGGGTTCGAGATCGCTAAGCGAGTAGTGCCGTAGTGATCACGGACCGAGGGGTCGCGGGTTCGAGTCCCGCCTCGGGCATGTTCATCCCTTCACCCCCTATCATCACCATATCGTTTTATCCACATACCATAACGTTAAATCCAATAGTGATAACTAATAACCTAGTAGTTGATGCGACCTCAAAAAACAAACAAAACGTGGCACAGTCCTCAAAAGCCTCAAATTAACTTCAAAACACATTTCCCATTATTATGGTACAGAATGTTTATAGTACACTTTATATTTTTAGAGCACAATTAGTTATTAGCTCTCCTGTTTCTGTGATTGTTATCCCTCCACGAGACAATAGTGCCTCGAGGGACTGGCAACTGGTCGCTGCACCGTGGACCTTCGTCAGTCGTCGGGGACTTTTCTCAATCAATGGGGAATAGCCCCTCGGTTCGACGCTCGGACTTACGGATGAGGATGGGCGCTGGATGAGGAAGGAAGGTGGCCCGTCGTATAGAGTACTGCTCTCGCATCCGAATAGAATAAAGAGGAAGCCATGCCGTTCGACCGATCATAACAGCGGACCTTTTGTTTTCTCACTTAAACAACTTCGACTCAGCCAATCCTTCCACTGCCTGGACCGAACCAAGGACCTCCCATTTTATGAATCATTAATTACAGACTCACTGCTACTTTATATAACAGTGAGAGTATGTGTGTTTGTATGTGCCACAAAAAATTTAGAGCCGTTGCAGTGATAGCTCTCAAAGGGTTCCCCCGGATAAGATGGTAAAAAGTTCCCCTCAACCAAATTACATATGAGTGGTTACACTATAATTCTAACATAAAAATATTATTTTTGAAAGGTTTCTTAGCCCCCGTCCCACCACCCACACCCCTATACAGCCAAAAAAGTGTTTTTTTTAATTTCAATTTTTTTCGACAACTTAACACTATTTTATCAGACTGAAAAAATATGATAAATAAGAACACAATTTGAACTATCAGAAAAACATTTTTCAATATTTTCTCAGGCCCAAATTCAAACACAAAAAAATATTTTCGAAAAAAAAATCAAGAAATATTTTTTACTGTGTCTTAGAAGCCTGGAACAGGCTTGAAAAAAATGTCAAAGGTTCCTATTAAGACACAAATTGTTGTGCATTTTTTTCAGATTTTTTTAATTTGCTGGGCTGCAGTTAAAAAATAAAAACCATTTTCCCGCCTTTAAAACACCTGGACTTTCAATATACTTTGAAAATTACTGCAACGGTTCTGTGCATTTATTTTAGTGTTTATTATACATTAGTATACATTGTTGTAGCACCCAATAAAGTTTTGATTTTTGGAATATACTTACAAAGTATCTAATCGTTTGCATAAGTAATCGTACGTTACGGAAAGACGATAGTTTTGGCAATTTATGAGAAACAATCGACACAAGATCTTGTAAGTGTGATACTGGTGGATAAAGAATTACACCCCATCCTACATCAAACAGATTTTAGAAGAAAAAATAGAAGTTTGCAGATTATGACATAAAAAAATATTGCAACACACATTATAATGTCAAATAACTCGGAAGCGATGCTTCCTATGCCTTTTAAACCAGGTTTGCTTGTCTCATGGGGACACGACTTTTTTTTAGAACAAGTAAATTCTAACAGATGACATGTTTTGGGGGCGGGTAGATGACAAATGGGAAAATGATAAGGGACATTTCCGGTGCAGGTGAAGGATAGATGGGCAACAGTGGGGAATTGAAGGGGAAGAGATTAGGCCCCGATTATGTCGTTGGGATGTATTTTTCAAAATACCACTTTTATGATCATCCTATTTTACAATTTTGTATATTAGTTATTTTGGGTGCCCCCTTTCCCTAGCACAGGTGGACAGAAAATAGAAACCGATATCAATGTAAAATTAAATTGAAGAAAAATACTGAAATTATCTTTCACGATAAAATTAAGGGGACTATTTTATTTTTTGCGAACTTTTATCTCAACGCTCAGCAATATTGGAATGAATTCTCTCTCACAGTACCGGGTCTATAATGCCGTAAACTACTTTTCGGGGGACGGGAGTTTGCAGTTGGGTGCTACATTAAATCAATTTTCAATTTTCATGCAATTATTATTTACAAAGTGCAGAGTTTTCGCACGTGTACGACTGTCTCCATATTTATACGTATTCAAGAAAAAATACTTAGGTAAAGGAAAAGACAACCTTTTCTCTAGTGTGAAACATCTACAGACGTGAGACCACAGGCTTTCGCAGCCAATGCGTTACTATTTATCTGTCCGGGAGACGCCGCGTTCTAGGCTCAGTTGTCAACGTTTCAGCTGCTATTCTGTGTCCTTCCTCCTCAAGCAAGGTCGCACGTGCCTAGGACGCGGCAACTGCCGAACAGCCAGGTTGACTCTAAATGTCTTAGTTTTTTTTAACTATGACCCAGCTATGAAAAAAATATGAAAAAATTCACAAGCATTCTGAGATGAAGTTTTAAGATTATTTTTGTGCCAGTGTCTGTGTTCTAAGACAACTAAAACAGTTCTTGTAAATCTGGGTCTAACCTCGTTTCCTTCATTTTTCCACATGTCCCTCAATTATCCTCAAATATGACATAATTATTATTAATAAACTGCCAAACACTGTTATCTTTCCTTAGCGTATGATATGCTCATACAAAGGATAAGAAAGCTTTTAAAAATGATACTTTGTATCTAAACTTTATTGGGTGCTACAACAATGTATACTAATGTATAATAAACACTAAAATAAATGCACAGAACCGTTGCAGTCATTTTCAAAGTATATTGAAAGTCCAGGTGTTTTAAAGGCGGGAAAATGGTTTTTATTTTTTTAACTGCAGCCCAGCAATTGAAAAAATCTGAAAAAATGCACAATAATTTGTGTCTTAAGAGGAACCTTTGATATTTTTTCCAAGCCTGTTCCAGGCTTCTAAGACACAGTAAAAAATATTTCTTGATATTTTTTTTCGAAAATATTTTTTTGTGTTTGAATTTGGGCCTGAGAAAATATTGAAAAATGTTTTTCTGATAGTTCAAATTGTGTTCTTATTTATCATATTTTTTCAGTCTGATAAAATAGTGTTAAGTTGTCGAAAAAAATTGAAATTAAAAAAACACTTTTTTGGCTGTATAGGGGTGTGGGTGGTGGGACGGGGGCTAAGAAACCTTTCAAAAATAATATTTTTATGTTAGAATTATAGTGTAACCACTCATATGTAATTTGGTTGAGGGGAACTTTTTACCATCTTATCCGGGGGGACCCTTTGGCACGAATACTTTTGAGCGGCCGAGAATAAAAGTAGCAAAGTTGAGTTTCGAAATGTTACCCTGAAATGTGAGATTTATAATATTTAATTAAATGTGCCGCCCTAATACATGTGAGCGACGTTGCTGCCGATAGAAAAGTAAACCGAGCAGAGGGAATAGACGCAGCTGAAAGAACAGAATGGACGGAGCGTATGAGCGGGAGGGGCTGGTTGGACAGGGCAATAGGAGTGGTCAGGTCGGCCATGACAAGTCAGAGATGACTGGCTAAGCGTGCAGGGGAGACGATGGAGGCATGGCTGCTTAATAATTTATTTCATTACTTGCGAGTTAATTACAACTTAGAGTCGCTTATCGCATCCTAGCTTCCATTTGCTACGATCTTTCCAGTCGTTTTCTTGCAGGTTTCTTCCGTCCATCGCTGCATTTACTGCATCCTTCCAAAGTGTCCTCGAACTCCCTATTCTTATTCTTTCTGCAGGGGTCCATTCGATTATTCGGCAGAGGCGAAGTTTGCTTAATAATAATTGTGGTAAATAAATAACTGGAAAACACCGGGCAATCAGCTACTAGACTTTAACACTATTGAGACCAAAACAGTGAAGCCAACCATGCGAACACATGGTCCGTCCACCCCGTGCTCCACAGGGACTCTGCGCACGTGTCACCGAGTGCGTGCCGTTGCGCTGACCATCGTCCACGCCCGCCCCGCCCACCCCTCGCCCGCCGGCCCCGCCCCCCGCCGCGGGCGGGCGGGCGCGCGCTTGTTTGTTATCTTGGGCGCGTTTTGTTTGGCGAGGAAGGCGGAACCGGCGCGCCGCGCGCGGGGGCCGTCGATAAGCCCACCGCGTCAAACGCGTCCGGCGGCCCGCGTGATAAAACGCGCATCCATACGCATGAATCTTAAATCCACAGGAACACGCCACGCCGCGTGGCGTGGCGTGGCGTGGCGGGGGGTAGGGGGTGTTGGTCGCGGTCGCGCCGCCGCCCCCGCGCCGCGTGCCACGCCCCCTTGCGGCGGAGGATGCGGCCGCGCTTGCGGCTGAAGGGGAGGGTGGCAGTTGTGGCGCTTGTGGCTGAGGGGATAGGTGGCGGCTGTGGTGGTGGTAGTAGCAGCACTGACAGTGGTACTAGTGGTAGGGGACAGAACGGGCGGAAGGGTGAAAGTGGGAGGGCTGGTGGAGACAGTGACGGGAGCGAGGCTGTTGTGGCGGCTGAGAGGATGGGTCGCGGTTATGGTGGTGGTAGTAGCAGCACTGACTGTGGCACTGGTGGTCTGGGACAAAACGGGCGGGTAGGTGAAAGTTGTTGGGAACGTGGAGACGGTGACGGGAGCGTGGATGAAAGCCGGGGGGGGGGACGAGGTGGGAACGTGAATGGAGGCAGTGGCAGACGGGGACGAGCAAGCGGGTAAGGGCGGGAGTGCAAGTGAAGGCAGTTCTGGCGCAAGCGGGGGGGGGGAGGAGGGAAGGCGAGGCGGGAACGTAGATGGTGGCAGTGGAGATCGGGCACGGGAGCATAGGTAAAAGTGGGGGTGGAGGAAGTGGCGGGTCCGATGGAGGGAACGGGGATAGGAGCTGTCGGGCTGGCGAGGCGGGAACGTAATGGTGGCAGTGGCGGTTTGGGACGGGCGCGCAGGTAAGAGTGGGAATGGTGGTGGTGGTGGTGCAGGGTGGTGGTAGAGGGAGCGGGGATGGAGCGGTAGGAGTGGCGGTAGGAGTGGCGGTAGGAGTGGCGGTAGGAGTGGCGGTAGGAGTGGCGGTAGGAGTGGCGGTAGGAGTGGCGGTAGGAGTGGCGGTAGGAGTGGCGGTAGGAGTGGCGGTAGGAGTGGCGGTAGGAGTGGCGGTAGGAGTGGCGGTAGGAGTGGCGGTAGGAGTGGCGGTAGGAGTGGCGGTAGGAGTGGCGGTAGGAGTGGCAGTAGGAGTGGCGGTAGGAGCGGCGAGAACGCGCATGTGGTCAGTGGCGGTAGAGACCGAGTGCACGCGTGGAAGTGGGCGTGGAAGTGGTGGCGGCGCCGCTGGCGGGAGGGTGGGAGCGGAAGGGGATCTAGAGGGATACGTGACGGTGTGAGGGGTGGTAGGGGATTGCGGCGAGGTGGTTGTAGTGGCGGCAAGGGAGAGGAGATATTGCTGTGGCGAGTTGATAAGAGAGGGAGGATATTGGCTGCTACTGGAGGTGTATTCCTTAGAGCGGATATCTGAGTAGCTGTTCGGCGAGGAGAGAGGGGGATGGATGGATGGATCAATAAAATGATGAATAACGATGATGTTCGGGGATCATGAGGTTAGTGTTATAATTCACTTTGGAGTAGGGCCGTAAACGAACAATCATCAGGTTTTTATGATTGAGTTATTTTACAATTGAATTCAAAATATTTTTAATTATATCTTGAATTCGAAGTGTCCGTTAATTGAAAATTCACGCAGTTTTATTGTGTAATAAAATTTTTCATTTAAAACGTTTATTCAATGATTAACGAAATGACCATCGTGAGAAATATGTCGCCTGGAGGAAGAGACGCACAAAACTCGGCAATTGTAATTTACCATTTGTAATCATAAATCTGTGCACTTCAGCCGTCTCCTGATTCCTTAAAATAGCGGAAATCTACCACATTAATCGTTGATCATACCTGGTGATACTAGTTGTGAATCCAAAAAACGTAATTCCATACATGAACCAATATTTAAGGATTATCGGATGTGCCAAATGTTAATTTAGTCGATATTATGAATAAACTGACACGCAGAGGAAAATCTCTTTGGTATTGGAAATTGGAATATTGTTGGGCAAAATCTCTTTTTTTCAAGCACTAATCAAATTTAAAACATCGACGTATTCGCTGCGAATTATTTAGGGATATCCGATCACATGCGATGATGGAACAGCTGGTCGCTAACAAGAAAAGAATAAACTTCTCTAAAATTCATGGTTAGTCAGAAAAGACGAACACAATAAAGAGGGAGATTGAAACAATTATTTACTAATCTGCAATAAATACTGATTGAAAAGCAGATGTGGAATGTGCCATAGGATCATCAGCGCCGAGAAAGAAACGAAACGTCGTCGAAGAGAAAAGACATCGATGAGATAAGTAAAGAAAGTGAAGCAAAGAGAGAAACAGACAGACAGAGTAGAATTAAGAATGAGAAAGGAGGATGAACAGAAGATAAAATATCTAAATGAGTAACTGAAGCGACGAAGAAGAGAAACCAAGGAATTTTTATACAGATTGAGAAGCACGCTGGGAGGCACAGATATATAAAGGGCTAGCGCGGGCAACTTCATTTTTAGAGAAGTACAGATGCTTGTATTGAAACAATCGGAGACGGCGACAAAGTCCAGAGATGAGCCGAAACGAGAGGGCAGTCGCGCGGGTATCGAAAGCGTCAACAAACGCAGCGTGGGTGCTCGCGTCGGTTCGGTCGCCCCAACTGCGCCGCCCGCGCCCGCTCCCAGGCCCTGTCCCGCGCGGCGCCCCTCGTGATCAATTGCGGCGCGGATCAGCGGCGCGCCGCTGGCCGCCTATCCGGTTTTCACAGGCGCCCGACCCCACACGCACACGCACACGCACACGTTCTCACCCGCTCGCTTTCTCTCGCCCTCCCCTTGCGTACGTACTCTACGCCCCGAACGCTCTCTTTCCTGGCGTGCGAACATTTCTGCTAACCGCGATCTGCTCTTACACGCTCCTTATTTCTTATTCGCTCCCAGTCTCTTGCGACATCCCATAAACTATTCGCACCCTCTGTCCTATCCACATTCTCCCTCCTATCCACACCCCCTCTCCTATCCACACCCCCTCTCCTATCCACACCCCCTCCCCTATCCACTCTCTCTCTCCTATCCACACTCTCTCCTATCCACATCCCTCTCCAGTCCGCGTATCCTATCTTATCTGCAGCTCCCTTTTCTCCTGTCAGCACGTACTCTAGTAAAATAAGTCGATGGCAAGTCGACGGTTCTTCAAACAGACTTGGCGAAATGAAACTCAGAGACTGAGAACACACTGAGTTTATTACAGAAGTGAACAAATACAAAGTTAAACAATATGATACAAATTTCTACTGTACAGTCTAAAATGGTTGTGAACACATTACAACGCTTTCTTACAAACTATATAGATTTCATCCCCGCTCCTGTTTCTAGATACACGGTGGAGGGGGAGACGCTTGTTATGATCAGAGGCGCGGACGCGCTCTGGGTGGCCCTTATCACGGGCGGAGGGGAGACTCCCAAGCAAGGGGTTTGATATCACGAGGGTTGGGTCCCGAAGTGATTTTTCATGATTACGTGGAGGTTAAAGGGGCAGGCGTTAGTTATTGGAGCCTTCGACACTCTGAGTGTGGAACGCGGAGCGCAACTCGGAATAACATTTATCAGTATTTATTGCGTGCTTAAGATAGAAATGGGTTCAAATTATCGGGGTCACGAAAAGACGCCTTTTTCTCTGGTTCTAAGATATCGGTTATCAGAAGTTCGGAGGGCCTCGTGCTTTAATTAAATGCGTAATCCCTGCCTTGCTCTGGAGTTCATTTCGTAATGCTATGTACAGCCTGTACGCTCTGTACGTGAGGATATAAGTCTCTTGACATCTCCCAGTGCAAGTCCCCACACATATACGCTCCCTCTCTTCCACTCACATGTCAATTTCTGCTCAGCAGTACATCTCGCCCTCTCCGTATTTCGCGTTCTGTCCTCGACGTGTCCATTGGCACCTGTTTCCACTAAATTGCATTAAATGTCAAGGCGGCGCATCGTTTCATGTCAAATGGCTAAATTTAAGGTGATAGTAATAAAGGAGGGAAATTCAGGGTGAGGGAAGTACGATCAGGAAATGTAGAGCGAGATAGGATATCGATTTTGAGACCTGAAATCGATCATAAAACAGAAAGTTATTCCCTTCTGTCTACAGTACCAAGTATTTATCGACGCTCAACTATCATGCTTTAACGTGTCACTATTATGATTCATTGTCGTGGATTTCCTATTCATACGAATGAAAGGAATGCTTTAACATTTAAGTAAACATTTTTTAAAACTTTGTTAATGAATAGACATATTGCCAATGAAACTAACGTTGACTTAAATGCCTTTCAGCAACCATAAATGATTTCCCACAGTATCACGATCTAGCCGTATATCGTAGATTTATTTGTTTCTCTAGATTTTAGTCTAATGTTGTCTGGTGATAGTTTATCACGTGAACAGAGTATGCAAACCAGTAAATCTGAAAGCTCTGTAATTGAGAGTGTAAGAACGCACAATATTTCAGCGTATCTCTTTTCGCTCATATGGGAAGAATCAATTCCTGCAGTTTTGCTACATCAGTAAGACGAATTTACTCAACATTTTGTTAGCTTTAATCAACGTTTCACTAAACATTTTGTTATAATTTATTACTATTAAGAAATGCACTAACAGAATGGCTGCGGACCATCTAAATCGTAATATCTCAGTTTTTACCAAAATATATTCTTGAGTTCTTAATGTTAACGGATGTAATTAAAAGGAAGAGTGGCTAACTGACAAATGTTGCATAGTCGAGAGTGAGATTATTGAAAAAGGTTTCCTTCATTAGCCTAGGGTATAATCAAAGGTATGGAGCATTCTTATATAAACTACGATATAATTATATGGACGGACGTTCAGCATTGGAATCGCTGAATTAGTTTCAGGATATGACGTCATGTTTTTGTAATTACTCTAAAATCAATCACTTACTTTATTGCATTATTATATTAAGAGATAATATTTTTTTTAAATGCCCGATTACTTTTTCAGATCAAAAATATATCAGAAATGTATTTGCGTTTCATATATTTGTCACAAAACGTCTAACGGAGCCAATCATTGAGCTTCACAGAACACACTCTTAAGATTTTTTTTTCCTGAAACACGTTCTTCAGACTGAGTGGAAGTCGAAAGTTAATTCAAATAAATATACAGAAACGGATGTAGTCTTTATATTAGTTGTAAGAGAATCATGGGGTTTATCATGCAACTATATTGTGAAAACACTGAAAGCACGAAAACAATTGCTGAATTCTTTATTCAACTCGGACTCGCATTATTTTTCATGGAGAGACAAAAGAATTTACCGATATTGTACATGCATCAAAGGGAGACCTCCTAACAATGTCGTAAAGGAGATGTAGAGGAAAAATATTTGTTCAAATAGAAGAGAAATGTCACCGCCCTGAATGAATGGTACTAGGAAAAGGAAGAAAGATGAAATATGGGATTAACGAGGAGCTTGATCTGTGCCTCACAGAAAAGAAGCGATTGTTTCTGTAATTGTATATTCTTCATCGAGCTTCATGGCTATTATTCTCACGTTGATGTTTATGACAAAAGTGTCGTATTTTTACTTTCCAGTATACGTACGTATACACGGAGTGATATACGTAGTATAGAGAAAGTTATGTAATGCTGCGCGAAAAAATGGCCAATTTTCGGCGGAAAAACATGAATTGCCGGGCCGTGAAAACGAAAAAGTCGATAAAACCAGTTGCTAAATTAAGAAAAAAATCCTCTAACACGTGGTGTATCCAGAAACCCTCTTTTGTGGGTCCTTGATACCGAAAAACCAATTGAAAGGAAAACATCCGTCTGTCCGTCCGTCTGTCCGTCCGTCTGTCCGTCCGTCTGTCCGTCCGTCTGTCCGTCCGTCTGTCCGTCCGTCTGTCCGTCCGTCTGTCCGTCCGTCTGTCCGTCCGTCTGTCCGTCCGTCTGTCCGTCCGTCTGTCCGTCCGTCCGTCTGTCCGTCCGTCCGTCTGTCCGTCCGTCCGTCTGTCCGTCCGTCTGTCCGTCCGTCTGTCCGTCCGTCCGTCCGTCTGTGAACATTGCTAGCACCTAAACCATACGTACGATTCCTTCCAAAATGGATATTCCCCGGTCGATTTCATTCTAGTCGAAGCTTTGAGATTTTGAAAAAGATTCGTCAAAATTTGGGGGGTACTTTATATGAAGCCACCCAGGGATTTTCAAAATTTTCTCAAAAACGGCTTCAAAATTTTTAACGTGCAAGAAAGCTAATAATTTGTGAAATTTAGTTGATATATTACAAACTTGATGTAATAATTGGAACGGAGTTATGATGTTCACAATGGCGAAATCTTTCGATCTAACTTCACAACATCCAGAATGGATAGAAAGGAAAGAACTGCGTGCTTTCCTAACTTGGTAAAGTAGGAGGACCACAATGAAGGGATTGGCCTAAGAAGTCGAGCATGTGCTCGACTATAGACTTGTTTGGGACTACAGATAAAGACAGGTAGTCGAGAGAGCATGTGCTTATGGGCATTTTCCTTGTTCCTGTAGAAAAGCACTTTTATTTCCCGCGAAAATGTTTCGGACGTAAGCGACCATGTTTTTTATTGAAAATGGAATGGGGCGTTAAATCAAAGATGATTCGCGGAAAAGATTACCGTTTTTCCATAAAACTAATGTACCCAGATTACAAAGCTTTTTTGGTGAAAAATACACAAGATTGGTAGTAACTGGCAGCGGAGGACATAAATAATAAGTTAAACCCCATTGTACAAGAGAGTATTGAACGTTTTGTTCTGCACAAAATATTAAAAAATAATCAACATTCCGAAAATTATAATGAAAAAATTAGATGTCTTAAAAGAAAAGTGAGAAAAGCATACGATTTAGGAAAGGTGGGAATAAATTATCAATTTACCTGTTTTGGCGAAGGACCTGTTACAAGCTAAGAAGAATGCCCAAGAAAAAATTCTAAATTCTGTTCTACCTTGTAAGGGCAAGAGCTGAGTGGAATTTTACAAGTATGTGAAAAGATGCCGGAGAAGCAGAGAAAATTCAACTGCATAGAAATTAGGAGATGGGTGATACATTTACAAAGCTATGAAGAAAGCAAACGCACTCTGTACTGAACGTGCGAATTTACGTCTCCAGTGACTCTCTAGTTTGACTGCCTCTGTCATTTGCTCACAAAACCAAGATGGAAAAAAAATATTTTCTTACAACGTAAGCGGATCGTGTTACTGGTTAACTCGAAATCCGCGGGATCGGGCGGAATTTTGGAGAAATTCTACGATTAGAAGGGGAGGCCATAATTCCGTACCTTGTGAGAATTCCGGAAGTCACTACCGGCTTAGGTGGCTCAGGGCGTCAAGTTAAAACACTGCAATGCCTCTCACCGAAAGGTCCTAGATTCGAATTCTGACGGTGGCAATATTTTTTGACACTTGCTACATAGCTAGGACGAATTCAACCGCTGTTTGAAGAATTCTGGAGGCCAGATCCTCTGATCGGTAGTTTTCCGTGTTTTTTTTCGGTCAAACCAGGCGACTGCCGGAGCAGTACCCTAACAAAAGAGCCATGGACCGAACAATCTTTCCTTCTTCTTCCATTTCCTACCCTCATCCTTTACACTTACATGCACTACCCTTGCACAAATGTCAGGAGGAGGTCTTGGAGAATGTCTCGCAAGTCGTGTGTAGGGCGGCGCCAGATCTAACCATCCAGTGGGGAAAGAATATCGACATCTTCCGAAATAAAAACATGCACTACATTTACGAGACGGCATAAAAGGCGCTATAGAAGTTGACGCGCCCGGAAACGCGAAATAATCAACCAATACAAGAACTGGAGAATAAACTCCGATGGTTCCTATTTACTGGCACGGGATCGGTCATTAGAGTCTAATTTTACATTGATTAATTTAATAACGGCTGTACGTAAAATGTCAGAACTTATTCAACTTATTCCTTAAAAAAGGAAAAGAATAAGTTCAGCTCAAATTATTCTTTTCCTTTTTTTTGTAATATCAGATGCTATTGATTTTAATTTTTATTATTACCCCCCCCCCTTTTTTGTTATTGGCTATTTGACTATTGTAATGTTAAATTGACAAATATCCTTTCGAGTGAACCTTCCTTCTGTAATAGTGTTAAATAAATCTATCATCTGTATTAACCCCCCGTTGCATTTCATATTTTGCAATTTTATTTGTTATTGGTCTGTAATAATCATTCTTTTAAATGTATTTATTATTTATATTTGTCCCCCATTTGCATTTTATTCTTCGTAAATTGATTTGCGAAATAAAAGAAAAAAGGTATTTTATACCGGTATGAAAAAATACCGGTATTTTACCGGTATTCAATACCTTTTCGGTCCCTGATTAGTATCTCCCCTTGAATTCCATATTTTGTAATTTAATTTGCTATTATAATTTTAAATGTAAGTATTATATTTTCTTTTGTTTATGTCTGTAGACTGATGATGTTGGCAAAACCGCCGAAAGACGGCGCTCTGAATAAATACACTAAGTTAACGGAGATGACATCTTTTATTATTTCATTTAACTCCAGCTACCTACTATTTGTCGATTCATTCGACATTGCTGATTCCCTCGACCAAGAAGAAATAATTGATGCAAGCTTTTGATTTAGTTCCTCACAATAGTCTTCTTCATAGAATTATCGAATGGGAAGTAGACACGCGAGTAGTCATCTGAATTAGGCATTTTTTTACACAGTGGCACAGTGAGTCCGCATTAGTAGTTTTTAATCCGACAAGATTAATGTGACGTCCGACGTTCCTCGAAGAAGAATGCTAGATTTATAAAGAAATTTTTTCCTCAAAAACAGTTTCAAATTCTTTTTTAATTTACAACAGGGGATAGAGAAAAGAACGTTTTAAAAATGGTGCAGGTCTCATTTTCATTGAACTCTCCAAATTTTCGACAATTGCAAAAGGTACAAACAATGACAGAAAGTATGTATTGTAACACCATTACTTCTTATGTATACTGAATATATTGGTACCAAATTTCGATCAACAATAAGATTTTTCGCAGACGACTTTCTCCAAAAAATAAAGGCGAACACGCTATTTTTCAGTTTCAAAAACAATTGACGTTGTTGAAAGGGCCCCAGGAAGCCGAAATAAAAATAAATTCATATAAATGCAAAACAATTAGTTTAACGTTGGTCCGAAAATGAGTACTCCAAAATACAAAAGGTCGAAATAAAATCCTGGAGGTAATAATTTGAAGCGACCTCAGCTAGACTTATTACGTTCGATTTACCACACAGAAGGCTTGCAAAGCTTTTCATTTTGATATGCACATATTGCGGAAGGCTAACTTAACACGAAAAAACGGTCACAAAATACTTCCTTCGTTCGTCCCTTAATGGAATACGGAGTATTGATGCAGAGATCAGATTAAAGCATTAAATTTTGTGCAGAAGAAATCAGCTAAATTCGCAAACAGGAGCGAATATCGGAAATCACTAGTTATACCCAAAAAGCAGCACGACTGTATACCCTCTTCAAGGTGTACGTAATGCATCTGGCATGGAAAGATGTCTCTGAAAGACTTGAAATGCATGTTAGTTAAGTGAGGACGCCACCACAAAATAAAATGCAGAAAACAAAGAATGGATATTGGGAAATTCAGCTTTCTAAATACGACCATTGTTGTCTGGGCTTTTCTGAACGTTCATCATTTAACCAGCTTCTGTTTAAATACATTTTTTCGCTAGCCGATATGTGAAGTCAAATTTCTTCATGAATACAAATTGTTGACAAGTTCCTACCACCTGATGATTTGGGTATAAGTTCTTTGAAACATATTGAACATTGGTATTTTTCATTAATATTGAAATATACCTTTATCATCGTCTCGTCAAGAGTGTGGTTGTAACTATGGCCTGTTCCAAATTTATATTAAGATTTGGGCGCCAGAAACAGGTTACATTAATTACTACCAAAGTTTTCCCATTTAATTTAAACAAAATTGTATAAACATCCAGCTAGCTTGGGTCGATGGGTCCGGATACAAACACTCGCTATCGCCTCGATAGCCGATTACCTGATCTGCCAACTATACAGTATGGCGTGGAATCTGAAATATAATAATTATATGCTTCCAACTAATTAAAGATTATGATTGACAAATGAAAACTCCTTTCATTTCCAAAGAACAAAATTCAATAATTTATTTAACTTTAAGCTTTAACAATTAATTTTATGGTCATGACCTTTTAAATACGTTATCTCTTTTGTACTGCAGTATTTCTTTACCGTTTTGCTTGCTGACGCTCCGTAGTCGCTTCTCACTTGACCGTTGTTGGTTCCAAGTTTCGCTTCTTTCTTCCGGTCTTGCGCTGCTGCTGACACGTCCAGTCCACACTGCATCAACCATTTATCGGTTCTTATCCGATACTCCCAGTTCCTAATCTTTCCCACTGGTTATAGAAAACATTAAAGTTCAACTGCAATATCCGAAAAACTGTGCAAGTCCTCCGCGAATTCACTTCTGGCAAATAATTCTCAGAGTCCGAAAAACTATTACTTCTCTCACAAAAAAATATACAAGTCCCACTTTCCTAATATAATGTCCGCAAACGATCTTTACACCACGTCATCTACTATCAAAATCCGCGATCTTCACTCCACGACACCCAGAGTCAGAATGTCCTGTTCAATGTGTTCTTTAACCCTTTATGGTTCGGTAAGCGTCCCTCATTCTATTTTTTCAAAACACAGCGGCAAAATTAGACTGTCTAATCTTCACTAGCCAACCCGTGCGTCTCTTACGAACCCAAGTAGCCGCGACCCCCGTCAGTCATTCGTTTTTGAACCAATCACATCTTATCTTCTTTAGCTATCTAGCCAGCGTCCTGACATCTTCAAGGCCTGTGTACAGTTTGTTGACCTTGCCAACCTCTGCGCTGTCGTTGCTAAGGCCGTATACCGCCATATTGTATACCCATTTATCCACCCCATGTACAGCTAATATCATTAAATAAAATCTATAATATTCTGGTATATCACAATATAATGGTTAGAACTTAAAAAGCCATTGGTTTCAATAGTCGCACTCTTAAGTTTTGAACATTTCGAACTCTTAAAAAATTCCTGCTTCTCGAGAGAAGAGGAACCATAAAACAATGGAGTTTCAGAGAGACGTTTTTCCAAGAAATAAAAACGAAATCAGCGTTCCAAAACGCAGGTGGTGAAATAATGAATGAATGAATTTTATTGGCTTTAACCTTAATTATACGCCATTATACAATTATGTACATCATTCAGATCAATACAGTTACTCAAAAACATAAAAAATTACAAAAACAGAAATTACAAAAACACAAAAACACATTAATTACAGCAAAAAACAAAACAAAAGAATACCTAAAACTAACAAAACTTTTAATATATTTACATTATACTTTATTTTATTCAGTTTAGTTATTCAATTTAGTTTCAGATACAGCAAATTCACTCAAATAGAGCTAATGATCGTAACTTAAAACAAGACTTAAGAAGATGGGGAAAAAAATGAAAAAAAAGGTGGTGAAATAAATGAGCACTTCATGTTCATTAGCGTTGGTGGCGCATGCTGGTTTTGTGTCGTCAAAACGAGCTCTGCGAGAGCACGTGACAAAGAGGTCACTGGGCGACACTGCAGTGCCGTTGCCGCCGCTTCCCTAATAAATCACTGTTTTGTGCAGAGCCGACAGAGTGGTGTAAAGATAGTTTTAATTAAAATCGAACACGTATGAAGCTGACAGCCCGCTCTGCAGGAAATTTATTGCTCTTAACAAGAAGCGAAACCGGGCTGACAGAGAGGCAGGCGTTCGGAATGATGGGCTCGGTGTCAGAAAGGCAGCCATCACCCTTCTCTTCGCGACAAGCGTTCTAAGAATTTCCCTTGATGGCGTATCAATCCTTACACATCTATCAAAAGAAGAATTGCGTTTACAGTATATGGTTTTACACGATGTTAAAAACACCAGAGGTTGTAGTAGTTTACCTCACCGAGTGGACACTAGAAACAAGAAACGTGTGCAATGTCTGTTCGAAACAATCTCACTTTTCTCTTAGAACTACAGATTATTACTATAGTACGATAAACTCCCCCGGTCAAGAGTCAAGGAGAACTATTGAAGAAATAATCAATCTCAAAAAAGAGGATCTTGAAGCCTCACAATTACAGGAATAATCAAACCATGTGCAAGGAAACAGTAATGTACCACAACTCATTCTACGAAATCTAAGTAACTTCATTCTAAAAAATCTACGAAACAGGTAGTTGTCCAAAACGATATGTAAAAGTATTTTTCCGTATTTTTATTCTCTATCATCTGAACGTTTAATCCTGGAGAAAAAAACATAAAATGTCCACCAAAAACTTGCTTGTAAACTTTTTTGACAACTTTTTTAAACTTTTATTTGTAAAATGTCCAGTCGGGCTATACAGCCCGGAAGGTATTTTTAATAGTACATTCAGCCGTGAAAGCCTACATTGTTTTATTTGTAAACGTTTTTTGTAAACTTTTGTTTGAATCCTTTTTTTATACAATTGGCACGTATCATTATCATTTTGAAGTCCCAATAACTTGGCTTTCGAGATTCACAATTCCAGAATATTCTTGTTTATCTTTATATAATTAGCCTCTCACATATTACACTCTCGCTCGCTACTCAGCAGTGGATCTGGAGAAGCGTGACATTCTACGGCCGTAAGGTAGTACCATATTTCGCATTCGGACCAACCCTTCTGATGGTGTTATGTTCCAGTCTCTCATTGTGTTTTGACAAATCCTACGCTCGTAAACTACATCTGACATTTCATAATTAAAGAATGAAAGCAACCGCCTAGGTTTGCATACATAATAAAATGCCACGAGGAGATCTGACAATACCAGATATTTTGATCAAAAGACATTATCACGAGATTCATGGACAAATTGATTAGAGTCAAGAGAAAGTGAAGTATTTTTAGTAATTACTTGAGGAATGAGCACTGTTGAGCACTGTTGAGCTCTGTTGAGCTCTGGCCCGGAGGTCATAGGGTCCGAATCCTGCCGGTGAGAGGATTTTCGACACGACTTAGGTAGCTAGGTCGAGCAGTTGTCTGAACTCGACTTGACTTAAGAATTCTAGTGGCCGGCTGCTTTGATCAATAGTTTTCCGTGGTTTCTCCAATCAACACGAAGAGTAGGAGAAGTACCTTAACAAACGGGCTACGGACCATGCGCGATCTTTCCTTCCCCTTCCATGTACTATCCTCATCTCTTACACACACATGTACTAAACAACAATAGATGCCGGGCCGCCAGTCGGAATATTGGAGCTTGATCTGACTGGGGCGGTGTCCCACTGGTGAGAGATATATGGTTGTGGAATACCCCCCAAGCCGAGAGGAGGTCGGCGCCGGTTCTCGCCATACAGCAAGGGAAGATCACCCAGCCCCAAAGATCACCCGAAGATCACCCAGGAAGATCGCCAACTCCCGCGAAAAAATATGCACTACTCTTACAGGACTAATGACTTTAGCAGTTAACGCGCCCGGAATCACTTATCAATCTATCTTATCACTACTGACGGCTTGAGTGCTACCGATTGGAGCTTGCCACTCTGACCACCTTGGCTTTAATGTGTTTCTTTTGATAAAACGTCCACAATCTCAAAAAAGTTTAAATGTTGCATATGTGAGTTACAAACCATAGGCACACCAAAACAGTAAGTTTTGGGTGGAAGGCAAATTTAAACAATATTGTATCCTATCATTCCCTTATATCTATGTAATGAATAATTCATCGGTTCATAACTGCTCAGGAAGTTAGTTCCGTTACCCAGTTTGCCAAAATCTCATTAGAGATTCGATGTTAAACATTGAGAAAAAGATGAGTATTGCGCTAATTGTCTCATACGTAGCACGTCAGTTCATGTCAGTCACGCGGCACCTCTGGCTGCGACTCCAGTAATAACGCTTCGATCTAGCAAAAAGAAAGGCGACATGTCTCCAGAACGAAAAACCCTTCCGAGGCACAGAGATGTTTGTGTCACGTATCACTTCCGGCGCATGAAACACAAACCGCAGATCGGGCCTTCGCAGCCGGGAACAGCCCTACAACTGTATTCCCAGAGCTCCGGTTTCCCCGTAACGCTCCATAACGATCAGGGCACGCCTTCGTAATGTCAGTCGGCAATGGTGTCAGTTAAATGCACTCGGAAAGCAACCGCAGCGCAGACAGCTGTCTGGGGCTGAGGCGCGCGGACCTCGCTCGCTCGGGAGCAGCACGAGTGCTCGCGCAGGGCTGTACAAACCGAGTGATTTCAGGGTTGCCACATTAGGAAATTCTGTCCCCAAAGTGGGGATTTTTCTTCGTTTGTGGGGAAATGATGAGGAACATAAATGGACGGGAAATGTTTGGGAATTTTTGGGGGAAATTATTTTCACTCGAAGTCGAGGAAGAAATATTATTCTCTTAATTATTATGAATGAGGAAAGAAGTAGTCTTTATTCTCTCTCATTTTTGTGCACCAAAAAGAGAAAAAGAAGCGGCAGGCATAGAGACAGGAAAACGTTAGAAAAACTAAGACAGTTTAGGACTTCGAGCAGCTCAAAGGACGATGATTGGTTGAACTGAATTATTTAAATTTAAGGTGAGAGCCAATGGTATTGTCAGGGAAAGCTCATGTCTTTGGTCCATAATTTGGAGAATATTTTTCGTTTCAAAGTTGGGGAATTTTGTTTCATTGGAGAGGTTAGTTGGAGGAAATTCCGTAGGAGTGGTGGGGAAAGAGCACCTGGCAACCCTGAGGGGGTTATGCGAGTTAAGTTACTTGGAGAGTTTTTGTGAAGGTGGAGCTATGTTGCTAGGAAAGTTGCACATGACAAAATCTACGAGTTACATATCAAATTTATTACTGAATCGCAGGAAATTCAATATTTTTTTTAAACATCAGCTTGACACAAATCTCATATTTTTGCCACTTTTGTTTAAGCTCAATTTCATGACTTATCTTCTTTTTCCCAAACACCATCGGGGGAGTGTTCACTCGATCGCAGATCACAGTCGTCGCGTGGAGTACAGAGAAATATGACAGGGAAATAATACCATAAAATACTTACGAACTACACTATACAAATTAAATATAAATATATTAACGATTATAATTGTTGTTGAGGGATGTTGATAAGACATTAAATGGCATAACAACGATTCGCCAACACTTCGGAATATACTATTCAATCCTCCGGGCTTACCACACAAAAACAGCTGTACTAGCGTTAGGTTATGCGAAATTGTGAAACATTTCCCCACTCTTTGTAGTACAGTAACACTCTTCGATGTCAAAGTATATACACACGATTGTTCCTCAAGGGTTTAAACGTTGTTTTTTTTTCGCAGTTATACGATACTATCAATTCACTCGTTAAACAAAAGTAGTGTTGCAGATTCTTCGTGAAAAATAAATCAGAAAATTTACTTGTGAAATTTGTACTGAAGTTTGTCTCTTTCTTTCATCACAGTGACATTTCCCCAGTTAGAGGTACCTCTTCTGAACGAGTGTGATATTTTTGTTGTTGTTATTGGCATTATTAAATTACCTGAACATACAATAATTTATATACAAATATAATAAAATAAATTTATTTTGTAAAATTATTTTTATTTGTAAGTAGTTTGTTGATAAAATTGGCTATAAAGGTTGCTCGAAATATGTTTATTAAATAAAATTGATATAAAGACATCATTTTTTGTGAGGTTCCATGACATTATCGTAGAAGATTTATGCATCATATAAGATTTACATTAGTTTCCACACTTTCACATGTTCAATGGCAGAACAAAAATAAACTTTTGACTTTGGGTGTTAATTGAGAGATTATCTAAAACTGAATTAGAAATTTTGAAATAAATTTATTTGACATTTGTTTCAGATTATCTGGATGAAAGAAATATCTTTAAATTTCCTGCTCATTATTTGCATGCCGCGGAAACGGTTCAATGCAAATTAATGCTCAGCGGTATCTGTTGCACGGCAGATTTATGACATCTCCCTTTGATAATGATAAATTAATGAGAGTAAATGGGTGATTTAATGATTTCTGCGGTGACTGGCAATGATTTCTCTGTTACTAATATCTGATGAGACTTCCTTTGAAAGGCGTAATGTTATTGGATGTATATATTATCAGTTATCTTTTTACTCTACGATAATATTATTGATGACTGAAAACATTGATCAATTATGCTTATTATGCGTATTTTATTACGTGTAATATTTATTGAATTGAAAAATAAATGAGGTGCACATAACGTTGAAATATTGATCTTACACGTAATATTATATACTAATGATTCGAGAATAACACATAGTCTTAAACTGGCATGGTGAATATGACTGTTACGACATTTTTCTGACATGAACGTTAATTTTATGGTGTTAAAATATGCATGTAACTGGTTAATATCCGTGTTAAAAGCACACTAGAAGCTATTGAATTCCTCTTGAGCTCTAAATAATAACCTAATAAAGACAAAACTAAATAAACTCATAGGAATGGCGGAACATCAATAAAATTTAATTAAACACTATTGACAAAAATTGATCAAAAATAATATTAATTATTGGGTGATTTGTTTATTAAGTACTTTAACAATAGGAGTAGAAGATAATTTAAAGCTATTTAAAGAGTAATACACGATCTTGATTAGTTCGCAAAACAAGTTTAAAATATTACAACACACGTCCCCAGCCATTGTAGCCAAGAGAGTCTCGTTAGCAACCCTTATCCATACGCCACAATACCAATCTGTTTAATAAGAGTTACTTCACCCATTTCCCTTCTGCAAATCTGTTTCCACCTCAAGGCACTAAACAAAACCCTGCTCAACCGGCGCTCTCCCATTTACGAAGGCCGCGTGACCCTGCAATCTCTTGCAGCGCATCTGCAGCGCGCTGGGCGCAGAGGGCCAGGGCCAGCGGCGGGAGAGTGGAGAGAACTGCGGGGAACGGATGCAGAGAGGGGTTGAGGGGAGCAGTCGCAGAGCGCGGTTGCAGGAAACGGTTAGGGAGTGCGTTTGCGAGGAACGGTTGCGGGGTGCGGTTGCGCGGAGCGGTTGCGCGGAGCGGTTGCGCGGAGCGGTTGCGCGGAGCGGTTGCGGAGAGCGGTTGCGGAGAGCGGTTGCGGAGAGCGGTTGCGGAGAGCGGTTGCGGAGAGCGGTTGCGCGGAGCTGTGGTGCGGAGCGGTTGCGCGGAGCGGTTGCGCGGAGAGCGGTTGCGCGGAGAGCGGTTGCGCGGAGAGCGGTTGCGCGGGGAGCGGTTGCGCGGAGAGCGGTTGCGCGGAGAGCGGTTGCGCGGAGAGCGGTTGCGCGGAGAGCGGTTGCGCGGAGAGCGGTTGCGCGGAGAGCGGTTGCGCGGAGCGGTTGTCATGACCTGAGAGCGTGTGAGCGGCGTGGGAGGGAGAGCGGGGGCGGGGCCAGGGCGACTGAGAAACGCTGGGCGGGGCCACGCGTGTAAAGCGCGCCCGTAAAAACAGCGAGCGCAGCGCTGCAGGGGGCGGGCGCAGCGGCGTCGGGCGCGAGCTCTTTTCGGCGAGTCCCCGCGCGGGGCGCGCCTGCACCGCATTTGCAAGTCAATGGGTTTAATACTCGCGGCTTACTAACAATTACCGCGAGCGGCGCGGCGAGGCGAGGCGCGCAGCGCAGCGGAGTGGAGTGGAGCGGCGGGGCGAGGCGAGGAGAGGCGGGCTGACGGGCGGGTTTAGGCGAGGAGACAAATTCGGCCACGCGACGGCTGGGCGGAACGGGTCTCCTTCCGCCGGAGTCGGACCATGGACATGGATGTGCGGATCCAGCCGATCATTTAATGGGGCAGCCCTCGTTGATTCTTGTTAAATAACAGGCATATTTGTTATTATATTGTATATTATTTATGTACTGTAGATATACTCCACTATATTGATTAAATAATTAGATAATTCGAACATAAATAAATATTTAAATCAATTTTGCCCCAAATAGAGGCAAACTTTAGGCCTTTGGGGGAGGGGGCATGACCTTCATGGCCTCCCCCTGGATCCGCCAGTGGGATGTGGTGAAGGCAAACGGAGCCGCTGAAGACAAGATAGGAGATGGATTTGATGTTTAATAGAAGAGATGATACCAATGAAACGAGGAACATACCCTTAGAGGTGACTCAGGTCATCAACTTAAGTCTGCAGTCTCTGACCGGGAGGACCTGGAGTTCGAGGGCCGACAGTGGCAGGATTTTCGGCACTAGCTAGATAGCTTGATCGAGTTCTGTCGCTGTCTGGAGAATTCTAGCGGTCGGTTGCTCTGATCTGTAGTTTTTTCGTGGTTTCTCAGACCAGGCGAATGCCGGAGCAGTACCCCCAACAAACGGGCTATGGACCGTTCGCGATCTTTCTCTTCCTAGCCCTATGCTCCTTTACACCTACTCACACTTACATGTACTACACTACCACACACGCCGGGGGACCGGTTGTGAGCTTAGAGCTTGTCCCGGTTGGGTGGGAGATACCTGGTTGGAGAAATCCTCACTAGCCAACGGTAGGTCCGCGTCGAATCTCGCCATCCAGCGGAGCAAAATGACTGCCACCTCTCGAGCAAAAACATACGCTATATTTGCGGGACTAATGGCTTTGGCAGTTGACGTGCTTGGAATCACTAGTAATCAATCATGCTTTACGGTTAGCTGCCGTTGAGTAGTGTTCTTGCACGAGGTAGTCTCTGCCTCTGTGCGACACCGTCGCTCCCTGCTCGGTGCAACATCGAACCTACAGAGTACATTCTTCATACAGCGTCACAGGCTGAAAGCCTGTCTTATGAGTCCCGAACTAGGCGAAACGCTTTAACGTCTCGATCAACGACGAGTGGAAGTAGACGACGGATATTACTTTCAACTGCTCTCATCTTTTCTCATTCGAGAAAAAGGGTTTAGCGGCGTGATGCCGTATCCACCTACCGCACAAGTGTGCGTGCAGGGTGACCCTAGCGCAGAGGCGCAAAGGACGAGCAGTTCGGATAGCAAAAGCGTTTCGTCCTAGTTCAGGGCTCATCAGACAGGCTTTCAGCCTGTGACGCTGTATGATTAGTAGTCAATCAATTAATCGAAGAACATGCTTTGGTAGGAGAGATGGTAAGTGGTGGAGAAGTTGCCGCAGCCAATTTGGATGTGAAAATTAACACGATATTTTGTACTCAGGGTCCGTGGGTTTAGGAAGGATGGAAGACGGAGAAATGGATAAGGAAAAAACAGTCTGGTGGCAACTAGGGAACTGAAGACAACGAGAATCGACGGGAATAATGTGCGGGCTCAATTGCCTAAAGAAGTTTTAAATTGACACTAATGATAGTGGGAGATCAGCCATGTTGGCAAAGGTTTATGGAGGCAGCTTCGCAGCAAAAGAACAACTCACACAGATAGAGTCTCTCCGGCTGACAGACGTTGTGAAGAAGTCGGAAAGCAGGATGCCATAAACGATGTAACCAGTTACTAATAATGACAACTAAGTCGAAGAAGACTGTGTTAATATCGAACAAATATGTTTCTTATCGGACACGAATGCAACAATACAAAAAGCTGAAAACTCAAATACTAAGTAGCGGTTCAACAGCTATTGTGATAATAATTATATTTTTTCCTCCAAAATGGTTCTTTGGAAACCAACGAAGGAACGGTAGATAAAAAAACAGCTAAATCATTTTTTCGAAATTGTGCTTCAGCTTTTCTAGTAATACATTTTTTTAAAAGCGTACACCAGTTAAAGTAACTTTAATGGAAACTTATTGCTCATAATCTTGACACACACACAGAGAAAGCGGGTAAATCCATGCGCTCAGGAAAAGAACCAAATTACTAGATTG
Source organism: Acheta domesticus (assembly GCA_031308135.1). Lineage (NCBI taxonomy): Eukaryota > Metazoa > Arthropoda > Insecta > Orthoptera > Gryllidae > Acheta > Acheta domesticus. Next base: position 20,496,157 of record JAHLJT010009355.1, on the reverse strand, counting down.
TTTGAACATCTGTTGGACGATTACTGTGTTCTGGTTTGCCATTCACTGCGTCATTAGTGTTGCTTGCTTTCACCCCGGAGCTGTATTTCAGTTGTTTGAGCGTGTTCCATTTCAAGTCTTGTTAATATACTGTTTGACAGGCCGCTCCAAGTGCAACTGTTTCATCATTTCACATAAGATTATGTAGTCAACAATCAAATTTTAAAATTTGTTTTGAAAAATAACTCTTCAATCCATTTTCACTCGTACACATAATGATGTTGATGAAGAATTTGAATGTAAAATGGTTTTTTAAACCAAAATTCAAAAACACAATTTCGCTAGTTGATGTTCTCTAAAATTAGTTATCGACTGGAAAATGATAATGGAAATACTATAGAATGGTGTGATATGTTATTTTGGTCTCAGTGAACTAAGTAATTATATCTGCCTTGTTATTACCTCACCCTCCCCTGATGAGCTTCACAACTCAAAATAGAGCAATAAAACCGCATCATTAAAAGTCGTAAAATCTGTTCTTCAAATTTCAAAATATGTGATTTTTAAGTACTTTTTCGGAAGTATGCAAGTTTCAGTTAGTACCTTCATGAAATTATGCAGCCTTTACAAATTATTTTCCACATTGCGATATTTTTCCCCAAATAAGCATCAATATTCGGGTTTATGTCCTAAAATTGTCTTCGTTAAGAGTGATCTCTTTCACAGGTCCTTTTCACTAGCAAAAGTACTACGATGTACGTAGTGAGTCTCATGAAATTCAACGGCCACAATGCAATACAGTTTTTAGTAATTTAACATATCGTTAGAGAAAACCTGTCAAAGTGACAAACTATAATTATTCATTACAGGTTGAGTGAATATTAGTAATAATCTTGAATTGGCCTAGGTAACATTATCTCTTTTATTATAGGTACCGCTCTTTAAAAGACACACGTTTTTCTTGTTTTTTATTGGAAATAAGAATGCAGTGAATGTCTTTTTTATAGTGTCGCGCAATTTTGCGGGCATCAGTGAAATTAAATTTTATTTAACTTTGTTCAATAATGTATACAAAACACAATTATTGTTGATTTACCGATTTCAAATAAAATAATTAATAATTTTGAAAATAATGACTTTTTTTATTTTGCCTTCAAGTATGAAATAGTCTATTCGAAAGAGGTCAACTAATTTGTCCTTCAAAGCCAAACTGACGTATTACCTTTTATTGCACAAGGTTTCATGAACATAAATTATTTTGTAATCCAAAATTTATTTCATTAAACTTTTGTAAAAAAAAATATATCTTCGTTTAGAGAAGATTACTCGCGGATGTCTTCCAACAATAAAACGCCAATAAAAACCGTTGCGACCCGACGAACAAGCGCGGGCAATCTGTCGACAGACTGCAGCGGAGGCAATGGCAGCGCATTCCAACAGTCGGAGGCGAGGGAGAGGGCGGTGGCAGCGGCCTGCACTGCATGGCGCCACCGCCCGACTCCTTCGTTCCACTCAATTAACTTTCCGGAGGCGCAAAGGAGATTATCACGAGCGGCGGATGCGATAATGGCGGTATCCAATTCGCGACTGAGGCAGATGAAGGGCCTATTTATTTGAGGCGAATTCGTCGCCCCCCCCCGGGGCTTATCGCTCGGGCTTTCACAGTTCTTTTATTACGAGCAGAGCTGTCTTAAGTCACTGAAGGCCGTAACGAAGCAGAATTTGTGGGTGAATTGTATTTACTACTCCTTGTTAAGTTTTCAATGTTAGAGCTGCGATTACAGCATTTTCTTCTGGGAGAAATGTTACTTTTGTGGATACAGTTAATGTTAATGGAACATGACTAAAAAATTGTGCGCGAATTGTGTCTTTGGAACTATAGACACGAATTTACAAATTTGAAACATTTACAAACGTAGTTAAAATACATTTAGAAGAACCCCTTGCTTCAACATCGTTTGTGCTACGTTTCCTAGAATCTTTGTTATATATCACAAAAATCCAATTTCAGTTATTCTCATTATTAAAACTAGGGATGATCATCTATTATCAAAGATTCAAGATAAATTTGAGTGACCAATTTACTTCTCATTGTGTGAAAAATGAATTAGTTTATTTGTACTGGGAATGTAAATAATATTTGTAAATAATTTTCTGAGTTTCTTAATTTTGTCTTTTTTCATTCAGTAAAAAGAAGCATCACAATAATTCCAATATTTTATTTCCCGAGAAGATAATACAGCAGTAATTTTACTGTTTTTTTCATTGCTTGAATATAATAAAAATTGCTTCACATCAAAATGTCTGTACGTTCTGATTTGTCAAAATTACATAAATGTTTTTTTAAATATCTCTCACGTCCTTAATATTTACATTTTGAGCATTTTTTATACATTATGCACTTGTGATTATAAGTTCTTCAGATGGTTTTCTACGAATTTACGAGACGACTCAAACATTTTCTCTTAAAACTAGCTCAAAATTGCACATTTTCAGAAACGCTTAAACGACATTTTCTTAAGAACAGCTCTAAATGTTTCAATGAAAATGTAAATACATAGTCGTCTTTATTCGTCTAAAATATTCGTAAATTCACATTGCAATTCTACTATTAGGGAAAGGAAAAATTGATAAAGTGTCTTTTAGCCCGAAAGTAGCAGCTAGAAAGAGGGTGCGGCAATACCAAAATGCTAGCCTATACTTAAAGAGATTAGAAAATTGGTGGAATAAAGTGTATGCAATTCTGTAGCAGTATTCCTTTGTCTATTATTTAACATCCAAAACGGACGAAAATTGTATCGTGTAAAACTGGCGTGACCGCATAACGACATACGCGTAACTCGAGCAACTTCCACTCTCCATGCCCCCGAGAGAAGAGCAACAAGTGCTACGCGTGCGCAAAGTGGGGAACGGAATGGCCGGCACATGGGCGTGATCCCAAGCTATCCTTTAATGGAGCGCCTACGCAACATTTGACGGGTGGCTAGCTTTAGCTCGCTCTCGATCAAATCACGTGTTAATGACGGAGGTCGATATCTCGACCCGCAAAGGTAGCTCAGGTCATCAACGGATGTCACTGCAGCCCCTCTGACCGGGAGGTCCCAGGTTTTTGAAGTCCCGACGGCGGCGGGATTTTCAACACTAGCAGTCAGCTAGGTCGAATACAGTCGCTGTCTGGAGGAGAATTCTAGCGGCCGGCTGCTCTGTTCGGTAGTTTTCCGTGGTTTCTCCAATCAACAGCAGGCGAGTTCCAGAGCAGTACCCCAACAAACGGGCCACGGACCGCGCGCGTTCTTTCCTTGGTTGGATCGACACCGGATCTCGCCAGCCAAAGGGAAAGATCACCGCCCTCTCTTGGTCTGAAAACATGCACTACAATCACGGGACAAAATATGTTGGAAGCTGAAGTGCACGGAATCATTAACCAATCGATATCTCGTACAGATCGCTAAATGAATTCGATTCGATTGCCAATATAATGGTCACATGTTCCCTGAAGAGTGGAAATGTAAAACTATATAAACACGGTGCACATTGGTAAGTAACAAATCATCCACACAATAAGGAATTTCGAAAATCTTAAATTTAATTGAAGTTATGTCTACCTTCTGAGCAATTGTTACTTAACAAACATCAAATGATCATTGACCATTTTAACCAAATGCCTTAAACTCAAATCCGGAGTGACAACAAATTAACAATGAATCAATGGTTTTCTGGTCCTTTCTTCCTACACGAGTAAATGCTGGTACTTTTATCGTCATTTCCTTGCGGTGAACGACCAAATCGTTATTTTACTTCGAAAACGAGGAAAACCTAGTTATATGTTGGTGAAGAACGATATTTCACACGCCAAAGTGACGTGACGTTCCAGGGGAGGGGGATAGGAGTGACGTGCCTGCAACGATGAAATCATATAACGCATCGTGACAAGCATCGCCTGCGAATGTCGTATGGCACATGACGGCAAGAAAGTGGACAATAACATTTGCAGAGTGACATGATAGAAGCGGAAGGTGTCCATCGCATTATGGAAGTGTTTTACCCGAGGTAGAGATTAAAGATCGAAAAAAGTAGAAAATAGGGAACATGGAGCTTATTCAGTTTGCAGTATTATTTTAAGTAACATTTGACTTTCTACTAAGTATTGACAGTGGTGTTTCGAAATATTCGTTTATTAAATTATTACGAGTGTTATTCTTTACTCCGTAACCTTCACTCCCCATTTATTCACAGAAATGTAACGCGGCGTCTAGCGTTGTGTGAAATGTAACGCGGCGTAACACGTTGTGGATGGTTCAAGGAAGGTGGAACGGGTAATATCCGCTGCCTTTTTCAATAAAGTGAGCTCAAGTTATCAGGAGTCGATAGGAGCGGCACAAACTGTTCCAACGCCCTGTGCTGGTCTTTCCAACTGCTTCGCCCCGCAACATTCTCTTACGCTCGCCCATCCAGCCGCTCACCTGAACTTCATAACTACTGACCCTTTGAATCCAGGAATCCCCAGAAACTTACGAAACTGCCACGGAGACTGGTATTTTTCGGACGCAAACAGTTTCTAACTTAGCCGCTCTTACTCTCTGCCGCTCTCTGATCTGTCCCCTCTCTTTCACTTGTCTTCCCCACCGGCGCTCTCCCCTCTCCCTCTGTTCCGTGCGCGCACTCTACCCGCCCGCCCGCTCCCTCTCTCCCTTGCCCGATCTCTACCCCGCCCGATCTCTACCCCGCCCGCTCTCTCCCCGCCCGCTCTCTCTCTCCCCCGCCCGCTCTCTCTCCCCTGCCCGCTCTCTTCCCCGCCCGCTCTCTCTCCCCAGCCCGCTCTCTCTCCCCCGCCCGCTCTCTCTCCTCTGCCCGCTCTCCCTCCCCCGCCCGCTCTCTCTCCCCCGCCCCCTCTCTCTCCCCGCCCCCTCTCTCACCCCTTCCCGCTCTTTCTCTTCCCCGCCCGCTCTCTCTCTTCCCCCGCCCGCTCTCTCTCCCCCGCTCTCTCCCGCCCGCTCTCTCACCCGCCCGCTCTCTCTCCCGCCCGCTCTCTCTCCCGCCCGCTCTCTCTCCCGCCCACTCTCTCCCCCGCCCGCTCTCTCTCCCCCGCCCGCTCTCTCTCTCCCCCGCCCGCTCTCTCTCTCCCCCCGCCCGCTCTCTCTCTCCCCCGCCCGCTCTCTCTCTCCCCGCCCGCTCTCTCTCTCCCCGCCCGCTCTCTCTCTCCCCCGCCCGCTTTCTCTCCCCCACCCGCTCTCTCTCTCCCCCCGCCCGCTCTCTCTCTCCCCCGCCCGCTCTCTCTCCCCCGCCCGCTCTCTCCCCCCCGCCCGCTCTCTCCCTTCTCACCTGCTCTTGATCCATTATCTCCCTGTTCTCCCTTTCCGCTCTCCACCTCTTCAGTGCATCCCTGCTTAGCAGCTCTCTTTTCCTTATACCATCTCCTCTTAAACAGAATCCTTCCAACTGCTCCCCCTTCTCACTAACGCGGCCCGGCCCGCGACGCCTTCCCGCATACCGTGCGCGCTTGCAGTCTCGTAACTCAGCACCTCTTCTGCCTGGCGTCTGTGCGAGTAGCGGCCCGCGCACCTTCCCCGCCCGCGCCGCTGTGGTCGCCCCGGATTGTCTCTGCGCGCCCCACTCCCCCGCAGCGCCGCCGCTACTGCTTGCCCACTGCACTGCGATCTCGACCTCCACGCCGCGAACATGGGCAAACCCTACAGGTGAAATCTTAAATGTCGAAACCAATCAGATACTTTATTCGTATTGTGGTACCCCAATGGAAATCTCGTGAAACGCACGAGAACTTGAAACTAGTCGTCATTCATAAGTATGTGTTCTTCAAGCACAGATTACTGGTATATGTAACAGCAGAGGATTCTCTCTTGCTATAATATTAATATGCTTATTCGAATGAATGTTATTGTATTCGGATTTGGTTTCTGTTTGAAATTCCCCTGTTAATTTAAACTAGAAAGGTAGGTTAGAAATTCTGAAATCCAATAAATCCAAAATAAAATGTTAATAACTTATATTGACAAAATTACACCATACCGATCCGACAAACGTTTACAGATAATTAATTTCTTTCTTTTGTGACGTTGAATACAAAAATTTCGAATTATCAATATTTTTCCTATCGTGTTACCGCCATTGCATTCTCCTATTTGACTATGTATACTCAGGTTTGGAGATTGTTAGTTTGAAAAATTCAGTACTTTGTTTCCAGGAAGGTCTTCTTTTTTATTTCAATGTACCTTAAACATATCGAAAATACTAATTCAGTCGAACATAACTAACAGGAATTTCAAAGGACATACATTTTATTCTCACTTTAGGAGGAGTGCTATTTACTCAATTTTTCACTAAAGTCCAAAATGTGTTCATTACACGTATAGAGGAATTCACTTAAGCAGGTTCGAACACATTTGTTTCAATTGCTACAGTGAATGGTAAAAAATGCAATAAATTTTAAAGATTATTTTATAAACCATGTGTTATGTATAATGTTTTATTGCTCCACGTAAATCACCAGTTAAAATTAATGTAAAAAGAGTCGATTTTGTCTCTTTAAAAAATCCATGTCTCTTGCCTTTATCATACTCGTACAGTACCTTTTTTCATTCGCTAGCAACGAATTTAACTTTCTCTTCAACATTGTCGAAGCGCGCACAACAGATTGAATGTTCGTTCTGAATACTTACCTTTGCCTACTGCCTACTAGAATATACGATTAGTACTTGTTAATAAGAATTGAAGGACATTCAATGTTTTTAGAAAATACAATTTTTTGGAGAAACCAATCAAATTCAAGACATTTTCAACGAACTCTGAGAAAAATCTTGCTGGAAAAGCCATCGCAGTTAAGTAGGTTTCACGTTTCATTAGTAGAGTATTCTTCGTACAATTATATTATTATTAGACATTCATATGTTGTAATGTTTTGAATTAAGTTATTAGCGTTAAGTTTATATTAAGCCAATAATACACATGTAAAGTATGAATTGAACTTTGTAAAACCTGAAATGTTCATAATAATAAAAAACGTTTCATTAATAGAGAGTTTTCATTAATAGAGAGATTCATTCGTCTGGCGGTACTTCGTAATTAGTCTCACTTAAAGAAGTTCCCCATTTATCCAGGTTTCATTGAAGTATATTTACAACTAATGTTAACCAGTGTCATTAAGAAAAAAGTAGGAGTAGGGATTTTTACTTTTTTACAGAAGTTCCCCACTTATCCAGGTTTCATTGAAGTATATTTACATCCAATGCTAACAAGTTTATCATTAAGAAAAAAGAAGGAGTAGGGATTTTTACTTCGATAGCATACATCAAAGAAATCCATATGTTTCTTTTTTAGGCGCGATAAATTTCATTTAATGATGAAAATATTCTCAATATATACGTTTGCATTATGTTCCAGAGAAATTTCAAACAGTTACCTACGAAGTATCATAATTGACTTGGCGAGTATTATGTACCCTGACCCTTCAAGTAATCTCGGTGCTTGTGTTCGATATAGCAATTATCCACGGGAGAGGCGGTTCCAAGGTGCTACAGGACCGATTCATAACAACATCGACTCACCTTCTGTTCAATCTATCGATTATCTTAAATGAATTCTGGTTGTGAGCGCTTTCCAATCGAGAAAAACTAGATTGCCTCCCTCGTTAGAACAGAACTGAAGCTTGGATTGCGATTGAACTACTGCTCGTTTATCCCGACAGCCTTGCAATTTGCTTCTGGTACTAACGAGATTTCACCAGCGCGATGTGTATATTTGGCCGCTAATTACGGAGCGTAATGTGTTGTGTATAGATACGCTGTGCCCTAGATTATGTGGCCAGGACTACATTGTAAGGGGTTAGAAATTGCGGACAAGAACGTTGCATTGTGTGTTTGTCTCGGCCAGCTTTGGAAAGCATCGCGATATTGATGCAATAGATTTATCTGGTTTACATTTTCCAATGTAAACCATATTTCGACGTCTTTGGAAACGATACTCTGTAGAACAATTATTCATGTGACGTAAATGTATGCATTGAATGTTTCATCGAAAGAAGTTTATTTCTTTTCTCCTGCATTTGAACATGGCAGATTTACAAATATTGAATTCCCACAGAAGCATAGCAACGATACAAAATCGCCCCTCAATGCATAGCAATTTTTTCCCGTTTTTACAGAGCTGTACGTATACTGTTATTCTATTCCAAAAGTCGTTTTTGTTTTGTCGATTATATGTGGTGACATTTTAGACAATAAACAAATAAAAAGAACAGAGAAATTACGTTGAAGAATGTGCATTGTAATAAAATATATCTAAGGGATATTAAAGTATATTCAAACGCAAAAATCAAGTTATAACAAAATCAAAATGTTAAAATTTGTTTGCCGACAAGATATAACATATGCATCTTTAATCAAACTCTTCTTATTGGCCTATCCACATAATTCGAGAATAGGAGGAAGAAATTCAAAATGTTCTCAGATTTCTTTTCCGAATTTGATGACACAGCGAAGGTCTTTTCTAAATCTCTTTAAACATTTGTTAGTTAGAAGCATCTTTCATGACGAAATAGTGTCCAACAAACTTATAATTCACTGCATTGTGACATCTCACATGGACATGCCGCAAAACCAAATATTTTGAATATTTTATTAAAGGAAAATACGACATTGCTCATAGTGAAAAATGATGGCGCGGAGGTGTAAGAACATTTTCGTGTATTTATGACGCCACAATTGTCAGGATAGAAAAATTTGAGCCGACAGATAAATAAACCAAAATATTTAGGGTCACGAGAAACCGACTAGCATTTCAAGCAAGTTCAAAACAAACTTATGACAAAATCATAATAATTTTATTTTGGGTTTCATAAGACAAGTGAATGGCAAACACCTTATGTAAGTAAGGGTGTAAATTAGAAAACAATTAGAGAATAAGGATAGTTTCCGACATTTAAAGATGTGAGAAATTCAGAAAAAAAACATACACAATTAATTTACGTAGAGAATGCGAGTAAACGCAAGTTGGGATAAGGAAGAAAATATAATTTTCTTTATAGAACAATACGTGTGACAAAAGACGGGCAGAGACAGCGTTTGTTTTTCGAACTTTGTGGATGAAAGGAGGAGATTAGACAGAAGGCGTTGAGATCTGGTTGAGTGCAGATGGTGCTGCCCTGTTAAAAGTTAAAGTTAAATACTGCATATTGAAGGAGACTGCCGCGGTATAAATCACTAACAATATAGAGTGGTATCGAGAACCAAGATAACTGAAGTTAGAATGGTTATGGTTGGCGCCCAGCATTGTCAAGGCTTCGAAAAGGAAAGTGCTTCGATTTTTTGTTGTCATAATAGACACTTATAAGAAGGCCAAGTGTGTGTTTGTGTTTTGGAAAAAGAGACAAAACATCATTTTTTAAAATAAAAGTAGCATGGCCATGATAAAAGAAAATGCGCGCTTGTGTGAATGAGTATTTTTGAATGTTAAGTGTTAATGTAATGTAAATATTTATGTTTTGTGTTGTTTTTCTAAGGGTGTTTATATTTGTGTTGTATCAGCAGCGAGAGGCGGCAACTACGCCAAATAATTTTGAACATAAATCCATTGCACCTAGATTAATGGTGGCTATGATCTTTGAACATTTTCGTGTTTTTTTTTATTTGTGAAATCGGGAAGGGAGCATGTTGCGTACCAATATCGCACCAATTCCGTATCCTGTATAGACGGCATCGCAAATTTTGACACTATACATTTCTGTAAACGGTCGGTGGTTTCACGTTACGGTTGTTAGGAAATCAAAATAACATAAAGAGATTAGGAATTATTTCTGAGACACTCGTAATGTGGAGACAATTATAAATAGATAATTAATAGGATATGAAAACCAAGTTCCGTTTCAGTATGATCGATTATTTTTTGTACTTTTTATGGCTAAGAATTATTTAACTTCTTGGAGTTATATCTTGTTTAAAACTTAGTTAATCATTTTCTAAATTGGTGTAAAAACTTGATCTTTTCTAGTCTTCTTTATAAGAACGATTTTTAAAGTACCGCTATTGTAGGCTAAAAATGACATTTAAAATATCAGTTTTATCCCCACAAAAAAAAAGAAGTGCAGAATATGACTTCTCCCTTACAAACACGATTTGTGATGCATAAACAATGTGAAATAGTGTTATTATTGTATTTTCCGTACTATAAGAACAACACCCAATGGCAGACTCGTTAAATTGTGGGAGTGATTAAACAAGTTAAAGTGCGCTCTAAAATCGAGGAGATAAGATTGCAACAAAAGCTATTGTTTGTGTTTTGTAAGTGCGCGTGTGGGCGTGAGGCAGATGTCTTCATTGCTCCCTCGAAGCTCAGAATACGGTTACTTCTGGCGAAACTCTGAGAGAGAAGCACTTAAATGCACAAATATAAATGCATAAGTGCATTCACCTAAACTGGTTACGAGTGCACCTGTGTTTACATTCCGTTAAAAAGACAACTTCCACGGGCTCCAGTAAACGTCACAGCCACAACGACATACCCAATGTCGCAACCAGCGTCTGCAAAGCTACTTCAAAGAGGGACATTTCACAACTTCCCAGTCTTCGGGCGTCGCTTGTTTTGTCACACTGCAGGCGAAAGAGCGTTGTGGAAGTGAGGCGTATCCGTGTAAACCTCACGGAGCAGTTCAGAGACACTTCTGTCCCCGTTGTGCCCACAGTCGGAACGGGACGGGTGGGGCCGAGTAGGACGGAGCGGGATGCAGCGGGGCTGGGAGGAGCAGGAAGGGGCGAAGAGAAGTGGAGCAGGCCAGGGTGGAGCGGGGCGGATCGGGCGGGGCGAAACGGAGAGGGGATGAGTCGGGAGAGGCGAGGAGGGAAGGGCCGAGGCGAGGCGGGGAGAGGCGAGGCGGGGAGAGGCGAGGCGGGGAGAGGCGAGGCGGGGAGAGGCGAGGCGGGGAGAGGCGGGGCGAGGCGGGGAGAGGCGGGGCGACGCGGGGCGAGACGGGGCGAGGCGGGGCAGAGCGGAGAAGGGCGGTGAAGGGGCGTGGCGGGGGCGGGGGAGGCGGAGCGGCAGACGTAATGAAGACGCGTGGCGAGGTGCCGTGGCGCCGGCTCGTCAGCGCGCTAATCAGAATAAACAGCGTCCTCTTTCCCTCGCCTCTTCTCGCTTCTCCGCCTGCCGCAGCACCCCGCGCGACGCCGCCGGCGCCGCCTCCGCCGAGCGACGTGCGCCATTGTCCGCAGTTCCATTGGACGAGGGACGTCGCCCCAACTTCCTCCCACGTACCTGGTACTGTATTAACATTTAAATGCAAGCGGCTGGGAATATGCGTAAGTAATTGTATAGCGTATTTTGAACAGTATGAAAAGGATATTTTGAATGGTCGTGAACACTAAGCTATCTGTAATAATTTTCATATTTAATACACTTTCCTTCCTTAAATTAAAATTACAATTATAGAAAATATAGTTTTAAAATATAATTTCAGTTAAATTCATTCCATGTTTTTATAATCTTGTCCGTGTCTTTATGGGCCCCTGGGCATTCATTTAAACGGCGCTCATAATATTGAAACACGTAATTCAGTTATCACATTAGTGTTAACTGCACTTTCTGCCTAGGAATTTGGTACTTCATCAAGTTGAATGTAACAACAATGCAGGAGGAAACTAAATCGTACTCATTGTGTTTAGTTGATAGAATTCACCAGCTCGTACTGGTATTGTGCTCGTACTGTGTTCAGAGATTGACACGTTAAATATTGGTAAGAGCCAGTCCCAAAAATAGAAGTTAATGTCGATGCTGTCTTACAAAATCATATACAATATTTGATCCCTTGGTACACTTTAATTTTTATTCAATTTATTTTTGTGTAAGTCACAACTGACAGAGACGACGTGAATGACGACGATTTCTCCTTTCCTTTCGTTGACTACCGTCATTTGCTTTTCATATTTGTTTCCAAACGTACGAAAAATATGATTATTTTTTATTTTAATATTATTAAAAATGAATTTGTGTGGTAAAAAATCTTGAAAGCACGAACATTCGTCTGTCTACATTCTTGAAAGACCTCAAGAAACCATGCACAGATAGTGAAGGACGTAAATGTGGCCTCACTATCTGTGTACATTTTCTTGGGTTCTTTTAGAAATGTAGATATTTGAATAATCATTTTCCATTTTATCATGTCAGTACGGCAATTACTTTATGTAAAGCAGTAGGTATAATAGCCTAGATCTGCATCGCACTTTCCTTTGCTAATAGTTTCTATTAAACGGGAGCGAGTATTTTCATATCAATTCTTACCAAGAACACTCATTGCTGCAGGTGCCGTAGCGCCGTGCATAATTCAATTTAAAACAAGTTAGAACAAACATCTTAGAATTCAAGAAACCATGCACTTGTTGCACTTCTCCATATAGTACGTTACATTGTTTTTATCTGTTTTGGACGTTAAATATTGTATACCATTGTTAGAACGAACTCGCCTAACACGAATTTCGCCGCAATACAAAACTTCGATTCCGGCAAGAGATTACACTAATACGGGCATTTATAATACTGAATTTACACAAATTTTTATGACACGAACTCCGATAATTTCGGTCCCTTGGAATTCGTGTTAACGAGGGCTTACTGTAAATAGAAATAATGTCTCTCAAGATGGTGAAGCGTCCTTTCCACCGCCTCGGGGAGCGGATCCTTGAAGGACAACTTCTGATGCCCCGCGATTGGCATTGTGTTTTACAGGAACTGGATCCTTTTCCAACAGAAAGGAGTTTAGGAAGTCCCATATAGACTAAATCTTTCATCGGAAGTGTTTTTCAAGAGACGCCTGGAGCAACAAAAGAAAGCAGGATACGAATTGTCGATCGGACGAGTTCAACCAACACGATGTTCGCTTATGCAGCACAACCGAAATAAATCCTTAGAGTTATTTAGAAAAAGTGTTCAATTCCAATGTCCTTGATTTGGATTACTTGACATGAACACCAGTGTGGAAGTCGTAAATGAAGCTTCTGGGTTTTGGTTGTGTCCCTTGCAGGTACTACTTTTCTAACACGCAACACTCACCGTGCTGGATACTCGGATTGACTTGCGATTTTACCAGCTTGTTCAGCACCTTTCAAAACCCTAACATACAAATTTTTACGTGCTATGAAGCATTGCAAGTAGTGTTTTTTGCGATAATTAGTATTGGGACCTTTCTTGACCTTACCGACCGTTGAAGGGCGGAAATCGCTCCTCGCTGCTGGTTCTGCGGCCGTTACTCACACACCGCGCCTGCACTATCGGCCTATCGACAAGGACTCAGTTACTTGGAGGGCAGGCGGGGTGGCAAAAACGGGTGTTTACTTTGCAGGTTCAGATGGAACGAACGCGCTTGGAAATCTGACACCGGCTGATAGACGCCGCGTAACGTTCCTAGCGCTGCCGAAGCAACGGCTCGCCCGCTTCGGGAAGCGCGAGGGTCACGAAAGGTCCCGATACAAAATGCCTATAAATCACTATTTATAATATTCCATAGCACTTCAAAATTTGCGTATATAGGTTTTGCACGGTGTTCTATCAGGTGGTGAAATTTCATGTCAATCCGAGTATCCAGCCCGGCGAGTGCTGCGTGTAAGAGGCTGCACCCGCTGGCCGCCGCCAGCGCTGGCGTCGCCTGCGCAATCGCCTGCCCGGCGAGGGCTCCCGCGCGGCGGATCCGTCCTCGTGCGGGCTCAACTTTCCACGCGAGTTTTACGGCGCGGCGCCGGCGGATTTCATATTCATGCGCCGCGCGCTGTCGGCTGCACCGCCGCCGCGCGTTTGGGGCTTCGTTTTTTTGTTTGTTTGCTTTTTTTTGGCCGCACGCAACGCGCGCCGCGTGGGCGGAATGCGAAGGGGCGCGAGGGCTCTGATTCTAAACAAGTTGTCTACGAGGAAGATGAAAGCGGAATATCGTTAATTTTTTTTTTTCCAAATGGGAGTAATGAGTGTGGCGTTGCACATGTAGGAAAGGCGAGGGAAATGTCAGTTAATCAGCTATTTTAAATTAAATGTGTTATTATGTTTTTGTTATATTAATATTATATTTATTATTATTGTATTTATTATTATAATCATTTTACATTTATTACATTATCTATTTTTAATTAATCAAAGTTTAAAAGTATTATTATTATTATTATTATTAATATTTACAACATTAATTTCTTAATCCTGTTACTATTCCTCTACATTCAGGTCCTTACCGAGAGTCTAAAATTTTTAGAGGTTCCACTGCAGGATGTAAACGGTGTCCAGTAGCCCGAACCTGGGAGATCTAAGGGAAAAGAATTTTTTCTTTGTCGTTCACTTTAAGAATGTTTGCACACAATGGCAAGTGTGTAGTAATAAAGCTCTCTGAATGGAAAATGGGTACTGATTATTTTTAATCAGAAGAAAATCATTTCACCACTCTCGACTGTTCTCGTGGTTGAAATAATTATTGGTAGTATTTCAATCCACACCATTTGTCTTATGTTGAAGTTTGGTATTAATTCGAATATTTAGAAATCTTTTCGATTCTGATTTTGTTAGTTCTTTCAAGGGCAGCCTACATGTATGTTGAAGATTATTCCATTCTCAGGATTATTAATGATAACCACTATATGGTGGCGATTATAATCCAAGGCCAAGTAAAAACAATGAACTTACACCAGTCGAGTATTATTTCATTATTTTTTATCACAGGTGAATGTGAGTGGTTGTAAAATGGAGCTTGGTTGACCATTATTCTTCAATTAAATGTCTACTAGCGTACCCATGCGAGAACTCTCGCATGTCAAAACCCCACCCTTTCCCTATCCATTTGTCTATCCTTTCCATAAAGCAGGGGAACAACTAATGTACTTTCAGAATTTCAAACAAAATAACAATGCAATTGATGTTTGAAACAAATTTTCAATTAAAGTTTATTCAACATTATAGAGAGATGTTCTTGGAACAATTCATACTTCTTTAAAAACAACATTTGAAGAAAATGTTCAATCCTCCTTGAGAGTTAGCTTTTAGCTTTCCTTGATAGTTAAATAATGGAAAAGGTTTTTACTCTTGAGAAAGTCAAGTAAAGTAGTGCGAAAATACCAGATCAGGCAAGAATAGACCTACTCATTGCAATATTATTTCACTTTCCTTGATATGTTATGAAGAACCGAGTGGGTTTTGTAGAGTCAGGATGCCAGCTTGCTGGGGCGAGAAAATTGAAAAATTATTTGTATACTAAAAAGTATGAATTATTTTCTGCGTCCTTACGTACCTCAAGAAAAGCAATTCCAAGCCAAAAAATAATCAAACTAATGTTTTCACCTTTGAGTACTAAATACCATTTGTTAGCATTAGAAACAATTTAGTAGGCATTAAGAAGCCCACTTCGGTACATGGGAATGTTGCTCAAACGATGTTTGCATTTTTAATATCTTAACGAACCGACACCTTGAGTTTAATAGTAAACGGTGTTTTATTTACGATATGAGTTTGCAGCTGGGCGTTGGTGTACATACTTCCAGATACCGCCAACATTTAAATCATGCGTTTGGACTGCGATCGTTGGCAGTTGTCGGGTGACTTGCACTATTCTTTCTATAATTTTAAATTTAGTTGTTTTTTAATTGATTCACGTAGTATTGTAGGCTAGGGCGTTTTGATTTTTGTTTTCCATTTATTTCAAGCTATTTTACTTTAGCTGCTTTAAAAAGTTTGTTCATTGTGTTGTGCCATAGCACACGTTTTCCCCCACTACCTCTACGTACCCATGCGAGAACTCGCATGTTAGACCCCATCCTCATCCCTATCTTTCTATCTTCATTCTAAGAGGGAAAGTAGTTAACGAAACGTGTCTATTTGTTATATAAGGTATATTATAAGGTATGTTAAATAAGGTAAGTTATATAAGTTATATAAGGTCTATTTGCCTCTAAGGTAACTTGCAATATACTAACACAATTACAAATAAAAAATGCAATTAATGTGTAAAAAAATTTTCAATAAATATTTATTCAATATCATGGAGAAATTGCTTGGAACAATTCCCAACACTTACTTGAAGACATTTGAAGTAATTATTCAATATTCTTTGTCAGTTAGGTTTTAGTTTTTCGTGATCGTCACAAAAATATTAGATTTTACTTTTGAGAAAGCTACGAGTCTGAACCCGTTGACTTGAAAATTTCATAGAATGATGACGAAAATATTGGTACAGATAAAACACACAGTCTTCACTCTTCACTGAACACCCACATCAATCCACAATTAAGTACGCAGCACGTATAGACCATGAAAAAACGTTAATTGAATAGTTTCACTACACGCATAAGAAACAATCTTCATAGGTATAGGTATCAAGCAACTATAATAGTACTTCCAGTTGTTGCTGGAGAGCAAATCTTGAATTAATGATCATGCAAATAAACTTCGTCAGACTGCACAAACTACGGTGTTAACTGAAAGCGTAAATAAAGATTGTCGAATCTAAGCCTTCTAAGCGTGTCATCACAAACATTGCTACCAGCAGGAAGGGCTGAAATATTGAGGTGGCCTTGATAATATTGAAGCGAGGAACCGAAAAGTTAATTGAATGGCTCGGAGGATGTCTCGTCTCGTTGATTATGGTGTGATAACGCTTCTTTTACTTTTTAAGGCTCTAAAACGCTTTGTTTAGGAGTACTTTGCCGATGTATGTTGACATGTGATGCGGGTTGCATTTTAAATGAATATTTCGATTCGTTTTTTAAAAGAAATCATCCATATTTTTAAAGTCAAAATAGAATTCGTCAAGTCTCCGTGAAATTCTCTTTCTTTAGAGCTCTCATTTATAAAGATTGGTTGCGTGTGAGAGCCGGAATCCCAAGGTATACTACTGAAATAATACAGGAGACGATTATCTGAGGATAATGTTAGCTACCTCCCTAGGTATATAGAATGGCCAAGAATGGGGTACTCTGTTAGCATATGGTCTATTCTCTCATTTGATATACTACACATTCTATAGGCATCTTTCACATTGCCCCTTAGACTTTGCCACTCATAATGACGAGTTTGCATTACATCTTGAATCGCTATTAGGAACCCTTTTGTTCAGGAAACAAATATCGCAATTTTAACCATTTTAAAGAGGTGTCTTTACCCAAGTGTTGGATTCTCCTTCCAATGCTTTCCTTGTTTGTGGGAAAATAAAGCCCCCCAGACGCACCCTTGGCGTGGTGTCCACTGAATGACGAGTAGTTCGAAGGTCGAAGGAAGTTCTCGACGGCCGGTTTCTGAATATCACAAGATATAGATGGAATAAGTCAACTAGTGGTGCTACAGAATGGCACTTTCTTTCAGACTTTCCCGTATTAGTTTTCTATTTCCTTGGGTCTTCGCTAGCTATTCGGAATTGCCACAAACTCTTTCTTGCCAGCTACCATCTATCATCGCCAAAAGTACATTTTTTTGTCATTTTCTTAATTTTTCGGTTTCCTATTGGTAGAACAGAAACATTAATTTTAGAATATTAAAGAACACAAAAACCTAGCCGTAAATGGCAATTTTCTTTTAAAAATTATGTGCCGTTTAAGAGAAAATGGCGTTTTAGCACTACTAAAAATGCGAAATTTGAAGCTCATTTTCACAGAAAATTTTTGAGTTTTCAAAATACTTTATTTGAAGTTAATTGAAGCACTTACACTCACAAATATAATCATCTTTACAAATTGCGGATAATGTGCATATTAAAGATGTGAGAGATCTTTTAAAAAATTTACATTTATATAATTTTTGAAAAAAACAAAAAAACTCAAAATAAACTTCACGCTATACTAATGAGTGTAATTAGCACTATCCGTTACAAAAGTTTCAAGAAAAAAATTGCAGCCATATACGAGAAAATGACGTTTGAGCATTTCTGAAAATGCCGAAATTTTAGCTACTTTTCACAGAAAACGGTAGTGTTTTCGAGAAACTTTACTTGACATTATTTAAAGCATATATACTCGTAAATATAATAATGTAAAAAAATCGCCGATAATGTAAATAATAACGACGTGAGAGACAAGTAAAAAAATTTACATTTTTGTAATTTTTGAAAAAACCAACCGATAGACCAAAATGGCTTTTATGTCATTGATAGAGTACATTTACCACTATCCCTATCAAAAGTTTAAAGAAAAAATTTGGAGCCGTTTTTGAGAAAATGTTGAAAATCCCCGGGGGCTTCATATAAAGTACCCCCAAATTTTAAAGAATCTTTTTCAAAATCACAAAGCTTCGACTAGAATCAGATCGACTGGGGAATATCAATTTTGAAGAAAATCGACCGAACGGTTTAGGCGCTAGCGTTGACCACAGACGGACAGACGGACGGAATGCCGTCAATCGATTTTTAAGTATAAAGAAGCAACAAATCATGGATTTTGACCACACCACGAGATAGAGGATTTTTTTTCTTAATTTAGCAACTGGTTTTATCCACTTATTCGTTTTCACGGCCCGGCAATTAATTTTTTTCCGCCGAAAATTGGCCATTTTTTCGCGCAGCATTACGTAACTTTCCCTATACTACGTATATCACTCCGTGTATACGTACGTATACGGGAAAGTAAAAACGCATTGAAATATTCATGTAAAATGCAACCCGCGTCACATGTCAATCTATATCGGCAAATAACGCATAAACAAAGCGTTTTAGAGCCTTAAAAAGTAAAAATCCCCGATCCATTCAATTAACTTTTCGGTTCCACGCTTCAATATTATCAAGGCCACCTCAATATTTCAGCCCTTCCTGCTGGTAGCAATTTTTGTGGCGACACGCTTAGAAGGCTTAGATTCGACAATCTTTATTTACGCTTTCAGTTAACACCGTAGTTTGTGCAGTCTCACGAGGTTTATTTGCATAATCGTTAATTCAAGATTTGCTCTCCAGCAACAACTGGAAGTACTATTATAGTTGCTTGATACCTATGAAGATTGTTTCTTTGCGTGTAGTGAAACCAATCAATTAAAGTTTTACCGGTGTCTGTAAGTGCTGTGTATCTAATTGAGGAGGGATGTTTGTGTACAGAGAAGAGTGAAGACTGTGCTTTACCTGTGCCAGTATTTTCGTTATCATTCGATGAAATTTTAAAGTCAGCGGGTTCAGACACATAGCTTTCTCAAAAGTAAAAAGCTTTTCTAATATTTTTGTGGCTCACGAGAAGCTAAAAGCTAGCTGTCAAAGAATATTAAATAATTACTACAAATGATGTCTTTAAGGAAGTGCTGTACTGTGAGTTCCAAGAAAACTCTCCAGGATACTGAATACATATTTATTGAAAATTTATTTTAAACATCAATTGCATTGTTTTTATTTTATTCGATATTGTGTCAGTACATTGCAACTTACCTTTATATATTTTTAAACAAATAAACAAGTTTCGTTAACTACTTGTCCTCTTAAAATGGAAATATAAGGATAGGGATCTAACATAGGGTCTAACATGTGAGAGTTCTCGCACGGGTACGCCGAGGTAGTAGAGGAAAACTTGTGTATGGCACAACACAAAGAACAAACGTTTTAAATTAGCTTACGTAAAATAACTTGAAATAAATGAAAAACAAAAATCAAATCGCGTTGGCCTACAATACTACGTGAACTAATTCTAAAAGTAAGTAAATTATAAATTATAGGAAGAATAGGAGAAGTCACTCGACAACTGCCAACATTCGCAGTCCAAAGGCACGATCTAAATGTTGGTGGTGTCTGGAAGTATGTACATCTACGCGCAGCTGCAAACTCGTATTGTAAATAATACACCGTTTGATATTAAACTCAAGGTGTCGGTTCGTTAAGATATTCAATATGCAAACATCGTTTGAGTAACATTCCCATATACCGAAGTGAAGTCCAAGCCTACTAAGTTGTTTCCAATGGTAACAAATTGTATTTAGTACTCAGAGGTGAAAATATTAGTTAATTTTTACTTTCCGTATACGTACGTATTCACGGAGTGATATACGTAGTATAGGGAAAGTTATGTAATGCAGCGCGAAAAAATGGCCAATTCACGTATATCACTCCGTGAATACGTAGTATAGGGAAAGTTATGTAATGCAGCGCGAAAAAAATGGCGAAAGAAAATTAACACTATCCCTACCAAAAGTTTAAAGAAAAATTTTTTCTAGGGATAGTGGGATAGTGGTAAATGTACTCTATCAATGACATAAAAGCCATTTTGGTCTATCGGTTGTTTTTTTCAAAAACAACAAAAATGTAAAATTTTTTACTTGTCTATCTCTCACGTCGTTTATATTTACATTATTGGCGATTTTTTCACATTATTATATTTACGAGTATATATGCTTTAAATAATATCATGTAAAGTTTCTCGAAAACACTACCTTTTTCTGTGAAAAGTAGCTCAAATTTCGGCATTTTCAGAAATGCTCAAACGCCATTTTCTCGTATATGTTTGCAATTTTTTTAAACTTTTGTACCGGATAGTGCTAATTACACTCTTTAGTATAGCGTAAAGTGTTTTTTGAGTTGTTTTTTTTTCAAAAATTACATAAATGTAATTTTTTTGAAAGATCTCTCACATCTTTAACCGGAAACCGAAAATTACAAGAAAATGTACTTTTTGCGTTGATAGATGACAGCTGGCAAGAAAGAGTTTGTTGCAATTCCGAATAGCTAGCGAAGACCCAAGGAAATAGAAAACTAATACGGGAAAGTCTGTGCCATTCTGTAGCACGACTAGGTACTTTCCCGTATACGTACGTATACACGGAGTGATATACGTAGTTAGGGAAAGTTATGTAATGTTGCGCGAAAAAATGGCCAATTTTCGGCGGAAAAAAAATCATTGCCGGGCCGGATAACGAAAAAGTGGATAAAACCAATTGCTAAATAAAAAAAATCCCCTCACACATGGTGTAGCAAAAAACCCTGTTTTCTAAGTCCTTGATACCGAAAACCCTATTGAAAGGAAAACGTCCGTCTGTCCGTGTGTGAACACTGCTAGCGCCTAAACCATATGTACGATTTCTTCCAAAATGGATATTGCCCGGTCGATCTGGTTCTAGTCGAAGCTTTGAGATTTTGAGAAAGATTCTTCAAAATTTGGGGGTACTTCACATGAAGCCCTCCCGGGCATTTTCAAAATTTTCTCAAAAACGGCTCCAAATTTCTTCTTTAAATTTCTTGTAAGAATAGAGAAAATACACTTATTAAGGTGGCATAGGTCTGATTTTCACGGATAACTCTGAATTTTCGAAAATTGTGAAAGTTTGAATTTTTTTCGGCGTCTTTCTCCAACTACAAAATTCAAGATAGAGATTTTTTCTTCAAATGAAATGTGTTCTCCAAAGTGAGTTCTTTGTTCAAGTACATTATTTTGAAAATTTTAGTAGTTTTCGCGCAATATTGCGTGCAATATATGCAATTTTAAAAAATTACCAAAACTAGATTTTCTCAAAAATGACTCCAAATTTTTTCTTTAAAATTTTGGTTGGGATAGTGTTAAATGTACTCTATCAATAACATAAAAGCCGTTTTGGTCTATCGGTTGGTTTTTTCAAAAATTACAAAAATGTAAATTTTTTTTACTTGTCTCTCACGTCGTTAATATTTACATTATCGGCGATTTATTCACATTATTATATTTACAAGTATATATGCTTTAAATAATGTCAAGTAAAGTTTATCGAAAACACAACCGTTTTCTGTGAAAAGTACTTCAAATTTCCACATTTTCAGAAACACTCAAAGGCGATTTTCTCACAAGTGGCTAAAAAAAATTTTCTTCGAACTTTTCGATCGGATAGTGCTAATTGCGTTCTTTAATATGACGTAAAGTTCATTTTTAGGTATTTTTTTGTTTTTCAAAAATTGCAAAAATTTAATTTTTTGACTTGTCTCTAACGCCGTTAATATTTACACTAGCGGCGAATTGTTCATATTATTATATTTATGAGTACATGTGCTTTAAATAATGTCAAGTAAAGTTTATCGAAAACACAACCGTTTTCTGTGAAAACTTGCTCAAATTTCCGCATTTTCAGAAACGCGCAAACGCCATTTCCTCATAAATGGCTACAAACAAATTTCTTCAAAGTTTTCGATCGGATAGTGCTAATTGCACTCTTGAATATGACGTAAAGTTTATTTTGAGTAATTTTTTTTGTTTTTTTCAAAAATTATACATATGTAATTTTTTTAAAGGATCTCTCACACCTTTAATATTCACATTGCCAGCAATTTGTCAACATTATTATATTGGTGAGTGTAAGTGCTTCAAATAACTTCAAATAAAGTATTTTGAAAACTCAATCATTTTCTGTGAAAATGAGCTTCAAATTTCGCATTTTTAGTAGCGCTAAAACGCAATTTTTTTTAAAAAGGCACATAATTTTTAACAGAAAATTGCCATTTGTGACTAGGTTTTTGTGTTCTTTAATATTCTAAAATTAATATTTTCGTTCTACCAGTAGGAAAACGAAAAATTAAGAAAATGACAAAAAATGTACTTTTGGCGGTGATAGATGGTAGCTGGCAAGAAAGAGTATGTGGCAATTCCGAATAGCTAGCGAAGACCCAAGGAAATGGAAAACTAATACGGGAAAGTCTGTGCCATTATGTAGCACCACTAGTTTGGCTCGGAATTGCTTTTCTTGAGGTACGTATGAACGCTGAAAATAATCCAATATTTTTTAATACGCATATAATTTTCCCCACCAAAACACCCCAGCAAGCTGGCACCCTGAACTCTCCAAAACCCCCTCTGTTCCTCATAACAAATCAAGGAAATTCAAAAAATATTGCAAAGAGTAGGGTTGTACTTGCTCGATCGGTATTTACCCACTACTTTACTTTGCTTTGATTTCTGAAGAGTAAAAACCTTTTCTATTATGTTTGTGTCTATCAAGGAAAGCGAAAAGCTAACTCTCAACGGGGAGTGAATAATTTGTTCAAAGTTGTTTTTAATGAATTTTTCCGAGAACATCTCTCTATAATGCTGAATAAACTTATATTGAAAATTTGTCTCCAACATCAATTGTATTGTTATTTTTGTTTGATATTCTGCAAGTACATTAGAAGTTACATTTATACATTAAAAAATAAACATTTTTCATTAACAACTTTCCTTCTTAATTGAAAGGATAGACAAATGTGTAAGGAAAGGGTGGGTTTTAACATGCGAGAGTTCTCGCACGGGTACGCTAGTATCTATAGTTAGGGGAAAAACATCTAAAATTACGGCGCGACCCGCGGCTTAACTAGAATTTGATGTGCCCCATAAGCCCTTATAAGTTGGACAGCCCTGTTCTAAATGGTGCCAGGGATTGAAATGGAAGAAGACGAACTCGTTCTACCTCAAGACGAAGAAGAGTTTGTATCTTGTCTAATCGTGTAATCTGTAGTCAAAGGAATTTTCACCACTGATGAATATTTCATTGCAAAAGGATGACGGGTTATCAGATGATACTAAACTTTGGTCATGGAAATAATTCAGTCGAACAGCAGAAACTGGAAGAAATGTATGTACTCCAAGAATCTCCAGAACAGACCTACATATTACTAGACATCGGATGTTAAGGCACTAAAAACGTACGTTTTAGGCGCCAAAAAAAAGCACTAAAATGTTTTAAATAGGCGCCAAAAAGGCAATAAAATTTGAAATAGGAGGAAACAAACACTAATATATTTCACTGCTGTTGCACCTAAAATTAGCCAATATATAAAAAAACAATACAAGCCGTCAGAATGAAGATGCACCTCACGCCTGGCAGAGATATAAGTCCTAATGGTGGGCTTACACTGTGCATTTCCCAGAAGAACGGAAAAATATCCACATAAGTCGGGATCATCGCCTTGCCCTCTGCAATACAAGTGCTTTGATTACGTTGCAAATCTGTGCTCAGCGTTCTCCTAAGTGCCCACCACTCAACCAAGTGCCCAGAGCCCACCGCTCGCTTTGTGTGTGTATGTGTGTGTGTATGTATGTGCAAAGAAATGCGATCTGAAGTCACAACGTAAGATTTTCGGCTCAAAAAATTCAATTTGATGTGTAAACCCAAAAGAAAGCTTCAATATAGACAAAAAATAGAGATTCGTTACCAGTAGACGATTGATGTGATTAATAGAACTGAAAAATATTTAAACATGTATTTGAAACAAAGACTAGAAAGAAAAATGCATACATTTTAAAGGAAAAAAATCGTTTAAGAAAGGAAAAGTATGACTAAAAAGGCAATTACGTCATAAAAGAACAAAAAAAGGCAAAACAGGCAAAATAAAAATTAATCAGAATGTTTAATTTTCCAAAATTCATATACATTTATTAATTGCATTGAAATATTTTCATTAGAATAAAATAGGCATTTTCCTAAACATCCGATGTCTATATATTACTAATTTCCAAAGTGCGCACAAATTTGAACGAAACCTATGCAGCCCTCCGCCTATGATATGTATACGGTTTCATCAGATACCCAGAAGTCGGAGGAAATACAAAAATATCTATGTTACTAATTTCCAAATCGCGTCGATATTAAAAGACAACTATGCAGGCTCCTGTCATAAAGAAGTATCTATGGTTTTGTAACATGCCCAGAATTTTGTTTGAAAATCCCAAAACAATGAGAACCGAATTTGACTAAAAACTCCAAAAATGTGATTACGCTATTTCGCCTATTCTCGTTCTGCACGCACCGACTGAAATCACATACCCACTGCCTCACTGCTTACGACTCACTTGACTTCATGCGACATCAAGGCTCAAAGGAAGAAACTGTGCGCCATTAAATATTTGCTGTTCAGATGTTGTGTTATGGAACTTTTTTCATAATCTTGGTAAATACCTGTTGTACTGTGTATCCATACATACTACAGTAATGTGTTATCGCAATATTCGTGAAGATAATATTTTGCAGTATTATACGAGAGTAATTTATTGCGCATACTGTGTGCCCCATTTTGAAAAAAAACATTTTATGTGGTTTTATTCAGCAGCATTTTTGCTGCTGCTAGCAATTAGTTTATTCAAGAATTTGGCCCCATCAGATAGAATCTTCAATTCATTGAGAAAATGTTTTTAAAGACTGAACATGGAGAGTAAATAAGAAAATTAAAAACACAGTGCAAAAAGGCATTGATAAACTGCTATAAATCCTTGTTTTACTGCTTTTCATTTTCTGAACACATTCAACAGAAATGGATTATTTTAAAAATGAATAAAGTAAGCACTGCGGTGGAAGCACGATCAGAACAAATTTTCGATGGAAAAATATACGTAAACTTAATTTTGCACACTCTGTGAAACTGCGAATTTGACAACACTTGTTCCAGAATTTGCACTCAGTAGAGACAATCTCTGTAACTGCGAATTTCTATACGTAAGTAGAATGCAGAGTTTAACCGATGTTAGGGTCATGTGTTGAAATTTGCATTTTAATGAAAACGGCTGTAATCTTTTACTGCCTGTAGAGTCGCGGACTCAACAGAATTGTATAGCTGTGAAGAATTTGGGAAAATGCACCGGTAACAACTATGAAACAAAGTGCTTTGAAATTATTTTTTACACTTGTCGCGACCAGCGTCCAACGCACTCTCGCCTGAAGTCACATCCCGCACGAGTAATAAAAATATATAGTACACGTTTTAAATGTTTAGTACTGGCTGTCGTCATTACAGGTTTTTTTTCTGAGCGATATTAAAGCAGAAAGGAGGAGTGGAATTGAGCAGAATTTTGGGTGTTAATTAAAATTTATTGTACAAGCACCGTTAATAAATTTATTTATTCAAAGTTTTTCCCATACATTTTTGTGTACTATTTTCCCGTAAACGTTCGTAAAATGTTCCTTACCTTTTAATACGTTAATCTCGTTAATATTTAGTCATTTTTACTGCATTTGATTTGCTTTTATTAGTCTTATCGATATGTTTTTGTACACCGTGGTAATAAAAAGATGGTTACATTTGAAGAAATGAAGGTTGAGACTAAAAGAGATTAGAAAAATAGAAAAGTCTCTGTCCAGATAATACAGAGATTCGGGTAATAAAATATCAAAATGCTGCCGGTAACGGAAATGATTAAAATCAGTCACAATACAGCTGGGCGCTTAGTTAACATCACATGGGCTCGTGGGTAATAGTAAGTCTACAAAGTAAAATGAAGCATATCGCCCCAGAAGAACATTAACTTTATACTGTGATGATTCACGAGAGACGGGACATTGGTTGCTTTCAAGTTTTACGTAAAATGTAAAACTGAACAACAAAATAAAACTGCAAAATTGTCATAAATTCTCGAAAATGTTACAGTTCTATCCCAATTTTACGGCGTGAAAGGAGAAGCAATGGATAGGTATATTTGTATAAGTGTGTTGTGTATCTGAAGGAAAATGCGTCCTAAACAGGCAACAACAGTTTATTACACACTTGAACATACAGTTTGGTAACCCCGACGGCTCGTGGCCGTTTACATAAGTCGGAACCTTCGGTTCGGTGCGGTGCCGCCGCCGGCAGCTTCCACGAGGCGTCGGTGCGCTCCCGTGAGGCGCGGTAAGGCTACCAACGCGCCCGAAAACCAGGGGCGCCAGTGTTATCGGCGCAGCGGGGGACACGGTTGCGTGGCCTCCACGAGTGGTGCCGATATGACGAGCGACCAGAAACGCGGCCGCTATCGAACGCGTGCCCTTAAGACACGCTGCTATAGGCTGTGGGGCCCAGGGGCGAGCCGACCAAGTATTCGCTGGAATCTTAGCGGAGCCCAACCACAAATCCAACAGACGTCCGGGGCAAAGCCGGTCCCTAGGCAAAGAACAAAATACAACGTTAAACACTGTCGGACAATGCTACGTTAGCTCGGGCTCTCCGCTGTCTCACCGACGCAGCGGTCTCCGCGTTCCCCCTGCCCCAGGTCGTTGCGGTGTCCTTCCGCCGGCCAGCGACCCGGAACTATTTCTCGGGGTGGCAAGCTATGGTGCGCGCTGCATAGCGCGCCCCGTTCAAACTCTCGCCCCTGGATATACAGCATCCCTCCCCTCTTAAGAAGAAACATATGGCGCTGCGCGCTTATGTTTCTTTTTCATTTTTCCCAGACGCCGCGACTCCCAGACGGGTGGCGACGGCTCCTTTTTGTCTTCTGGCGGGGGCAACATTTCGGCCTCTTCTAGCTCGGCCTCGGCGGGCAACATTTCGATGTCCGGCAGATTGCTGTCCAGGTTTCCGTTCGTGGTGTTTTCCGCCATTGGAATATCGTCCTCATGGAGACGTGGCGATATCAACTGGTCTAAGATTGACATCGGTCGCCCTTCTGATGTGATATCGTCCACCTCTGGTAGCGGCGGCAGCTCCAAGTCAATGGGGGCAGGCTGCTCCCTGGTGACTGGTGCTGGCGTGCTTTCCACACTCCGCCCGTCTTGTGGACCTGTAACATAAGTTCCGTGGTTCATTTCACTACCTGTTGCGTTCCATCTCCTTGTTATTTGGTTCTGGTGCCTGGTGCATCGCCCACGCTCCGTTTCCACTATATACATTCTCGCGCCTTTCTGTTTAACAATGACTGCCGGAACCCATGTCTTCTTTTGACCAAAAACCCTTACATAGACTTTTTCCTTCACCTCGAACTTAGTTTGGTGTTTGTAAGAGGCTCTATACTGTTCCGGTTTGAATAGTTGTAACAGCGTTCTAGGCTGCCTACCGTGCAACCTCTCCGCAGGACTTTTCCCATTAATTGGAGTTGTTCTATATGTACTAAGAAACAACTCTAATGCGCAGTCTTTACTGGACTCGGCCAGTAAAATCTTTCTTAACTTTTCTTTAAAAGTTCTAACCAGCCTCTCTGCTTCCCCATTACTTTGTGGATGGAATGGAGCCGACGTCAGGTGGATGATGCCATTTCTCTCACAAAATGTCTTAAACACAGTAGACGTGAACTGCGTTCCATTATCCGTCACAATCGTTCGCGGAAGGCCTTCTATTCCGAAAATCTCTATTAATTTCCGCACCGTTACTTCGGCCGTGGTTGAACTTACTCTCGCGATGTAAGGATAATGGGAGAACGCGTCTGTGACTATCATCCACATGCTTCCCTGAAAAGGGCCCGCGAAATCCGCATGGATTCTGTCCCAAGGCTCCGTTACTTTCGGCCATGGAGAAAACTCTTTAGGGGGAGCGGCCTGGTACTGCGCGCACAACTGACAATTGTGGACCATATCCGCAATGTCCTTGTCTATATTCAGCCAATAGCAATAACGGCGCGCCAATTGCTTCATGCGCACTATGCCCCAGTGCCCTCTATGCAATAGTTTCAATACTTGTGCCTTCAACTTTTGCGGAATTACCACTCTACAGTCCTCGTTTTCTGTTGCCAGCAATATCACGCCCTGATTAATTGATAGGGACTCCTTTTTATCAAAATAAGGGAGCAACCACTTATCTTTGATGCTTTTTCTGCTCGTTGGCCATCCTACCTGAATGAACTCCTTCACCTTCCTCAGGATGTTGTCCCTCCTTGTTTCCTTGGCAATCTTCCAGGCATCCAAGGGAAACTGCTGAACAGCCGTACCTGCCACCTGGTCGAACTGGAACACCATCTCTTGCTGGCTGTCGAAGTCCTCATCCGGACCGATCGGCAGCCTCGACAGCGCATCCGCGTTTGCGTGCAGATTTGTCCTTCTGAAATGAATAGCATAATTGTAATTTGACAACAGTAATGCCCAACGCTGCAACCTCTGCGCTGTACGCTGTGGAATTGAACTGTCGGGGTTGAAAATGGCTAGTAATGGCTTATGGTCCGTTATGAGATGAAACTTCCTTCCATACAGGTACTGATGAAATTTGTTTACAGCGTACACCAAGGACAAGGCTTCTTTTTCAACTTGCGGGTAAACTTTCTGCGCCTTGGTCAAGGTCTTAGAAGCGTATGCGATCGGTGTCTCCGTGCCATCCTCATTCTTGTGTGACAGCACTGCCCCGATGCCATATTCTGAGGCGTCTGCTGCAACAGTCAATTGTTTGTCTGGCTGGAAGTGGGCTAAGCAGGGTTTCTTCAATAACTGCTCTTTCAACTTCCTGTATGCTTCACTACATTTGTCTGTCCAGATAAACTTCTGACCTTTTTTTCGGAGTTCATTCAGTGGTGCCGAGATATGAGCCGCATTCTTGATAAATTTCACATAGTAATTTATCTTGCCCATGAAAGATTGCAATTGTTTCAAGTCTTTCGGTTCCGGTAACGACTTTATTGCTTCCAGATGTGTATCCGTAGGTGTAATTCCCTTCCAATTCATTACATGTCCTAAATATGTAATTTCTGACTTGAAAAACTCGCACTTGTTTAACTTGCACTTTAACCCATTTTGTTGCAGAGTGCAAAAAAGCGTTTGCAAGTTTTGCAAATGCTCCTCATTAGTCTTACCCGAAACTATTATGTCATCCAGGTAATTCACACACATGGGGATCTTGGTCGTCAACTGTTCCAGATATCTTTGAAAAATTGCTGGGGCCGACGCTACGCCAAATGGTAGCCGCAGATATTGGTATAATCCAAACGGTGTATTAATCACCATCATTTGCCTCGTTACTTCATCTAACGGGAGCTGTAAATATGCTTCTGACAAATCAATTTTTGAGAAAAATTTTCCCCCAGCTAGCTTCGAAAAAAGTTCCTCCGGCTTCGGGATTGGATACGTATCAATAATTGATTGTGCGTTGATGGTATTCTTAAAATCACCGCACAGCCTCAGTTTCCCGTCCGGTTTTTTAATTATTACTACTGGCGTCGCCCAACTACTATTATTAATTGGTTGGATCACTTTTTGTTTCTGCAGCCTATCTAGTTCCTCTTTCACCTTACTTTTTATAGCGAATGGGACTGGTCTCGCCTTCAAAAACCTTGGCCTTGCATCTTGTTTCAAAGTCACATGAGCTTCCATGTCCCGCGCGCACCCTAATTTTCCTTCAAATAGATCTTTAAACTTGTTGCACACCTGCTCTAAATCTTGAAAGGGGATGGTATCCGAGATAATGTTTACTTGATCCTGTAGTGTGAACCCATAACTACTAAACGAGTCCATTCCGAAAATGTTCGTTGCATCTTGACTCGACACTACTAAGAATGTTAGCGATCTCCTTACCCCCTTATAACTTGTTTGCAGAGCTGTTTTCCCTAACACGGGAATTTCCTGATTGCCATATCCTACGAGCGTTGTGGTGCAATTTTCCAACCTCGGGCTCCCTAGCAAGGCATAAGTTTTCGCATTAATTAATGTTGACGTTGCTCCCGTGTCGACTAGGAAATCTACCATTACATCTTGGATTGCTAACTTTATTATGATACGTTTCTTAAGGACTTCCAAATTGTTTACTTTTTCCCCAATCCACTTTACCGTATTATCGTCCTTCCTTCTCTTTCTATCTTTCACTTTACTATCATTGTTCCCACAAACTGCTTTTACATGCCCGGTTTTCCCACAGTTGTAACAAACTGCCTTCTTAAACCTGCATTCAGTTCTTGAATGTGAGACGTAACATCCCCTGCATGATTTCAGTCTGCTTTCTGGGTTGATATTATTGTTCGATTTTTCTTCCTCAGGAGGTGGCCTCGTCTTTTCAGATCTAATCTCCGCCAGTTCCGCGTACCTGCCAAACTCTACGTCCGTGAAATGCG
Organism: Acheta domesticus; assembly: GCA_031308135.1. Classification (NCBI taxonomy): domain Eukaryota; kingdom Metazoa; phylum Arthropoda; class Insecta; order Orthoptera; family Gryllidae; genus Acheta; species Acheta domesticus. Next base: position 20,465,546 of record JAHLJT010009355.1, on the reverse strand, counting down.
TCATTTCATGGCTTAGCGCGATGGCGATAACTTCGTCCAGTTTTGGATTCTGTAATTTTAACGTTTCCCTCCTCACTTGCCTCTCCGGCGCGTGCTGGATGATCATGTCTCTAATCATCGAATCCGCGTACGAATGCCCGCAACCTTCTTTCTCGCAACAAATTTGCAATTCTTCGTAAGACCCCTTAACTCCGTAATCCATTGCATGTACGATTGCTCGGGATTTTTATTCGTTCTGAAAAATTTGAACCTTGCTGCCGTGATATTTACTTTACTCTCAAAAAACTCAGCAACCTTCTTTTCAGATCATTAAACGTCAGGTCAGCGGGGTTCGCCTCAGGGACTAGTTTCTTGATTAGATTATATATTTCGGGGCCTACCCAGGACAAGAACAAAGCACGTCGCTGTCCGTCGGCTGTTACCTTGTGAGACTCGAAGTGTTGTTCTAACCTTTCCATATAACTCTCCCAATCTTCTTTCGATGGGTCGAATTGTTGAAAAGCTGGTGGTGGTGTCTGTCTATACTCCATCAGCTGCTGGATTATTCCATTTTGCTGCCGGATTTGTTCCTGTAATTGTTTCTGCTGCTCCAGGAACTGTTGCTGTAACAATTGCACAACACTTTCAAACGATCCGGTAGCCATTACGTCCGCAGTTACTACTCTGCACACGGAGTTCTAAAGTACCTCGTCGCCAATTTACTGTTGTGTATCTGAAGGAAAATGCGTCCTAAACAGGCAACAACAGTTTATTACACACTTGAACATACAGTTTGGTAACCCCGACGGCTCGTGGCCGTTTACATAAGTCGGAACCTTCGGTTCGGTGCGGTGCCGCCGCCGGCAGCTTCCACGAGGCGTCGGTGCGCTCCCGTGAGGCGCGGTAAGGCTACCAACGCGCCCGAAAACCAGGGGCGCCAGTGTTATCGGCGCAGCGGGGGACACGGTTGCGTGGCCTCCACGAGTGGTGCCGATATGACGAGCGACCAGAAACGCGGCCGCTATCGAACGCGTGCCCTTAAGACACGCTGCTATAGGCTGTGGGGCCCAGGGGCGAGCCGACCAAGTATTCGCTGGAATCTTAGCGGAGCCCAACCACAAATCCAACAGACGTCCGGGGCAAAGCCGGTCCCTAGGCAAAGAACAAAATACAACGTTAAACACTGTCGGACAATGCTACGTTAGCTCGGGCTCTCCGCTGTCTCACCGACGCAGCGGTCTCCGCGTTCCCCCTGCCCCAGGTCGTTGCGGTGTCCTTCCGCCGGCCAGCGACCCGGAACTATTTCTCGGGGTGGCAAGCTATGGTGCGCGCTGCATAGCGCGCCCCGTTCAAACTCTCGCCCCTGGATATACAGCAAAGTGTATAAATTAATGCTAAATCAAATTTTGTGTAGCTAATTGAAATTATCTTTGGTACGTGCTTAGAAGGATTTTTCTCCATTGCACAAAAGTTATTTCGGTTTCGATTCTTCCACCATCTTGCTGTCTCCATCAATTGGTTTTCAAATGTTTTTTTTTATTAATAACATTCTTTCATATGCATTTTTATTTACGCTAAGTTCATATTTCTCAGATTTGAATGTTTTTTCATATTGCTCTTTCACAGATAGAAAATACATATATGAACTTTACCTCCTTGAAATTTTTCGTCATAGACTTAACACGGATTCATTGATATCATGGGGATTCAGAAATCATATTCCAAAATCTGTTGTTCTACAAGAGGGAATTGTAGTGCTGAAAAAATGGATAAATAGAAATAAGAATAAAAATATAACAATGCAAAACCCCCAAAATATTCTAGAGTATACAAAGAATGAATAAATAAAATATAATTGTGTGAGATTTATTAGGATTCCAATAATGAAAATTTCAGTCTAGAGTTCGAATAAAGGAACCGCCAAAATTCGATTCTTCGAAAGATTTCGAAATCATTTATTCGAGTTTATTACCAACCCACATTGTTTATTTTCCGATAGAACAAGTCACTTTCCTTCTTTTAGAATTTACTACGCTCCACTCTCATAAAACTGATAACCAATATGAGATATGGGAATATCACTATTACTCGTACAATGCAGGCTGATAAGACGGCGTCTTGATCGGCAAGAACAAAATTAAATTAGCATCTGATGTACAATTAGTACATTTTCTATTTGCAAGTGAAAGACCAATAATGAAAATTGAAATTGAAATTTGGTTAGAAATTAATTTTAAATGAAAGTAGTTGAAATGTTTTTTCTGGATTTCATTGAATTTTGATAAATGATTGTTTACCACCAAGATACACATAACGTAAAGCGGAGCGAACTGGTATTCCACTGAAAATCAAACCTATGCGTTTCTATGTTTCCATGTTAACTTAGGCACTGATTGCAAGTACAGTAATGTTTTATTCAAAATTTAATATAAACAGTTTTCATTGGAATTTGAATATCGAGTTTGTTAATTATAACTTTACAAAACAAACGCAACATTGCATGATCAATAATATAATTTTACCATTGCAATTGAAAAGCATGTGATAATGAACTACAAGCCTGCAGAATTATAACAGGAGCCTTTAATCTCCCTATGGCATTGCCTGCTATGAAACTACATCAGTCAGAACCACCTTGTCTGATAGCATTAAAATTCCGAGAACAATACTTATTCATAGAATTCTAAAAATTGCCTAAAAATTGCATAATAGTACATTATGAAACGATGATGTAATGATGGGTATTAATACACGAGTGTGATATTACGATACGAGCGAGGTACGAGCGAGTATCGTAAACTTCACACGAGTGTATTAATACCCATTACATCGAGTTTCATACGGTACTTTTTCTACGACTTATGGTAACTTTTATAAGTTAAACGTCTCCACAGAATCGTTTCGTGGCAGTCGACATGCAAGATTCAGCCAAGGCCACCTAGCGGACACCTCTCTACCCTACACCCGCAGTCGGCTTTGTTTCACCACAGCGCTTGCGAGCGATTACAAAGGTTGCGGCAATAATATTCCGACGTCACCATTTTCGCATTTTCTCTCATTTCTGGAAACGTCAACACCACCCAAAAGAACTACCATTCACTAAATATTTTAAACTAAAGAATTGGCCTGTTTTTCAGGACAACCACACGACAGCAGCAAATAACACAAAACGGGTTGCGTTCAGATCATAACGTCACTCAAATGTTCTCTGCAATAACAACCACTGCGCTAGTCAAATAGGATTAAAGTGAAATTACGATCCAATTTATTTTAAATAAAATGTCACGTAAAAATTACTACTGATAAAAGAAATTAAAACTGAGAAGCATAATATAATATTAAATGCAATTTTAATGTACACACTCGAACGAAACATTTACTGCAACGATTCTTAATGATTAATGAAGTGCCAATACTTGGTTTGTAAGCGTCTCAGTTATTGGTCAAGAACCTGTATCATAATGAAAACTGTATCGAAATGGCTATCATTATGCAACTGGTTGCAGCCAACCAATGATAACATTATACAACGGGAGTAGAAAAACATTGTTTGCATTTACTGATTCTGCACTACCTAGATTTAATTATAGAACACGTACGGAGATCTTCGCTGAATGCGACACATCCTCCACTAGTGAAAGCCAGATAGAGATTTTTTCTGGGAGAGATCCTCACGATAACCTTTCAAATATTTCATTTTCAAACCTGTCGGGGTAAATAGTGCGCAAAAAACAGTTACGAAATTTTGACACATTTCATTTCTGACATTTTCAGCAAAGTATGAGTCATTACATAATTTTCCGAATCTAAATATAACTTGTTCATTCGCCATTTTCAACTGTCAAAAGACACTGCCATGAACTAATGGCTTAATGTGATGGGGGACTTTTTTTTAACTTCGGACGACAGTTTAAGTGCCTAGACCTCTCTTTAGTTTGCATGCCAGTTCTCAGTGATTAATAATTCCGGGCGCGTCAACTGCTAAATCATTAGTTCCATAAGTGTAGTGCATGATTTCATCGTGAGGAAAAGGCGGTATTCTTCCCCACTGCCTAGCGATATCCGCTGCCGACCTACGTTCGTTGCAGGGATTTTCCCGAGCCAGGTATCTCTCACCAGCGGGGCACCGCCCCGGCAGGGACAAGCTCCAAGTCTGGTCTCCAGGGACAAGCTCCAAGTCTGGTCTGTAGTTTGTTGAGACATTTTAGGAATAGAAGTAAATAGAATATTTAATTCTATCTTTTGTTTTCAAAACAAATGCTTTAAAGCTTATTAACTTATTCAATAAGTTGATCTCATAGTTTAGAGGTTAATGGATTAATAAGGAAATATAGGAAGTATCTAACGGTTAAGATTTGTCCTGTTAAAATGTATGGTTCCTCGTGCTAGGTCTATACCATGAATGAAACCAAGGAGCTCTACAATGAGCAGACTAGGGATTATAGTTAAATATAACATTTGGGTTGCATTCAAAAGGTATTGATTAATTCAATTAATCTCAATTAAGAAGCAATTATGCATACGTGGCATACGTGGTAGTGGAGTGCATGTACGTGTAAGTGTGTGTAAGGGATGATGAAAGGGCAGGAAGAGGAAGGAGGAGATCGTGGTCCGTGGCCCGTTTTTTACGGTATTCGCGTGGTATTGATCGGAGAAACCACGGAAGACTACCAATCAGAGCAGCCGGCCGCAAGAATTCTCCGACAGACAGCGACTGAACTCAACCTAACTAACAAGCTAGTGTCTATAATCCTGCTAGCGTCGGAACTCGAACCCTAGGACCTTCCGATTAGGGGCATTGCAGTGACGTCAATCGATGCCCTGAGCCCGCTTTGCCGGTAGTTCTGTGTGAAACACGAGGGCGCACTGCGGGTTTGGTTCGGCTCCACGACTGCAGCACCGGAAGCCGGGTGCCGCAGGTCAGTGCCGCATTCCGCGCGCGGCAGGGCGCCACAACCCCCACCCCCCACTTCTTCCCTCACTCGCCTCCCCCCCCCACTCCCCTCCCCTCGTTCCAGCCGGGTCGCCGCGTTCCCAGGGATCGATGCCTCGACGGCCGCAGCATTCCGCGCGGGCGATAAGGGAAATAATAATATTTTACGTCCTTCGGGAGATATATTAAAGCGCGCTACCTTTCGCCGAGGCGTCCTCCAGATGGAAATGAAACCTTCGCAGACAGCGCTCGGATATTACAACGCGTCCGCACCGTACACAGCCGCCGCTGTTAAACTTTTATGGAGGACGGAAAATTAAAGCGGGGAATCTCCGGTCCTGCCAGGCGCCGGCGACAGCGTGCGCAAATCCACCTCACGCCCCAGCCCCGCTCCTCTCCGCCCCTCTCCCTCCTCTCCGCCCCTCTCCGCTTGGCCACACGGGGCGCGCGCCACCGCCGCGTCGCAGCGGGTCTATTCGTTCCGGGCGACACTGCTCGTTGGAGCCGAACGTATGCGCATGTATATTTCTGTGCTTTGAAAGGAAGAGCGAAACAGGCAGTGGAAGAACTGCGAGGATAATAAGCGTCACGGGGATGAACATGACATCTGAGAGAGAAGGTGAAAGCTTGGAAGGAAGAAACTATTTTGAAGAGAGCATGTCAGACGGAGAAAGAGAGCAACCGACCAACAGAAAAGGAGAGAGAGAGAAAGAGAGAGGGCGGGAGAAAAGGGTAGAAAGGGAGAGAGAGTTAAGGACAGAAAGGGAGAGGGTGAAGAACAAAAGGGAGAGAGAGCGAAGGACAGAAAGGGAGAGAGATCGCACAAACAATAGAGAGCGAAGAAAAAGAGGAGAAAAGAGATACCGTGTCTTGAGAGAGGGATAGCGAGAGAAAGAGCGTGAACAGAAAGGGAGTGAGGAGAAGGATCGAGAGATGAAATGAGAGAATGAAAGAGCTCACGAGCGGGAAAGAAGAAAAGATAAACACAAATGGTTGTGTTTTATTAATCGTTTGTGGACTATAAAAAGTGATGTATACGTAATAAGTATTGCATTTGTTCAAATGGACACTTAATTAAACAAAGTTCTAGAATTATTATGAAGAATTTATGAGATTTGAAGAGTGTACATTGAAGATTTCATCATCTACAGCTTCTGTAACATTTGCTCGAGGCTAGAACATAATGCTTACACATTGCTAATGATGAAACGTATATCGCTAATGATGAGTTCAATTCGCTCGCATCTAATTAGTATTTTTTTTGTTTGGACATTTCACGTCATGTTACGTATATCTATCAAGAACTTCATGCTCATCTCATTTTAATTTACTTATCTTCATTTCACTTTTTTAAACATCTAAATAAAATTATATTATTAGGAATGTGTCTAAAAGTATAAAAATTATTAGGGTTTTACTTGATAAAAAAATCGTTTTTAAAGTATAGAATTCCTATTTTCATGCAAGGTTAAGTATTATTTACTTTGAGGTAAGAAATGACAAATAATACAATATTTTGAATCCTCTGTAGTAACTTTTTGTTCATCACACACGTATTCAGTAAATGAGTTCACTAATTTCCACAACCGATGGAGGGAGTAAAATCGAAAATAATTCGAATTTTTTGTATAAAATTATTTTCTTTACACAAATTTTCGGGTAAAAACTTAATTTTCTAACTTAACAAACAAAAGATAGAATAGTTAAAAATAATGCAAAATGTTAATCTAAAATATTCCTTTTTACAAAAAAACAAAAATAGATTTCTTTGGGGAATACGAAACCTAATATGGTAGCTTACCATTCTTATAAATCAAAAAAATTAAACAAGTGAACCAACGGCAGGGAATAACTATGGAGGAATATATTCCTCCATGGAATAACTATTTACGTGTTGTCCTGAGCCATTTAGTAGAAATATAACGTGTAAAAGATGACTTAATTAGTGAAGAATATTACCACAAATAATTTTGAAACAACTATTGGAAATTTATATCAGTGGCTACATTTCAATTAAAGGTACTTGAAAAATTGCGACGAGAGGTGCGAGAGGAAAAATCTTTGGTTCATTACCAGCTAATAAACATGACAACGATTTCCCTTTTAACAAATTTCAAGTTAATTTATGTGATTTGTGAGGTTAGAATTCGGTGTACCTTTTGAATGATATTATTGTCAAAAAATGGCTAAATTTCAAGATATATCTTGTTAAAATGTATACACCGATATTACCTCTGTTGAGTGTTTGTTTATTTTACATTCATTTACAGAATGTGTATTGTTTCTATTTGAGAATGATGACCTTTGTCAGTTTTTTCTTCAAAAATTCAACAATTATAAAAGTAAGTAGGAAGTTGATCTTAGTTGCATCAAGGCTGAATGTATTAAGGGTACTGAAAAACGAAATTATTGGGAAAAAGCCATTCATCAAGAACATGTAAATACTTTTGTTGGTGCTAAAACTGTGACGGACTGGATACTTTGTGTAGAGAAGTACGCTTTATTGTATTGGTGTAATACATCAAACTCCACAAAAGTATACACGTAATTAGAGGTATTTTATGTTTCATTTAGTGTATATTTCTTAATTATTTTAAAGAGTGAAGTAGACGGAGGATTTGGGGAAGAGGATACGGTAAGGCCGATTGGCGCGAAGATGCAATAAAATAGACAGGGTAATCCGAACAAGACGGGAATATAGACTTTCTGTCTAATAGATTTTAAAAAATGAATACGAGAGCAACGTGGGATACTTCAAATTGATTTTAACAAATCAAAATACATCTTCAATACAAATTGTAAATTTGATTCACTTCCTGTTTCTTTATCGAAATACGCGAAGAAAGTGCAGTTATTGGTGCTAGTGTGAAACATCTTTACGCAAACCCTAATCAACACCATGTCCAGCAGCAATCTAATACATGATTATGAATATAAATGCCCGAGAAAGGCCGGATTTCTTAAACTAATAATGAATAAAAGGATAAATGTGAGGGAAACATGTTAGAATAGAGTTCTTTATCTTGTACGTCCCACCCACGAGACCCGAACTTCATGAATATAAAAGAATGTCTCAAATGATTTCATTTTGTAGATGACTGCGTGAGCAACTTAACAGTTTCGAATGCGTCGTTTCCGAGTTATACACCATCGATGTCAAGAGGCAGTTAAAAGGCTTTGTGCTTTGCGTGATTGCATTGGTGTCTGGATATTATTTTGCGATTTTCCACAAATATTAATTGTTATACAGAATAAGTATAGTTATTCATCCTTTCCATGTAATAATTTTTTTCCATACTTCATTTGTTAAGACTGGTTAAGAAATAGACCCGCAAACATAAACATATCTATAACACAGAAAGAAGATGATTTAGATTCCAGCAAGTATCAACCAGAGTAAATTATCACTAATTCTCCAGACGTTTACATTGTAAACAGTTTTATTTCATTTATTTAATATGTGTTTTAAGTTTTCATATGTTTTGGAAATGTTCATATACGAAATTATACCTGCAGATGTCATTCATGTTTTAGAGCCATTTTCACATATTAAATACTTGTATTTTTTAGAATTAGGTATGTTTGTTTAGTCGTTCATTGCCTTTTGTGCTTGTTTAGTTGTTCAGTAGTGTCCAACTCCTCCTGACCCCCCACGATCTCTTCAAGTCTTCCTATTCTTTGTTGAGACTCGGGGATATCCAAGATGTTTGTTGGCTCTGGGATGCGTTTAGTCCACCTCGTTCTCTTGCTCCTCCTCTTGTCCCATTTTACCGAGTGCAGTAACGTTGCTCAGAGCGTCGAGCTTCTATATTCGTACAAAAGCAAATACTTTATCTTTGTTCCTACAATTTGGCTTTCGAAGTTATATCAAAAGTCAGCTTTATTAGATGCATATTAGTTTCATCTCTCCGCCAGGCTTTAATATTCTTAACATTCGTCTTCTTATTGTTGGAACATAAACGTAAAACAATGATATTTTCCTTGCATGGACATAATAGGATCAGAAGAGGTTCAACCAAACAATCCGCGACTTCTATCTCACGGACTCACTGTCTCACCAGGACTGGTTGAGAAAGAATATAAACTGTTTAAGAAATGAAAAGGAACTTTTTTAATTGAATTTCGGTTATGGATATTATTTGATCTATACATTAGTTTGAACTTTTTTTAATTGAAAAGAAAACAACTAACCTACTTGTAAATCTTTCTATTACTACTTTTCTACTATGAGCAAGTGAATTCAAACTCGGAGGAAACCTATAAAATATATTTTACATTACTTCTTAAAATTATTAATTAAAATAACAAATAAAATATCAGTTTGAAGAATATTTAAATAGTTAAGAAATATTCTCCAAGGGGGCGTGGTCCCGCGCCGGCTGCTGGGGCGCAGTGGAGTCACAGTCTCTTGAGGGGGGGAGGGAGAACGTGCTACACGACGACCACTGTAGCGTGCGATAACGCACAGAAAAACATCGGGGCCGGTTCCTTTGTTGTTCGCCGGAATCGAGTGAGCACTCGGTACGTTCTTGGGACGTAATTCAAAGTGGAAACGGGAGTCTTGCTCCAGAATGTGGAAGAAAGTTTTAATGGTGGTTGATAGAGCACACGTGAAATAAAATCGATTGCTCTTGTTTTATTTGGTATATGTGTGTTTTTTTGTCGAAATCACGGTAAAAGTAGTGTTTATCTTGTTTTCTGTAACTTAGCTCCGCTGGTTTATTGAAACTGATCCGAGCGCTTTTTAAACATGTCTGCAGTTTAATATATTCAACTAAGTGTATTCATACCTTTTTATAGTTAAATATATATATATAAATATAGTTATATTTTATAGTTAAATATATAGTTAAATAAATATATATTAAAATTAAGCTACTTTTCATCCGTTTTGACATCATCCTCCTCCCCTCTCGCAGATATAACTAATCAAACAAAACAAAATGTAAACAACTCACAAATCAGCAGTACCTCAACTCATAAAATACATCTCGCCATTAGAGGTTGTCTCCATCCTTATAAAATCTACTCCTAAAAATTCCATCAGTCGAGATAAAATTAACACTTTATTCATAGTAACTTTCATTCAAAGCCCATATCTCCAAATCCTCACTAAGATTGGCTTACTGTCCAACAACATGGATAGACGCGCAAATAACCAGCCACCCTTATGCCCGAAAAAGATTCCTGTACTCCATCTTGTTATAGACGAGCTAGTATTCTCCTGTTCGTCAGCAAAATCTTTGAAAAAATTATCTTTCTCTACATGATAGCTTACCTCATTGAAATCTCTGCCATGCCAGAGCATCATATCGGTTTTCAATCCCTTAACAAACCCTTTCAATCCTTTAACAAAACCTTTCGCCTTTTCGCTGAAAATGGGGAAGCGCGTGAATTTTAAGCCTCTAATGCTCTTTCAGAGAAAAAATAGACAAAATTTGGAGCCGTATTTTGAGAAAATAACGATTTAAAAATTACCTCTGTGTTACTCAGTTATTGTAGATAGACGCCGAAAAAATTGTGAATTTTTGCAATTAAAAAATTCAGAAACCAAAATCAAACCTACGCTATTTTAACCATCCTTTACGCTTCCTAAGGTAAAAGATTAAGTTAAAATTGTGAATTCATTTTCCAAAAAAAATTGAAAATGCTGTTGCGGCCCCATGTAAAATGTCTCCCATAATCAAATTATCCGCTTCAAATTCACAGGTCCTCGGGTTCGTCCAGATCGATTGGAGGGTATTAATTGTTGAGAAAATCTGCTGAACGGTGTAAGTGCTAGTTCTGACATTACATAACTTCGTAGAAAGGTGAGAAAGTAAAACAATATCCAGAATTTTTTCATATTGCATACTGATCCACATTATTTTATACATTCTTGTTATATTTCATTGATTTATTTACAGTGTAATTGAGATAATTTACTTTATACCGAATTTGGGCCTGATCAACAAAATACTAATGATGATATTTCAGTACTGCTGGCAATAAAATACTTCGTTCAATGCATTTGTGGTCTATTTCTTGTTTGGATCCTTGCTGCAAGAAAATTATTGTTCCATTTGACATTCTTGAAATCAGCTCACCTCTCACATCTTACATAGCCATCTCCACGTGCTATTTTTTAACACGTGAACAGAAACTAGAAGGTAAGGAATCTGCATGGTTCCGTTTTACAAACGAAATTGTGTTTTAAGATTTATTAGAACATTAATGCAGTAGAAGGATCTGTAAAAGTAAAAAATGACTTCTAGAGTCAATATATCGGATATGGATTCTATTCGCATTAGGAAAAGCATAAAAAGAGAAGAAAGTTATTAGTAAATTACAATCCAATTATCGGAATATGCTTAAGGATATTCGTGAAAGAAAAATCATTGTTCCACTATCAACTTCCCCTTTTAAAAATTTATTGATTATCACAACAAATGCAAAGAAAACATATTTCTACCTTTTCAAGCACGATCACTTTCCGCATGGTTTGGCCATTTGAAGAAAACAAATTAATTCATTTTTGTAACAAATTGACCGCATCTGTTCCAAAAACAACCTCTAAAATATTGGCGACGAAATTTCATTTTTCTTTTTCATTTTTATTGACAGTAGAATGAATTATCTACTGTCCGAAGATATTCTCGGCAATTGCACTTTAAGCTCTTCGAAATCTCGCTCTTCCTATGATCTTTAGCTCTACGAAAAGTCTCTTCCAATAAGGGGAAGTTCGGTTCAAGAACGTAGAGTAATGAATTAATGGAGAATTTAATCAAGACGGCCTGGATTGACTTTTTTACAGAATTGGGGAGCTTAGATATGATCAATTTAAATGGTAATTAGTCGTAAAATTGGATTCAGGAGAGAACGTTCGCCTACACTTTCCACGAACATTCACATATGGTCTTCTGAGCGTTTCTGTTTTTGCAGATTTTGACTTTTTTTACGCTTGCGGTCTAGCAAACTGAGTTTTATTTCATGAAATGAAAATCTCCATACATGATCTAGAATTTCAATATTGTTGTATCGCTGTCAAACCAATTAACAAGCTTTTCTCCCTTATTTTAGTTTTGTAAAGAGTTATTGTTCATTTGCTTTTCAAGACAGAATAAAGAACATTTTACCAGCAAAAAAATAATTAAGTTGTTCCTCTAACTGTTGACACAACTTTGAGAAGTCTCAATAGAATTATCAATATATATTGCATTAAGACAGCTAAATGATAGCTTACTCTTAATTTCAATTCATGAATACTTTTGAATTGGATAATGTTTTTGTGTACTGTAAGAAAATAATCGATTTTATGTGCTTTCGGAAACTATATAATTAAAATAGTTAAAACGAACATCTCTGGAGAGATATAAAATTACTTGTCACTGTATTATTGAACCAAATGCTAGTGTTGTTTAGTGTGCAGATTTGTTGGTACAAGGTTGGATGCTCGCAGCTTGAAAACGTGATTAAATTTGTTCTGATTGAATTTTCCACTCGCGATTACTCTCATCAAGATTCGAACACTAATTTGAAATGGCACATCCTTTGATGCATACTCTAGTGATATACATGTAAATTAATGCACACGAGCATGCATACATCCATTCTAAATACTTTAGTGACCCCCAATAAAATTTTCTCCAGTATAATTCTAATCAAATTATTTTCCGCAGACGAATGATCTCCATCATTTCTATATCTCTTATCCATATCTCTGTATGGCGACCATCGTTAACGACCAGTTTAAAAGCCAAACCTTATTGTCGAGCGTACCAGTGATTGGGAGGTCTCGGGTCCGATGTTGATAAAGTGCTAGAAATTTTCTTAATCTGTTGATTTTCAATATTTTTGGCGCGCCCTGGAATCGAATGCATAGGCAGAGTGCTGCAATCAATGTTTTCATGATCACTTCCTGGCTTTTGCGGGAGCAATGCCCTGAACAAAGTGTCATTGACCGAGCGGAACCCTGAATTCCCACTCCCTACCCAACATCATCCCATCCCAACCAGAATTGGCGCCTCCTGAGGGACTCCCATCTCCTCGATGCAGGATTAATTGCAGTGATCGTTGATCATTCATCGAGCAACTTTGGGGACGTGATCTGTTATTAGGATATGGGAATTGGTACCAGTAGAAGAGTGTTGATACAATATAGAAGAGATGTCATATACGCTGGAAGTGTCGTTTGGGTCAGTGTCGTTGAGGTCATTTGAACAAAATTTCACCGGAACCTGTGCTTGGATTCATCCGACCCGCGGAGGGCGAGTCAGAGCATACAATGTCATTTTGTAATTTTATTTCCGACACTGTAAATTTTGTTCATACTTCATTTGGATTATTTGAATATCAAGTATGCCTGTTTAAAACTAATTGATTTTTTATAATAAAGAGTTTTCTGTAATTTTTTTTACACTCTTTCTATTTACACCATTCTGTGATATTCCTATATTACTATAAATCTTGCTCGTTATTACTACAACATGAATTCAGTAATATTCCTTTTGCAAGTGGAAAAGTGGTTTTACGCAAGCAGTAATTTTAATCAATAATATATTAGTTTGAAGACATTTAAATATACAATTTTGTAATTTTGTTTACATTATCTAAATTTTTAATTGGCTAAATATTGATTATGTATATAAATAAATAAAATATATTTGAATTGGAAATATTGTTTTCCAAAGGACTGCAGTAGCAAAAATGCTGCTCAAAAAAACACACAAAATGGTTGTCCAAAAAGTAGCGCACACTGTTCAAAAATAAACCGGCAGAGCTGGTTCAGGGCATTAACTGATGTCGAGGCAGTGCTCTGGCCGGGAGGTCCTAAGTTCTAGTCCCGACGGTGACAGAATTTTCGTCACTAGCTTTTCAGCTAGGTCGAATTCAGTCGCTGTCTGAAAGATAATTCTAGAGGGCGGCTACTCTGATTGGTGGCTTCTCCGATCACTTTTCCGTGGTTTCTCTGATCAACACGAAGCGAATGCTGGAGCAGAACCCTAACGAACGGGCCATGAACCGCGTGCGATCTTTCCTTCCTCTTCCTTGTGCTATCCTCGCCAATTACTTACACACGTACACTAACATGCACTATACTACCACACATATCGGGAGGCTAGAGTTTGTCCCATCAGAAACTCTGCTGATGGGAGATACCTAGTTGGGGAAAACCCCTAGCCGCCGGTAGGTCGGCACCGGATCTCACCATTCAGGGGGTGAAGATCACCGCCACCTCCCGAGGAAAAATCATGTACACTGACGGGACTAATGACCTTCATCATTGACGCGCCCGGAATCACTAACAATCAATCTCAACAATAACGTATAAAATACGTAGTTCAACACTATAACAGATTAAATAGTTTAATAAAATCAGTCTTCATGAATAATGCATTAACGAAGTATAATATTCTATATATAGATACACAGTATAAAAGCTCTTTATATGCCAAGAATATTTTAAAAAATGCTGTTCGGTAACATAACATGTGAATAGTAAATACTTAATATCGGGCAATTTACCTTGGAGTGTTGCTGTCGTATGACGTCAGGTGCGTCTTAAGCAGTAGCGCACTGAGTTCCAGAATTCAATGGGTACGCGTAGTGTAAGGAATACACTACGCAATCAAATATTTGTATTTCTCAGTCAAAATCGAAACCGTTTAATTGTTTTTGGATTTTCCCAGGTCCTTTTGTATCTAACAAACTCATATTCACCTCTCCCATGAACGGAGGCTGCATGGTTTTCCGAAATTAGCAATTTAGAATTAATTACATTTCGTCCTTGTGCCGGAAAATAAGATCATGCACGATCGCGCACATGCATGATTACAAAATTTCGCGAAATAACGCCTATTGCACCTTTGATCCCACGAATAAGTTGATACGTTGATACATAAACTTTTTACTGAAAATTATATAAGCGTCATTTATAACTACCAACTTTTTGAACTTCGAAAGTAAAAGGAACAAACACTTTATGGTTTAGGTTCTAATTGAATAGAATTTGGTTTCTATTTTGTCATTTTCATGGACATTATTTAATTTGATAGAAAGGGGTTTAAATTGTTATTATTAGTTTTTAATCTGCTTCTGTGGGTTTCAGTGCGTTTGGAAGAGCAAAATCTCGTTTTTACAGGTTGAAGAGCAAATTCCTCAAAATTGAAAAATAGCTGCCGGGATATGTGCTTAAAGTATCGTAAAATTTTTGGACACTTAACAAATGCAATTGGTAATATTTGTAATTGCGAGCTTTCGATTTTTGCTTTAGGAATTAATCAGGGCGCTTTAACTCTAGTTGAAAACCACCACTTAATTCTCGTATTTGTTATCTACTTTTTGAATAATTAGATAAGTTCAATTCCCTTTGTTGCTGAATATGAAGTATTAACATTACATACATATCATAAACTCAAAAACCCTAGCAAAAGTAAGTTGAAATGTCTGATTATTCAGGTTGTATCAATTATTTGAGATCATTGATTAACATTAAGTTAATTTGCCAGGTTTTTTTTTCACGCTACAAGATTAGTTTAAGTAATCACAGGATTGGAAAAGTAAATTTTGCAAAAGAGTAACGTATTACTCTCCTGTAAAATACATTTTACAGGATAGTAGCATGTTTTCTTGTAAAATGTGTTGTTCTCCTGAAAACTGAAGTTTTCACAAGTTACCAGCTTATTTACCCTTGCCAATGATATTATATTTATATTTTCATTATCCCTATTTACTATTTGAATAACTGCGAGTGTGTGTGCGTGCGTGCGTGCGTGTGTGCGTGTGCGCGTGTGCGCGTGTGCGCGTGGTGCGCGTGCGCGCCGTGTGCGCGTGTGCGCGTGTGCGCGTGTGTGTGTGCGTGCGTGCGTGCGTGCGCGCGTGCGCGCGCGCGGATCCGTCACTCGCTTGTCGTGCACCAATCGAGACATATGAAATGTCATTCAACGGTTGGTCTCCAGGTGGGGAACTGATAATTTGTTTTCGAATTGGGCCAGAAGATTCTGAGGTATTTCCAAAAATGTGTTTTGGCGAGGTTTAGTACTGCGATCTTAGTGGGTAGACAAGATTTAAACCAACGTCATCTAAATAGATCAATGTTGGTGACATTGATTAAACCCGAATACTGAGAAGCAAGTTTTGCAATTATCCATGACGCCATAATTTTCTTCTGCAAGGATGGCAACACTGATTGATCTGGAACATCTGAAACACGCGGCAGAACTGTCAATAATGATACTGCTTTGAATATAAGTGAAGTGAAGTGTTTCGTCTGTATTATCGTATTTTTAATCATAAATTTGCAAACATGGACTTATTACTTGGGAACTTATTGAATTTGAAGAACAAGTGAATACGGAGAAAACCAGAGGAGTAATTTATGTCAGAGAACGGAAGCACATCCGTATTCGATTTTGCTCATTTACGTTCTTAAGCGTGAAATACGGAGGAATAATCAAATGTTAAAAAATATTTTGACACAATTTTCGGAACTAATTGAGAATGATTTTATGCCAGGATTAGCGAATAACGCTGAAGAACAGCTTACAGATGTTCTTTTATGTGCATTTTTTGTGCATATTAGCAAAAAAGGTGTACAAAATGTAGCTGAACTAAATTCTATCTACTCGCTGAATGCGAATAACCATACATGCAAGCATTTTTTACGATTACAATTTTGAAATTGCAACTACAGTTCATATACCCGTATGGAGGTAACATGCAAAGTCATTGAGTGTTGGGAATATTTGAACGGGGGTATAACTACTATTCCTACTACTATTCCTTGGTATGTCCAGTGCAAGAGACTCTTAAGAACCTCTTTGAACAAAGCTATACATGATATTTAGAAATTTTCGTCACATTAAAAAAAAACTTTTAAAACAGTTTACAGCGTCGGCGACGCCACATTCAATTAGTACATTTAGTATTCCAGGTGAATGTAAAATTAAATAGACTACTACAATATTATACTTTTAAGGCGAATCCGTCGCTGAAAGACGGAACAAGATTGAGGAGACGTGCACTGGGATGATTTGCAGTGTCCAACGAAGACTTGACGCGCGCCGTGTTTCACTTTCACTCTTGCGTCGTTCTGTGAGGTTGTGCGCCCGCGGCACCTGGCCCTGTCGCCGGCGGAGTGGCCGCCCCCTGCGCCCGCGCCCCTACCGGACGTCGCGTGATTCACCACGCGCCCTCACGTGCCGCGGTTTCCGGGCGGCGCGCCGCGGCGCGGTGGCCGTCGCCCTCGCCAACACACGCCCCCTCGCGCGCAGTGCGTCGCGCTCGCGGTCCACAGGGGCAAATCTTTGTTCAGATTCGAGCATTCGCGCCGCGCTCCACAAGAACAAACAGCGATGGATGATCTTGGCTGTCCGGGTGACGCCGCGTCGAAGGCTGTGTTGCCGACGTTTCGACCATCTTGTCGTGGTCTTCCTCAGGGCTGGAATGCGATTCCGGGTGACGCCGCGTCGAAAGCTGTGTTGCCGACGTTTCGACCATCTTGTCGTGGTCTTCCTCAGGGCTGGAATCGCATTCCAAGACAGCCAAGATCATCCACATGACTCCGGTCGCGGAAGCCTACGACTTCAAACAGCGATGGAGTTTATTTTTAATGCATAATACCCTAAATGCTCCTTGCTTCATCACAAATGAACAATTTCATCGAGAAGTAAAAACACCAAAACTTGAAGAAACCATAGCCCAATTAGCCAACAGTTTTTACAACAACGTCCCCAAGGACCATTATTTTATTTACATGGAAAAAAAGGCGGTCTATCCACGTATAAAATCAAGATTTCCAAAAGATAAATTCAGAACACCGTAAATCGTAAAAGCCTCAGTTCCATAACATAACCGCCTACCTTCTCCTTTTTATTCTACTTGTTTTATTGTGGGAACAAATCGGCAACAACAGATTTACAAACAGACTCATGAGCCAGGGTTGCTCGTATATACCTACCTTCACAGAACGAATGACCTACTGTGCTTCGGCAGCTCGACTCGTGCTGCTCCATTCAAATAAAAAGGTTTGACGCCAAGCAAATAATATAATTTGGAATAAAATAGATTTGACATTTGTGCTACCTGCTTCGTTGTGGGAACAATGCAGCGGCAACTGATTTACAACCAGGCTCACTCTCCGGGCTTGCTCGTCTATGTGACGAATGTCCCACTGTGCTCCGGCAGCTGGACTCGTGCTGCGCCGCTCAAATAAAAAGGTTTGACACCAAGCAAATATTATTTGGAATGAAATAGATTTGACATTTGTGCTACCTGCTTCGTTGTGGGAACAATGCAGCGGCAACGGATTTACAACCAGGCTCGCGATCCGGGCTTGCTCGTCTACGTGACGAATGTCCTACTGTGCTCCGGCAGCTGGACTCGTGCTGCGCCGCTCAAGGCCAGCCGGGCGCCGCGACGTGCCTGGCCTCCGTGGGCGGCGTCGCGGCGCCGCGGCGCACGCGCGGGTGGCGGCGACAGGTCGCGTCGCTTCTCGGCAACGATCTGTGTCAGTAGTCCCCGCGCACGGCATCCGCGCGCGGATGGTGCGTCCCGACCGCGATCCGATGCAACGGCGCGGACGCGAGCTTAACTACTCGTGTATGATCAATTAATTACACCGGCTTTGTTATCTCCCTTCCTGTTGCACGCTTTGTTATCTCACTCAATAGACAGGTTTGCCTTAACCGCATTCCCGTTCATTCTGCAAGAGACGATTCATTTGTCGCATCAAGCATTTTATTTCTTCAATACACGCGGAAATAGCTGAATCAGCTCGCGGAGCTCGGAGCAGTATTGAAGTGCGTCGAGTTAAACCTGCACAATGGTGTAGGTGTTTTCACTGCGTGTTTGTGGCGTTGTGGGCGTTTCATACTTCCACGTAATCTACTTAATTCTTTCAGCTGTCGTCCTCATTCACCCCTCATGATCACTCAACCATCCTTCGTACTTCAGAGGCAAACGCCATTGTCAGCCCTCGCCCAGTAATGGGAAGTCGTCAGGGCAGAAGATTTTCCTTCGCATTCGGCCAGAAATGAATATGGCACTCATCTCATGGGCAAATGCTGCACAGTAACCAGTTACACTGAGTGACTGTTTAATGACACTTTAGATATTATTTAACGAGTGTGAGTTACAAAATCATCGTAGAGTCGAAGCCGTCAGAATTTGAAATGTCGAAAAAAGTCGATCAGAATTGAATATGCCTATTCCTTTAGGAAAACATTTCCTTAAAATGAATTACACTTATCCCAATTTTATGGTGACTCAAGTGAATTGGAGACATAAAGCGAATGAAAATTTCAGTTAGAAACTTTCGTTTTAAAGTCGTTATAAAAGCACCCAGTTCGAAAAATGCCTTGAGTTAGTCAGCAGTAAAGCATTTTCCTCTACTTTTAACGTAAAGAATCACTTAGTAATTTCAATGTTTTCTACGGAATGACAGTGACGTATGACAATTCATACAAACCTAGCATTCGCCAGATTTTGGTTGGAGCCGAATGCTCAAATATTTTCCAAGTAGATAGTCCATCCAATTCTTGAATTTTTATTCATTATTCACTGTAAATATGTTTCTCATTATAGCTGCTTAATGAATAGGAATGATTTTCAAACACACTCTACTTGCATTCCACTCTTAATATGTCGTGTCCACATAAATAAAGTAGAATAAATTCCGTGGTGGTAGCAGAAATCTTGTGTTAACCCATAATAAGAGATAGGGATAATCATCCACAACAATCACAGTTGTTAAACAACTTTGGGAATGCTATAATAAATATTATAACTGTGATTGTTGTAGATGATTATCCCATCTCTCATTAAAGTAGAATAAATTTGAAGTGATACTGGTACAAATGTGTTTTTGTCAAAGAACATAGAAACACAAATATTGTTTTAAACTAAATCGGAAGCTTACACCTTAGTTAAATTTTTCGATGACGGATTTAATGCATAACAATATTGTCTTGAAAAAAATACAAACGTAATGAGGTGTCTCCTTACATACATGATTATTGGTCAGTATTTATTAACGGAACAATGCTTTTTCCAGCAGCTGTGACCCAATGCCGAAGCGGTACTACGAGTGAAGGGAAAATTCAGAAAAATACTGACATTAGATCCGATCAGAACATACCTGCCATGCTTTACTATAAACGATTGCCTTTTTTTACAGAAGTGCCATACTTCACTTCGAATATTTGTGATTAAAAATGTAGCAAAGCAGGTAAGTCGTTTAAAAATGTTAAAAAGGAAAAAATCCATGTAAATAATTTCGTTTGGGGCAAAATAAAAATAATTACTCGATCATGAATAGAACTAAAATAGAAATATAATTTCATTTTCGTACTTTTAAATTATATTTTTTAAGTTGCATGAACTTAAAAGTCAGTCACTACATGCAACGTTCATTTTCACACAAAAGAACATTGCATGCCAACAATAGTGGTACTACAAAATGGCAGAGATTCTCTCACACTAGTTCATTTCATTAACTCTTCAGTCTGGGATTTTCTGTTTTGCCTCACCTGCTACCCAACTATTGACGCTTTGAGAATATTTTTTTCACACTTTTTCAATTTTCTGTCCCTTGATTGTATAGTTGAAATTATAGAAATTTTATAAAAGAATAAAACATGGTTCTTTATGCAAATTCACATTGAAAAATTTTGAACCGTTCATGAGAAAATCATTTTTACGTTTCTCAAAAGGCCCTATTTCGAACTCATTTTGTTTTCAAGAAAATTGAATAAATATTCACGGGTGAGAAATTCGTAAAAACCTACGTGTAATTTTTGTAAAATAAAAAAATACGTCAAAGTCGCGTTTATATCATATTCAGTGCATTTAGCACCATTGGTATAACAGGTTTAATGAAAAACGTTGGAGCCTCATCTGAGAAATATTTCCCGTATATCACTCAAAATTACGCACAAAATACTAATGTTTTCAAAAAGTGTACGCGACATTATTTTAAGAACAAATCGTGGAAAATAAATGTTATTAACACAAAAAAACTTCCGTGTTCAATAATATTGAACAATATATGATGGGTCCAAATGTGTCTAACTTCCGCAACTTTCGCAATTTCCAAAATTTTCGAGTTGGCAGTGCAAATTGGATCTACGCCATCTTGATAATTTCAGTAAGTTCTTATAATTGCAAGAAAATATTGAAACATTTTTTTAAATTTGCAAAAGTCCCAGGGACTTCATATGAAGTACCCCGAAAATTTAAATAATTATTTTCAAAATCATTGGTATTTCAGTCGGGTCAGATCGATCGAGGAATATTCATTTTTGAGAAAATCTTGCAAAAATCCTAAAATTCCTTGGGATAGTTGTGGCGTCAGTGTTGTTCTCGGACGGACAGACATTTTGAAAAATAAACACATTTTTCTTTTTTATTGTTTTTACACAGACACTCATTCTTCTTTCCTCTACCTCTCTCCATCTATCTAACCTAACTCACTACATCAAAAGTGGGATTGATGTTGAGCAACCCTGCTGTTTTAGGAGACAAATGCGGAACATTAAAACACATGTGTGAACAGACATTGTTAGTGATAAAAGTGAGTAATCCATTGTAAGACAGTGAGGAATTTCTGAGAGGATGCAAATAATGTAGAGAGCTGTACCGCAATATACACTGTAGCTGGGTCGAAAACTAAAGCTCCAAGTTACAAATTAGTGGAGATGCCTAATAAACAATGGAAGCCATGATACTGTTGAGATATGAGTCCCAGCACCGCGCAGGTTGCAAATCAGAATAATGATAACGAGGTTGCATGACAGTGATCATGAACGTTGGACCCACCCTGAGGACTCCCTTTTCGTTCATCAGTATTATAATGCAGAGATCTCCGGACCGAAAGAGGATCTCTTGAAAAACAGAAATGCCAGCCTACCTGACAGCTAAGCCTCATTTTTCAGACACGTTAACTTTCATTAACATTTCCCTCCTATTAGTACAAAAAGAGGGGAGAAAGAAAAACGTGCCATGCAATACAACATTATTCCTTCAGTGTGATCATTTCTCCTAAAGAAAAATTCCGAATAAGGTACTGTCGTTGAACAAAAATTGCTTAAAACTATGTCATTCTTTTTTAAAATAATTAATGTATTTTTTATCATTCCCATGATCAAAATTTTACGACACTTTTGCATTTAGAGGCCTTTGTGCTTTCATTTACATTATTGTTTTTTACTTTTTAATTTGTTAGGCTCATCTATCATTGAATGTCACAGCAACAATTAATATCCATTAAACCACTATTTTAACTGAAAGTAATACTTCTACCTTTAATTATTTGTGCCAATGGTCTCAAAACATCTTTCTTACAAATCAGTTTTGATTAGAGCATGTCATTCATTTGTCAAATAAGAACGATATGATGATTTGTCTTCTAAAATTTATGAAATTAAGTACCATTCCAAATCTAAATAGGCATTATGTACTCAGAAGCAGAACAATCTGAAAGATGACAATGCAAAATAATGCAAAATATGGGAATGAAACATAATTAAAGATATAACGAAAGAAGAGTTAATCAATAATGAAGAGAAATATTGAAGAATAAATTTATGTTAATCGTATTTTTTAAGTACGGGTTACTAAGAAGATTAAACCTAATATAAGGAAAGATACATAGTATTCGCTGCCAGAATTTTATGTCGAAATGTAGAAAAAAATATTCCAAAATAATTCTAAAGAGATCTGAAAAAGACAAGAAAAATGAAAAGTTACGCTGAAAACGTTTCAAGGTCGATCTACGCGTTAGACATGGCGTTTTTATCACATGATGTGCCGTTGTTTACTCCTGCCATTAAGCTAAGGCCTTACTATTTGTGAATGAGTCTGGAAGGAATTGATCTCCACTTGCGTTGGGAGTGGGTGGGTCCTCCCACTATGCCCTCGTCTCACCCGTTTCAGTTGCCGCTGACGTTCGAGGCTCCGCGGTCCCCTTCCCGCGCACTGGGCGCATTATCGCTCTGACACCTGATTTCCCCGCATTGTACCTTTGCACAATGCGGCTGCGGGCGGCCGCGCTGCACCACCGGAGCACCACCGCCACCACCAGCACCACCACCTCGGCCTCGGCTGCGTCGGTCCCTCTGGCCCCCCTGCAACGCCCAACATGCACCAACCGGCACGTCACACTCGCAAAGAACTCAGCCCTCCTCTCTGTCAGCGAACCGTCTTCCTACCCTTCCTCCACCCTATCGCTCCCTCGATTTCTAACATCTTCTCTCTCCCCAAGTCTACCTCGCTCTACATCCCTTCATTCCGGTTTCAGTTACTTGCCTTCAGTCCACAGAACACCTTTTCTTTCACGAGCGTTCGTTTTTTCTTCTCAGCAACAAACAGTCCCATTCGTCATTCACTCTTTCCGAACATTCCCCTTTCTGTTTTTTACTCCAAATATTTTGGTCTCCCGATGGCTGAATTTCTCTACCGTCATCTCATCGTCCCTGCCGTCATCTGTCCACACAGCCTAACCTATCACCTACAACAATCACGCTGGCATCGATCCCAAGGCATCAGATCCGTTCTTTCACACAATTCTGAACCCACTATCTACCTTCATGCCAGCTTCCTGGCCTCTGTACATCTCTCTCACACACTCACGTTCTTCCAAATACACGCCTTGCTAGACGTCCTCCGGGAGGGGGGGCGGTGGTCCAACTTCCCCTGCTGTATCTGCCCCCACTCCACCATCCCCACCTCCGTCACCGCCTTCCCAATCGCTTCCACTGTACCTACCCCACCACCCCTTGCCTCCGTCACAACCGCTCTAGATTCCAACACCCCCGCTTTCGTCATCTCCTCTCCAAAAGCCACCGCTGCATCTGACACCACCACCACCACCACCACCCTTCACCTCCGCCAACATCACCGCTGCATCCGCGACCACCGTCTTCTATTCAACCACCGCTTCTCCGTAACCACCTCCGCCCAGCCGCCCCCACTTCAGACGCCATCACCCCGTGTCTGCAACCGCCCCCAATTTCTATCACTCCCGCCTTCGCCAACTGCCCCTGCAGCATTCGCCGCCCCCACCCCCGACTCCATCCCCCCCGCCGCCCCCGACTCCACCCCCCGCCGCCCCCACCTGAGCCCGCATCGCCCCGGGTCCCTGCGCCACCGAAAAAGCGGCGCGCTCCAGATAACGCGCCCGCACAATGGGGCGACGCCGGAGACAATGACGGCGTGTTTACGCGCAGATAAAACCCCGCTCGCGGCGGCGCGGCGCTCCGCCTGCCGCTATTTACGGCGCCGCCACCGCCGCCGCCGCCGCTGCACACTGGGCCGGATGCGGAAGGCCTACATTACAGTTTTGAAAAATATTTGTTCTACTGCTATTGTATAATGCTGTCATTTGATTGAATTGAGGCCTTATTTTACGTGGCGAGACTCAGGCCTTGAGGCCTGCTCCTCCGTCTGACCACGCAAATTTCGCTACGCTCCTTTCACCAACTAGCGGAGAAAGAAGGTATTATATCGGGCGACGACACAGGCGATTTGAATTTAGCTCAGAGGTTTCATTTAGGCTTGAGGATCTTTTACATGCAAGTAAATCTACTAACATGGGACAGCCGGCTTTACTTCCCCTCCGAAGGAAGGCGTACGAAGGATTTTTTCGCCCTTAAAAATCCACGGCTTCGATCGGGTTTGAACCCGCGAACTTAGGTACAGCAGCAGCAACCGCTACACCCTCGCAAACCGTAATGGCTGCAACCGTTTGATGGCTGCAGCCAGTTGCATATGGTAGTCATTTTCGATACAGTTTTCATTACGATACAGGTTCGTGACCAATCACACAGAAGTTTA
Organism: Acheta domesticus; assembly: GCA_031308135.1. Classification (NCBI taxonomy): domain Eukaryota; kingdom Metazoa; phylum Arthropoda; class Insecta; order Orthoptera; family Gryllidae; genus Acheta; species Acheta domesticus. Next base: position 20,440,825 of record JAHLJT010009355.1, on the reverse strand, counting down.
CAAACGAAGTACTGACACTTTAATAACTGAGAATCGTTCTAGTAAATGTTTCGTTTGATTGTGTACTTTAAAATTACATTTGATATATTGTTCGTGTCAGTTTTAATTTCTTTTATTATTAATAATTTTTCCTGGAATATAATTTTAAATAAATTGGATCGTAATTTTGAACCTAATTGACTAGCCCAGTACTCTCTCCCAGGCGGAAGGATGGCCAGAGCCACCTGAGCTTCCGAAGGTACGGTTAGGGAGCGTCCGCTAGGAGGACTTGGGTGAATCCTTATGGCAACGGCCACGAAACGATTCAATGTAAAAATTTAACTGGTAATAGTCGTAGAAAAAGTATTGTATGAAACTCGATGTAATGGGTATTAATACACTCGTGTGAAGTTTACGATACTGGTGTATTAATACCCCTCATTACATAATCGTTTCATAATGTACTATTGTCAAACACAAAACGATCCTGCTTCGGTTGCGGTAGGAGGTTAGAACAGGACCCAATACGCAAAGTTAAAAGATTCCAAGACTGATCTCCACGTTAGACGTGGTGTTTTTACAATGTAATGTGTCGGTGTTAGTCTTCTCCTGCCGTCAGCTATCCTATTTAAACATAGCCGTACTCATTCTTCAATCATTATTTACCCCTCCTGACCATCCTTTGCATAGTGGTTGATTACTAATGATTCCGGGCGCGTCAACTGCTAAGATAATTAGTCCCGTAAGTGTAGTGAATGTTTCTGTTCGGGCTATGGCTGTGATCTTGCCTCGCTGGATGGCGAGATCTGGCGCCAACCTACCGCTAGCTAAAGCTCTAAGCTCCCGACCGATCTCCCGACATGTGTAGTAGTTTAGTGCGTGTGTGTGTGTGTGTGTGTGTGTGTGTGTGTGTAAGGGGTATGATGCCCTGAGCTTCCTCACCCCTACTAATAATCACTTTCCCGAGAAAAGACAGAATCTTTCCTAATCTACGCCTATAAATATCATATTCGTTGCGTACAAAGAGCGAACAAAATGCTGTCGAAAGTGACTGGCAGAGCTGTTTTTGTGCATCCTCTGTATATAGTTAGAATTCAATTAATAGGCCTCAATCAATCCAAAATATCTCCATTTTTTGCTTCTGTTTTTCAAACTTTATTTAGATCGGTATGCGACAATTCGAAATATTCGATGAATGAAAGTTTTTTTATTTTAACATTCAGATTCGATATATCGAGATTCCATTGAATGCACAGAATACAAAAAAAGAACTCCGTTGATTTCTAGGAGAAAACATCGTTGTCCGGCGACGTTTTGGATTCTATTCGCGTTCCTCGCTTTACGTAAGCTTTCATTTTTTGTAACAACACGGTATCTACCCATTTGTTTGCTCTACATACGCTTGATAGAACTATTTTCAAACTTACGTAATGCAATTGTCATTGGCAGGAAATGAAGCAGTGCTAATGATGGGTTGTATTCCTCACGGTTCTTACATAATCTTAATGTTTTTATTAGTGCTAGTTGTTAAGTGATGAATGGTAATGAAGCAACGTCAGATTTTAATGCATGCTCCCTAACATGCAAGAACCCCTGAAAGCCTAGAACAATCCCGTTCTGTCAACTGCAAATTCTTTTTTGAATGAAAACGACCCGGAATAGTAGAGATGTTCTGTGATGGAAAATTAGCATGTTTGCCGCCACGTCACTGTAAGTAAACAGAAAAAATACACTTCTCCATTCGTAGAAAAAATACACTTAGCATTCATTCTACATTTAATTTCCACCTGCACCCTCGAACTCAATACTCTAGAACTGAATACTCTAACCAAAATCAGTAGAAAAGCACTTGAACACTATAAACAAACTAAATACAATAATATCATTCATTCATTAAATACAAGTAATAACTCACTCTGGAACTTCACGAAAAGAATACTCAGAAAAAAAAAAAACTATAATCCCCCCACTAACAACTTCAAATGGGAAAACACACGCAACTGCTGATAAAACGGAAGTATTAGCCGACCATTTCGCATCAACTTTCACACCAAACCTCACATCTCCCCACCCAGATCACACTCAAATTCAACTCGTCGCGAATTCCCCTAATTTCAACGTTCCACAACAAATTAAGTACATCACTCCACAAGAAACTCTAAAAGTTATCAAATCCCTTCCAAATAAAAAAGCCCCCGGTCACGATAAAATAAACAATGTAATTCTCAAAAACCTACCCAATTCTGCCATAGCTTTCATTGTAAACATATATAACTCATCTTTAAGAACTGGCTACTACCCTAATACCTGGAAACATTCTATCATCCTCTCTATCCCCAAACTCAATAAAAATCATAGCATCCCTGACAACTATAGGCCCATAAGTCTCCTCCCCACTTTAGCAAAAATTTTTGAGAAATTAATTCTAACAAGATTAAACCAATACCTGAAAAAAATACACCTCATACCATTCTATCAATTTGGGTTCACAAATAAACTATCCACAGCACATCAACTTTTGCGCATATCTGAACATTTCCACTCCTCCTTCCAAAAAAAACAATTTTCAATAGCAGTTTTCATGGACATCGCTAAAGCATTTGACAGGGTATGGCATGAAGGACTAAACTATAAACTCTTATCAATAGGCACCCCTACGTACCTCTTCAAAATAATCAAAAGCTTCCTAACCAATAGAACCTTCTCAGTTGCAATAGAAAATCATAATTCTAACCCCCGACCCATTACAGCAGGACTACCTCAAGGATCACCTCTCTCTCCATTACTCTACAACTTATATACAGCAGATATGCCTACATCAAGATTCACTCACATAGCCCAGTTTGCAGACGATACGGTAATCTACATGTCCCACTCCTCAATTAATTACATAGCCAACGAAATTCAATCCCATTTAAATGAAATAGAAACCTGGGCAACGAAATGGAAAATCAAAATCAATCCCTCGAAATCTACAGCTAAAGTCTTCACTTTCAGACCATATTCCTTCCCTACGCCGTTTAAAATGAACAACAACATAATCCCTTGGACTCCCCATAACAATGCCGTTAAATACCTTGGCCTCCATATGGACACCACATTAAATTGGAAAATACACATAGACACCAAAGTTCAGCAAGCCAAAGCAAAATTAATACAGTTAAAACCACTCTTAAATCACAGGAAACTCTCACTAAGCAATAGCATCATCTATATATATATATATATATATATATATATATATATATATATATATATATATATATATATATATATACTAATATATAAAGACAGAACTGCACTGACTTACAGCGCGATAATCTCTGAATCTACTGAACCAATACTGATGAAACTTTTGTACTAGCTTCCTTTAAAGGTCTGGAGTAACATAGGCTATGATTTACAATCACAAACCTTACTATATTCACAAAATAATTACTTTTCTGGACATTTTTCGCCTGTCTCTACATCACAGATTCAATAGTGGATCAATGTCAATTGTTTAGCTGCGCGCCACCAGAGGATGAGGTCTGAGATCTTCTACTGATTTCATCAATGTACAGAATTGCGTATTTAGAGGACTGTTTGTTTATTTTTCACAGTCATTTGTCAAACCCGAAATAATTCTGCATTTTTTCCCGCTTTATTAAAGTAACTTGAATATTGATTTTAATTGCGTGTAGGTGTGAGTGCATTAAGTGTACAAGAGACTAAATGTTTGGAAGATATAATTTTCTAATGGATGTGGTTAACATTGCCGTAAAAAGGTATGAGTGCACACATGTTTAGTTGTAGTAAATTAAGCATAAGTATTTGCAGGTTGGGCAAGTGACAGTGCGATTTACGTGTTATTCTGAAACTGACGGAGGGATGCATGTTTTAGATAAGTGTTTTAATATAGTAGCGAGTACTTTTGGGTGTTGAAGGAATTATTAAATTGATGATAGTTCGGCAATAATAGAATTTTTAGTAAAACCGCAGTACAATTAAAGTAAAACAATATTGGTAAATGGGTATTTGGAGGAATTTAATGTGTGACAATGCTGGTTTTGAAGGTTGTTATTTTAAATAGAAAAAGTGTTGTCAAGCCGAGAGCCACTGTGAACTCGGTTTTTTGGATATATTATAATCGCATAAGTGCTCAGTGGCTCCTTTCGGTCAGCCACAACTTATCAAGGATCCTAAAAAGGTACTAAAATTCAATTAAAATTCCTTTAATTATTTCTAGACGTCGATTGATGCGGAAAGATTAATTTAAAACTTTCCTTTCTAAATATGCAAGAAGAAAAAATATAAAAATGGTTAAGTTTTATAATATGGCAATTGAATGAAAGTATGAATATAATACATAAAATTCCACAAACAGAATGTACGTAAGTACATGCATTTTAATTTTTAGTTTAGATTTGTTTATTATTTTCAGTTATAAAGAGAAAGCAGTTTGGGGATGGGAACCCCATTAGGACTAAAATTTAAATATTTTTTAGTGAGTAGCGTTTTAGTGTTTACGGAAGACCAGGTATTTCCATATTGGAGCAAGGCAGAAAGAGGCGGGATAGGGCGGAGGGAATATACAGTAGAATAGAAGAAGGCTCTGCCATAGGGCAAGAATAGATGGAATTCCTCTATTCTTCGCCTTTCTCTTTCTGGAATTCCTCTCTCTTTCTGTTTAATACAAAATTATGATAAATACCCCGGCAACGCGGGCTTCTTCAGCTAGAAAAATTATTATACAGAAAATTAATCTAATATATAAAAATCCATGTTTGTTGGTTCGTGCTTAATGCGCTGCAGTAGCAGGCATCCAATTGCGATAAAGTGTGTCAACATATTGCTTGCACTTGCGGAAAGAACATAGGCATATTACAATTATTGTAACTCCACTAGATGGCGCTAGAGCACATGATGGCATTTCAGTTAAATGCAATTCCCAATGCACATTGGTTTTATTGTTGCTGGGCGTTGCCGTGTGCCGTGGGGCGAGGTTGAGAAGCACACAAGGAGCAGGCGGCGCAAGTTGATGACAGGAAAGTGAAAAAGAGACAGGGAAAATAGAGAGAGGAAAAAAGATGAGAGGGAAATATTGAAAGAGAAGGAAATAGAGAAAGATAGGGAAAATAATCAAAGAGAATGAAATAGAGAAAGACAGGGAAAATAGGGAATGAGAAGGAAAATAGAGGGAAAATAGAGAGAGGGGAAGGAGAGGGGGGAAATAGAGGCGGAAATGGAGAGAGGAAAATAGAAAGAGGGGGAAATGAAAGAACGGGAAAAGGGTCAGAGAATGGGGGAAGAAGAGACAGAGAGGGAGAAAAGAGTCAGAGGGAGAAAAGAGACACAGAGGGAGGAAAGAAACACTGATGGAAAAGAGAGTGGGGAAAATGAGAGAGGAGGAAAAAGAGGGAGAGGAAGAGGGGGAAAGGGAGGTGAAAAGAGAGGGGGAGAGGAATATTTACTCAATTATTTCTTCTGCGGGCAGCAACGCGCCGGGTACTAGCTAGTCTTGTATAAAACCATCATAAGACCTCTTCTTCTGTACGCGTGTCCAATTTGGACAAATGCAGCAAAATATAACATCAACAAAATACAGATAATTCAAAATAAATTTCTAAGAACCATCACTCAAGCCCCATGGTTTATTTCCAATAAGCAGTTACACCACCGAATTTATCCTTAATCCCATCGCACACCACATAGCATTCCTGGCCAATAACTTCTATTCCAACCTAACCCTTATCAACCAAGATAGACACATCAGCATAGGTAAATTTAATGAAAACCCCAACAAGAATAAAAAATAGATATCCTATCCAACTCATTCCTAAAACATTTTTGCAAATATTAATGCCTTCTTAGAAGTGCTCGGTGAGTCCCCTCGTCAATTGTAGTGTTCATAGATTTAGTTTATAGTATTAGATGTAAGTCAACAAAGCAAATGGAGAGTTGTAAAAACTGAACTTTGTAATAATAATCCTATTTAAAATAAATTTAAAAAACCTGCACCCTCACTAGGAAGATCGGTTAACGCGATACAATTTGTGAGGAAATCCTCCGCCATTGTTCACCCGAGTTGTACGGCATCGCAGTGTTGATGCTCTTCGAGCATTATTTTGCCAAGGGCATGATTTGGAAAATCAAGTATTAGGCGCAGATGTTCTTTCCTATTCTTGAAAGCTCCATTAGTCAGGTACTTCCTACGAGTTACTACAATGGAACTTCTCGATCTTCTTCCAGATTGATTGACCGACCGTCCAATACTTACAGCGGTTGATCGTTGCATAGCGAGGGCGCCAGGCCCAGAGAATTTGTACGTCTCCCTGAAAGTGGTTGACTCCACCCGGAGGCTATCTGAGGGAGGAAAATGCATTTTTCAAAAGGCAAGTTTAAAAGATTCACGTGTATTTATCTCCATTCTGTACGCACAAGTTTGCATGTCAATACTATGAAGGAACGTGGTTTTAATTCTGCAACCTTTAAACCTCAGTTTTGTGTACTTCTTTAACAAATTTTACAGCTTTTAATTCCGTTTATGTATCAAACTAATCTTTACATAATTTTCAAAATTTTACAAATTGTTTTCAAAGAAAACTGGGTAACGCAATAAATGTGTTTTTCAGGGAAAAAATTGGATCATTACAACACGAGGCAAATAAAATACTGCAGAAACATTCGTGCTGATTATGATATTTGATAAATGATATCGGTTAAAATGGAGTAGAATTTACTGTTTACGTTGTAATTCTGGTTTAAGCTGAAATACGCCAGCATGCTCTACTATTCATAATTTAAAAAAACACAAAAATATTATATAATATGGCTTTAGAGCCATATAGTAAAAGACATATTTTATAGACATGCGGTTCGAACGAAAACTTTTAATACTTTCAGTATTGGTAATATTTAAAATGTGTATTTTAATTGATGGAAAGGCACCTAAAAAACACAAACATTCGTTACAAATCCTTTTTATGTTAAGGAAATTTTAAAAATCATGAACATTTTTTGTGCGATAACTGGCGGGGCAGGGGGAGGCGCGGGCGTGGCGGGGGAGGGGCGGACGGAGCGGAGCGGACGAAGCTGGGCGGGCGGAGCAGAGCCCAGAGAGACAAGGCGGATTGGAGCCAGGCGGAGCGGATAAACCAGAGCGGATAAGCGTGGGGGGCGGGGCGGGCGGGGCAGGTGGGGAGAGCAAAGTGGCATAGAAGGAGCGGTGCGTTGCAGGGCGGAGACAGACAAGGCTGAGCGGAACGGGGCGGGCGGCGCGGAAAACTACCGATCAGAGCTGAAGCAGGAGGAGGAAAACTAAATCGCCAGTCAGCGATTGAATTGTAGCGACCTATGTAGCTAGTGTCGAAAATCCGCCACCTTTCGAAGGAACTCGCAATAGGAAACGCTTGAGGGGCAAAAATGTGTTGCTCTGAGTCTCCTCCGCCGGGTTTGTGCTCGCGTTTTGTTGTGCGCCGGCCCACCGCCCGCGGCCCGCCGATGCGGGGCGGGCGGAGGAGAGACACTGTGGAGCGGGGCGAAGCGAAGGTGGGGAGAGCGGAGCAACGGAAGCCGGGGGCGTGACGGACGGAGCGGAGCGGGCAGAGTGGAGCGGGGAGACACAAGGTAGAGCGGGGGGAGCGGGGTGGGCTAGGACGGGGCAGGGGCGGGCCAGGACTGGCCAGGACGGGGCGGGACGGCGCGGTACGGGGCGGGACGGGGCGGGACGGGGCGCCGACGGGGCGGAACGGGCGGGACGGGGCGGGACGGAGCGGGACGGGGCGGGAACGGGGCGGAAACGGGGCGGGACGGGGCGGGACGGGGCGCGACGGGGCGGAACGGGCGGGACGGGGCGGGACGGAGCGGGACGGGGCGGAACGGGGCGGAACGGGGCGGGACGGGGCGGGATGGGTCGGGACGGGGCGGGACGGGGCGGGGCGGGACGGGGCGGGACAGGGCGGGACGGGCGGGACGGGCGGGACGGGCGGGACGGGCGGGACGGGCGGGACGGGCGGGACGGGCTGGGACGGGCGGGACGGGCGGGACGGGCGGGACGGGCGGGACGGGCGGGACGGGCGGGACGGGCGGGACGGGCGGGACGGGCGGGACGGGCGGGGACGGGCGGGACGGGCGGGACGGGCGGGACGGGCGGGGACGGGCGGGACGGGCGGGACGGGCGGGACGGGCGGGACGGCGGGACGGGCGGGACGGGCTGGACGGGCGGGACGGGCGGGACGGGCGGGGACGGGCGGGACGGGCGGGACGGGCGGGACGGGCGGGACGGGCGGGACGGGCGGGACGGGCGGGACGGGCGGGACGGGCGGGACGGGCGGGACGGGCGGGACGGGCGGGACGGGCGGGACGGGCGGGACGGGCGGGACGGCGGGACGGGCGGGACGGGCGGGACGGGCGGGACGGGCGGGACGGCGGGACGGGCGGGACGGGCGGGACGGGCGGGACGGGCGGGACGGGCGGGACGGGCGGACGGGCGGGACGGCGGGACGGGCGGGACGGGCGGGACGGGCGGGACGGGCGGGACGGGCGGGACGGGCGGGACGGGGCGGGACGGGCGGGACGGGCGGGACGGGCGGGACGGGCGGGACGGGCGGGACGGGCGGGACGGGCGGGACGGGCGGGACGGGCGGGACGGGCGGGACGGGCGGGACGGGCGGGCACGGGCGGGGACGGGCGGGACGGCGGGACGGGCGGGACGGGCGGGACGGGCGGGACGGGCGGGACGGGCGGGACGGGCGGGACGGGCGGGACGGGCGGGACGGGCGGGACGGGCGGGACGGGCGGGACGGGCGGGACGGGCGGGACGGGCGGGACGGCGGGACGGGCGGGACGGGCGGGACGGGCGGGACGGGCGGGACGGGCGGGACGGGCGGGACGGGCGGGACGGGCGGGGACGGGCGGGACGGGCGGGACGGCGGGACGGGGCTGGACGAGGCGGACGGGGCGGGACGAGGCCGTGACGGAGCGAGCGGGGCGGGACGAGGCGAAGCGGATGGAGCCGGGGCGTGGCGAAGCGGGCTGGGCGGAGAGCCGGGGTCGCTGTTGCGGCGCGTGCCGCGCGTGCGCCGGGGCGAGAGGTCGCCGCCGCTGCAGAAGACGGACGGCGCACCGCGTTTTTCGAGTGCCCGCGCGTCTCGGGGCGATGTGTGCTGACAGGAGCGCGTTTCGCTTCAGATGAACGCGTCGGCGCTCGTGGTAAACAAATGAATGCAGCATCCTCACCACAATCCGAGTCCCGGTTAACCGAAACAGGCATCAGAAAAATCCAAACTAAATAATCCATTCGGAAGCGGATCGCACAAGTAATTACGTTTGTTGCTGCACTAGTACCCGCGTGGCGTGAGTGCTGGGCGATGCCGTTGCCGATTCTATGAAAATGAATATGGCGACTTCTCGGAATTCAAAAATCATCGAATTCGTTCGTCAAACTTGTGTTCATCGTTTGTAATTGCCACTCTGGTATGGTTGTCTCTCTATGACTGCGGTAAAAGTGGTCAGTCACTTTCATTGAGTTTGTCTTAGTTTGTATTGTCATATTCGTAAATGAAAACTCGGCTACTTGTTTTCGTATCCGAAAGTACTCTCATTTCCCATTTTCTCGGAAAATCCCAAGCCCACCTTGTTGCTCTGTAACTCTCTCTGTTCAGAAATCGTGTAAATATATCATTTACTTCTTGTAAAATATAGAAAAAGTAGGTCCATCTCTTTTACATATAATTATACGTAATGCTAAAATCGCAAAAATTTTAATCAAAATTACACAAAACACATTGTAGGAAAATACAAAATGAAGATTCATAAGATATTCAGAAATTACACTGAATATTCGTATTCATTAAATAACACAGAAGTAGAAAATTAAAACAATAGGTAAAGGTAAATGAATTAATTTACTGAGTGACGGTAGCATTGTTCCTTAATTTACCTTCTTGCCATACAGTTTCTAGCTATAAGTTTACTTTTGGAGAGACCATTGAACATTTTTAATTTGAGCGTACCTGTTTAAAAGTTACGTTGTCAAATGCTGTAAGATCTGACAAAGGAAGAGTGGGAGAAGATAAACACAAGAATATTCAACACAGCATGAACTTACAGACTTAGAAACAAATACATACGTTTTCTACCTTCCAAAAATGTTCTGGATATTTCGTAACTTCAAGGAAATTGATTTGGAATAGTTAATTCGAGTACTTGATCACAGATCTTGGCACAGTTCCTGTTCCGTTTTGCAGTAGGAAAGACAAATTATTCTGAGTTGACGAAATTCATGAATTACACTTCAGATAATACACAACTGGTACGGAATACTATTAAAGGTGATGCAAAACTACACAATATTTGATGAGAACACGACAGTTATTACCTACGTAGGTTCACGTACTACATTGAACATTAGAAAGCTAGTGTCGATAACATTGATAAAATGTAATAAAACTTCCCATTTTAAATCATATTCAAGATGGTTTTGCTCTAATTAATATCTAAAAAAAATTGGTTTTGGAATTCTCTACTTGTTGAATTATTACGAATCGTGAAACAGAGGTGTGAAGAAGCTCTCGATTTCCTGGCTCCAATCCAATACATTTAATTCCAAATTGCACTGGAATGTTTCGCAAATCTACAAAACAATGAAAAATCATTCGCCATAATTATGTTGTTAGTCTCTATTCTCGGTGTTTTTCCTGCATCCTGCATTTCAACTGTGCTATGAATGCTACTTCGTAACATACCACGTAGTGTAACTGCGGTTTTATTCTCCAATTCATCATTAATTCAAAATTACTTGATTGTTAGTTTCACGCTCTCGCGTTACGCTGTCAGTACTAGTCAGAATACCATCAAACGATTTATTTTTACTTTTATGCATGATTTGTATTGTGACAGCATAAAGTACGATCAGTTAACGTGACAGTAATACTCCCAGTTTCGTTTTTCACGTGCCCTGTTTGCGGATTTCTATCGGTACATTAAAATATAATAATAAACGAGAGATACGGCAATAAACGATGTTCTGTCAATTTTCCAAGATACAGGCATTCAAAGAATATTTAACACGAGAAGTGATAAACAATATCTATAAAATATATTTACATGCACTCATTAAAATATATTTAATTCGCCTTAATCATTTGTTTGTTTTTAAATTGAACTTTTAATCTAAATAAAGCTTCATATTGTTGTTATAAAGCGACCATAAATAAATAAACAAAAAAAGCTTCATATTAATAATGTTTGTTTTTCATGTTTCAATTCATTAAAACCATCCCTCCACCCAAGAGATACTATTTTGTGAAATGTACTATCTGAAATTTAAAAAATAAGAAAGGAAGGGTACAGGGGAAGAAGAAGCTCATTGCAATTTTACGAAAATTTGTTTTCTTCGCACCATCATTAGCGTGTTCAGAAAACTTGCATTCTAGCTAAAGAAACCGGAAGGAAAGAGCTCGTTAACAGAGAAACTTTCAACTGAAAAAAAAACAACTAGTGGCGCAGACTTCCCGGATTATTTTAGTTTCTATTTCCTTAGACCTTGGTTAGCTATTCGGACTTGTCACATACTCTTGTCAGCTGCCATCTATCGCTGCCAAAGCTTAATTTTTTGGGAAGATTTTTATCCGTATATACGTTACTTATACGAGAAAGTAAAAAATACTTCATTGAATCGAGTCAGAAATATACCATCTTCATAAAAAGATCGTTCAATACATAAGGTTTTTATATTAACATTGATATTCACGGCACTGGTTACATGCAGTCATATAGTAAATACATTGAGTTAAGTAATTACAACTCTGAAGATGAACTTCAATTTTTTCATAAGGCATGTATGTAAAGCAAGTCCTAATAGACAAGGGAGATAAATAAAGGACAATTACCTATTGCTTAATTTTAACATAGTCATGCAATACTGATAAGAATTGTATGATAGGATGTAAGCAAAGAAAGTTCGTAGTATTATTAGTAAATTTTCAATAAGTAATCTTTCAACCACTTGAAAATTAGAGACAAAGAGTATTATTATTTTATAAACTACAGAATGTACCACATGGTTTCATAAAGTATGAAGTAATATCAACAATAAATGAATTATTACACATTCCTATGGATAATATGATCTTAAACTCTTGTAGATTTTATTTGCAGTAGAACTCTTAGCAAATGTGTTAATTCAAGTTAAAACTCTATTCATATGAGCTGAGGAGTGTTTTTTTTTTTGCGCGTCTGCTTATGATTCTATGATTTTTGCAACTGAGCATGCAACTGAGATCACACCCTCCTATAAACACACAATAAATTTAGAAAATATAATTGTGTAGTAATACTTCCTGTTAATGATCATTATTAGCAATAATGAATCTCTAATTATGGAAAATTCTCACATAACAGTTTAAAATATAGAACAGGTAACACATATGTAATCCATTTTACCTTTAATAATTTTGCCACCCATGATTTAATAATGATCTGGGTGACGTAAGTCCTTTCATATACTAATTCTTTACATAACAAACAATGTTGCATTGCAAAAAATTTTAAATTAATTAATTTTTACCCACTCTTTAAACACTTCTCATTAAAAACTCTGTTTCCCTTAGGTGTTTGAATGATCACCCATTCCCCATGTAAAACTCATTTTCATTCTCAAATAAATGAAGCGTAAATCGTTTGCTTGCGGGTGAGATATGTCGGGTCGGTTTTTCAGGTCTTGGGAATATTCTAAATGGTTAACATTATCCTACATTATTAAAATTTCCAATTTTCTAGGTTGGGAAATATCTTTATATTGTCAACATTTTCCTAAAACTGAATTGATCTTTTCCACGTTTTAATTATATTTTCTACTAAATAGATTCATAATACATTATTTTATTATTGCCAATTTTCTTATTATTACTATATGAAATACACGTAAAATCATTTTACCATTATCTTTCAATGTTCTCCGTTTCTCTTAGGACCTGAACTTTTGACTTGATGTGTTTTCGTTTGTATGCTGACGAGACTCCCTCCCTTTCTAGTTTCATTAGGAGTATTTCAGAAATACGTACGCAATCATAGCTTCTACTATAACCTCCACAAAATACTACAAAAAAACCAAACAATTAGATATTTCTGTGGATAACCTGCTCTCAAACTGCTGTAGATTTTTTCCCAAGAGACTCCTTAGAAAATTGATCTATGTCTGTAACAGGGAACTTTCTTTGAGTTCCTTTTTGGGAAACATGAATGATTCTTGTTTTTTGTATTTATTTCTTACAGTTTCAACCAATGTCACTCTCAGCTAAGTACAAGAAGTTTAGAAAATGTCATTTTATTCATTACTATCTCATGTTAATCGTCATTTGTAACAGTTAGTCCTTGTTTAATTATAGAATGTCCTTTTTCCATAAAAACTTTAGAACTGGAAAAATAAGGTATTCACTTACCTGCAATAATATTGCCACCTGTGATGTGAAAAATGTGTGGGTGAAATGAGTTCCTTCGTCCTCTTAACTCTTTCTATAATCCATAGGATAAATTAAGAAGTGAATTTTGAATCCTAATAATTATTACAGTGTATTGTATTGAGAACAGGCCTCGTTGTACTGGGAGCATTAACCATTATTTTGTCATTTTAAAATAGCTCAATACAAGAACACAGAACTCACAATTAATAAACTACATAAAAGAAAATAAAAATATTGAATTAATTGAACCCTAAATTAATATTTCTAAATCTAAATAACTGACTAAACAATCCAAAATTAATAAATTTCAACCCCAAAAAATACAATGTTCTTTTAAATAGGTGCAACAAATTACAAAATGCAAAATTAAGTAAATAAGAACAGAATGTCACAAAATCACAAATTGAAATTAATCATTATTTTAACATCACAAACTTTAAATTAATTCAATGAAAATAGGTAAAAACAAAATGCAACTAATCAGTTATAATAGATAAGGGTTTTAATGATTATGAAACAGGTCAAACAAATGAAAAATTGTAGGAAAAAATAGCATAATGGCCTAATGGTGCAGTCGATAAGTAATTTTGCCTTGCAAAAGGTGAGATAGAATGTTTTATTTTTGTTTTGTTTTTATTCTTATTAGTAAAAAAGTAAGTTTTCCATCTTGAAATACTTCAGAAAAAGTTTTAGTAGCCCCCAAAAAAACAAAATAATTTCCGGCATTTTGTTTTTGTTTTTGCGTAATAACTTTTTAATGGTTGATCTTAGTACTAAAATAGTTATGTACAATTTCAAAGATCATAAAATTCTCTACAAATTTGCTTGATAAATTATTTTTCTCAAGCAAATAGCAACATAGCTACAAGATTTTACAATTTCCACATGTTATGGTTCTTACTACAAAATGCCATCTCACAAAGGATATTCAAATGTCAATACGAAATGTTCTAAAGCAAAATTATCTACAATGCCAAATATAAAAAATATAAAATTTCCAGGAAGGCATTTAAGAATGAGTAGTCAATTTTCTGTTAAGGTTAGAAATTCAGAATAGGAATCAACTGTTTATTGACTTAAGATTATACACCTTTAGTTTGTCGATCTGGACGACTTGATCATTTTTAAATGCGAAGAGACTAGCCTTGAATACTAAATTACCAAAGAAGTATTTTGCAAATTGCCTTTGTTGAGTGGGTTCGCAATCAAGTTCGAACGGTTAAAAGATTGCCTATAAAAAACTGAGGATCTTTATTTTGTTCACATACTTCAGACATTGATCAGCAAGTGAGGTTATCACTGATCGTCTAAGACGTATCTCATGCGTAACCAGAGTCGGTGCTAGGAATGGGCAGACCGGGCGATCGCTATGGACCCCAGAAGTCAAGGGATGATCGGACTGATGAAAAAAAATAGTTTAAAAAATTGAAAAGAAATTAGAACTTGAGAAAATCGTAAACTTAATTGTATAAGTCGTGGTACAGAAGCCTGATATTTCATAACATTTTCAATTAACCTTTTACCTTAAATATTTAACTATAGCAATGACGCATTGAAATAGGTTCTACTGAAATTCATATTATTATTTCCCGTGTTTAACAAATGATTTTTTTTATATTTACACTAACTAAACACAATATTTTTAAAGATTGCCGTGGGTTGTAAAGATCGCCCTGGAAATCGTATTATTTGATCACTAAATATTTTTACTTAAAAGTGTCATTTAAAATGTACTTCCAAAAAACTTTTTCAAGATTAAACGTCATTTTGTAATTTGTTGAAATAAAATACCTCATAGTGTGTTGATATAACGTTCACATTTTCAGTTCTTCGGCGGTGAGGGTGGGGGTTGTTTCAGCATCGCCCGGGCCCAAAATTGTCTAGCTCCGGCTCTGTGCATAACAGTTATTTTATATTGACACTAGCTGACCGGCAAACGTTGTTTTGCCATATAAATTATTCCTAGGAGTATTTTAGTAGAAAAAAATGACCAACTTATTGTCAGTGTTTGAGGATGTGATATATATGAGTTGAAGAGGCATAGAGCGCTAGTGAACGATAATGAAATATAAAAATAACACAATACCAAACATTTATGTTTTTAATTTATTGTAATTTATTTTTTGAAATGATATACATTGCTAATTATAATAATTTTACTAAAAACATATCAATCCCTCAACGCAATAGAGTGTACAATATTTTTTGTTATGCCATCTTTAGTTAACACAAATAAACTGGATGGTTTGCCCACTCGAGAGCATGCCACGTATAATTGACTGTTGTGAAAAACATGGTGTGCTCAAAAATACGCCACAAACAGACATCGTTTGGCCTTGAGACTTATTGATAGTCATCGCCAATGTCAATCTTAACGGAAATTGAAGACGTTTAAATTGAATTGGCACATTTGTGGGTATAATAGGGATCCGTGGCAGTAATATATTCTCACCTCGAAATTTGCCATTTAAACTGATGGCTTCGATAACGTTTTCCATGACAGCCCCGCAAATTAATCATAAATTATTTAAAAATTACACCGAAGTAGAAAAATGGTAATTGTAAAATTACGATAAACGCCCAGACAATAAAAATAATGGCAGAAAACTGTAGTGAGTGAGAAACAGCTTATTGTGTGAGAGATCACATTCCTACTCCGTGCTGCTTACTGGGTCAGAAGCAATGTTGCCAGATGTGAAACTTCCGATTGCGAAGTTTTAAGTTCGAAAATGTGGATTTCTGCTAATGAATGCGGATTTACTACGTATAATATAATTTAAAAATAGGGGAAAACATCAATAATTCATATATCGACATAGAATTCCGTTTTATTAATTAAATAAATGCGATATTGTCTCACTATGATTGTCCTATGTTTGTGCTCACTATACATAATGTTCTCGATTCACCCAAGAAATTAAAATATAAAATATCAGTATTTCTTTTATAAAAGTACTTTCAATTTATTTTTAATCTCAGTTTAATATGAAGCGGAGTAACGTAATTTCAACATTTTTAATTTCAATATCCCGCTAAGTGCATCATTTTCTCCAGCTTGAATTAACGCAGTAAGAATCCCAACCACGATCTGTATTCTTATTTGGCGTATTCGAAAACGACTAATCAACATGTTGTCACCTATTTGTCCTCTGAATCTCTAACAGTAAGACAATAAAGGACGGAGTTCACGACAATACCTTGGTGCTTGGTCATCAATTTTCGAATACGGCAATTGAATAAAGCCCTAATGATTGGTAGATGATTGGTGTTTTATTGATTTCTACTTTAATCGAATAGAGAGAGACAGCATTTTGAACATTCAAACTTTGTCAACCATAGTTAGCGGGACATCTAACGATCGTTGTAATAACTGAGGAAATGAAAAAAACCGGATTTTAATCAATTATCATGGAAATGGAAATTTTTTAGTCATCTTGATCGCTTAATGCGGTATAAAATGCGGAAATGCGGTTCATCTGGCAACACTGGTCAGAAGTGACGCCCGTAGACGCCTTGCGGGGATACTGATCAAGTGATAATTACATCATCTAAATGAGTCAGTTTTTTTACCTATTGTTGCACTGAATGGCAGTAAAAACGAAAATCTATATACTAAAAGACGGCAAGAGAAAATAATTAACGATAATAAAAATCTTCTCTAAAAAACAATCATTTAAAAAATTGTTATAAAATACATGTACCCATTTTTAACTGTTCAACAATGAATCTGTTCCCCATTTTGTACGTTCGATAATTTAATATCAACTTCCGAAGGCTACTAAACATTAATTAATTACGGCTAATTAAACGTTTCGCAGCAACAAACATCACAAATTTTTAAAACAAAGTTCCTAGTTCCAATGTCATATCTACCAGTAGTCAAATAGTAATTGCTGTGCTTTTTTTCCTACTAATTATAGAATTAATGATATATTGGTCTCTAATACGCTTAAGACTCCTCAAACCTAACGCAACAATATATCGCGGAGACAAATATTTTTCTACCTGAGCCCGGCAGATGTTGATCTGCCCCTACATCTCTTTCTCCGCCTCTCTCTCTCTTCCTCCGCCTCTCTTTCTCCATCTCTCTCTCTTTCCTCGTCTGTCTTTCTCCGTCTCTCTTTTTCTCATCTCTCTCTTTCTCTGTCTCTCTCTTTCTCCTTCTCTCTCTTTCACCGTCTTTCTCCGTGTTATTCACATTTAATAGCAGATTCTGCACATCGCTGAGCAGGTGCGTAATATGAAGAAACACCATGTAGCGTGTGAAATACCGCCGTGTGAAATACCTATCCTGTGTAGCGGGCTGCCTAAAAGTTTAGTCCGAAAAATTAAAAAAAATTGGGTGGGCCACCATTATCACTAAGGGATATAAATAATAGATAACAACCTATTCTCAGACCTACTGAATATACATGTAAAATTTCTTCAAAATCGGTCAAGCCGTTTCGGAGGAGTATGGTAACTAAAACTGTGACACGAGAATTTTATAAATATAAGATGCCCAGCTAAAATGGAAGTAACCAAAGTTCGTTTCATTTTTAATTGCTAGAGTTGTTCAAAGAAGCTCTGTGTCTTCACTCGATGTTCATTTCACTCGATGTCACATTTTAACTCAGGAGAATTTGCTGTTGTACTTTGCCAAATACTGAACTTTTTCTCTCTGAACCCAATAAAAGGTCTTACGTTTTTGTCGTCTTCGAATGTGGGGTATTTGTATTTGACCAAATCTCTGCAAAGCGTTGGCAACACGAACGGTGGTTCGGTAGACGTGATGGTGCAGGAAACCGTGAGGAAGGGGTTGGGGGGGCAGGAGAGGGGGGTGGCGTCGCAGGAGGACTCCGCCGCGGCAGTTGGCGCGGCGCGGCGTGGCGGGAGGTAAGAACATGACTTAATTAATCATCTTTAGTCTAATTACGGCTGCCGCACAATAGCTCTTGTGTTAGCGCTGTGTTGGAGATAAAGCGGGCGACGCAATTTCCGTCACCGGCAGCGACAGCTCCAGCGCCTCCCCGCAGCCGGCCACGCCACGCCACGCCACGCCACGCCACCCCACGCCAAGCCACGCCACGCCACGCCACTCTTCGGCACGCCTCGCCACGCCTCGCCACGCTTCGTCAGGACACGCCACACCTCGCCACGTCACGCCTCGCCACGTCACGCCTCGCCACGCCATGCCACACCATGCCCTGCCATGCCATGTCTCGACAAGCATTGGCGTGGCGTGGCGAGCGATGGCGTGTCCTGACGAAGCGTGTCGAGGCGTGGCGAAGCGTGCCGAAGAGTGGCATGGCTTGGCGTGGGGTGGCGTGGCGTGGCGATGCATGGCAGGCCCGCGTGCCATACCACGCCTCACCTCGCCATACCAACGTGTGTTATATTGAAGTTCACCCATTGAAACCCGATCGAAGTCGTAGATTAAGGACAAAAAAATCCTTCGTACGCCTTCGGAAGGGAAGTAGAACCGGCTGTCCCATGCTGAAGATTTTCTACATGTAAAAGATCCTGAAGCCTGAATGAAACTTCTGAGGTAAATTCAAATTGCCAGTTTTGTCGCCCGAGTTATACTTCTTTCTCCACTAGTTAATGAAAGGAGCCTAGCGAAATTCGTGTGGTCAGACGGAAGAGCACGCCTCGTGGCCAGAATCTCACCACATAAAATAAGGCTACAAAATTAAAAGCATAATAAACGAAAAACTCGTGGCTTGGTACAAATTACAGATTACCCATCTACATCGGAAAGGCAAATCAGGAAAGGTTCCTGTTATATGATTGAGTGCCTGTGTCTTTTGGTTGAAACAGTTGGTTGAAACATAGTTTGGTTGAGGCAATTCATAAATCCGTCTCTCTGTACCCAAACCCATTAAGTCTGTCGAAGATTTTAATTGTCACAACTAAAAGATCTTCCCGCGATATTGCTGCTGCTAGCATCTCCAGTTGTTTTTTGTTTTTGTTTTTTCTCTCCTGGGCTGGGATTCAGTACTCAGTAAGCTTGACGTCCATTTCCGCTGAATGTAATAAATTAACTGCATACAAATGTGTAAATGATATTGGACTGTATGAACCAGTCCAATTGAAGACTATTTTAAAATATAATAATTACGTACTAATACATAACTATTACATAATTCTCACATTTCAACTTCTTTGGAGGTGTATTACATGGCCAATATACTAAATATGTGAACATACTTTTGGAAAAAAATATGCATATGAAAATTGATTATATGTAGTTTTAGGAAGTATGTTGAGAGCTTCGGCTACAGTTTGCCCAGCATTCTATAAAGTTCCGTTATTTTCTTATGAATTCATTCCAAACCAAGTATGCAACTTGATCACCTGGGAGTCAACATTCTTATAAAAGTGAAATTTAAGTACCTAAAAAACCATTCCGTTTGGAACAACCTACACAAAATGAACACAATTTTTTCCGCATTTGTCGAATTGTTTATAAATACATTTTAAAGACGGAGTCTGATGTAGTCTATTGATTACGAAATAGGTACCAAAGGAATAATAGAAAGAACATTCAAACTATTCAAAGTATCGTTAAAATGGTATTTTAATAATATTAAAAATGTAAGCTCATTTTGGACTTTTTTATAATTACTATTAATTACTATTACGATAATATATTTATATGAAAGTATATTTCATTTGATTCTAATTTCAAATAAGATATATTATATTTCAAATATGAAGAAGTGTTTTATTGTTAAATCAGGAAACTATTGTAAATAACAATGTTTCGTAACTTATGTATATATTTTCAAATTAAATAATGTTCTACAACTAGATATCCTACACGCTACTCTCTATCAATTAATTTTCATGGATTTTTGGAATAATTATAACACAATATAAGATTAATAATAATTACAAAACAACAAAAATATATACATATTGTTTGTTTTACGAATTCTACATTTTGCATACATCACAAATCATTTGAATAATCTGGAAAACGACAGACATCTTCGTGGTAACATTGTGGGGATTAAATTCTCCGGAATTCCAGCACGTAGTTAAAGGTACACGCTCGTTCAGTCAGAAGAAACGCGGCAAAACATCGTTAAAACGTAAACGACCTGCATTTTGTCGTCAAATGCTGCGGGAAGTAAACGATGGGAAGTTAGAGCGATCCCACAATTTATTACGAGATGCCGCACATAACAGTATATCGGCTGACGCTGCTGACTATAACTACTCCATTTATTTCCTTTTTGTGTGCGTACGCTTATTAAATTGTCGTGGGACATTCCGAGGCAAAATGGGGACACTGTAAACATTCGTGTGGGATTTTTGGTGTTGGCATCGTGACAACACTGATTCAACCACTGTTGTTTTTTGTTTTGTTTTTTTCGTGAGGGTTATTAGCCTCACTGCCGGCATCAGTTACATCCTCGTTACAGTCGGCGTCCACAGGGACGATTCAGCATGGTTGACTTCCTCAATTTGCATTCATTGCGCTCTCGGAAATGCAGCGAATTGAAAAGTGAAACAAACATATGGCAAGAAGTCGAAGACGTCTGGGAGACGAAACTATTGTTTTTAAAAATTTAAGCCGTCAATTGATATACTCCTTACCTATACTCCTTAATCAGTTGAATGCCTTCCAACAGATCGCGAAGACTCTATTTCTATTATTCAAAAGTTCAAAGATCATTTGGTTAATACAATTAAATAATAAGCAATTATTTTTATCCCTAATGTGAGATCCTCTTCAGTATCTGTAACCATTTGGAGTTATGTCACACACGTTGAATTTTTGTCATAGATGTTATGATTAACATTTCGGAAAACAGCCTCTTATTCAGTTTGATTCGTGGTCTTAAATATCCACATTGTTACAATCCATTTCATGTCCGGGACATTTTACATGTTTAGAGATAATATTTTCAACATCCATGTTTTGAAAAAACCATCCATGCGTCCATGTATGGATATTAGTGCTAAATTCTCTGAATAACATAACAAAAACGTCATTTTGATTTATTTTCGTTTTTTCAAAATTACACAATGTATTATTTAAACATCTCGCGTTGTTAATATTTACAATACAGAAATTTCTATTCATTATTGCAGTTTGTAAGTAGTTCTTCACATGATTTTTTGAATACTCAATTTTTTGTGTGGAAATGAACTTAATATTTCGCCTTTTCAGAAACACTCATACGTTTTCTCAAAAATGAATCCATTTTTTCTTTAACTTTTGGTACGAATAGAAATATGCACAGAATATCTAGACATAAATCGTTGTTGTAATGTATTTTGGGATTTTTCAAAAATTACACCAATGTAATATTTTTGAAATATCTCTTACTTAATATTTACAGTATGGGAATTTTTATACATTATTGCAGCTGCAATTAATGTGATTTAAATGGCTTCTAATGCAATTTCTTGAAACTTCAAAACATTTCTGTGAAAACGAACTTAAAATTGCGCAATTTAAGAAATATCTCAAATAACATTTTCTGCAAAATGTCTCCGAAATTTTCTATGAAAATGTGCATACACAACTAAATTTCACTATTCTATAATATTCATAAAGATAAGATTCATTCATCAAAAATATTCATATATATCAATTATGTATTTAGGGAAAATTGAAAAAATGCGATAAAAATGCTTAAGCACCTGTAGATGGCAGCAGTCGATAGTGTTATTTTCTCCGCTATCACCACGAGAGATGGCTCAGGACATCAACTGATGTGAATGCAGGATTTCTGACCGGGAGGTCCTGGGGTTCGAGTCTCGACGGTGGCAGTATTTTCGATACTAGCTACATAGCTAGGTCGAGTTCAGACGCTGTCTGGAGGAGAATTCCAGCGGCCGGCTGCTCTGATCAGTTTCCGTGGTTTCTCGGATTAACACTAGGCGAATGCCAGAGCAGTACTCGAACAAACGGGCCGCGGTCCGCACGCTATCTTTCCTGCCCCTTCCTTATCCTATCCCGTCCTCTTACACACACACTTACAGGCACTACACTACCACACATGCCGGCAGGCCTGTCAGGAGTTTAGAGCTTGTCCTAGCTGGGGCTGTGCCCCTCTGGGGGAAGATACTTGGCTGTGGGGGAAAGCCAATTAGCTGATGGTAGGTCGGCGCCAGAACTCGCCATCCAAGGGGAGAACACATGCACTATACTCACGGGGCTGACTTTTTTTCAGTTGACCCGCCCGGATTCATCAATCAATCACTGGCAGAGATGTCTCAGTGCATGAACCTGATGTCACTGCAGTCTCTCTGACCCGGAGGCCTCATGTTCGAGTCCCGACGGCGGCAGGATTTTCGACACTAGCTTGTCCGCTACGTGGAGTTCAGTCGCTGTCTGGAGGAAAATTCTAGCGGCCAGCTGCTCTGATCGGTAGTTTCCCGTGGTTTTCCTATCAACACCAGGCGAATGCCGGAGCAGTACCCTAACAAATGGGCCACGGACCGCGCGCGATCTTTCCTTCCTCTTCCTTGCCCTATCCTCTCCTCTCCCCTTACACTTACACTAACATGCACTACACTACCACACATGCCGCGAGACCAGTCGGGAGCTTACAGCTTGTCCCGGCTGGGGAGGTGCCCCGCTGGTGGGAGATACCTGGTTTAGAGGAAAACCCCACTAGTCGACGGTAGGTCGGCGCCGATCTCGCCATCCGGCGGGGAAAAGATCATCGCCACCTCCCGAGAAAAAACACGCACTACACTTACAGGACTAATCATCTAAGTAGTTGACGCGCCCGGAAACACGAATCAATCAATCAATCCTCCGGTATCAGTTGTCCAGTGTAAGGGAAGTAATGCTCTATGCATCGGCGCCAGTGCCCAGCGCTGGAAGAGGGTGGGGCGCGTG
>JAHLJT010009355.1:20375304-20406489 GCA_031308135.1 Acheta domesticus | reverse complement strand
CTTAGCATTCATTCTACATTTAATTTCCACCTGCACCCTCACTAGGAAGATCGGTTAAACGCGATACAATTTGTGAGGAAATCCTCCGCCATTGTTCACCGAGTTGTACGGCATCGCAGTGTTGATGCTCTTCGAGCATTATTTTGCCAAGGGCATGATTTGGAAAATCAAGTATTAGGCGCAGATGTTCTTTCCTATTCTTCAAAGCTCCATTAGTCAGGTACTTCCTACGAGTTACTGCAAATGGAACTTCTCGATCTTCTTCCAGATTGATTGACCGACCGTCCAATACTTACAGCGGTTGATCGTTGCATGGCGAGGGCGCCAGGCCCAGAGAATTTGTACGTCTCCCTGAAAGTGGTTGACTCCACCCGGAGGCTATCTGAGGGAGGAAAATGCATTTTTCAAAAGGTAAGTTTAAAAGATTCACGTGTAATTTATCTCCATCCTGTACGCACAAGTTTGCATGTCAATAACTGGATTTCTTTTCGTACTATGAAGGAACGTGGTTTTAATTCTGCAACCTTTAAACCTCAGTTTTGTGTACTTCTTTAACAAATTTTACAGCTTTTAATTCCGTTTATGTATCAAATAATCCTTACATAATTTTCAAAATTTTACAAATTGGTTTCAAAGAAAACTGGGTAACGCATAAATGTGTTTTTCAGGAAAAAAATTGGATCATTACAACACGAGGCAAATAAAATACTGCAGAAACATTCGTGCTGATTATGATATTTGATATATGATATCGGTTAAAATGGAGTAGAATTTACTGTTTACGTTGTAATTCTGGTTTAAGCTGAATACGCAGCATGCTCTACTGTTCATAATTTAAAAAAACACAAAAAATATTATATAATATGGCTTTAGAGCCATATAGTAAAAAGCCATATTTTTATAGACATGCGGTTCGAACTAAAACTTTTAATACTTTCAGTATTGGTAATATTTAAAATGTTATTTTCATTGATGGAAAGGCACCTAAAAAACACAAACATTTCGTTACAAATCCTTTTTATGTTAAGGAAATTTTAAAAATCATGAACATATCTTGTGCGATAACTGGCGGGGCAGGGAGAGGCGCGGGCGTGGCGGGGGAGGGGCGGACGGAGCGGAGCGGACGAAGCTGGGCGGGCGGAGCAGAGCCCAGAGAGACAAGGCGGATTGGAGCCAGGCGGAGCGGATAAACCGAAGCGGATAAAGCAGGGCGGACGGGGCGGGCGGGGCGGGCGGGGCGGGCGGGGCAGGTGGGGAGAGCAAAGTGGCCTAGAAGGAGCGGTGCGTTGCAGGGCGGAGACAGACAAGGCTGAGCGGAACGGGGCGGGCGGCGCGGAAAACTACCGATCAGAGCTGAAGCAGGAGGAGGAAAACTAAATCGCCAGTCAGCGATTGAATTTTAGCGACCTATGTAGCTAGTGTCGAAAATCCGCCACCTTTCGAAGGAACTCGCGATAGGAAACGCTTGAGGGGCAAAAATATGTTGCTTTGTGTCTCCTCCGCCGGGTTTGTGCTCGCGTTTTGTTGTGCGCCGGCCCACCGCCCGCGGCCGCCGATGCGGGGCGGGCGGAGAGAGACACTGTGGAGCGGGCGAAGCGAAGGGGGGGAGAGCGGAGCAACGGAGCGGGGCGTGACGGACGGAGCGGAGCGGACAGAGTGGAGCGGGGAGACACTAGGTAAAGCGGAGGGAGCGGGGTGGGCTAGGACGGGGCAGGGGCGGGCCAGGACTGGCCAGGACGGGGCGGGACGGCGCGGGTACGGGGCGTGACGGGGCGTGACGGGGCGCGACGGGGCGCGACGGGGCGGGGCGAGACGGGGCGGGACGGGGCGGGACGGGGCGGGACGGGGCGCGACGGGGCACGACGGGGCGCGACGGGGCACGACGGGGCGGGACGGGGCGGGACGGGGCGCGACGGGGCGCGACGGGGCGGGGCGAGACGGGGCGGGACGGGGCGGGACGGGGCGCGACGGGGCACGACGGGGCGGGACGGGGCGGGACGGGGCGAGACGGGGCGGGACGGGGCGGGACGGGGCGGGACGGGGCGCGACGGGGCGCGACGGGGCGGGGCGAGACGGGGCGGGACGGGGCGGGACGGGGCGGGACGGGGCGCGACGGGGCACGACGGGGCGGGACGGGGCGGGACGGGGCGAGACGGGGCGGGACGGGGCGGGACGGGGCGGGACGGGGCGCGACGGGGCGCGACGGGGCGCGACGGGGCACGACGGGGCGCGACGGGGCACGACGGGGCGGGACGGGGCGGGTCGGGGCGGGACGGGGCGCGACGGGGCGCGACGGGTCTGGACGGGGCGCGACGGGGCGGGACGGGGCGGGGCGGGACGGGCGGGACGGGCGGGACGGGCGGGACGGGCGGGACGGGCGGGACGGGCGGGACGGGGCGCGACGGGGCGCGACGGGGCGCGACGGGTCTGGACGGGGCGCGACGGGTCTGGACGGGGCGGGACGGGGCGGGACGGGCGGGACGGCGGGACGGGCGGGACGGGCGGGACGGGCGGGACGGGAAGGACGGGCGGGACGGGCGGGACGGGCGGGACGGGCGGGACGGGAAGGACGGGCGGGACGGGCGGGACGGGCGGGACGGGCGGGACGGGCGGGACGGGCGGGACGGGCGGGACGGGCGGGACGAGGCGCGGCGGAGCGAGCGGGGCGGGACGAGGCGAAGCGGATGGAGCGGGGCGTGCGAAGCGGGTGGGCGGAGAGCCGGGGTCGCGTTGCGGCGCGTGCCGCGCGTGCGCCGGGGCGAGAGGTCGCCGCCGCTGCAGAAGACGGACGGCGCGCCGCGTTTTTCGAGTGCCCGCGCGTCTCGGGGCGATGTGTCGCTGACAGGAGCGCGTTTCGCTTCAGATGAACGCGTCGGCGCTCGTGGTAAACAAATGAATGCAGCAATCTCACCACAATCCGAGTCCCGGTTAACCGAAACAGGCATCAGAAAAATCCAACTAAATAATCCATTCGGAAGCGGATCGCACAAGTAATTACGTTTGTTGCTGCACTAGTACCCGCGTGGCGTGAGTGCTGGGCGATGCCGTTGCCGATTCTATGAAAATGAATATGGCGACTTCTCGGAATTCAAAAATCATCGAATTCGTTCGTCAAACTTGTGTTCATCGTTTGTAATTGCCACTCTGGTATGGTTGTCTCTCTATGACTGCGGTAAAAGTGGTCAGTCACTTTCATTGAGTTTTGTAGTTTGTATTGTCATATTCGTAAATGAAACTCGGCTACTTGTTTTCGTATCCGAAGTACTCTCATTTCCCATTTTCTCGGAAAATCCCAAGCCCACCTTGTTGCTCTGTAACTCTCTCTGTTCAGAATCGTGTAAATATATCATTTACTTCTTGTAAAATATAGAAAAAGTAGGTCCATCTCTTTTACATATAATTATACGTAATGCTAAATAGCAAAATTTTAATCAAAATTACACAAACACATTGTAGGAAAATACAAAATGAAGATTCATAAGATATTCAGAAATTACACTGAATATTCGTATTCATTAAATAACACAGAAGTAGAAAATTAAAACAATAGGTAAAGGTAAATGAATTAATTTACTGAGTGACGGTAGCATTGTTCCCTTAATTTACCTTCTTGCCATACAGTTTCTAGCTATAAGTTTACTTTTGGAGAGACCATTGAACATTTTTAATTTGAGCGTACCTGTTTAAAAGTTACGTTGTCAAATGCTGTAAGATCTGACAAAGGAAGAGTGGGAGAAGATAAACACAAGAATATTCAACACAGCATGAACTTACAGACTTAGAAACAAATACATACGTTTTCATACCTTCCAAAATGTTCTGGATATTTCGTAACTTCAAGGAAATTGATTATGGAATAGTTAATTCGAGTACTTGATCACAGATCTTGGCACAGTTCTGTTCCGTTTTGCAGTAGGAAAGACAATCAAATTATTGTGAGTTGACGAAATTCATGAATTACACTTCAGATAATACACAACTGGTACGGAATACTATTAAAGGTGATGCAAAACTACACAATAATTTAATGAGAACACGACAGTCATTACCTACGTAGGTTCACGTACTACATTGAACAGTCGAAAGCTAGTGTCGATAACATTGATAAAATGTAATAAAACTTCCCATTTAAATCATATTCAAGATGGTTTTGCTCTAATTAATATCTCAAAAAATTTGTTTTGGAATTCTCTACTTGTATTATTACGAATCGTGAAACAGACGTTGTGAAGAAGCTCTCGATTTCCTGGCTCCAATCCAATTCATTTAATTCCAAAATTGCACTGGAAATGTTTCGCAAATCTACAAAACAATGAAAAACCATTCGCCATAATTATGTTGTTAGTCTCCATTCTCGGTGTTTTTCTGCATCCTGCATTTCAACTGTGCTATGAATGCTACTTCGTAACATACCACGTAGTGTAACTGCGGTTTTATTCTCCAATTTCATCATTAATTCAAAATTACTTGATTGTTAGTTTCACGCTCTCGCGTTACGCTGTCAGTACTAGTCAGAATACCATCAAACGATTTATTTTTACTTTTATGCATGATTGTATTGTGACAGCATAAAGTACGATCAGTTAACGTGACGGTAATACTCCCAGTTTCGTTTTTCACGTGCCCTGTTTGCGGATTTCTATCGGTACATTAAAATATAATAATAAACGAGAGATACGGCAATAAACGATGTTCTGTCAATTTTCCAAGATACAGGCATTCAAAGAATATTTAACACGAGAAGTGATAAACAATATCTATAAAATATATTTACATGCACTCATTAAACTATATTTAATTCGCCTTAATCATTTGTTTTGTTTTTAAATTGAACTTTTAATCTAAATAAAGCTTCATATTGCTGTTATAAAGCGACCATAAATAAATAAACAAAAAAAAGCTTCATATTAATAATGTTTGTTTTTCATGTTTCAATTCATTAAACCATCCCTCCACCCAAGAGATACTATTTTGTGAAATGTACTATCTGAAATTTAAAAAATAAGAAAGGAAGGGTACAGGGGAAGAAGAAGCTCATTGCAATTTTACGAAAATTTGTTTTCTTCGCACCATCATTAGCGTGTTCAGAAAACTTGCATTCTAGCTAAAGAAACCGGAAGAAAGAGCTCGTTAACAGAGAAACTTTCAACTGAAAAAAAAAAACAACTAGTGGCGCAGACTTCCCGGATTATTTTAGTTTTCTATTTCCTTAGACCTTGGTTAGCTATTCGGACTTGCCACATACTCTTGTCAGCTGCCATCTATCGCTGCCAAAGCTTAATTTTTTGGGAAGATTTTTATCCGTATATACGTTACTTATACGAGAAAGTAAAAAATACTTCATTGAATCGAGTCAGAAATATACCATCTTCATAAAAAGATCGTTCAATACATAAGGTTTTTATATTAACATTGATATTCACGGCACTGGTTACATGCAGTCATATAGTAAATACATTGAGTTAAGTAATTAGAACTCTGAAGATGAACTTCAATTTTTTTCATAACGCATGTATGTAAAGCAAGTCCTAATAGACAAGGGAGATAAATAAAGGACAATTACCTATTGCTTAATTTTAACATAGTCATGCAATACTGATAAGAATTGTATGATAGGATGTAAGCAAAGAAAGTTCGTAGTATTATTAGTAAATTTTCAATAAGTAATCTTTCAACCACTTGAAAATTAGAGACAAAGAGTATTATGATTATATTATAAACTACAGATTGTACCACATGGTTTCATAAAGTATGAAGTAATATCAACAATAAATAAATTATTACACATTCCTATGGATAATATGATCTTAAACTCTTGTAGATTTTATTTTCAGTAGAACTCTTAGCAAATGTGTTAATTCAAGTGACAGAGAAAACTCTATTCATATGAGCTGAGTTTTTTTTTGGTTTTTTTTGGTTTTTTTTTTTTTTTTTGTTTTTGCGTCTGCTTACGATTCTATGATTCTGCAACTGAGATCACACCCTCCTATAAACACACAATAAATTTAGAAAATATAATTGTTTATTAATACGTCCTGTTAATGATCATTATTAGCAATAATGAATCTCTAATTATGGAAAATTCTCACATAACAGTTTAAAAATATAGAACAGGTAACACATATGTAATCCATTTTACCTTTAATAATTTTGCCACCCATGATTTAATAAAGATCTGGGTGACGTGAGTCCTTTCATATACTAATTCCTTACATAACAAACAATGCTGCATTGCAAAAAATTTTAAATTAATTTAATTTTTACCCACTCTTTAAACACTTTCTCTTTAAAAACTCTGTTTCCCTTAGGTGTTTGAATTGATCACCCATTCCCCATGTAAAACTCATTCTCATTCTCAAATAAATGTAGCGTAAATCGTTTGCTGGCGGGTGAGATATGTCGGGTCGGTTTTTCAGGTCTTGGGAATATTCTAAATGGTTAACATTATCCTACATTATTAAAATTTCCAATTTTCTCGGTTGGGAAATATCTTTATATTGTAAACATTTTCCTAAAACTGAATTGATCTTTTCCACGTTTTTAATTATTTTTTTTACTAAATAGATTGATAATACATTATTTTATTATTGCCAATTTTCTTATTATTACTATTATGAAATACACGTAAAATCATTTTACCATTATCTTTCAATGTTCTCCGTTTCTCTTAGGACCTGAACTTTTGACTTGATGTGTTTTCGCTTGTATGCTGACAAGACTCCCTCCCTTTCTAGTTTTCATTTAGGAGTATTTCAGAAATACGTACACAATCATAGCTTCTACTAAATCCTCTTTGAAACAATTAGAAGTACATATTAATACTTCACCGATTTAAACAATCTCTATCAAATCCACTTCAATATGTAACTTGCCTAGTCACAGAAAGATAATTTCTTTAAATTTTGAGTAAAATCTCGTAGTGTTTAACTTTATATATTTGGGATCAATTCTTAAATTACATTCCTAACTCGAAATTGATAACTTTAAACATACAAATGCTGTGACAGCATTCCTCCTCCACCAACTCTTTCCTCCCTCGCTTTCATTCCTGTCTTCTATGTGAGAAAACTTTCACTCAAATTACGTACGTATTTTTCATTGAATGACCTTCTAGTATGCACTAATGTAATACAATTTTGAAAGTGGTTAGGCGGAAGAGCAGTCTAAATGTCCTGAGCCTCGCCACAAATAAAGACATTTATTTATTTATTTATTTATTCTCTTCACAATCCACATTAATGGAGACTGTGATCCTTCGAAATCTAAAATAGTATGGCACTACTTCTGAATACAGGGTATGAATAGAGATACCAAGACCAACAGAATAGTTCATGCAAAAGGACTTGTTAAATATCTGTCCAACTATACATTATAGACAACAATGTATGCTTCCACAAAATACTACAAAAAAAACAAATAATTAGATATTTCTGTGGATAACCTGCTCTCAAACTGCTGTAGATTTTTTCCAAGAGACTCCTTAGAAAATTGATCTATGTCTGTAACATGGAACTTTCTTTTGAGTTCCTTTTTGGGAAACATGAATGATTCTTGTTTTTTGTATTTATTTCTTACAGTTTCAACCAATGTCACTCTCAGCTAAGTACAAGAAGTTTAGAAAATGTCTTTTTATTCATTACTATCTCATGTTAATCGTCATTTGTAACAGTAGTCCTTGTTTAATTATAAAATGTCCTTTTTCCATAAAAACTTTAGAACTGGAAAAATAAGGTATTCACTTACCTGCAATAATATTGCCACCTGTGATGTGAAAAATGTGTGGGTGAAATGAGTTCCTTCGTCCTCTTAACTCTTTCTATAATCCATAGGATAAATTAAGAAGTGAATTCTGAATCCTAATAATTATTACTGCGTATTTTATTGAGAACAGGCCTCGTTGTACTGGGAGCATTAACCATTATTTTGTCATTTTAAAATAGCTCAATACAAGAACACAGAACTCACAATTAATAAACTACATAAAAGAAAATAAAAATATTGAATTAATTGAACCCTAAATTAATATTTCTAAATCTAAATAACTGACTAAACAATGCAAAATTAATAAATTTCAACCCAAAAAAATACAATGTTCTTTTAAATAGGTGCAACAAATTACAAAATGCAAAAGAAAGTAAATAAGAACAGAATGTCACAAAATCACAAATTGAAATTAATCATTCTTTTAACATCACTTTACACTAACTTTAAATTAATTCAATGAAAATAGGTAAAAACAAAATGCAACTAATCAGTTGCAATAGATAAGAGTTGTAATGATTATGAAACAGGTCAAACAAATGAAAAATTGTAGGAAAAAATAGCATAATGGCCTAATGGTGCAGTCGATAAGTAATTTTGCCTTGCAAAAGGTGAGATAGAATGTTTTATTTTTGTTCTGTTTTTAGTGTTATTAGTAAAAAAGTAAGTTTTCCACCTTGAAATACTTCAGAAAAAGTTTTGGTAGCCCCCCAAAAAACAAAATAATTTCCGGCATTTTGTTTTTGTTTTTGCGTAATAACTTTTTAATGGTTGATCTTAGTACTAAAATAGTTATGTACAATTTCAAAGATCATAAAATTCTCTACAAATTTGCTTGATAAATTATTTTTCTCAAGCAAATAGCAACATAGCTACAAGATTTTACAATTTCCACATGTTATGGTTCTTACTACAAAATGCCATCTATAAAGGATGTTCAAATGTCAATACGAAATGTTCTAAAGCAAAATTATCTACAATGCCAAATATCAAAAATATAAAATTTCCAGGAAGGCATTTAAGGATGAGTAGTCAATTTTCTGTTAAGGTTAGAAATTCAGAATAGGAATCAACTGTTTATTGACTTAAGATTATACACCTTTAGTTTGTCGATCTGGACGACTTGATCATTTTTAAATGCGAAGAGACTGGCCTTGAATACTAAATTACCAAAGAAGTATTTTGCAAATTGCCTTTGTTGAGTGGGTTCGCAATCAAGTTCGAAAGGTTAAAAGATTGCCTATAAAAAACTGAGGATCTTTATTTTGTTCACATACTTCAGACATTGATCAGCAAGTGAGGTTATTCACTGATCGTCTAAGACGTATCTCATGCGTAACCAGAGTCGGTGCTAGGAATGGGCAGACCGGGTGATTGCTATGGACCCCAGAAGTCAAGGGATGATCGGACTGATGAAAAAAAATAGTTTAAAAAATTGAAAAAGAAATTAGAACTTGAGAAAATCGTAAACGTAATTGTATAAGTCGTGGTACAGAAGCCTGATATTTCATAACATTTTCAATTAACCTTTTACCTTAAATATTTAACTATAGCAATGACGCATTGAAATAGGTTCTACTGAAATTCATATTATTATTATTTCCCGTGTTTAACAAATGATTTTTTTATATTTACACTAACTAAACACAATATTTTTAAAGATTGCCGTGGGTTGTAAAGATCGCCCTGGAAATCGTATTATTTGATCACTAAATATTTTTACTTAAAAGTGTCATTTAAAATGTACTTCCAAAAAACTTTTTCAAGATTAAACGTCATTTTTGTAATTTGTTGAAATAAAATACCTCATAGTGTGTTGATATAACGTTCACATTTTCAGTTCTTCGGCGGTGAGGGTGGGGGTTGTTTCAGCATCGCCCCGGGCCCAAAATTGTCTGGCTCCGGCTCTGTGCATAACAGTTATTTTATATTGACACTAGCTGACCGGCAAACGTTGTTTTGCCATATAAATTATTCCTAGGAGTATTTTAGTAGAAAAAAATGACTAACTTATTGTCAGTGTTTGAGGATGTGGATATATGAGTTGAAGAGGCATAGAGCGCTGTGAACGATAATGAAATATAAAAATAACACAATACCAAACATTTATATTTTTAATTTATTGTAATTTATTTTTTGAAATGATATACATTGCTAATTATAATAATTTTACTAAAAACATATCAATCCCTCAACGCAATAGAGTGTACAATATTTTTTGTTATGCCATCTTTAGTTAACACAAATAAACTGGATGGCTTGCCCACTCGAGAGCATGCCACGTATAATTGACTTGTGAAAAACATGGTGTGCTCAAAAATACGCCACAAACAGACATCGTTTGGCCTTGAGACTTATTGATAGTCATCGCCAATGTCAAACTTAACGGAAATTGAAGACGTTTAAATTGAATTGGCACATTTGTGGGTATAATAGGGATCCGTGGCAGTAATATATTCTCACCTCGAAATTTGCCATTTAAACTGATGGCTTCGATAACGTTTTTCATGACAGCCCCGCAAATTAATCATAAATTATTTAAAAATTACACCGAAGTAGAAAAATGGTAATTGTAAAATTTCGATAAACGCCCAGACAATAAAAATAATGGCAGAAAACTGTAGTGAGTGAGAAACAGCTTATTGTGTGAGAGATCTCATTCCTACTCCGTGCTGCTTACTGTTGCCAGATGTGAAACTTCCGATTGCGAAGTTTTAAGTTCGAAAATGCGGATTTCTGCTAATGAATGCGGATTTACTACGTATAATATAATTTAAAAATAGGGGAAAACATCAATCATTCATATATCGACATAGAATTCCGTTTTATTAATTAAATAAATGCGATATTGTCTCACTACGATTGTCCTATGTTTGTGCTCACTATACATAATGTTCTCGATTCACCCAAGAAATTAAAAATATAAAATATCAGTATTTTTTTTATAAAAATACTTTCAATTTATTTTTAATCTCAGTTTAATATGAAGCGGAGTAACGTAATTTCAACATTTTTAATTTCAATATCCCGCGAAGTGCATCATTTCTCCAACGCAGAATTAACGCAGTAAGAATCCCAACGACGATCTGTATTCTTATTTGGCGTATTCGAAAACGACTAACCAACATGTTGTCACCTATTTGTCCTCTGAATCTCTAACAGTAAGACAATAAAGGACGGAGTTCACGACAATACCTTGGTGCTTGGTCATCAATTTTCGAATACGGCAATTGAATAAAGCCCTAATGATTGGTAGATGATTGGTGTTTTATTGATTTCTACTTTAATCGAATAGAGAGAGACAGCATTTTGAACATTCAAACTTTGTCAACCATAGTTACGGGACATCTAACGATCGTTGTAATAACTGAGGAAATGAAAAAACCGGATTTTAATCCATTATCATGGAAATGGAAATTTTTTAGGCATCTTCATCGCTTAATGCGGTATAAAATGCGGAAATGCGGTTCATCTGGCAACACTGGTCAGAAGTGACGCCCGTGGACGCCTTGCGGGGATACTGATCAAGTGATAATTACATCATCTAAATGAGTCAGTTTTTTTTACCTATTGTTGCACTGAATGGCAGTAAAAACGAAAATCTATATATTAAAAGACGGCAAGAGAAAATAATTAACGATAATAAAAATCTTCTCTAAAGAACAATCATTTAAAAAATTGTTATAAAATACATGTACCCATTTTTAACTGTTCAACAATGAATCTGTTCCCCATTTTGTACGTTCGATAATTTAATATCAACTTCCGAAGGCTACTAAACATTAATTAATTACGGCTAATTAAACATTTCGCAGCAACAAACATCACAAATTTTTAAAACAAAGTTCCTAGTTCCAATGTCATATCTACCAGTAGTCAAATAGTAATTGCTGTGCTTTTTTCCTACTATTTATAGAATTAATGATATATTGGTCTCTAATATGCTTAAGACTCCTCAAACCTAACGCAACAATATATCGCGGAGACAAATATTTTTTTAGCTGAGCCCGGCAGATGTTGTTCTGCCCCTACATCTTTCTCCGCCTCTCTCTCTCTTCCTCCGCCTCTCTTTCTCCATCTCTCTCTCTTTCTCCGTCTCTCTCTCTTTCCCCGTCTGTCTTTCTCCGTCTCTTTTTCTCATCTCTCTCTTTCTCTGTCTCTCTCTTTCTCCTTCTCTCTCTTTCACCGTCTTTCTCCGTGTTATTCACATTTAATAGCAGATTCTGCACATCGCTGAGCAGGTGCGTAATATGGAGAAACACCATGTAGCGTGTGAAATACCACCGTGTGAAATACCTATCGTGTGTAGCGGGTTGCCTAAAAGTTTAGTCCGAAAAATTAAAAAAAAATTGGGGTGGGCCACCATTATCACTAAGGGATATAAATAATAGATAACAACCTATTCTCAGACCTACTGAATATACAAGTAAAATTTCATCAAAATCGGCCAAGCCGTTTCGGAGGAGTATGGTAACTAAAACTGTGACACGAGAATTTTATATATATATATATATAAGATGCCCAGCTAAAATGGAAGTAACCAAAGTTCGTTTCATTTTTAATTGCTAGAGTTGTTCAAAGAAGCTCTGTGTCTTCACTCGATGTTCATTTCACTCGATGTCACATTTTAACTCAGGAGAATTTGCTGTTGTACTTTGCCAAATACTGAACTTTTTCTCTCTGAACCCAATAAAAGGTCTACGTTTTTGTCGTCGTCGAATGTGGGGTATTTGTATTTGACCAAATCTCTGCAAAGCGTTGGCAACACGAACGGTGGTTCGGTAGACGTGATGGGGCAGGAAACCGTGAGGAAGGGGTTGGGGGGGCAGGAGAGGGGCGGCGTCGCAGGAGGACTCCGCCGCGGCAGTTGGCGCGGCGCGGCGTGGCGGGAGGTAAGAACATGACTTAATTAATCATCTTTAGTCTAATTACGGCTGCCGCACAATAGCTCTTGTGTTAGCGCTGTGTTGGAGATAAAGCGGGCGACGCAATTTCCGTCACCGGCGGCGACAGCTCCAGCGCCGCCCCCGCAGCCGGCCACGCCACGCCACGCCACCCCACGCCAAGCCACGCCACCCCACGCCACTCTTCGGCACGCTTCGCCACGCCTCGCCACGCTCCGTCAGGACACGCCACACCTCGCCACGTCACGCCTCGCCACGTCACGCCTCGCCACGCCATGCCACACCATGCCCTGCCATGCCATGTCTCGACAAGCATTGGCGTGGCGTGGCGAGCGATGGCGTGCCATGGCGTGGCGATGCATGGCAGGCCACGCGTGCCATACCACGCCTACCTCGCCATACCAATGTGTGTTATATTGAAGTTCACCGATTGAAACCCGATCGAAGTCGTATATTAAGGACAAAAAAATCCTTCGTACGCCTTCGGAGGGGAAGTAGAACCGGCTGTCCCATGCTGATGATTTTCTACATGTAAAAGATCCTGAAGCCTGAATGAAACTTCTGAGGTAAATTCAAATTGCCAGTTTTGTCGCCCGAGTTATACTTCTTTCTCCACTAGTTAATGAATGGAGCCTAGCGAAATTCGTGTGGTCAGGCGGAAGAGCAGGCATCGTGGCCAGAATCTCACCACATAAAATAAGGCTACAAAATTAAAAGCATAATAAACGAAAAACTCGTGGCTTGGTACAAATTATAGATTACCCATCTACATCGGAAAGGCAAATCAGGAAAGGTTCCTGTTATATGATTGAGTGTCTGTGTCTTTTGGTTGAAACATGGTTGAAACATAGTTTGGTTGAGGCAATTCATAAATCCTTCTCTCTGTACCCAAACCCATTAAGTCTGTCGAAGATTTTAATTGTCACAACTAAAAGATCTTCCTGCGATATTGCTGCTGCTATCATCTCCAGTTGTTTTTTGTTTTTGTTTTTTTCTCTCCTGGGCTGGGATTCAGTACTCAGTAAGCTTGACGTCCATTTCCGCTGAATGTTAATATATTAACCGCCTACAAATGCGTAAATGATATTGGACTGTATGAACCAGTCCGATTTGAAGACTATTTTAAAATATAATAATTACGTAGAAATACATAACTATTACATAATTCTCACATTTCAACTTCTTTGGAGGTGTATTACATGGCCAATATACTAAATATGTGAACATACTTTTGGAAAAAAAATATGCATATGAAAATTGATTATATGTATTTTTAGGAAGTATGTTGAGAGCTCCGGCTACAGTTTGCCCAGCATTCTATAAAGTTCCGTTATTTTTCTTATTCATTCCAAACCAAATATGCAACTTGATCACCTGGGAGTCAACATTATTATAAAAGTGAATTTTAAGTACCTAAAAAACCATTCCGTTTGGAACAACCTACACAAAAATAAACACAATTTTTTGCGCATTTGTCGAATTGTTTATAAATACATTGTAAAGACGGAGTCTGATGTAGTCTATTCATTACGAAATAGGTACCAAAGGAATAATAGAAACAACATTCAAACTATTCAAAGTATAGTTAAAATGGTATTTTAATAAAAATAAAAATGTAAGCTCATTTTGGACTTTTTTATAATAATTACTATTACGATAATATATTTATATGAAAGTATATTTCATTTGATTCTAATTTCAAATAAGATATATTTCAAATATGAAGAAGTGTTTTATTGTTAAATCAGGAAACTATTGTAAATAACAATGTTTCGTAACTTATGAATATATTTTCAAATTAAATAATGTTCTACAACTAGATATCCTACACGCTACTCTCTATCAATTAATTTTCATGGATTTTTGGAATAATTCTAACACAATATAAGATTAATAATAATTACAAAACAACAGAAATATATACATATTGTTTGTTTTACGAATTCTACATTTTGCATACATCACAAATCATTTGAATAATCTGGAAAACGACAGACATCTTCGTGGTAACATTGTGGGGATTAAATTCTCCGGAGTTCCAGCACGTAGTTAAAGGTACACGCTCGTTCAGTCAGAAGAAACGCGGCAAAACATCGTTAAAACGTAAACGACCTGCATTTTGTCGTCAAATGCTGCGGGAAGTAAACGATGGGAAGTTAGAGCGATCCCACGATTTATTACGAGATGCCGCACATAACAGTATATCGGCTGACGCTGCTGACTATAACTACTCCATTTATTTCCTTTTTGTGTGCGTACGCTTATTAAATTGTCGTGGGACATTCCGAGGCAAAATGGGGACACTGTAAACTTTCGTGTGGGATTTTTGGTGTTGGCATCGTGACAACACTGATTCAACCACTGTTGTTTTTTGTTTTGTTTTTTTCGTGAGGGTTATTAGCCTCACTGTCGGCATCAGTTACATCCTCGTTACAGTCGGCGTCCACAGGGACGATTCAGCATGGTTGACTTCCTCAATTTGCATTCATTGCGCGCTCGGAAATGCAGCGAAATGAAAAGTGAAACAAACATATGGCAAGAAGTCGAAGACGTCTGGGAGACGAAACTATTGTTTTTAAAAATTTAACTCGTCAATTGGTAGATCTTTACTCCTTAATCAGTTGAATGTCTTCCAACAGATCGCGAAGACTATTTCTATTATTCAAAAGTTCAGAGATCATTTGGTTAATACAATGAAATAATAAGCAATTATTTTTATTCCAAATGTGAGATCCTCTTCAGTATCTGTAACCATTTGGAGTTATGTCACACACGTTGAATTTTTGTCATAGATGTTATGATTAACATTTCGGTAAACAGCTTCTTATTCAGTTTGATTCATGGTCTTAAATATCCTCATTGTTACAATCCATTTCATGTCCGGGACATTTTACATGTTTAGAGATAATATTTTCAACATCCATGTTTTGAAAGAACCATCCATGCGTCCATGTATGGATATTAGTGCTAAATTCTCTGAATAACATGACAAAAACGTCATTTTGATTTATTTTTGTTTTTCAAAATTACACAATGTATTATTTAAACATCTCGCGTTGTTAATATTTACAATACAGAAATTTCTATTCATTATTGCAGTTTGTAAGTTGTTCTTCACATGATTTTTTGAATACTCAATTTTTTGTGTGAAAATGAACTTAATATTTCGCCTTTTCAGAAACACTCAAACGTTTTCTCAAAAATGAATCCACTTTTTCTTTAACTTTTGGTACGAATAGAACTATGCACTGAATATCTAGACATAAATCGCTGTTGTAATGTATTTTTGGATTTTTCAAAAATTACACCAATGTAATATTTTTGAAATATCTCTTACTTAATATTTACAGTATGGGAATTTTTATACATTATTGCAGCTGCAATTAATGTGCTTTAAATGACTTCTAATGCAATTTCTTGAAACTTCAAAACATTTCTGTGAAAACGAACTTAAAATTGCGCAATTTAAGAAATATCTCAAATAACATTTTCTGCAAAATGTCTCCGAAATTTTGTATGAAAATGTGCATACACAACTAAATTTCACTAGTCTATAATATTCATAAAGATAAGATTCATTCATCAAAAATTTTCATATATATCAATTATGTATTTAGGGAAAATTGAAAAAATGCGATATAAATGCTTAAGCACCTGTAGATGGCAGCAGTCGATAGTGTTATTTTCTCCGCTATCACCACGAGAGATGGCTCAAGACATCAACTGATGTGAATGCAGAGTTTCTGACCGGGAGGTCCTGGGGTTCGAGTCTCGACGGTGGCAGTATTTTCGATACATAGCTACATAGCTAGGTCGAGTTCAGACGCTGTCTGGAGGAGAATTCCAGTGGCCGGCTGCTCTGATCAGTTTCCGTGGTTTCTCGGATTAACACCAGGCGAATGCCAGAGCAGTACTCGAACAAACGGGCCATGGTCCGCACGCTATCTTTCCTGCCCCTTCCTTATCCTATCCCGTCCTCTTACACACACACACTTACAGGCACTACACTACCACACATGCCGGCAGGCCTGTTAGGAGCTTAGAGCTTGTCCTAGTTGGGGCTGTGCCCCTCTGGGGGAAGATACTTGGCTGTGGGGGAAAGCCAATTAGCTGATGGTAGGTCG
This sequence comes from Acheta domesticus, assembly GCA_031308135.1. NCBI lineage: Eukaryota > Metazoa > Arthropoda > Insecta > Orthoptera > Gryllidae > Acheta > Acheta domesticus. The sequence continues at coordinate 20,389,700 of JAHLJT010009355.1, read as the reverse complement.
GCGCCAGAACTCGCCATCCAAGGGAAGAACACATGCACTACACTCACGGGGCTGACTTTTTTCAGTTGACCCGCCCGGATTCATCAATCAATAACTGGGAGAGATGGCTCAGTGCATGAACCTGATGTCACTGCAGTGCCTCTGACCGGGAGGCCCCATGTTCGAGTCCCGACGGCGGCAGGATTTTCGACACTAGTTTGTCAGCTAGGTGGAGTTCAGTCGCTGTCTGGAGGAGAATTCTAGCGGCCGGCTGCTCTGATCGGTAGTTTTCCGTGGTTTCTCCGATCAATACCAGGCGAATGCCGGAGCAATACCCTAACAAACGAGCCACGGACCGCCCGCGATCTTTCCTTCCTCTTCCTTGCCCTATCCTCTCATCTCCCCTTACACTTACACTAATATGCACTACACTACCACACATGCCGCGAGACCAGTCGGGAGCTTACAGCTTGTCCCAGCTGGGGCGGTGCCCCGCTGGTGGGAGATACTTGGTTTAGGGGAAAACCCCACTAGTCGACGGTAGGTCGGCGCCGATCTCGCCATCCGGCGGGGAAAAGATCATCGCCACCTCCCGAGAAAAACACGCACTACACTTACGGGACTAATCACCTAAGTAGTTGACGCGCCCGGAAACACGAATCAATCAATCAATCCTCCGGTATCAGTTGTCCAGTGTAAGGGAAGTAATGCTCTATGCATCGGCGCCAGTGCCCAGCGCTGGAAGAGGGTGGGGCGCGTGATGGGGGGCGGCCGCGGGGGCCATTAGTGCCCGTCCAGAGCTGGACGGATCGCCGCGCCGTCGAGCCGGCGTCGCGCCCTCCGGTTGAAATACGCCCCCGGGGCGATTCAGGCGCGTGAAAGCTCTGAGTTACGCGCCCAGATTACGAGGAAGCGCCGCTCGCCCAGGGCGCAGGCGCGCGCCCGCCTGCCTTATGGAAAGCAACAACGGGCATTTACCCAAATTGCGGGAGATGTTACGTCCGTTAACATAGTACCTAGTATTTTACACTAATGTTTTTGTCACGAAGATAACAAGAGATTTCAGTGTTGTTGCCAAGATACCGTTGTCGTGTACTTGTTGTTATTATCATTATTATTGTTGTTATTTTTATGATCATTATTGTTATTATCATTGTTACTACATTATTATTACTATATTATTATTATTATTATTATTATTATTATTATTATTATTATATGCGCTTTCGGCCATTTACGACCACGCTACACGATATCTTCCGAGGCACAGTCATATTTTATCCTGGAGAGATTAACATGCGTCATTATGAGGATTAGCTTTTTCGACTGTATCCCTTGGTAAGGCAGGATTGTTAAACCTTGAATTATGAATAATGTGGTGATAGGATAATGAGAGGTGAATACGACCATTCCTACGCAGGACTCGAACCTGTAGCCCCCCTTGGCGTCACTATCACACATGCGGGTGACCCGTCAGGAGCTTAGACCTTGTCCCGGCTCGGGCGGTGCCCCGTTAGGGGGAGATAACTAAAGGAGAAATCACCCGCAAGACGACCTGCAGGTCCGCGCCCGATCTCATCTTCCAGGAGATGGAGGATCCTATTCGTACCCCTTCTGTATCTTTGAACCTATGCGCAATAGACCTCATGCTATATTTGACCTACTAGGAATTATGCTTTACTGACAGTGCAGACAAAATATCGGTGGTTCGCTACCGGACGACATGCAAGCAAAATCATCCGACTTACTTCATCCGAAAAAACATCCAAATGTTGCTCCCGAAATCGTCCTACAATTCCGCAGTTATTTGTTTGAAATATTTACGAGACACATTCTGAAGACCATTTACATGTATTGCATTTAATGTTGGTCTTACAGATGGCTTTGATTCCCCAGCTAATTTAGGACGAATGGAATAGACAGAATCAAACGAAACATCAATGATCTTGATCAGTGATCAATGAAGAGGTCGTTCGGATTGAATACGCCCATTTCCATTTACTAGCACGTTTCAACGAATCGGGCATATCGAACGCATTCGTCCGACGTCGACCGATCGAAATTTCAGCCAAAATCGGCTTCACTTTTCGATCAAAATCTACTTGGAGCTGTCCGTGGACTGAACTCCTTGAAACCTAGCGCCCATCCGGCTTTCCAGCGGAGATCTCGCAGCTTCATCAGCGATGGTGGCGGGTTGCACGCGTCCGGCCGCGTGCCGGTCGGCAGGCCCGCGTCCAGTCGCGGCTCATGATTTTCTAAATGGCGAAGGCTGTAAATGTATTTCATTGCAAATATTGTAATTCTATACATAATACAAGTATTTCCCGGTACGGGAGTCCTACCGTATATTGGGAACACTAGCTGCTGCTCAGTTCCACTCGCTGTGATGCATAATAATGCTATCGAGTGAGCACGCCCTTCTTCAGACCCTAGGCCCCACCCAGGCCCCACCCAGGCCCCACCCAGGCCCCACCCAGGCCCCACCCAGGCCCCACCCAGGCCCCACCCAGGCCCCACCCAGGCCCCATCCAAGTCCCATCCAGGTCTCACTCTCGAAGGCTGCTTGGCTGCAGCCTTCGTCCACCAGTAATTCCTCTACAGTAGATGCATGAGTCACGCCTCGTCGGTTAACACAGGCCTTACGGCAGAATGAATTGGGAGCCTAAAGCTTTTTTCTTCCCTGTCAACAGCATCACATGCGTTACGGACGATATTTCTCGAACTGAAAAAGAAAAAAAATTGATGTATTGTTACACAATATGACTCAGAAGCTCATTATTAATGAAAACATCCTCTATAAATATATTTTTAAATTTCTTCTGGGGTTGATTCTGTAGGAGAGGCTTCGCCTTACAACCTTCAATGACAAGCCGCGCCTGCCCGCGTCCGTCGATTGTGGCGAACGCAGCGTGCCCCGTGGCGGTGCCCAAACTACTGGTGCTCCTCTGGAGATTTAGGGCCATTATTTGTAACGAGCTGCGCTGCTCCCTTAGCAGTTACAACGATTTGCGGGGGCGGCCGCAGCGCTCGTCAGATTTACACTTCCAGCGGAAAGAGTAACGCGATGAGGCGGACTTTAGCATTTTGAAAAACACACTTGAGGATAAGTTGTTTTAAGTTGACAGGCTTTAGTAGTGTAGTGTAAATTAACAAATTGACGAGGGACATTTGAAAGAGGATGTCAATAGGCGTAATCTATATTTATATATATATATGTATATGTAAGAGCTAATCTCCGACACCGTTGGACCGATCTCCAGGAAAGTTGGCACTTCTACGTGTTTTTCACCCATAAGGTTTATGTGCTGTTAATTCTGTTGTAACTCCACTACATGACGCTGTAGAACAAAACTAAATATTCATCTCAAATGCAACCCACAACATACTCGGCAGCATTTTGAATTTATATCTTTAAATAACTCCTAAACGAGGCGTTCTAGAGCCTTAAAAACTAAATTTTGAGGCCGAAATCCTCAAAGAAACGTTTCTCACACCATAATCTACAGAATGCGTTCTTCCCGAACGTTCTATTGCATATTTGCTGGTCCGGCGCTTCCCGATATTACCTCACCTGCTCAGAGACATGTAGAATCTGCAAGTAAATGTTAATGAGGGAACAGAGAGCGACAGAGACAGACAGGGACAGGGTGAGGGAGGGAGGGAAAGACGGTGAGAAAGGGTGATGGAGGGGAAAGGGAGATGAAGGGCAGAACAACGTCTACCGGGTTTCCCTAGTTTTAACTAGTTTAAAAATAGACGGAATGGCTGAGTTAGCACAGAACCAGCTTTTTCGTCTTCTGCTGCGAGTCTGACCGGGAGATCCTGGATTTGACTCGCGACGGTGGCGAATTCTCAACACTAGCTGGATAGTCACGTCAAATTCAGGCGCTGTCTGGAGAATAATTCTAGCGGCTAGCTGCTCTGGTCGGTAGTATTCCATGGTTTCGTCCATCAAAACCAGAAGAACTGCTGGAGCAGTACCCTAGCAAACAGGCCACGGACTGCGCGAGATTCTCAACAGGGGGGGACCGTGACTTTGTAGTTGGACACGGTCTTTGGTGGAGATTTGTAGATGACCACTCGGACCCTAAGTTTCACGGTGCAACTCACATCGTTAGCTTCAAGGTGGAAGCAGTGAGAAGGCATATGCACGAGTTGCCTGATACACCTGTTGGGGCAATGGCCCTAAGCTAAACCCCGTGTTGCTCGGTAACCCAGCAGTTGGGTCAATAGAGCCGACCCTTTTGCCAGATTAGGCTAAGGAACGTTCGTGAAAACGTACCTGGATTCCAGGAAGTCCAGACGGGGAATATGGACCTGCCTGTCGGGTAGCAACCTCTCTATCGGTAACAAAATTCACGTCAATAGCCTAAATGTGGAGGCAGTGAGGAGACGGGAAGGGATCCCAACCCGCCCGAACCTTTGTTCGAATGGTCCCCAGTGGGGCTCTTGGCTTCGTCGTGGCAGTGGCCTATACTCTGGGCAAAGAGGAGAGACTTGTTCCCGGCGCACGTGAGTGGCGCATTGTTTCGACTCCGGCACTAGCCCGGAAAGCTAGTAGCTTTGAGCTGGCAGGGCGGCCCCCAACCCAGACATTGAATGGGAAGGTTGCCGTGAGGGCAAACTGCATGCTAGCTGTTATAACTCAAAAACACTCACTTTCCATAAGAATATTTATTTACAAAAATCTGGGCCAACTCGGCCGCTATGTACAGTTACCACAAAACTTCATATACAAAAAAACAATATGCCATCTGGCTGAAACCCACGCCGAGCGCTCTACTGCCGGTGATCCTCCGTCGGCGTCCTTTTATTTGGGCCAGCTCCCGCGCAAGGCTTCCCGCGGCTTCCCCTGATTGGCCGGTTCACCAATGCGCGGAGCCCAGGTAACAGGCGTGGCTGGTTTCTGAGCACACCCTTGGCGCGCTTGACGAAGCTCAGCGCGCCTGATGCCGACGCTCTGTGCTGCGCGCTGCCGGAGGCGGGAACATGCTGCCGGCGCTCTTTGCCGCGCAGTTAGCGCGGCAACTTTGAACTGCCGTCCGCATACTACACCCTCCCCACCGAAGTTGTGATGTAGGGGGTGAAACGACGCAGTCGGTTGCTCCTCCGCAATGCCGGCCGCTGCTGCGACTGTAGAGATGGCTCCTCGATGGTTGCGCCGGAATCCAGTGTGGGCCGCTCCTCCTGCTGGCTTGAAAAGGGAAAACGCATTACACTTTCTGTTGCCCTGCTCTGCGCTGCCCCCCCCGCCTGTTGCTTATCTACTACAGAATCGTAGTACCGTCTCCTAATCTGTGATTGATGCCGAGAGATTGATCTATCTTCTGTCCTGAGGACGTAAACTCTGCCTCCTCTTATTGCAGTTACTATTGCTGGTTGCCACTTACAATTACTTCCGTACACTCTTACCAGTACCTTATCTCCTCTCTTGAATTTAGCGCCTTTGGTTGACACTGGCACTTCTTCCGGAAATAACAAGGACAATAAGGTACGGGGCTGCCGACCATGCAATACTTGAGCGGGGCTTCTACCTGACATATTTGGTAACGTCCTATAGGTGGTCAACATGCTAAGTAACGCCTGCTCTACTGATGCACCCGCTCTAGTTGCTTTAAGCATGGCTGACTTGAACGTCTGCACTAATCTTTCCACCTCTCCATTTGACTGAGGATGGAACGGTGGAGCCAAAATGTGCTGTATCCCGCTACTTTTACAAAATTTTTGAAATTCCGCTGATATGAACTGCGGGCCGTTATCGGAGATCAATACTCGTGGGAGGCCTTCTGTTACGAAAACTTTCTTCAAAGCATCTATTGTATGTGGTGCAGTTGTGTGTTGCATGCGCATCACGTACGGATAATTTGACAATGCGTCCACTACTAACAACCACATATGCCCTAAGAAAGGACCCGCAAAATCTACATGTATGCGGTCCCACGGCTCGCAGGGTTGGGGCCATGAGCTTAAATCCGCTCTCGGCGCTGCCTGACTAGTTTGGCATGCTTCGCAATGCTTGCTCATCTCCTCTATATCTTTGGTTATTCCTGGCCAATAACAATAACGGCGGGCTGCTTGCTTTGTCCTGGCTATACCCCAATGACCCTCATGTAAAAGGCGTAATACCTTTGGTCGCAACTTATGCGGAATCACTACCCTAACTCCTTCATCGCTAGCCAGTAATAATACGCCGCCCTTAACCGACAGCCTGTGTTGGAGCTTATACCATTCCGTCAGCGCCCTGGTTCGCCTATGCGCGCTGGACCAACCAGTTTGCACGTGGTACAGCACTTGCCTGAGCTGCGGATCCTTCTTTGTTTCCTTTGCCACTTGATATGACGAGACTGGAAAACCTGATACTGCCTCCTCTTCGGCTTGGTCCAGCTGGAGACAGGCGATGTCCTCAGAGTCAAAAGTTGCATCCGGCCCTTGCGGAAGACGGGATAGTGCATCTGCGTTAGCATGCTGATATGTAGATCTGTAAAGTATCCTGTAACTATAATCAGACAGGAAAAGCGCCCACCTTTGCATCTTACGCGCCGTATTATCTGGGATACGCTTGTGTGGCGAGAACAAAGACACCAACGGCTTATGATCAGTAATGATTATGAACTTTGACCCATACAAGTATTCGTTGAATTTTCTCACGCCGTATACAATTGCTAAAGCTTCTTTTTCTATCTGAGAGTAATTCTTCTGGTGAACATTCAACGTTTTTGACACACAAGCAATTGGCCGCTCAACACCCTTAGCATCCTTCTGCGAAAGGACTGCCCCAATACCATATTCTGATGCATCTACAGCTAGTATAGTCGTTCTATCTGGCAAAAAATGTTCCAATTTAACTGCCTGCATTAAATTCTCTTTCAACCTCCGAAATGCCTTGTCACAATCTGCCGACCAATGCCATTTTACGCCTTTCTTACGCAACGCGTTGAGGGGTGCTGCTATTTCCGCCATGTTCTTGATAAATTTGCCATAGTAATTAATCTTCCCCAGAAATGACTGTAGCTGCTGCAAATTAACAGGAACCGGAAGCTGCTGAATCGCCGTTGAGTTTTCTCCGGTTGGCCTGATCCCCGAGCTATCCAACACGTGACCTAGATAAGTAATCTGTTCTTTAAAAAAATCACACTTATCCAAGTTAACCCTTAGGCCCCATTCATTTAAAGTCTTTAATAAGAGATTCAAGTTTTGTAGATGTTCCTCCTCCGACTCGCCCGTTACCACTATATCATCTAGGTAGTTGGCGCTGCCCTTCACCTGGGCTGTCAGCGTATGCAGGCAGCGCTGGAAAATAGCCGCAGCTGAAGCGACCCCGAAAGGCAACCGGTTGTATCGGTAAAGCCCGAACGGTGTGTTAATTACCAATAAGTTCGCAGACTCTTCATCTAACGGGATCTGCAGATACGCGTCCCGCAAATCTATTTTTGAAAATCTCTGCCCGCCCGCTAGCTTCTGAAAAGCTCTTCTGCTCTGGGGATGGGGAACTGCTCTACCATGAGTTGCGCATTAACGGTGCTCTTGAAATCTCCGCACATTCTAATTTTACCGTCTTTCTTTTTTACTATGACTACTGGAGTTGCCCATGCACTAGTACTGACGGGGGTCAAGACGTCCAAATCTACTAACCTGTCGATTTCCTTTTTTACTTTATCTTTCACTGCCAGGGGAACAGGTCGTGCTTTAAAAAATTTAGGGGTGGCATCTTTCTTCAACTGCAAATGCGCCTCAAAAATTTGCATTTTCCCAATTGCTCCGAAAAAACTTCTGAATTCAAATCTATCACATTCTTTACCTCCTTTGGCAGGGCGCTAGTCTGAATGACAAACGCGTCCTGAACCGTAAATCCAAAAATTGTGAAAACATCCATTCCTAGAATGTTAACCGCATCACGACTGTCCACAACCACCAGTGTTACTTGTCTTTCCATCGCTTTGTATTTCGCTAGCAGGCTTATCTTACCTTTCGTCTTGATTCTCTGTCTAGCATATCCATAAAAAACTGTGTTCAGCGAGGCGCAAGGCGGAGAACCCAGCTGCTCATAAGTAGTCATGCTTATTAGAGTTGCTGCTGCACCTGTATCCACCTGGAATAATACAGATTTACCACCTATTTCCAAGTTTACAAACAATTTACTTTTGTCATCACACTGCATAACTGAATAAATACAATCACCATCCCTTCATCGATGCCTCTTTCTTGCCGCTGGCTTTCGGCATAACCACTGCTGCGTCCTTCTCTGACGTGCCCGCTCACCTCATCGATGTCCATTTCTTGTCGTCTGTTTTCAGCAGAACCACTGTTGCACACTTCTCTAATATGCCCTTTCTTACCGCACTTGTAGCACTCCGCTCTGAGGAATCTGCAAACCTTCCTGTCGTGACTAATAAAACACTGTCTACAAGACTTCAATAGCTTGCCTCTGCTGGTGGAAGGACTTTTCTTCTCCTGCTGCTTCCTGCTTCGTGGCTTGGCTACCCAATTTTCCTCCTGTACACTCATTTCCTCTACATCTCTTGCTGCTCTATCGCCTAACGTCATCTGATGCGCCGTATGCTTCGTTACCTCATACGATGTTGCTAATTTTAAGGCGTCTTCCAAAGACGGGTTGTTTTGTTGCAATAATGCCCACCGAACTTCTTTTTCCGGCGTATGCATTACCAACATGTCCCGTATCAATGACTCCGCATACGATTTCTCTGTGTTGCATTCAAACGCACAACGCTTAGCCAAACCCTTCAACTCCGTCGCCCAATCGGCATGCGTTTGGCCTGGCTTCATTCTGGATGAATAAAACTTGTAGCGTGCCGCCACTAAATGCGTCTCCCTCGAAAAATGAGCTAGCAGCCGCTGTTTAAGTATATCGTATGACACCTGCGAAATCTCTTCTTCCTTGCTTAACTTACGTAACAACCTATTTAACGGTGCGCCGATTGTGGCCAGAAAAAATGCTCTTTTACGAGATTCCTCTTTAATATCATAGCATAACAAATGTTGCTCCAATCTGGCCACATATTCTTCGCAGGTTTCCTCTGCTGCATCGTAAGTTGCGAACGGCGGGGCTGGGCTGCTCGGTCGTGAGGAAATTGCCGCTTGCTGCAATGTCTGCACCATCATCGCCATCTGCTGCTGCTGTTGCTGCTGTAGACACGCCATCAGTTGTGAAAATTGTTCCGCGTTCATTCTCCTTTTTACTCGTCGCCACTGTTATAACTCAAAAACACTCACTTTCCATAAGAATATTTATTTACAAAAATCTGGGCCAACTCGGCCGCTATGTACAGTTACCACAAAACTTCATATACAAAAAAACAATATGCCATCTGGCTGAAACCACGCCGAGCGCTCTACTGCCGGTGATCCTCCGTCGGCGTCCTTTTATTTGGGCCAGCTCCCGCGCAAGGCTTCCCGCGGCTTCCCCTGATTGGCCGGTTCACCAATGCGCGGAGCCCAGGTAACAGGCGTGGCTGGTTTCTGAGCACACCCTTGGCGCGCTTGACGAAGCTCAGCGCGCCTGATGCCGACGCTCTGTGCTGCGCGCTGCCGGAGGCGGGAACATGCTGCCGGCGCTCTTTGCCGCGCAGTTAGCGCGGCAACTTTGAACTGCCGTCCGCATACTACACTAGCAGGATCCGTATACCAGCCCGTTGTCGTACATGTGCGGCGGCGGGGATGCGGATAAAGGCACGAAGCAAAAGGTGCCCAGCCGGGAGACTTCTGCCCCCTGGTAGAATATGTGTGGAGTTTGGGTTGTAGCCCACGCGGGAGTCCACTACGCGAGATTCTTCCTTTTCTTTGTCCTACCCTCGCCCCTTACACTACTTACTTGTACTACACAACTATACATGTGGGGAGGCCAGCGAGAAGCTTTGAACTTGCCCTGGCTGGTGCGGTGCCCTGTTGACAAGAAAACGCCAAGGGGAAAATTCCCCGCAACTCGATGTGTAGGTCGGTGCCGAATCTCACCATCCATAGGAACACCGCCACCTCTGGAGATAAGACTTACACTACACTAACGGGGCCAATGACAATTGCAGTAGAAGTGCCAGAAAAGACAAAATAATTAATCAATGAAAACAGACGGCTGCAGTGGATAAAATACGTATGATGTATGTGGTGGAGGGAAAGCTATGTGGTGGAGGGAAAGCTATGTAGTGGAGGGAAAGCTATGTAGTGGAGGGAAAGGTATGTAGTGGAGGGAAGGCAATGTAGTAGACGGAAAGCTATGTAGTGGAGGGAAAGATATATAGTGGAAGGAAAGAAATGCGAAATTGTAATAATTTATTAAAATCACACTTCTTGAAATTGGTGAATTATGATTTATAGTTATCGTGGTTCATGGAACTGCTCATCAGTCACCACAAAAAAGTGAATATGCTTTTAGCCTCGAAACTGTTACCGACGGATGTAAGATATTGTGTATTTCTCTTGTACCATGCGCGCGGCCAAAGGTAAGATTCTATTTCGTGCGAGGGGGCACGGTTCGTCACGCTCAGATCTCGGACTCCAATGAATTATAAGGGAGTGTTTGCCACCTCGAACGTTCAGCACTATCAATCTTTTGCGCATGAGCAGATGCACTAAAGTAATGCGAAACTTGAACTGCGCATGAGCAGAAGATCGTTAGTGCTCACCGTTCGAGGTGGCAAAACTCCCTATAAACTCGTGATAGACCGTGGTTCCTCGGTCAGCAATCGTTTTTCACTAAGCGAGAGCTTAAGCGCGAGCATCATCGCAGCATGTGCTCGCTAGTTGTCTGTAGAGCCTGCCGAAGAAAGATCTCTCTAATATCCCGTAGCAACTCCGCATGCTCACGGAACGTTCGTGAAACTGATACGGGAATATTCTCTCTTGGTTGGCAAGTTTTGTCTTGCCACTTGAGTGAGCAGCACGTGTGAAAGAGTACTTCAGACTTGCGTAAGTGTCACCGTAGTCTAAGTAGAAAATTAATGTTACTTCTGAAGTGCATCGGAAAAAGCCTTCAATTTTCGTGCACTTCAGTACGTAATTTGGAGTGAAAAATAATACGTAGAAATATGAAAAAATTATATATATTTAATTGAAGAATGGGGGAAAATAGTTTTATTAATAAATTATTACGAAAAATAACATAAAGAAATAGGAACATTGTTAACCAGAAGAGATTAGTCATTTATTGATTTGATTAGCAATAACATAGGGATTAAAACACGAGAAGAACTACGTGACAAGAATAGAAACAAGAAACATTGGAAAAAAGAACGAGGTAGAACATTTTGGAATTTTTTACAACACTGCGTGTCAGGATCTGGTAGCGATTGGATGTAGGATTGTGTACTCTGAATTTATAGTTTCTTGAGACTGACGCGTGATAGAATCGAGATGTACGAACGGTAATCGTCATCTTTGATGATTAATTTGAGATTGGAACTCGGTGTTAGAATTATATAATTAAATTTTAGTAATATCGGGATTTTGAGTAGTATCGAGATCGTAGGAAGTTTTCTGAGACTAGCTAATTAACAAAGTGTGGATTGAAGCGGACATCGGAATCCAGAAGAAAATATGGTGCTGTGAAGCTGAACTGGTATTCAACTGCCAAGTTTGCTGACGCCGAATGGACAAGGAAGTATTTCCGCGACATCCCGAATTCGAGAAAGACAAACCCAGCTAAATTTTGATGTACAAGCCCCAAGAATAATTAAAATTTGATTAAAGTAATAATTGAAATTAAAATTGTAACAATTAGTTGATGGCCATCATTAGGGAAATTAATTGTCAAGTTTAAATAATATGATAATGCATAAATGGTCATGAATGAGATTGATTAAAAAATTTCTAATAATAAAAAGAGACGTACGACACTTCATGTCGTTACGTGCATATATACATTTTCGTTTCATTAAATAGAAATTAGGCATTCTCGAAATGATTCCCTTGTATTATTGGTAACCAAAGCGTAAGTATAAGATCCATTGACCGAGTCCTCGTAGAGCGGTATTTTCAGCCCATGACAAATGCAGAGAGTAAGTATTATTATTTTTCAGGAGCATCCAGTGGACGTGGTGTCGAGCTAGCCACCCACATGTACCACGTTCACGTTTCCAATTAAGGCTACATAAATTAATAAGATATTACTAAAAAAAATCATCTCATTGGCAGCCCAACATGGTGGTGAGATTAAATAATTAAGCTAATTACTTAGAAATGATCGCAGTTGATGAAGGTATCACACTTCGGAGAGAAATTTTTTAATTTCCTAGCACTGTCACAAAACAGAGAGAAGCAAGTTTTTGAACTTTCATTCAAGGTCGAACTTCTATCTCTGCGAAATAGGCATCAGCCAAGGGGCCCAAACTCAGCGGGGGGAGGGCTCCCAATATAGTTTCAATCAAAACCATTTGAGTTCAAAAATACGTAACATTTATTAGAACATTTTACTAGTTAATTAGCTTTTTACTAAAAAATTTAATTCAAATTTTACAGTATTAGGATTTTTCTAATATTAAATTAATTTTCCATTGCTAAAAAGAGGACCCAGCGCTGTTTGAAGCCTAGAGGCGCCGAGTCTTTAAAATACAATATTTCCAAAACATATTTTTCTACCAATGATTCTTTTCATACTTCAGAGAGGCAATTCTGTTATAACATAAACCAATTTTTTCTACAATAATTTTGCATTTTATTTTAATAATAAAACATTCCCTTATAAATTTTGTGCTGCATATTGTAAAGGTTTTGCATATAATATGACATATTTTAGGCGTTTTTACTGCATTTAAATCAGGGCTGCAATGATGACCTAAGAAAAAGATGAAAACAGGAGAGCGATGTGTGCTTTCTTTGCTCCCAGGGTCTGTAAAATCTGCTCGTCCGTCTCCCACTCTACAATGCAAATTAAGAAAATTCACGGCATTACATGATGTGCTATCTGGTCCAACAGGATATGTGGCGGGAACCCAAAATGAAAGAACCACAAACGTAAGCAGGCAAGTTCGTGCTCTTGGCAAGTTCTGGTTTTGTGTCCATATCGCAAATTATTTACCTGTGAAGTAAAATAAATCATTTTAATCAAGAAAAATTATTTTAGTATTTACTAACGTAAAGTTAATGCGTGAGAATTTTAATTTAAATGCAAATATCATAATTACCTACATTTATTACATGGCCATAAAATGTCAAGATCATTGAATTGAAACAAAATTTAATTGAAAAATAATATAATAATGGAATCCATATATAATTACAATTTAGATTAATTATAATGACGACTGTTTAATTATGTATATCATTAATTAAATATTTTGTTTTTTTGCGGCGTTCTTGCAACCTAAGCCGCTTTGCAAATAAATTAACTATTTCCCATTTCAATCATAAATTTAGTTCAATTTTTTGCAGTTATAATGAACATGAGTTAAAAGAATTGTGTTTTTCGTAAAAGTTACAATTTGTGTTTTCTATGAATTCAATTAAATTAATAAAAAGTAAGTTCAATACCAATCTACAGCGCATTTTTAAACAAATACAATTTTTAATTATTTTGAACGTAAAAAAAAAGCCATTTGACCCGGTCGCTCCGCTCAAAAGTCGCTTCTGGACTTTCTTATGGTAAAAGCCCCATGTCAACATTTCGAACACCCTATATTTCGTTTCTGTTTTCACGGACAATCGGATAATACTTAAGAGTGAAATTTTCTGTTGTCTTAAACACCTATGTACAGTAATCTTTCAACTTTGCAGAGAGTTAGGTTCCCAAAAAACCTCGCGAATGTCAAATCCGCGAATGTTGAGTCTATATTTTAAAGAAGGAAGGCTGGTTAGGTTCCTGAATATGGAAAAGCTGTTTAAAAAAGAAAGAAAAAAATCTAACAAACAATAGCAGAAGAACTGAGTAACTGCTACTAAAACAATTTACAATAAACATCCCAAAGAGAAGAAATAAACAATATTTGAAACTAATTTCAAAGTTGAAAGTGACTAAATATAGGATTTGGTTATTTTTTTGGTTCATCATCCTCCTCGTTGTTCTAATATCCAAACATGGAAACGTCGCGGCTTCTATTTCTCCCTTAAATTTCGAAGTTATTTCCATGTTCGCATCACATTCGAATGCCCTTTCCACCAGAACTTGTTGAAATTTTAGAATGCCAATAACAGCTTTGACATTGAAATTGGTTCAGGACGCAGTTTCGCTTCTGTTACTTCATTACGTTCGTGGTTTTCTTTGCTGATGATTTCCGAAAGCTGCTCTTCAGTGAGGTCATTATAATGAGTTGCACAGATCCTGAAAGGCTTTTCTGTTCATGTGGTGAACACCCTTACCTCTAATTTCACTCAACTGAATTGAATTATTTTACAATTATATTATTCTATTAATGTGAATTGACATTCCTACTTTGATATTTTTGCAGAACATGATACTTTGAGCTCCGGTG
>JAHLJT010009355.1:20311202-20375204 GCA_031308135.1 Acheta domesticus | reverse complement strand
TCTGCCGAGTTCGTTTCCCAGATAACGCTGATAAAGGAAATAAAATGTGCTCACTTTCAAAAAGGTACGACCAAAGACGCACTCGCGAATATTGAAGTCGCGAATATTAAAACAGATAGCATTTCTCTAATCGCGAATGTTCGGAACTCGCGAATAGCTAATTCGCAGATGTCGAGGGATTACTGTACTTTTTATTATTCTGCAAATACCATAATTTTTTATTAAATATTTTTAGGGATTCTTAATCAATTGCATTATTATCACACAAGAACCGTGATGATGAAAAAAATAGAACTGTGATAATGAAAATATTAGTTTAGCTTTTTTCTTATTAAACAAGTAATAGTTTTGATACTAATACTTTCGATAATTTGTCTTCAACTGTTAGCAACCAAAGTGTATTATTCGTTGCATTAAAATTCAATTCCGTTTCTTTATATAACGTACATAGCTTCTAATTGTATCTATAACACTGCTTCTTACAGACTGACAAAGATATTTTCTAAGAGAATGCAGTAAACCTATAATGTAAGAAATAATTTTATCAGTTGTTATATCGAGTTGTATTCTACAGCTGATTTGATAAATGCTGTATTCTCGACGCACCGAAAAGTTATTTCATTATTCTTTATCTGGAGGATTTATCGATCTGCAAAACAAAATTCACAAGCGTCTCTGGGGGAAAAAAAGAAAAACAAACTGACATATTTCAACAACATCTGGTCGCATAATAAAAGTTATCCGCTTTTCACTGATAGTCGCTGAGTTTAATCTCTTCGTGTCAACTCTGGATGACAAGCACGAAATCTGTTTCTCACGCTTCCCTGGGTCCGTTGCACGTGAATAGCTGTCTCTTGGTCCGTCGCATTCAAACTCCGCCATCGTCCTTCTGCCTTGCAGCCCATCACTTTAGGAGAATCCTTGTTGTTCAAGCAGCGTCGTATCCTTTGTTCAGTCAGAGGCCACCCTGGGGCAACGAGCTCGATTATCAGGTAGACAAACGGCTCTACAAAGAGGTCGGGACGTAGTACGTAGCTGTGCATCAGAGGGATCTGTGATAGAATCATAACAGAAAAGCGTGGGGAAAAAATCTTAAATCTTTGCTTTGCGCATGCGATAAAAATTTGATGGGCCCATTTACAACCATTGACTGGAGCTGAGATTCCAACGTTACGTCCGTGTGATTTATCACCAGGAGTGTGCTATCTAATTGATGCCAGACAGTTGATGTTGTTAGAACACACTCGCGTCACTAGTCTTGGCTCTCACACGCGTGTTACATTCGCCGGGATCTCAAGGGAAGGCAGTGCGAGCACACAGGAGATACTACGCGAGAGAGGAGAGCCCAAATTGTAGATGTCCAAAGAGAAAAGTTCATATTTGGTAAAGAAATGCATGTTTAATTTTTAATATATTATTAAAATATAAAAAAATAAGGAGCTCGTTGGATATTTTTCAGGGTGGGAGACTGAAGAACACGAGTTGCTAAATATGCCACAGAAAGGGAAAAGCCGTTATGCGGAACTATTAAAACTCGAGGAGAACTAAAAATACCCTCTGACTAACTGAATGGACATTTGAATCCTATTATGACAAGAAAAATCATATTTTTATATTAAATAAAGTTCAGCAGAAGGAAACCATTTCCACTTTTAGAACAATGCACAACAAAATACATGTCAGCACTTCATAATAAAAAATAGATATTCCATGTTATGTTTCAGTATGAGAGTGACAAGTTCTACCTTTCTTTATCTTTATCTTTACTTTAAGTCTCTCTAATTTTACTTTTGAATGTAAGACATATGAATACTTTTTCGTATGTGCAAAACACAATCTATAGCATTAAGGATAACTGTGGTAATATCAGCGGGTCACTTGGTCAAGTGGTAAGAGAAAGAAAAAGAAGATGAAGAAAGCAAAGAAGAGAAAACATGATTTGGAGGTACGATGGGAGATCTACTTTCGACTATAGTGTTTGTGGGCAAATTGTGCCCATTTTCAACGTATTCAGTACTTTCAAATCGTATTTGTCCATTGCAGCGTTCCAACTCTAGAATAAATCTACGTACACCTGTGCACTGTATATTTATTTTGCTTTCTCGCTACTGCTTACGCAATAGAGAGAAAGTGATGTAATGCTGCGCGAAAAAAACGACCAATTTTTCATCTGGGCCCTGGTAACGAAAAAGTGGATAAATCCAGTTGCTAAATTTATTTTTTAAAAAAATCCTCTAACACGTGATGTAGCCAGAATCCATGGTTTGTGGGTTCTTGATACCGAAAAATCAAATGAAGGCAAAACGTCTCATTACGTCCGTCTGTGAACAACTCTAAACAACTTGTATTCAGCTGATTTTCTCCAAAATTCATATTCCCCTATCAATCTAGCTGATGTCACGGCTCCTTGAAATTGAAACCGATATTTTAATTTATAGGTACTTTACATGAAGCCCCTGAGACATTCTCAAAATTTTCAAAAAAAGTCGTCAACAATTTTGAATAAATTTTGTTGTTGGATATTCTGAAGGTCGTTAAAGAGAATGGCGCAGTTCTCGTGTTGGTTGAAAACTCTGATTTTCTGAAAATTGAAAATATTCATTTTTTTCGGTGACTTTCTACAACTACAATTATGAAGATAGAGATTTTTCCCTTAATGAAATCTGTTCCTTAAAGACAGGTTTTGAAATAAGGTTTATTAACTTGTTCGAAAATTTTAGTCCTTTATGAGTAATTTTGCGTGAAAATACGGGCGAGAAAGTTCGTATTGTTTTAGCACCGTTAGTTCCAGCTTCTCACGACCCTGTATCTTTCTCACTGGTCACGCTGCCACTTGCCTACGTAAAAACTCCTTCTTATTGCATCTCAAGAACCTTCCTGTAATAATGCTTTGACCTTTTCAGATACCACCCTTTACCTTTACCTCCCTCTTTCCACACCTTTCACTCTCTCTCCAGCACCGATCTGTTACCTTGGCCTATTCCGCTCCGCCGCTCTCCGCACCCCCTCACTCTTGTCGCCGCACCCCACCCACCCATTCCAGTCACCCGCCAACTCCATCCACCCACCCACTCTAGCCACCCATATACTCCATCACCCACTCTCTCCGCCCCACACCCACTCCAGCCGCGCACCCGCTCCAACCGTCCAACCAATCCCTCCCACACCCACTCCAGCTACCCACTCGCTTCAGCCGCCCTCCCTCCCGCTCCATCGGCCCGCCCTCTCCAGCCGTCTGCTCCCTCCATCTGTCCATCCACCCACCCGCTGCAGCTACCTGCCGTCCCATCGCGCTTGTCTCCGCCCCGCCTCGGCCGTCGCTCACCGCCGCTGACCGCTCCTTCCGCCTCGGCCGCGCCGTGGGTCTCCCGCGCGGCGCAATCCTCAGCCGCCTGCCGCGTCTTGCGCCCCTCGCCAGGAATTAGTTGACGACAGCGCCGCACCGCGCCGCGTCACGCAAATTAATTTCGGGATCCAGCTATTCCGACGCGCCTCTGTTTATGACAGGCCGCAGTGGAAGCCTCTAGCTGCCCGCCTGCCGATTCGCCCACGCGCCCGCAATATCTCACATCGACCCGCCATGCCGCCCACCCGCCAGCCGTTCTGACCACTTGTCTTTCTGCTCGTCCACTACCCCCCCAACACCGTTTTGCCAACCAGTTGGACTCCTACATGGCGCACAACTAGTAGTCCGTCCTTCCGGCAATTTCTTCTATCACATTGCCCTCTGTTGGTAGCCATCTTTCGCTTGCACTTCCTCCTTTCCGCTTGTTCACTCTCCGTCCTCTCTTCCGCCCTCCAGTCCTCTTCCGCCTCACGTTTGTCCGTTCACGATTTCGCTGCTCTCCCCTTCATGTTCCCATGCCTACAACACATTTCCTTCCATCACCTTTTCCCGCCATTCCAAACGCCCTTCATTTCACTCTTTCTCAACATCCATTCATCATCCGAACATCTCGCGCGCTGGCCATATACCGCGTTACCACCTACGCATCCACCTCCTCCCATTCCGCCCATTCATCGTAACGCCCGCTTACTGTATCCTCAGTCACTCCATCTACACAACCACTTCATCCACCCGCCCACTCACTCCATCCATCCGCCCACTGACTCCATTCACCCGCCCACCCACTCCATCCACCCGCCCACTCACTCCATCCATCCGCCCACTGACTCCATTCACCCGCCCACTCACTCCATCCGCCCACTCACTCCATCCATCCGCCCACTCACTCCATCTGCCCACTGACTCCATCCACCCGCCCACTCTATCCACCCACTCGCTCCATCCGCTCCACTCACTCACCCACCCACCCACCAACTCCAGTCTCCCGCTTACTCACTCCATCCACCCACCCATTCCAGTCATCCGCCAACTCCATCCACCCACCCACTCTAGCCACCCACATACTCCATCACCCACTCGCTCCGCCCCACACCCACTCCAGCCGCGCACCCGCTCCGACCGTCCACCCAATCCCTCCCACCCCCACTCCAAGTACCCTCCCTCCCGCTCTATCGGCCCGCCCACTCCAGCCGTCTGCTCCCTCCATCTGTCCATCCAGCCACCCGCTCCAGCTACCTGCCGTCCCGTAGCGCTGTCATTGTCACCGTCGCCGTGGCTTCGCCCGTCGCCGCCCGTCGGCCTCGTAAACCAACAGCCGCCGCCGGCCCCTTAATGGCGCCGCCGGCCGCCGCACCTGCGCTGCCCGCAGAGGAGGAGGAGTGGGGCGGGGCGGGGCGGGGCGGGGCGCCGCGCCGCACTAGCGCAGAGGGAGCCAGCGCTGCGGCGAGGGCAGAGGGCGCCGCTACGTTTAACCTCTCAATTACGTCATTTTGGGACAAATTGGACGAGGCAGCCCCATGGGATTTACAGCTAGAGATTTGTTAAATGCTAATAAATTAATAACGAAGTTTTTAAGCACGTTTATTCAAACAGAAACCATACTTTATGAAATCATGTATTTCACTTATTAAACAATCTATTCTTTATTTTTTAAAATAAAGTTCCCAGTATAACAATCCTCAGATGGGAATAGATTTTCAATTTGGGAGGAGAATGACGTTATTGGAACTGCACTTGTATGATTTTCGTTTTATTGTCAAAAAAGCCTATAATGTAATAATGAAACAGAATAAATTTTGTATTTTTACTGTCAAGAATTAACTTTACTTTTTTACCAATATGATGGAGGAAATTACTTTGCCCACATAAAAATTGAATAACATTAGCCTTATACTTGTTCCTACCTTTCCAACTTCTAATTTTAAACTTAATCAAGCACTAAAATTATGAAAATAAATGCAAATAAGTAAACAAAAATGTCGGTGGTCGGTGGAAAACTGATTAATCTTCGATGAAGAATGAAAATACAATATGTCTCAGGATCTTGCGACCTTATGGCATGAAGATGGGTTGAATATTATCAGTTTTCGTCAATGAACAAGAATGATGTCTATGTCAATACAGTTGGGAACCTGATGTAACGTAGTGGGGGAATCTGATATAACGTTATACACTTACCACTTGCCCTAAGTTCGTGGCAACTCGTATTACACTGGTGTTGGGCAGGTAACCGAAATCTCTTTGGGGCTGACTGTCAGTCGGAACACGTGCCGCAATCGCACATGTGTAACATCGATATACGGGATTTCTCGTCACATGTTTATTAGCAAAAAACATCTTGGTCCCCCTAAATTCCCTGGAAGTTTGTAATATTTATTCTGAGACATTCTGTATAAAATATCCCTTTTTTGTAAATCAAGAGTCAAAGAAACACGAGAGAAATAGAATTGTAATTTGTATTTACCTACTCCTCTCAATGTAGCTCACGCATCGCTGGTTCTTGCTATGAAAAATTACTTGACATTCCACGCTCCTTTTGCCTCGAGTTCATATCACTGATATTCTTGCCACATCGAAGCTATCTTGAACCTTCATTGACAACCTTCCTTCGTTAAAGACCTGTATCTGTTACGGAGTTCTGTGTTTAGTTACAGACAGATAGATAGATAGTTAGATAGATATTTATTTCCGCAGATAGGTTTATGCAACCTAGTGGCAGAACACTAAAATTTACATATTATAATTAAGAATTAAATACAATGTAACGGTACGGTCGAAAAATGCAGATTTGTTTTATTTTGAAGCTAATCCATTCTGGTTTCAGAGTATTTTAAAGTAGTGTACAAATACCAAATTAATTATCTTATTTTAATATTGATGTAAATAAATATTTTAAAACAAATATCACTTTCTATTAGTTTTTATTTGGAATGTCACTTATGAAAAACTACATGGAAACTTTCATAAAAAGGGACTTACCTCTATTGATAAATTCTACACAAAAAAGTTTAAATTTGTGAAGTATCTGACGTCATTACACAATTACACTCTTACATGCCTGAAGTTAATGACATTTTTGTTATCGTAACTGAACAAAACATTTTGCAGATAAACTTTTAGGACGGATCTGCAAGTTAGCAATTATAGTTTGTAATTATCATATTCTGAAATTAATTTGTACTTTGTACTTCCCAATCCGACTAACCAAGTTTTTGAATGACAGTTAGGCAAGGTCTCTTTAAGTAACATCACAATAGCAATTTCTCTTCTCAGAACTGAGTCATCAGTTCCATGAACCTCACAGACATACATTGAAATTACCACGCCTCGCGTTGCCATTTACCTCCGTAATTCTGCCACTGGGCGGAACGCATCTCCATTACTATCTCACGCGACGTCTCTTAAACACACCCACGTGCGCCTCCCACTCGCTTCACCCCAAGGCAGTGCTTGTCTGGATGGCACAGACCGCATTGGACGGCGGCGCCTCACTGTTGCCTCCAGGTCCACCCCCACCCCCGCCGCCGCCCCCGCCGCCCCCGCCGCCCCCGCCGCTCCCGCCGCTCCCGCCGCCCCCGCCATTACCGCTTTCCTCGCCACTCCCATCACCGCCATTGCGCCGTCGCCACCGGCAACGTTGCCGCTGTTCTAAAGTAGTCTTCTCGCCCACCCGTAACATAATTCCCCTCCCGACCCCCCTCCTCCCTCAGTGGCACATTAACGCTTCCACCACTCCATCCTCCTCTGTCGCCCCCATCGCTCCCTGCACTCCCAGCTCTACCTTTTCCACCTCCCTTTCCACCGCACTCCCCGCTCCGACCACCCCCGCCGCTGATATCGCCACCTTTCCCTCGCCGTCCCTCCCCCCAGCCCCTTGCCGCCGACGCCAAACACTCTTCAGCCAAAGGTTCACCCTCCCCGTCCCTCGTCGCCCCCCCTCCACACACAGCAGCGTGCTCGCCACCGCTCATCTAAGGCCTCCTCTCCACCGCCACTGACCCATTCTCGTTTCGCCTCACGCGCATTCACTGATTTGTCTTCCACATCCGTCGCGCCTGCAACTCTCTTCCGCCATGCCATCCCGATCCTAACTCCTTTTCACTTCTCACTTCCTCCGCCACGGACTCGCCGTTGTTCGCCTCCGTTGTATTTTTCACCGAAACACCACCGACTGCCTCTGTTTATTGCCGACTGCCGCTTATTACTCCTATCCGTTCTATGTGTGAGGTGGCTCAGGGCATCAGCTGATGCCTCTGCAGTGCCTCTGACCGAGAGATCCTAAGCTTCGAATCCCAAAGGTAACGTAACTTTCGACACTAGTTAGGTCTAGAGTCCCAAGATACAAGAAAGTAACGCAACCGCCGTCATTTAATAACCTCTCATCCGATTGCCCCGCCAGGCACTAATCAGGAGCTGAAGGGAAATTACGATTGGTGACGTTATGGAGATTTTCAAGAATATTAATATTGATTTTGGATAGATCCATATTTCTCAACACACAGAATATCTCACAGTTCTAATTCTCCAGTCAACTGGATATAAAATGTCGGGATTGGTGGAACAATGGAATGCGCTACTCTCCGTATCTAGGGACTCTAGCTAGGTCGAGATCAGCCGCTATCTGGAAGACAATTCTATTGGTCGGCTACTCTGATCGGTAGTTTTCCGTGGCTTCTCTGAGTAATATTCTAACCAACGAGCCACGAACCGCGCGCGATATTTCCTTCCTTGTCCTTGTCCTATCCTCACCCTCTACTTACACTTACATGCAGTACACTACCACACGTGCCGGGAGACCAGTCGGGAGCTTAGAGCTTGTCCCTGCTGGGACGGTACCCCGCTGGTGGGACATAACTGGTTGGGAAAAAACCCGCTAGCCGACCGTAGGTCGGCGCCGGACCTCACCATCTAGCGGGGAAAATCACCGTCGTCTCCCAAGGAAAAACTACGTACTACACTCACGGGACCAATGACCTTAACAGTTAACGCGCGAGGAATCATCAATCAGTCAAAAAAATCCTTTCCGTCATCCGAACGTTTCCATTTCTTCATTCCCTCATTCTTCCATTTCGCAGCCACGCCCCACCACCTCCCCGTGTCGTCCGCCGATGCCTCACCGCCTCCACTGAGCCTATCTAAAGTTACAGCGGCTCGTTGCTGCACGAGACCTCGGCTCTCGGCCTGCGTCACTCGGGCCTCGGCCACCACCGACTCCGCCGCCGCCGCCGCCCCCGCCACGGTCCGCACTTCTGGACCTTCATTAGCGAAATTACAGCTGCAACCGCGGGAAACCACTCTGCGCGACAAACGTGTGTCGCCTCATCCCCGAACTGGAGCTCCACCCACCTAGGCGTTCGGCTCTTCCACGGATGGGAATAACTACTGGTTATAACCGAAAGACCTGTTTTAAATTTTGGTCAACTTTATTTTAAAAATCTTTTTGTTCCTGTTATGACCCAACAACTCGACAAAACCGGCTTTAATAAAGAGAGAAATTAAAGAAATGAATGTTCAGTGGGTGTCTGAAAAAGTATTTTAATGTAGTTAATTTGTTGAGTAACGTATGCATTGTATACTGCGTGGTGATGACTCAGTAGAGATTCCCAGTGATCTTTGATATCAGAATTGCCTATTAATTATTTTCCATTTCATATTCAAATCTTTCAGAAAATTTACTGCTAGAACATAAAAATACAAGTAAAAAGAACCCAGTTCATGTAGTGCTTAATGTCAATAAATTATTGAAGTGATCACTGCAGTGCCTCTCCCCTCTTACGGAGAGATCCTAGGGTTCGACGCTGGCAGGATTTTCGACTCTAGCTAGGTTGAATTCAGCCGCTGTCTAGAGGAGAATTCTAGCAATCCCTGGTCGGCTGCTCTGATCGGTAGGTTTCCATGGTTTCTCCGATCAACATGAGGCGAATGACGGAGCAGTACCCCAACAAACAGGACTTGGGCAGAGCGCGATCTTTCCTTCCTCTTCCTTATCCTATTCTCATCCCCTTTCTCACACTTACAATTACATGCACTACACATCGGGCACTACACGCACACATATCGGGAGACCAGTTGGGATCTTAGAGCTTGTTTCGGCTGGGGCAATGCCTCGGGGGTGAGAGATATCTGGTTGGGGAAAACCCAGTAAGCCAACGCCAAGATCAGCGTCGGATGTCGCCATCAGGATGGGGAAGAGCTCCGCCACCTCCCACAATAAAGCATGCACTACACTTATGGGGCCCATTGAATTAGCACTTGACGCGTCCGGAAGCACCAATCTATCAATCGTTTGGGATATATCGTATAGCAGTCGTTGATCATTGTAATCTTTCGTATGCTGTTCAAAGCATCGATTATCATGTGCATTTCTTTGTCGACTTCCCAAATTGACATCACGACTTACTTTTCTTGCAAAAGTTTTGGGGTAACATTCGAATCGCAATAATTCCTCTTCCTTTCTTTCTTTCCGCCCGGTCCAAATTGATCATACACAATTAGGAAGTAATACTTCCAGTGATTCAAAAAAAGCATACGCACATGCATTCATTAACTTCTATAATTCTAATGCGATTTCAAACATGTTTAATAATTGTTTTGGGTTAGCCCCCGTGCCCTTCTCCTCAGTTACCACCCTTCCCCTTTGCGTTCAACGCCGCACGGTCCCTCTTTCACACATGGCGCCTGTGCGCTGACTTCCACTCCCACCCCCACCCCCCGAGCCGTTCCCATCACGACCCAGAACGGAACAGCGCGGACCCAACTTCCCGGTGACGGCGGCGGCGGCGGCGATGGTGGTGGCAGCGGGTCACCTTCCACGCAATCCGCTTTTCTGGACGCGAGCGCTCTAATTTGCGGCCGCCCTCGCAGCAGGCCGCGCTCAAGTTCCCTCCGAGCCTCCTGCCCGCATGGCTCATTTTCCACCGGCAGGCTTCCTACGGTAATAATACATAATTTATTCGATAACACGTCTCAAAGTTAACTACCTGTAATATATATATATATATATATATATATATATATATAAACTTGTTGTTGGTTTGTTTATAAGAGCTAAACTCCGACATCGTGCGACCAATCTTTATGAATGTTTGCACTTCTACGTGCTTTTTCACCCAGAATGTTTATGTGCTCTTCATTCTGTTGTATCTCCACAACATGACGCTGTAGAACAAAACTAAATATTCACGTCAAATACAACCCGCAACATACTCAGCAGCATTTTGAATCTATATCGTTATTTAACGATACGATAACGAACTCGTAAACGAGGCGTTCTAGGGCCTTAAAACCTAAACTTTTGAGGCCAATGGTCTCAAGGAGACGTTTCTCACATCGTAGTTTACAGAATGAGCTCTTCTTGAACATTTTATTACGTTTTTGCTGGTCCGGCGCTTCGCGATATTACCTCACCTGCTCAGAGACGTGCAGAATCTGCAAGTAAATGCCAATGAGAGGGGAAGAGAGCGACAAAGACAGAGACTGACAGATAGGCACAGGGTGAGGGAGGGAGAAATAGTGAGAAAGGGGGCTTGGAGGGGAAAGAGGGAGATGAAGAGCAGAACAACGTCTGCCGGGTTTTCCTAGTATAGTACAAACACAGAGCGAAGGTACTCTTTCCCCTAAAGAGGAGTGATTTTTTGTCTCTACGGCAAAATAATAAAAATGGGAAAATGAGTAGATTTGTTAACAGAGTAAAAGAAGTCATTCAAAATACGATCAGAAATGTCTCCTCTTGTATCTTAAATTTTCTTTTATGTGCACACACATTTTTAATTAATCAGTAAGATGATTGTAGGAAATAAAATCAACAAAATAGTTCAAACATTTGCTTGTAAATAAGGAAACTAAATTTTAATGAATATGTTAAAAACTAAATTATCTATGCACTTATCTAAGTCACTGCATTTACCTAAGTCATGCACATTTTTTCGAAAATTGGAGTACCTTTTGAATAATTTTACGTGAAAATACGGGAGAGAAAGTACGTTATGTTTTAGCACCACGAGTTTTAACGCGTACTGTCAAAAGAGGCCTTGCCTAGTTTGTCACACTTCTTGTGTCTGGTTAAATGTGTTCCTGAAGAGTATATTAAGAGTATATTTTACATTGCGGAACACATCAAAAACAGAAACGTCTCATGGAATAATAATGTAATTGGATTTTCTGCCTTATCATCCGGATCTCGCTCACATCGATTTTCATCCTTTCTTACTGCTCAAAAATTCCTGACCTGTTACCATTAGTCGCATCACAGTCAGGGGCAGATCCAGCCAATTATTGAGGGGGGCCCTTTTGTTAAATATAAAAACATATTTGTTATTATAGAGCATATTATTTATGAAGTGTAGGTATTATAAAATAGAATATTTTTGTTTAAAAAATTACATAATTCTAATATAAATAAATATTTAAATCTATTGTGCCAAGTAAAGGAGGTAAACGAAACCTCCAAGCCTGTTTTTTTTTTTTGAGGGAGGGGCGTGAACCCCATGCCTCCTCCCCCTGGATTCGCCAGTGATCACAGTGACGGAATGGCTGTCAAACACTGGCACGAATCTCAGACGGCAGACGTCTGAGTCACAAAGATACAGATGTGGATCCCACAGTACAACAAATACGGGTATTTCAATCCCGTAGTGACTATGTGGAAAAATATAACATACTATATCTGCTTCAAAAAAATGTTTACGTGAATTTGTTGCGTTTTTGACGACCTATGATAAGTTCCTTTCTGGAAGGGCCTCGTAAATATTTCGGAAAATTCTCATTTTTATGAAACATTGAAAAATAGTAACAAACTAATAAAGAATTTTAAGTGAGCACAATTTCCTTACTTTTCGTTTGACATAATCTTCCTGTTTCCTCTATCTGCGAATCCTAAACCGTCAGATTGTCTTCCAAGAATTTAGCTTGGCTTAAGACCGTGAATTTGAGACGGATAATTTATTTTCTTCTTCATTGAGCAAATTATCATAGTCATTTCTGCTGTAGATATCGATATCACGTACCACATCGAATTGTGGTTCGCGACATTCGCAGTAGGTCCGATGAGATGGCAGGGACGCATCGGACACCCTCGCGCGCCCTTCCGACTCGACCAGCCCCCTCACACCCCTTGACCGCGCCCTGCTGTCCGATCCCTCCCCAACCCTCCCCTCCCGGTCCAGTCCTCCCGCGCCGACTGAGGGACGTGGGGTCACGCACAGGCACGGGGAGGCGGCGTCCGGGGCCGTCACGATGGATGGCGGGGAGCGGGGGAGGGGCTCGCAGGGGCGACGGCGCTGGAGGAGTGCAAGGGATAGCGCGGATGGGGCGCGGGCAGGCCGCGGGCGAGGCGCGGACGGGACGAGGGCAGGGCACGGGCGAGGCGGGGCACAGGCGGGAAGGGCGGGGCGCAGTTGGGGCGGGGCGGAACGCTGGCGGGCGGGCGGAGCGCAGGAGGGGCGAGGCAGGGCGCGGGCGGGGAGCGACGGGGCGCAGTTGGGGCGGAGCGGTGAACAGGCGGGGCGGGGCGAGAGCGGCAGGGACAGATGCTGTATCATGAGGACGGCAATGGCGGAGAAGAAACGTGCGGCGGTGGTTAAAAAATAGAGGTTGTGGGGAAGCTCTTGTGCATCAGTTGTAGCATCTTGTTGCATCATTAAAGAATATTAGGAACTTTATTGGCTAGTAAAATAGCTGCAAATAACTGTAAAAAGCCACCTCCTTTACAAGTGTGAGAGAAAATTTTACGTGAAGATCACGTCACAACTCTAGAAAGAACAGGCACAAAGTGGTATTATCAAACAGCGGTATTCATTCACGTATGTATTCAACACTATAGCCTTCAGATACCATAATCCGAAATGTTCTTTTACAAAAATTAAAAATAAATATGTAAACTTTTAACAGACAATTAAATATGTAAACTTTTAACAGACAATTAAATATTAATTTTATCGAGGACGAATATTAAGAGACCTATGTTTGAAAGATGATATGAATGTAATGGAACCCCTCCATATTGTCGTGTCTCTCTACTTCTTTTACCTTTATATAAAACGTCTCTTCCTAGAACCATATAATTAAATATTCCTGAATATTCCTTCATAAAAGGTGACTCAATCTGCCGGACCTTTCAGTGAACCAATGTGTCCAATACAGTTTTTTTCACAGTATCTGGAAAATTGCCCTTTGAGTTTTATGGTTCAGAGGGAGAGGATGAGCAAAGTGACATCATCAGAGGAATAGATGTCCGGGGAAAGTGAGAATGGTAGTTGGACGTGAGAACAATACCGGCGACGTCGGTGCTGAGACGTAGGAATGGGCGATTTAATTGCGATTAGTACAACAATCGATTATTTTATACAATTAATCGAAAAATTGAAGCCGAATATTTTTACACCGATTAATGCCTCAGTGATGAATTTTTCCGATTTTTAGCTCGATTATTTTAATTCAAGTATTAATTTTCAAGACGATCAAAAGATGCAAGTACATCTGTACTTTTGAACTTTAGCAACGGAACTCCTCGTCTGATTTTCTCTTGTAAAAGATAGTTTTATTTCTTTAATTGGTTTATTAGAAGAAAATAAAAGAATTGAGGTACGTTTGACTAAGTAGTTGAATTTTTTTGTGCAAAAACCGTGTGTAATATACTCTTCTGTATTTAATTTAAAAACATGACCTTTATTTTAGTTGATGAGCATGTTTTTTTCTTATTTTATTAAAATAACGACTAAATTTGACTGAAACATAAAGTTTAAAAATTAAATTGTAACAAGACAGGAAATCGAGAATGATTCGTATTATCGTGATAGGTTTTCTTAAAATTCGTTAAGTTACTAAACAGTTAATTAATTTACAATTTAAAACTTAACGAATTTCCACATTATTACAAACATGTGAAAAATTAATCGATTATATAAGGTTAATCGATTACATAAGATTAATCGATTAATTCGGAACGATTAATCTGTGCATATTAATCTAATAAAAATTAGTGTTTGATATTAATCGATTATCATTTAATAATCGCCCATCCCTACTGAGGAGTCACTTCGGGCGGAAAAAGGTTGCCAGATTGGAGAATTTTGTCCCCCAAATGGGGATTTATTTCGTTATGGGGAAAGAATGGAGAACATAAATGGACAGAAGAAGGTTTGGGGATTTTTGGGGAAGTTATTTGCATCCGGAGTCGATATAAAAATAATATTCTCTCAATTACTACGTACTCCCATTTTTATGTACCAAAAAGAGAGAAATAAATCACAGGCATAAAGAAAGATGAGAAATATGGCATGAGAAAAACGAAGATTAGTACACGACTTCGGGCAGCTTAGAGGATGATGATTGGTTGATTTGAATTGCATTGAATTTAAGGGAAGAGCTAATAGAATCATCAGGGACTGCTCACGTCGTTGGTTTATAATTTGGAGAATATTTTTCGCTTTAAGGCTAAATGTACCGACACTAGTTCAATTTGTCGCCACCACGTGGCAGCACCAAGTTCAGTGAATTTTCCTTTACCGATTACGTCTGAACAAATAGTCCGATTTTCGATCTGTAAACGGCATTTGACTCCTGTTTATAATAGAATTTACGCTACGAAGCCCTTTTTCCAAAAAAACTAGCAGAAACTCGATTTTTAAAATTTTTCTCGTACTTCCGGGAACAATTTCAAAAATGTGGGCTTATAGCGCGATGGCGACACGCTTCCAGAATCCAACGCCGTGTCAAACATGCAAATCGGATAAATAGGAGCGACAGTAAGTGAAATTTCGAAAAACACCTCACCCCACTCCCCCTTCCCTTTCCCCTTCCACGCCGCCGGGACATCCGCCCCTTGTGGGCCAGGCGGCGCGGCGAAGCCGGCACGGGCGAGCCGGCGCGGCGACGGGCTCTTGGCTGAACTTTCGGGGGCAGCAAGCCAGACACCCTGTCACTTCGTTGATGCTTCCGTCACTTCGCATCCCAAGATATTTTTAACCCAAATAGTGATGCTGTAATAGGGGCAAACGGTCTCGTATCATCTTTAATAGTAGTATAAAACTATTATCTTATTCACATATTCCATCTTCCTTCGAATACCATCATAAGAATGTCTGAGGTATCACTCAAAACACCGATCCCGCTTTGGTGCTGATTAAAAAAAAATGAACTAATTGCGTAAATATCACCCATATTCCATCTCCTCACATCGTATTTTAGATATATTTTACTTCTAAGATCTTCCATTACCATTTCACTACCGGAAAGAACAAGCAGAGATAACGCAAGAGCTCTTTTATCCTACGACTCGATTTATCATTTCAAAACGGTGTTTGTCACCTTGATAGAATTCACCTGGTTAATTCCCTCTTCCAAGTAAAACAGCCGAATCGAATTTTTAAAACGTTTTCGTACTTTAGGACAAATTGCACATACTTTCTCATAGTAAAGTATTCTAATTTCTTTGGTCTGGGTCAGTTTTACCATCTTTCCCCATCTTCTGACATCTTGCTGACATCTATCGCCGCCCAAAATACATTTTTTGAACTTTTCTCATTTTTCAGCTTCTTAATGGTAGATACGAAATATTACTTTTAGGATATTAAAGAAGAGTAAAACTTCGTCCTATATAGGAATTTTCATTGATAAATTTGGAACCGCTCTTAAGAAAATGGCGTTTAAGCGTAAATGCGAAAATGGAAGCATCGGAATTTTCACAAGAATCTTTCGAGTTTTCGAACAACTTCATTTGGTGACATTTAAAGCACTTCTACTCACAAATGTAATAATGTATAAAATTTCTGGAAATGTGAACATTAATGGCGTGAGAGACACTTAAAAAATACATTTATTTATTTTTTGAAAAATCAAAAAAATACAGCCAAATTCATTTTATGTCAACTCAAAGAATGCAAGTAGCATTCGTACGAAAAGTTTGAAGAAGCAATTTGAGAAAATGGCGTTTGAGCATTTGTGCAAATTCGGAAGTTTCAGTTCATTTTCACAGAAAACATCTGAGTTGTCGAGGAACTTTTAAGACATAATGTAAAGCATATGTACTCGTAAATGTAATAGTAGGGAGTTTTTGCACCCTCGAACGTTACGTACTATCGATCTTCTGCTCATTCGCAGTGCAAGTTTCGCATCACTTTGGTGCATCTGCGCATGCGCAAAAGATCGATAGTACTTAACGTTCGAGGTGGCAAAAGCTCCCTAATATGAACAAATTGCCGTTAATGAAAATATTTACGAAATGAAAGGCTAGTCAAAGAATTACATTTTTGTAATTTTTGAAAAAAAACACAAAGGAATAGAGCAATATGGCGTTTATGTCATCTCAGAGTACATCAGGTACTATCCTTTCCAAAAGTTTCAGGAAAAAAGTTGAAGTCGATTTTGAGAAAATCCTGTTCTTGTAATTTTTAAAAATTGCACAAATTGCACTCAATATTGCGCGAAAACTACTAAAAATTTCAAAAAAATGTGCATGACCTTATTGAAAGAACTAAGTATGGAGAACAAATATAATTTTAAGAGAAAATCTCTATCTTCAATTTTGTAGTTGTAGGAAGACGCCGAAAAAAAATTCCAACTTTGCAATTTTCCCAAAATCAGTCAGCAATGAAAATAAGAGCTATGCCACCTTTAGTGTATTTTACTTTATTCTTACAAATAATTTAAGGAAAGCATTTGGAGTAATTTTTGATTGTTAGTGATTTCGGGCGCGTCAACTACTGTGGTCATTAGTCCCGTAAGTGCAATGCACACGCATTATTTCATCGTGAGGTGGAAGAGATGTTGCCCGCTATGCCGATGGCGAGATCCGGCGCCGACCTTCCGTCCACTAGCGGGGCTTCCCAAACAGGTATCTGCCACCAGCGGGGCACCACCCCAGCCGTTCTTTCTTAACAAGGTATCTCCCACCAGCAGTGCACGGCCCACAGCCGGGACAAATTCCAATCCTCTCATTGGTCTCCCAGCATATATGGTAGTGTTGTGCAAGTTAGTGTGTGTGTGTGTGTGTGTGTGTATGTGAATGAAGATAGGACAAGGAAGAGGAAGGAAATATCGCGCGCGGTACGTTTGTTAGGGTATTGCTCCGGCATTCGTTTGATGTTGATCGGAGAAACCACGGAAAACTTCCAATCAGAGCAGCCGGTCGCTAGAATTTTCCTCCAGACATCGGTTGAATTCTACATCTAACTGACAAGCTAGTGTTGAAAATTCTGCCACAATCGGGACTTGATCCTAGCATCCTCTCGGTCAGAGGCATTGCAGTGACATCAGTTGATGCACTGAGCCACCTATCCTGGTTGACATTTTTGAGAAAATGTTGAAAATGTCCCTGGGGCTTAATATAAAGTATCTCCAAAAATTAATGAATGTTTTTAAAAATCGCAGAACTTCGACTCAGACCAGATTCAGTTGAGCAAAAATTCTACACATAGTTTAGGCGCTAGTGGTGTTCACATACGCCCAGACAGGCAGACACAGACAGATGGACGGACGAACGAACGTTAAAAAGTCAAAACACACATACACCCTTTCGGTATCAGGGGACCCCAAAACGAGTACTTCCGTTATAATCTCGAAATAGATTTTCCGCAGCATTACATAACTTTGTGTAACTAACACGAGAAAGTAACTAGTGGTGCTACAGAATGGCACAGATTTTCCCGTATTAGTTTTCAATTTCCTATAGTCTCGGCCAGCTATTCAGACTTTGTCGTAGTAAAATTTACTATTTTGTTGGCATGGGCTAGATTTATGGCCTTGTCCCATCTTGCCACCAGCCATTTAAGCACCCAACATATTTTTTAGGTTTTTTCAATTTTTCGGTTTCCTAATGGTAGATTCAAAATATTGCTTTTAGAATATTAAAGAAGACTGAAATCTTGTCCTTTACAACAATTTTCATTCATAAACTTGAAACAGTTTTTAAGAAAAGGGTGTTTAAGCATCTGTGTCAATGCGAAATATGAAGCCCTTTTTCACAGGAATCTTTGAGTTTTTTTAAAAAAATTTATTTTAAGATATTTTAAGCTCTTCCATTCACAAATGCAATAACGTTTATGAATCGCTGCAAATGTGCATACAAGGCATGCGAAATATTTAAAAAATACATTTGTGTAAATTTTGAAGAAAAACAACAACAAAATAATACAACAAAACCTTTTTTGTTTCCTTAGACAGTGCATTTCTCACTATAAGTACAAAAACTTTGAACGAAAAATTTGGAACCTTTTCAGAAAAAATTGCCGTTTGAAAGTTTCTGAAAATGCGAAATTTCGAGTTCATTTCAAAAAAAATTTTTAGTTTTCAAAAAACTTTAAATGATATAATTTAAAGTACGTGTGCTCATAAATCTAATAATGTGAACAAATCGCCGATAATGTAAATATAAACGACGTGACAGGCTTTTCAAAAAGTTTCATTTGTGTTATTTTCGCAAAAACAAAAGAATAGAGCAAAATAGCGTTTATGTCATCTCTTAAAGTACATTTCGCAATATCCCTACCAATAGTTTAAAGGGAAAAAATGGAGCCGATTTTGAAAAAACCTTGCTTTGTTATCGTTTAAAGTTGCATATATTGCACACAAGATTGCGCCAAAACTACAAAAATTGTTTTAAAAAAATTCATGAACTTAATGAAAGAACTAATTATATACAACAAATTTCATAGAAAGGAAAAGTCTCTATCGTCAATATTGTAATTGTAGGAAACGCCGAAAAAATTCAATCTTTTGCAATTTTCGAAAATTCAGTTATCAGTGAAATCGGACCTAAGCCATGTGTATTTTATTTCATTTTTACGAGAAATATAAAGAAAAAATTTGGAGCCATATTTGAGCAATTACTTAAAATATCCGGGGGGATTCGTGTAATGTATCTCCAAAAAGTAATGCACGTTTTTGAAAATTGCAGAGCTTCGACTGACAGTAGATCGACAGCAGTTTTTTTTTCCAGTTTGGAAAAAATTGTACGCAGTGTAAACGCTAATGTTGTTCACATACACCAGAGAGACTGACGGACGTTTTTCCGTCAATCAATTTTTCGGTATTAAGGACCCACAAAACATGGATTCTGGCTACACCACGAGTTACAGGAAGTAATTTGCTATACAACAACAGGATTTATCCACATTTTCATTACCAGGACTCGGCTTTGAGAGTTTTCCTGCGCACGATATAACTTTCTCTTCGTATGAAGATTGAGAAGAGAGATAAAGTAAAATAAATGTTCACAATTTGAAATTCCATTAATAAAATATTAATTATATCGAATTTAAAAGTAACTACTTTTTCTGCCTACTGTTTTTTTTATTTCTCTCTATCAGCAATGAAAACAAAGAGATGCACGTAGAAAACTCAGAGACGAACAGAAAATCTTTGAAGCACTCTGTTCGAAATCTTTATGTGCAGCACATAGGAATGTCAGCAATTCTGAATTAGTATTAGACAAAATACGCTCATTGCTAAAATATAAACACACATTTAAATAAAAACTATTTTTCAAAATTAATTAAATATATTTTCGGAAATAATTTCAAGAAAATTTGGTAGATTTGTGAAAATATCTTAATAAATAATAAATATACTGTTAAGCAGATATTAAATGATCAGCAAAATATGTAAAATACGTAATACAGTATAAAATTTGTAACGAAAAATTTAAATATTTTGTTAGAATTCCAACAGTTCGCCAAGATTACAAAATGAGAACAGTAGACAAAACATATGTAAGAAAGATTAGATTAGATCCGGACTTTAGCCATGAGATCGTCAAGCAGTACCGCGAAACAGAATTTTGACGTTACTGAAGATCATTTTTTTACATGACTAGAGAAGTCTATTTATCCGATTTCAGTGTATGATATGGCGTTACATTCAGGGTGCATCTCACCAGCGCGCTATTTTACCACTTTTTCAAATATGGCCGCAAGTATAAAAACATTTTAAAAATTCGATTCGGCAGTTTTTCTTGGAAGAGGGAATTAATCAGGTGAATTCTATCAAGGTGACAAACGCCGTTTTGAAATGATCAATGGAATCGTAGGATAAAAGAGCTCTTGCGTTATCTCTGCTTGTTCTTTCCGGTAGTGAAATGGTAATGGAAGATCTTAGAAGTAAAATATATCTAAAATACGATGTGAGGAGATGGAATATGGGTGATATTTACGCAATTAGTTCATTTTTACTTTCCCGTATACGTACGTATACACGGAGTGATATACGTAGTATAGGGAAAGTTATGTAATGCTGCGCGAAAACATGGCCAGTTTTCGGCGGAAAAAAATTAATTGCCGGGCCGTGAAAACGAATAAGTGGATAAAACCAGTTGCTAAATTAAGAAAAAAAAATCCTCTATCTCGTGGTGTGGTCAAAATCCATGATTTGTTGCTTCTTTATACTTAAAAATCGATTGACGGCATTCCGTCCGTCTGTCCGTCTGTGGTCAACGCTAGTGCCTAAACCGTTCGGTTTGATATTCCCCAGTCGATCTGATTCTATTCGAAGCTTTGTGATTTTGAAAAAAAAATTTAAAATTTGGGGGTACTTTATATGAAGCCCCCGGGGATTTTCAACATTTTCTCAAAAACGGCTCCAAATTTTTTCTTTAAATTTCTTGTATGAATAGAGGAAAATACACTTTTTAACATGGCATAGGTTCGATTTTCACGTACAGCTCTGAATTTTCGAAAATTGTGAAAGATTGAATTTTTTTCGGCGTCTTTCTCCAACTACAAAATTGAAGATAGAGATTTTTTCTTCAAATAAAATTTGTTCTGCATATTGAGTTCTTTTATAAAGGTCATGTAAATGTTTTTCACAATTTTGGTAGTTTTCGTGCAATATTGCGTGCAATATGTGCAATTTTAAAAAATTACAAAAACAAAATTTTCTCAAAAACGGCTCCAATTTTTTTCTTTAAACTTTTGGTAGGGATAGTGGTAAATGTACTCTATCAATGACATAAAAGCCATTTTGGTCTATCGGTAGGTTTTTTCAAAAATTATCAAAATGTAATTTTTTTTACTTGTCTCTCACGTCGTTAATATTTACATTATCGGCGATTTTTTTACATTATTATATTTACGAGTATATATGCTTTAAATAATGTCAAGTAAAGTTTCTCGAAAACACTACCGTTTTCTGTGAAAAGTAGCTCAAATTTCGGCATTTTCAGAAATGCTCAAACGTCATTTTCTCGTATATGGCTGCAATTTTTTTCTTGAAACTTTTGTAACGGATAGTGCTATTTACACTCATTAGTATAGCGTGAAGTTTATTTTGAGTTTTTTTGTTTTTTTCAAAAATTATATAAATGAAATTTTTTGAAAGATCTCTCACATCTTTAATATGCACATTATCCGCAATTTGTAAAGATGATTATATTTGTGAGTGTAAGTGCTTCAAATAACTTCAAATAAAGTATTTTGAAAACTCAAAAATGTTCTGTGAAAATGAGCTTCAAATTTCGCATTTTTAGT
Source organism: Acheta domesticus (assembly GCA_031308135.1). Classification (NCBI taxonomy): domain Eukaryota; kingdom Metazoa; phylum Arthropoda; class Insecta; order Orthoptera; family Gryllidae; genus Acheta; species Acheta domesticus. The sequence goes on along the minus strand of JAHLJT010009355.1, from coordinate 20,353,400 downwards.
AGTGCTAAAATGCCATTTTCTCTTAAACGGCACATAATTTTTAAAAGAAAATTGCCATTTACGGCTAGGTTTTTGTGTTCTTTAATATTCTAAAATAAATGTTTCTGTTCTAACAATAGGAAACCGAAAAATTAAGAAAATGACAAAAAAATGTACTTTTGGCGATGATAGATGGTAGCTGGCAAGAAAGAGTATGTGGCAATTCCGAATAGCTAGCGAAGACCCAGGAAAATAGAAAACTAATACGGGAAAGTCTGTGCCATTCTGTTTCTGTTTTTGACAAATAAATAAATAAAATAAATACGGTCATGCTTAATTTTTTCAAAATACGAGTAGTTTTTCTTTAATTTTGTGACAAACGTAATAGGCCGCTGTAAATTTACTGCGCTTCGGACAGCTGGATGCGTCGTAAATTAGAATGTGCAATTTTGTATATTATTTCTTTCTTCGTTTCTTACATTCCAACTTTGTTATAGACTTACACATTAATATTTTAGAAATTGTTTATTTTGAAATATTTGAAATAAGTAAAAAGAATTAATAGCTCTCAGAATAGCGACAATGCAGGGTCTGCAACAATGGAATTCACTTTGCGCTCGCGAATATCTGTGAATTAGTGTCATTGTTGTGACCTAATGGAGCTGTATGAAAAGGAGTTATAATTGTCTAATTTATGTTGATATTTGCAGGCAAATATTTAGTTTTGCACCAAATGCTGTACCATTTGTAGTGAGTAGAGAATTTGTTGCATCGTGCCCGTTTCGAGCCCGTCGCCGCGCCGGCTCGCCCGTGCCGGCTTCGCCGCGCCGTCCGGCCCACAAGGATGTCCCGGCGGCGTGGAAGGGGAAAGGGAAGGGGGAGTGGGGTGAGGTGTTTTTCGAAATTTCACTTACCGTCGCTCCTATTTATCCGATTTGCATGTTTGACACGGCGTTGGATTCTGGAAGCGTGTCGCCATCGCGCTATAAGCCCACATTTTTGAAATTGTTCCCGGAAGTACGAGAAAAAGTTTAAAAATCGAGTTTCTGCTAGTTTTTTTGGGAAAAGGGCTTCGTAGCGTAAATTCTATTATAAACAGGAGTCAAATGCCGTTTACAGATCGCAAATCGGATCTTTTGTTCAGACGTTATCGGTAAAGTAAATTCCTGCTGATGGTGCTGCGATCTATTGAATTTTCCTACAAGTTTTTTTCGGTACATTTAGCCTTAAAGTGGGGAATTTGTGTTTCATGGGGGGGAGGGTCTATTTGGGGAAATTCCGTAGTACTGGTGGAGAAAGAGCATGCAAACACATCTGGCAACCTTGGCGGAAACTGGCCGAGGAGGGCGGCAAGCAGTGTGACGGGTCTACGTGGGACAGCGTCCTCATAAATGACAACAGTGGGCAGATGCGCCTGGCGGCATGAACAGTGGCATATTAACCTCTCTTATTCAAGTCGTTTATGATGCCATTTCGTCCCCGCGAAATTTTCGCATTTTGAATTTAGATAAGCTGGATAAAATTCGTTGATGCGTGCGAATACGATGCGTAATTTAGTCATAATTTGTTTGCAAAGAATTTGTTCTCCGCAAAGAAAAAATATTAATGACAAAAATCAAATAATAATAATAATAATAATAATAATAATAATAATAATAACTCCACCTAGGGAGTACACGACCTTGCAGTTGGTGGTGGAGCTTGAGTACCCCCATGAGCCTTAAAGCTATGTCAGTGGTAGCCTAGCTACCGGTGGGGCCTCCCTTGCTGAATGGGCTGAAGGTGAGGGGTCAGACGAAGAAGTACTCCATTTTGAGGAGAGTGGGAAGTAAGTAGAGAGGGAAGGGTCATGAACCTTTGGACTTCCTGTTGTCGGCCCATAGAGGGTACAGGAGAGAAACTGGGTTGGCACACCAGGCCACTGATTAGAGTGGAGGCCCGAACCTTGCATTAGCCAGCGAAGGAGGCTGCCTTCAGCAGTCAGTGAAAATCCCGTAGGGTTTAGTAATGCCGACTGGCGATCGGAGGGACCCCTTGCTGGGCCCTGCGGGGGGATGCCCCGAGGCCACTGTGGGTCGCAGTAACGGATGGCAGGAAACAACCCGAGGGTTAAGTGTGATCTGTGAACTCGAACTTGCGTCCTGCGCATCTTCAATTCAAACCAATGAGCAAAATGGATAGAACAAGCAATGTAATGAATCTTAACGTGCCTTGTTCTACCAATGTCCCATACCTGCTCAGAAACCGAGCTAATGTCACCTTGTCGACGTCTGGCCATCCCACGGATGCTAGTCCCAGGGACCCAGAGCCGGCAGTAGCTCGAAGCCATCGTCAGAGATGGACCCGGGATGAATTAAAGGAGGTGATGTGGTGCTTTTACTATGCAAAAGCGAAAAATGGGGGCTCTGAAATAGAAGTTTTCAAGGTATGGAGAGAGCGGAACCCAGATATGAGACCTACCCTAGACTCAAAGAAGCTTGCCAGTCAACGACGATACATACTCAGCAGTGGAAAATTCACAGCAGATCAACTTGCTGACATTGAGAGAAATGCGGAATATGTACTTCGCTCGAACAATCCACATGACGAACATGTAGAACTTGAAAATAATGATCCCGTGGAAGGTTCATCGCTTTCCAGTGAAACACACGTCAGTGGTGAAAACTCATCTGGCAATGAATTACACGATAAGGACATGATGCGAAATCTCCTTCGGCGCGAGATAGAAAGAGTTAGTCAACTTCCGTTTGAATCTCGCGAACCGTTGAGGAGAATATACGAAAATGCCAAAGCTAAAAGAGTGATAGAAACAGTTAATTCTGTCTTAAATGAGGTGGTGGAGACCCCAGGCAGAGATCTAGATATTACTGAAATCAATCACATCATATATGCAACTGGATATCTAGTATCTCAGATAATTTTGGGGCCAGCCAAGAACACCGACGACCGACACCAAAACAGAGTAAACAGCTCTGTACCCCCATGGATGAACAGAATTATGAAACGGATAGCCGACACCCGGCGTGAAATATCATTCTTAGCTGAGGCATCTTCTAAATCAACGCACACCTCTAAAGTTCAACGAAAAATATTCAATGTTGAACAAAAATACCAAATTGAAAATGACACAAGTAGGCTAATGGTAGTTGAGAAGCTAAAAGAGAAAATTCAAGCATGGGCTCAACGAATAAGAAGGTACAACGTAGAATAGATTTCCGTGTACAGAACCGGTTGTTTGAAACAGACGCGAAGAGATTCTATCGCAATCTGACTCAAAAACCGAATGGCAAAGCTGTTACTCCTTCAAAAGATGACGTCGAAGCATTTTGGGCAGGAATCTGGGAAGAGAGCAGATCCTACAACAAAGACGCATCTTGGCTTCAATCTGAAGTTGATGCTGCCGATGAACTTGTAGAAACAGTGGAAGATGTTCACCAATTCTCGGAAGAGGACCTCTTCCAAGCAATTAAGAACATGGGAAACTGGAAGTCCCCCGGGATTGATAAGATCCAGATTTATTGGATTAAGAAATTAACAGCAATACATTCTCATCTAGCAAAGGCTGTTAATAAAATTTTTGAAAACCCAAAGGAAATCCCGGAATGGCTCACACGCGGCATCACGTATTTGCTACCCAAAGCGGGAGACAGCTCTTTGGCGAAGAACTACAGGCCAATTACTTGTCTGCCAGTACTGTATAAAGTTATAACTTCAGCTATAGCTGACAAAATGTATAGACATCTAGATAAGAATCATCTAATGCCAGCTGAACAAAAAGGATGTCGTAAAGGCTCTTATGGGTGTAAGGAAATCTTGCTACTGAATAAAGTCATCTTGAATGATGTAAAGAAACGCAAACGTAATTTGAGCATGGCTTGGATTGACTACCAAAAGGCCTTTGATAGTGTACCACACGATTGGATTTTGAAGACCCTGGAGATCTATCGATTTCATCCTAGACTTGTTGAGTTTTGCAAGGCTAGTATGAAGTCGTGGAGTACCAGGTTACTAATCCACAGCGGAAAGGAAGCAGTAGAAACCAGAAGTATTCAGATTAACAGGGGGATTTTTCAAGGAGATTCACTATCCCCTCTGCTGTTTTGCATTAGTTTGATCCCACTATCGAGACAGTTGTCGCAAGCTGACTTTGGTTTTAAGCTCCATGGTGATGAAAGGCCAGTATCACATTTGTTTTACATGGATGATCTGAAAGTGTTTGCCAAGAATGAAGCGATTCTCTCCCAAATGCTGTCTGTCGTGAATGACTTTAGCAATGACATCTGCATGAAGTTTGGTCTTGACAAGTGTGCAAAAATCAATTTAAAAAGAGGGAAACTCACAACGTCTGAGAACATTGAAATTGATACGCACACTGTGATTCAAGATCTTGAGCCAGGTAAAACTTACAAATATCTGGGCATTGAAGAATGTGAAACCATCTCGAATGACAGAATGAAAGAGAGAATTCGTAGGGAGTATTATAGAAGAGTGAGACTGGTCCTGCAGTCCGCTCTGAATTCCAGGAATAAAATATCTGCAATAGGTAGTTTGGCGGTACCTGTAGCCGAATACAGTTTTGGACTAGTGGACTGGACTGAGCAAGAAATTCGCACCATGGATCGAAAAACCAGAAAACTGCTGACAATGCATCATGTTTCCCACCCTCGAGCTGATATACATAGACTTTATGTGGCACGTAAGGAAGGAGGAAGAGGCCTCAGACAAATTGAGGCCTCCTGGCACAACGCAATAGTCGGGTTGGGTAAGTATGTAGTCAGCCATCAAGACGACCCTCTAATGAGGCAGGTCATGAAATCTGACCGAAGAATGGGAAACAGAGGCATTGTTAGTGTAGCAAGAAACATTGCGAAGAAACTAGGCAAGACACGTCGAATAACACAGACACTGAACTTCTGATGCTGCTAAACATGAAGTTTGAGACACAAAAAATGTTCAAGAAATCGTGGAGAGACAAACCACTCCACGGTCAATACCTAAAAAGAATGGACAAGGTGCAGATCAATAAAGATCAATCATTTATGTGGCTTAAAAGGGGAAGGATGAAGCCAGAATCGGAAGCACTTGTAATAGCTGCCCAAGATCAGGCCTTGAGAACACGACATTATGATAAAGCGGTTCTCAAAATTTCCCAAGATGACAATGCCGCATTTGCCTGGAGCAAGTAGAAACCATTGATCATATTGTCTCAGCTTGTCCAATCCTAGCAAAGACCGAATACCTTAAAAGACATGACAGGGTGTGTAGCTACCTCCACTGGCAGATCTGTACCGCCCTCGAAGTTCCAAACACATGCCCCCAAGTGGTACGAACACTCACCGAAACCGGTGACGTCTGTTGGATTGTGTACGATATTGTACGACCAACAAATTCAAACTGATCGCACGATAGCGGCAAACAAACCGGATATAGTTATCCGGGATTTGGCGAAAAAATCGTGTTTTACTTATCGATGTTGCTGTACCTTGCGATCAAAACGTCGTTACCAAGGAGGCAGAGAAACGTCTTAAATACAAGAGTTTGGAAATCGAGATCAGCCGAATGTGGGGCGTAAAAGCACAGGTCGTCCCGATAGTTATCGGAGCTCTGGGATTTGTTCCGCAAAATTTGAGTAAGAACTTGTCTAAACTCCCAGGTAATTCAAAAGACTGGGAAGTGCAAGAAATTGCTTTATTTGGAACAGCCCACATTTTGCGTAAAGTATTGTAGAGGCACTGATAGTCACCGAATCTGCTCCTTAGGTAGCTGGTTGCAACCTGGAGTAGATTTTATATTCAGCCGACTCATAAGATCTTTAGTCGTGATGTAATGGGATAATAATAATAATAATAAAAAGTAGAATTACAGTAATGTTACTCCCGCTTAAAACAGAGAACTAGCAAAGGATTTTGAAAAAAATCGACTGTTCGGTTTAGGCGCTGGCCAGAGACTGACAGATTTTATGCCGTAAATCGATATTTCGGTACCAAGAACCCACAAAGTGTGGATTCTAGCTACACCTCATGTAAGAGATTCTTTTTTATTTTTTCAACAGGATTTCTCCACTTTTTCGTTACCAGAGCCCTGCATTTAGAGTTTTCTGCCAAAAGATTTCCGCCGTGTTTTCCAGCGCATGATAGCAAAACTTTCTCTACTTACGAAGTACCTTCGAAAGGCCGAGAAAGTGAAAATGATTTTTCTCTATATGTATTTTGAAGGGGGCATTACTTGCGTGCCTCCCTATGCATCCCGCCTTGCGGCAGGGACAGCGTCGGGCGTTGGGGCGTGAAGGGTTCGGGGGCGCGGATCGTGACCTCGGGCGCGAGAGGCGAGGGCGGCGGCCATGCACCGGACGGCGACACCGCTCTGGCGACGCCCTTCGTCCTGACGGCGGCGGCGGCGGCTGGCGATGACACCGACGCGGGCCCCGCCCCGCTTGTACCTGCCGTCGGCCACACGCCGCGGGCGAGTCGCCAGCACCCGCGCTCATCCCCTCCCCTCCCCCTCCCCGCCCGGCGAGCGAAAAATGCTCGCCGTGGCGGGCGCGGCCCTTGCCGGTCGCAGGCGCCCGGCCGCTGGTGCCACGCCCCCGCGTTGTCCGTTCGGGGCTCGATCTTCGCTCGGTCGATACGCGCCCCGCTGCGGCGCCCCTCGCCCACCGCGGATCATCTGCACTCGCGCGTCGTTTTTCTTTGCCAAGTCCTTGGTCTCGGTTTCACCTACGGCGGCCTCGATTTTTCTCTTCCGGTCTCTTCTCTTCTGTTATTAACATGCATTTTTCACGTTCTTCCTCATTTTTTCCATGTTTTTATTGCCATTACTGCTTTACAAGTTAATGTATTACTTCAACTTTTCTTTCTAGCATTCTAGTGTTCAACTTCCTTCTGTTCATTACAATATTGTTTTTACTTTATCTGTGATACTCTTACTTCCTTCGATACTACAATGTTGAATACGGAAAGTTGCGTAATGCTGCAAGAAGTAGTGCTGATTCAGTTCATCCCAAACGTTCGTCTGTCCTGTCTAGGGATTGCAATCCAACAATGTTTTCAATCCCGTGGGATTTCTGCCTGGATTGACTTCAATCCAGTGGGATCCCCCATAGATTAAAGTTTTTTATGGAATTAAAAATACTATTTTCTATGATAATAATAATAATCGAATATTTATTAAAAATTGAAAAAATCAATGACACTTTACTGTATTTAACTAATTATTGAACGGTTCGGCTCCTCGTCTACTTATTTATTAATGAAAGTCCAAAACAATAACAAATATAAATATTTGGTAGGACCGTGTTGCAGTTCCTCTAATCTAGTTAACTGAAAATATTATTTCTAATATTTATTTAAGGTAGTTATTATCAGATCAGTCTTCTTTATCCACAAAGAGTATTATATAAATGTAACTTTTTACTAATAGTTTTTTTAATTTTTCCTACTCATGAATCAATCAATCAATTAAGCAATGTAACAAATTTAGAAATATCAAATAAAAAGTCACTTCTCTTTTTCAAAATATGATCTTAAAAACAAATAGCATTAATGGTGTTATCTTCCAACCTCCTTTTTGTGGAACTACATATGTAGCCAGCGGTCGAAAAGGCTCTTTCTGCCTCCACGCTTGTTAATTTGATAATAAATACGAGTCGCAGTCGTACAACAAAGTCAAATACTTCCCTTTAACTCCATCACGTTCAAATGCTGCCATTTTTGAAAATATCTTTTCGAAGTCTTTCTCTTTTCTAGTTTCTGTCATCTGTTTAGTATGATCTTCATTGTCTTTCTTCTGATTTGCATTCGTTCTTCATTGCAGCTGATGCATTTCTAATTCCTTTTGCTAAAGTTAAATTGTTTTCCACTTCCAGATACTGTTGGCCTTTATCTGCATTTACATAATCTACAACTATAAGTTCTACATTTTGAGCGTCTTCTTTAATAACTCGACATGAAATTTTTTTTTTTTCATTTCTTGCATCTCTCTTCTGCATAATACTTCGACGCCCAATTTAAAGAGCTGCAAGCTGTCAATTACGTTTTTGATTATTATTATTATTATTATTATTATTATTATTATTATTATTATTATTATTATTATTATTATTATTATTTTATTATCTCGTATCTTTACGGTGACTACATAAATTGTACAGATTGACATAATCACAATACAAATTATGGTTATAATTTTGAATCTAATTATTCACGTTTATTTTTCTGACGATTCTGGCCGTTGAGATGATAGTAACCTTCTGCATAAGCTTCCATAGGTTTTCAGGAAGATCTAATTCCTTGTGACTTGATGCATGGTCTTCGGGATGGCTCCAGTACTTGATACTATAATTGGAATGATTCTCACTTTGCAAACATTCCATTGTTGGATGATAGATTCTGAGACATTCACATACTTAGTCTTCTTTTCTGTGTATTTCAACTGAAGATTGGATGTGTTTGGAATTGAGACATCGATAATGTCGACTTGCCTGCTTTCTTTATTGAACAAACAATGTCAGGTCGATTGCATTATTATTATTATTATTATTATTATTATTATTATTATTATTAAGCGAGTTGTTTACAGTTCTAATGACCGTTTCTCGCACTCTACACGCCAATGATTTTTATTCCGCCAGACATCTTCCTCGATTCTTCTGCTCTTCATTGCCGAAACGATGACTTGGCCTTCCTTGTTTTCTTCTTGCGAAAGGGATCCACTCAAAGACAATTTTGGTATTCTGTCAGCATGCATTCTCATTCCCATCTAATGTACCATTTTTCTTCCGTAAATTTTATGTCAGATGCTACGTAATTAAAGGTGACAAATTTGAATGAATTTACGCGATTTGATGCTTGCGGATCCGCAAGCAGTTACAGGATTCCGCAGGGCCTAAAATTATGCTGGATTTCACTGGATTGCAATCCCTAGTCATGTCCTGTCATGTACCAGATTTTTGGGAGTACTTTACATGAGGTTCTTCTCATATATTTCCGAAATTTTCTCAAATAACTCCAATTTTTCCTTTATTTGTTCACTGATTTAGAGAAAAACGCGCATACGAAAAAGGAATTTATCGGGTTTTGATTAAAATCTCTAAATTTTAGAATGTGTTCAAATTTATTAGACCCCCTTCTGTAACTACATTAATGATAAAAGATATTTTTCTTCACGAAATATTTCAAAGTCATGTACAACTTTTAAGTAAAAAATAAGTAAATAAAATTGTATCCTTAAACCCAATTTTTACCTTCCAAATTTTTCTTTAAATTGTTTGCTCATATATTAGATTCACATTAACCTATGAAATTTCGAAAATTGCAAAAGTTCAACTTCATAATAATCCTTCGAGAGCATTAGAATACGCTAATCTGGTGTAGGAGTAGACTCCTTGCAGAGCCTGTGCACCCATGTTCGAATCCCAGCTCGGACAAATATTTTTGCGAGTTGGAAACTTTTGCGTGTTAGACCAGTTATAGTGAAGACATGGATGGGAGGGAGTATGTGACGGGAGAAAGATAAACACCGGGTTGACTTTTAACACTGGGTTATTAAAGCTCTGGTTGCAACATGGTTCATGGTTCCATCCTAACAGAGGTTACGCAGTCCAGCACTCAGTCGGTCGTCGCCATGAGGGGGGGGGGAGAGGTGGTAGACGGCGGCGGCGGCAGTAGCGAAGGCAGTTACGCTAGCGGTGGGTCGCTCGGTTCGGCCATAGAGTAAAGATGTCTTACTCATCCTTAGGATGTCTTACATCCTTAGTCTGTGGTTCGGCCTTGCGCCGATTCCCGTCTCGGTCAACCCGAAGGCATCCGCACAGCGGGGACGCAGGCGATCACTACCGTGCTCACGAAGAGCGGTAAACAAGCGACAACTGCGGTTGCCGCACGCCGCCTTTATACAGTGTACGGGGAGCAAACGTCGAAACTTCGAAAATAAGCTCTTAAGACAACTCTAAGCATATTTTGTCTAATAAACTATGTGGATATTCCGAATGGTTGAGCCGCAATGAGCACTCAAACGTTGGCTTGAAAAATTGATTTCTAGGCAAAAATTTGCATTATGGAAGCATAGAAACACTCCAGAAACATGTAATTTGTTTATTATTTACAAAAGAAATGAATATATTTTCTCAGACATAAACATTGAGCGAAAAATTAAACTAGTAGTGCTACAGAATGGCACAGACTTTCCCGTATTAGTTTTCTATTTCCTTGGGTCTTTCTAGCTATTTAGAATTGCCACATACTCTTTCTTGCCAGCTACCATCTATCATGGCCAAAAGTACATTTTTTTATCATTTTCTTAATTTTTCGGTTTCCTATTGGTAGAACGGAAACATTAATTTTAGAATATTAAAGAACACAAAAACCTAGTTATACATGGCAATTTTCTTTTTAAAAAAATTATGTGCCGTTTAAGAGAAAATGGCATTTTAGCGCTACTAAAAATGCGAAATTTGAAGCTCATTTTCACAGAAAACTTTTGAGTTTTCAAATTACTTTATTTGAAGTTATTTGAAGCACGTACACTCACAAATATAATAATCTTTACAAATTGCTGGTAATGTGCATATTAAAGCTATGAGTGATCTTTCAAAAAAAATTACAATTATGTAATTTTTGAAAAAACAAAAAAATATTTCAAAATAAACTTTACGCTATACTAAAGAGTGTAATTAGAACTATCCGTTACAAAAGTTTGAAGACAAAATTTGCAGCCATATATGAGAAAATGGCGTTTGAGCGTTTCTGAAAATGCAAAATTTTGAGCTACTTTTCACAGAAAACGGTTATGTTTGCGAGAAACTTTACTTGACATTATTTAAAGCACATGTACTCGTAAATATAATAATGTGAAAAAATCGCGGCTAATGTAAATATTATCGACGTGAGAAACGCGAAAAAATGTACATTTTTGTAATTTTTGAAAAAACAACCTATAGAGCAATATGGCTTTTATGTCATCTGATAGAGTACATTTATCACTACCAAAAGTTTAAAGAAAAACCAGGGGGGGCGGGTAGGGGGGCGAGCGGTCATCCTGCACATCTGGAAGCCATGCCTGCTCGGCCCGGGCGGAGTGAATGCGGAAGCGGCCAGGAGCCCAGGGCGTTGCCTCACCACAGTTTTATAACACGTAACCCTTACTCTTAATACGAGAAAGTGTGTGTTGTATCACTATTAGTCTCTCTTGTTATACTTTTATCGTTCACTTCCTACAGTAGTACATGTTTTGCCCGTCTCTTCGTTTCCAGTTTCGTTTTCAATATGCCACTGATTTATTCCTGTTCTTTTGAATGCATGTGTCACCTTCGCTATCTCTATTTGTTCCTTTTTATTTCATTAGCTTCTTCAGTTCTTTACTGTTTCTGTGCCGGCTGACACATTCCGTTTGGTTGTGTCATATTTTCTTAAAAAGTATTTTATTTTATGCCACTTCATAGTGTTTTATCAATGATACCCACGAAAATGTAATCTTCTTTCTTACAAAGCTGAGTTTTGTTCCATAGAGGCTGTATTATTTTTTGTCAGTTTTGGTTATTAAGTGCAATTACGGTTCTCGGATAACAGAGTGATTCACAACCGACTTTAATGTTTTAGAGTTATGTAGTTTGTTATCTAGAAGCATATATTCCGTCCCAGTGACTTCAACAGAATTAAGCACCTCCTAAAACGCGTGTTTAATTGCTTCCAGGAAACAATCCACTCATTGGAATATTGCTTGTTATTTACACACATTTCTACAATTCTAGAATTAACTATGTGCGGACGTACTATCATAAATCGGTTTCTCTCCTTTATTGAAATGTCATGATTGTGTTGATCTATTAGTAGTGGTAAATTTAATAGATCATCTTTGTTTTGATTTAACATCCACTTTGTTTAATAGGTTATATTTGATTTTCGAAACTATCTGGTATCTCATCACCACACATGTACACTTGTCCTATAACATGGTACTAATAATATACTAATAAACAGGGAACGGATTGCTATGTAAATACATATTTACTAAATAAGCTAATATCGATACTAATTTGCATCATCCTTATGTTTCACAATGTGTTGTAGAGTTGCATGATGCTACTTTTATTTGTCATATTTTCCCATATTTTGGAGATTGGTACATACAGTGGTCCACATAAATATTGGGACACCCGTAAATTTGCGAATATTATGCCAAAACACGAATAAAGAGGATAATACTTATTTCATGTAAACTATAATTTGAATAAAGTCGAGTATGAAGAGAGGGAAAACCTGTAAAATAATTTATTTTAACAGTATATTACATCAAAATGAGTAATTTTAATATGAAAGGACCAAGTTCGACTTCAACAAAAGTATTGGGTCCCTGAATATCAGGATAATTTGAGTGCAAAATATGGAGTTGAGTGAGCGTGGGAAAACGGTACAACTTTCCGAATCCTTGAAAAGGGCTCAGTTACTTTCTTGGTTGCGTGGGAACCAGAAGGAAGGGCAATGGTGCAAAGAGGAAAAAATGTTAGCTTTAATATTCGTCAATTGGTGATATTCCAGCATGAAAAAGGAAACAGCATCAAAAAAATTGGGAACATATTTCAAATGAAAAGAACAGTGTATAATGTTATAAAACGCTACAAAAGAGAAGTCAAGATTGAATATAAATGTCAAACGGGGCGTCCTAGAACATTTTCTTTCAGAGAAGAAAATTACATTTTAAGAAAAATTAAGAAAAAACCTTTTATTTTAGGGACACAGATTACTGCTGAAGTGGAAACTGAAATTGGAAAACGTGTGCATCCCGAAACTGTTCGGAGTGTTTTGCATAGAGCCAATTTTCACAGCAGAATCGCCAAACGAAAACCGCACATAAGTGCAGTTAACATCAAGAAAAGAATAGCGTTCGCGAAAGACCACATTCTGAAGGACAAAGACTTGTAGAAACGGGTGATTTTTGCAGACGAGAGCAAATATAACTACGTATGTGTCAGATGGACGAAGTACCGTGCGGCGGAGGCCCAATGAGGAGCTCCGAAAGATTAATGTTAAACCGACAGTAAAACACGGCTATGCAAGGTATATGGTTTGGGGGTGTAACAGCAGCCAATGGAGTGGGGGAATTAGTGTTTTTGGACAAGATTATGGTCCAACATGTATATTTAAACATATTAAAGGACAATCTCAAGAAGAGTGCATAAAATTGGGACTTTCTGGGTCATTTCAATTCTACCATGACAATGATCCAAATCACACTGCCCATCTTGTGAAGCTGTGGCTTCTTTATAATTGTCCCAAAGTGCTCCACCCTCCTCCACAAAGTCCAGACAAATCCCATTGAGCATCTGTGATCAAAATTAGAAACTGAAATACGCCAGAGCCCTATTATTAACAAAGAACATCTGAAACAACGAATACGGGAGGAGTGGGGGAATATTTCCTCCGATTATACCCGAAAGTTATTAGAAAGTCTGCCAAAAAGCTTAAAAGATGTCATTAAAGCTAAAGGTGGGCCCACAAGTTATTAGTATGTTTTGTATTCAAAGTTTAGTTGTAAAAATTACCAGTGTCCCAATAATTTTGTTGAATAGCCAAAGGATCAAATAGTTTTGTGATATGTAAATATCGACTTTATTTTTTAGATTTTCTTAGTATTTTTAATACTATTATTCATGTGATTATTCTTCGTTATTTGGTTTCATCATTAAAGTGTTTTATAACATTAACACAATTTTTATTGAAGGATATATTACAAAACTGCCCTGTCCCAATATTTTTGTGGGCCACGGTATTTCAATATATTATGTCCATATATTTTCCGTACTTCCTATAAAATCAGTCCATATGGTATATTAATCTTAACAGTGAAATTTCATTAAATATTGAAAAGACATCTCAACAAAAAGAGCTTAAAAACATTCAGAAATTACTTAAACATTAGAAGTTTTAATTTAAGGAGAAATTACAGTGGGAAAGCAAGGTAAGAAACTGTTAATGTTTTTAATTTGTGAAGAATAGAACCACTTTCCGGCCTTGAGGCCCGCTCCGAGGGCCCTCCGTGTCCCACGTGGTGAAGAGGGGCGCGAGGGAGCAAGGAACTATTGGATTTCTTTCAGATGACCTTGAGACCTCGATCGTCAAGGGAAACGCACCTGCTTTCAATATCCACACTAGAGTCCTGCACGAGACGATTTTGCTCGAGCATCGCGGCAGTTCGCAGAAAATCCGCTGGCTATGCTCGCCGCGATCCACCGAGCGAAACATTCGACCTTGAAAGCAGAGCACCCGTTGCTCTCTGTACGAGGGGAACGGCTCGGGCTAGTCTTGCAGGAAGACAACGGCCACAATGAGGTGATGTTTATACTAAAATATCAATTGCTGTGTGAGCTAAATGAAGGAAAACGGGACAGTTTATGTTAATACATGAAAATATTACACTTCAAATAAAAATAAAATAATAATCATTATTATAATTATAATAAATACAGTGATTGAAACATTTAAACAGGAATACACTATTTCTGATGTTTTGATTTATTTTATCATTTTCAATAAAGTATCATAATGATGTGTTGCTGCTCAAACGAAAGGATAAAAACATCTTTCTGGTACTACTTAATTATTAGAAACTTTCCTAATTAAATTATTAATTTTCTAAATTACATTATTCATCAAATTTGTGCAAGTTAATTGCAGTGCGAACCCTAAGATTGCTTTTATGCTAAAAGCTGGCAAGCATTATCTGTTGTTTACCCTAAAATCACTCATTTCACTTGTCTGGCGCACGTGTTTCATCGTGTGGCAGAAGTTATCTGAAGCAATTCTCCTAGAACAAATCTTAGTAAATTTGTTCGTTTCATCAGTGAAAACTCATTTTTCTCATAGCTCCCAGAAGCGTTAATATGAAATAAATGTACCCTGAAATTCCATTGCCACCAAATCAAATTCTAACTATATGGGGGACTGGTTGCTAGCAGTTGAATATTATGCCGAACATATAGACTCCATGAAATAATGTTCTTCTTGCATTGGACTCTAAAGATGCAGTCTCAATTGATACCGCGAAAACAGTTGCCTGTGACACAAGTATGAAGAATGACTTTGTCATATACATTGTCATGCATCACAAAAACCCTCAAAAGTCTCCAATAAATGAACCTTTCACTTTGTGAAAGCTTTGAAATCGTAAATAGGACTGTGGAACAACTGAATCGTGGTCGAGGTGAAGTTGCAGATGCAGTGAAAACTAAGATGGACCCAGTACTTTCCAAAAACCCTGAACGTGAAAAATTACGAAAGGTTGTCGCAGAGTTGAGTGGTTATTCTACACAAAAAATTAACTTGGACTTACCCCCGCAGGCACTGAAAAATGAGATATGCTCCAATTACTTCTTGTGACGTTGACCGAAGTTTTAGTCAGTTTAAATCTATTCTTAGAGACAATAGAAGAAGGTTAACCTTCGAGCATTTCAAGGAAATTTTTATAGTTCAGTGTTATATTAACAGACAATAAAAATTGTTTTATGTGAAGCTCATATTACAAAACACAGCCATGAATGAAAAGTATGCACATCCTTTATATTTTTTGTAGAGCTAAATTGTAATATTTACCACAGTCAGTTTTTATCATATTAAGTCCATATTTACCTATATATTTTGATAAAAATAACTACATATACAGTATATTTATATATTTCATATAATTTTAGTCCATATAAATGCGATTCCTGATAGTATATAATGAATAATATATCATGATATGTAATGTATGTATAGTATAATATATTATGATGTATAATCTAATATATCATAATACGTTAATAATACATTCAGTGTTAATTTTCACTCGCTAATTACCTCAAATTTACGTGTATAGTTTCTCCAAAACTCTTCTCTCTTTAATTTGATGGCCCCTGGGCATGCATAGATATGTTGATGTTATAATGATTGCAATTAATGAAAGACGGCAAAGATGGAATGAATAGATCTGTGAGTAGGAGATCCCACTGCCTTCGTTGCGTCTCAAATCGGAAGACTCAGCCATTAGTTGAATTCCAATTGCCAATTGCACATTATCTATTACTTAGGCGAGGTTCCAAAGCTCCTGGAACAAATTTCCTTTTGTTCTCCACATGGATTAGCAGTGGCAATATCATAAGGAACAGCGACACAAACATTGTGACAAAAAAGTTTATTTTTCATGTATCTATTTCAATAGTAACTATTTACTTCAAGTAAAAACTATGTGAAAACTTCTCGTATTTTCAAAGACTTATACATACCTTATACAAAGAAGTATTTTTATAACAGATTTCATAAAGGCAAAATATCTGTTATCAATATTGTTCTTTTGCAGTTCTCGAAAACTGAGGGTGTTCACCGAAAATGAAACCTGCGCCAATGAAACCCTGTTTGCCTGTTGTTCAAGGACGTACGAACAGACAAACGTTTTGCCATAAACCGATTTCTCTGTATCAAGGACCCAAAACATGGACTTTGACTACAAAGCGTGTTAGAGGGCGTTATTTACTACATTTGAACAAAGAATTGTCCCCTATCATGGGCCCACAAAACGAGTTCCCTGTAGAAAACCTGCGTTTTTTTGCTACAGCATTATAATTACTTTGTCTGTAAAATATGTAAGCAGTATGCGAAAAAGTAGCCGGTGGTGCTACAGAATGGCACAAACCTTCTCTTACTAGTTTCCTATTCTCTGAATCTGGGCTAGCTTTCTGATTTTATACTTCCCCTTTCCAGCAGCTGCCTAACAATACCTAGAAGACTTGTCAGGGCCTCTCGGGGTACCTAGAGCTCATCTGCGGACATTTCCAGTGAAGAACATTTTCGCGTTCCCCGATCTTCACTTAGGACTATCTTGGCCCCGTACGTTTACATATTTGCCCATAGTACACCTTGTCTTCCACCTCGATGCTTCCACTGTTGTCCTGGGTGTAGGATCCAGTTCCTCATTTACACACACGGTGTTGCCTGACAGGCAACTTGGCAGGCAGGCAGGCAGGCAGGCAGGCAGGCACGCAGGCTGAACACAGATGTCTGTCAGATCAGGAGATTGTGCAAGGATGAGAGTACAGTTGTACTACAGGAGGGACTCGAAATGCCCCCACGTCACGAAAACAAATGAAAACACTTATGCATTGCGTGGATTTCAAATATACAACATTGGTATCCACCTACTTGGGCTCACTTACCCCCAAATCCCATCTCACAAGGCCCTCAGTCATTAAGTAGAACTATTTGTAATTGTATTGCGGTTATCAGACGCAATTTTATGAAACTAGTAATACAACGAAAACGATTTTTAGTGCACAAGCGGACTGTATTGTAGTATGCAGCTTTGAATCTGTTCACTTTAATGTTCTTTCACTTTATCGGTCCCCTAATAATAAAATTGAAAGACAACTTTAAGAACATTATAGGAGAGAAAAACCAGGTCGAATTTTCATTAAACTTTGAAGTCTTTTTGGAGGAAAGTTATTGTATTCACAAATGCAATAATGTATAAAAACAATGCAAAATGTAAATGTTATCGACTTGGGAGATAGTTCAAAACAATACAGTTGTGTAATTATGTTTAAATCAAAAGAATGCATGAAAATGACGTCTGTGTCTTATTATTTAGAGCTTTTTGCTCCATTCGCATACAAAGTTTAGTCACTTTTCAGGAAATCGTAATTTAAAAATTGCCCATATTTCACTCAAAACTGCCCGAAAAACTAATATTTAACATTATGTTAATTAAATAACAAATTATGGTGAACAAATTTCATTTGTAGGAAAAAATCTCTATTTTCTGTAAGCTAGTAGAACAAGGGGGGTCCAAAAATATTATACTTATATCGACATATTTATAATTAATTAGATATGTAAAAAGTGTACAAGCACAATAACCATTCATTCACATTTATTCTGTCAATTTCATTTAATTTAAAATCCAAAAATAGAAGCGAGTAATCAATGTAACTGCAGCTTGTATTTCCGACGAAATCCTCCACTTGTTTCCTTATTAAATGTCAAACATTACAACATTTCAAAGCGAAGCGTAGTGCAGATGTAGATGGCAAGGAAATAAAAAAACAATTCTGCGCCTCTGGTTCAATAACGAACGCCTATCAAGCCATTTCCACGCCAGGCGCTTTATAG
This sequence comes from Acheta domesticus, assembly GCA_031308135.1. NCBI lineage: Eukaryota > Metazoa > Arthropoda > Insecta > Orthoptera > Gryllidae > Acheta > Acheta domesticus. The sequence goes on along the minus strand of JAHLJT010009355.1, from coordinate 20,335,287 downwards.
CGGCGGTAAACCGGAGTGGCAACTAGGCATGCAGTCGGAGTTCTCTCTGGCGGTCCACAGGCCGAGGATTGTGTTCCTTTAACGGCTGCCGCTTTGAGCGTCCCCGCGCGCGGGAGATAGGGGCGATTCGCGAACTGGGAAATGGCAAAGTAATTTGTATGTCTTGTTTGCAAAGGAGGTTGTAAAAGTGTGTCGAATTTATTAAAGAATTATTTAAGTGTATACATATGTAGAAATATAACTTTTTCCCACGAACAGTAAAGATACTTGTAAAAAGCATGACTGAAGCATATACTTCCAGGCTCTTTGAATTCTGCAGTTATACAGAATATCCCAAGCCCAACGCTACAATCTAAATGGGACAGTCTGTTTGATGTGCAATTTCAATTTAAATGTTTTCCTATGGCTGTTCTACTCGAGAAGTAGGAACGAATAAGATTCAAGCATTTCCAATGTTGCGAGTGACGAATTTATTCGCGTGGTTTTATCGCAAGGGAGTTTGCTTTTTATTTCAAAAACACTGGGACCTTTACTAGCTTGTTTTGATATTGATAATGCCTAATTTAGATAGTAAATTAATTAGTACATATAACATATATCAAGAAATGGTATTCTAATATCTGTTATTTCCAACCGATAATTAAGAACTTGGTACGATTAATAATGTCCTAATAGCATCATCAGTGCTTTGGAAATTTGCAGAATTTGCAGAAAATAAATCTACAAGCCTAGGGCAATAATACTTATCGTTTAAAAAAATTTAAAAACTTTAACGTAATTTATAAGTGATGAATGAAAATACGAAACGATCTTCAACAAACAACTCTGATATTAACAAAACAGTGGCTATTTACCAGAAAACCAGTGCCTAAAAAAACATGATCACGTGACTTGGCCAGTGAATATGGGTTGAAAGTTAAAAAATATCTAGCTTATTAATTTTTTTGTGGAAGATTATTTCGAACAATTCACTCATCACTACGCTACTTCACAATATTTTTGCTGCCTTCAACAAAAAGCACTTACATTTTTAGTCTGCCACAACAAACATTTGAGGCCTTTGATTCATTTCTTCAGCCTCGCAGACTAAACTTTCCTCCACCGTCAACATTTTTACCGGCGGATTTACCTGCAAGCAGAACAAGCAGTTGCTTGGGGTCCCCCATCAAAGAGGGGTCCATTTGGAAAAATATGCATAACGTATTTTGTAACAAAAAATGTATTTAATATAATATATATGCAAAATTGTATTTATATTATATTAATTGTTCGAAATAATCTTCCATAAAAAAATTAATAAGCTAAATATTTTCTAACTTTCAACCCATATTCACTGACCAAGTAACGTTATAATATTTGTTTAGGCACTGTTTTTCTGATAAATAGCCATTGTTTTGTGAATATCAGAGTTGTTTGTTGAAGATCGTTTCGTATTTTTCATTCATCACTTATAAAGCTACGGTTAAGTTTTTTTAATTTTTTTAAAAGATAAGTATTATTGCCCTAGGCTTGTACATTTATTTTCTGCAAATTCTGCAAATTTTGCATATATATTGTATTAAAAAGTAAAATTATTAGTTTTCATTTGTATTTGTGAAGAAAATATTTATTAAATAAAATCATCTTAATACAAGATGAAGCTATGTTACGAGGGGGCCACAATTTATGCTCGAGGGCCCCGCAATACCAAAGCCCGGCCCCGACCGTCACCTCCGCCCAGAACTTGGCGGTGAGCGTCAACAGCGCGAGCGGCCATCCTCCCCGCGGTCATCGCCCGTCTGGTCATCACTCCGCGTTTAAAATGCAAGTCGCCCCTGTAGATAACCGAGTTGCTGATGGTCCAGAAACGGGGGAAAAGTTGTTGATGTGTCTTCTCCGCCACTGTAGGGGGGTTATAATCGTAAACCGCCTCGGAGATAAACGTGTCCCATAAACGGCCGTATAAATAACTAAACAAGATATACAGGCGCGTTTCCTCACAACACGCAGCGACTGCCGCATTTCGAGGGAGAGCGGTAGCGTAATATTTACATACACGGAAAAATTAGCGGGGGTCTCTTTTAATGGAGGCGAACGGCTTTCAGTGTCAGCGCGCTGTGCGGCTGCTTTGAAACAAGATACGGTTGTCAAAAACACGCGCCGGACAGGCTAGCCCAAACGTCAGCGATTGTCATTCATTCGATCACTTTGAATTTCTACTCTTTTATATTTACAAATTATAATTCCATATAAATTAATACAAATATTCCTCTCTGATATTGTTGAATAGTGAATTAGAATATACATTTACCTGTTCATCTGGTTAGTATGCAACGGTGCAGGATCTTTCAATATTCTGTGTCATTTGTGATGCCCTATTTACATAAACTCAAAAGGTTTTCAACCTCCTCTTTTCGTTGATGGAAGTCTGGATTAACTGCATAAAAGAGAAGTATGAAGCTTTGACGAAACAGCAATATTAAATACAGAAATCATTGAAATTTAATTTAATTTGTACATACATATATTATAATTTATGTAAACACGTTGTATAATTACGATTAATTTCACCAAACAGAAAAAACTCATATTTGTGATGAAGAGACGTTTAAATTTATTGCACTTTAAATAGTAATAGTATTAAACAAAAGAATCAAACACAAGAAGTGACTTATCAATCATGAACATTTACAACAACAAAAAACGACTTTAGAAAATTTTAAATGTGTGTTACTCTCCCATAATTTATAAAACTAGCTGGTGTTGTTCTCCAGAAATATGCCTTTTCATCTAGGTTTTACGAGTAGTGTGAAATTATATCACCGTCTTAAATATATTCAATCCGCTTTATTCGGTTAAAAGGTGCATATTCACGTACGTAAATTCTAGTGAGAATTCAGAAGCTTTTTGCAGTGGACTTTGAAGCGTTGTATTTATACCGATCCAGTCCTTCAGGTAAATGTCCCCGTAAATCATTTTAAAATACATATTAAGTATCTACGTTCGCGAAGAATAAACATATTTATTAACTGTTGACGACGCTGAAACAATTCTTGCAGGTATTTGCTACAACTCTTTTCTTATTTTTCCTTGTTCTGCGTAAATGTATGTCTGTCAAGAAATCAAAAATTTCACATCAATTAACAAATTACAATATACGTATACACAACAAAGAAAAATATACATCTGTGGAGTGTCCAGGGCCGAACACAATGATTTATAATTTTATGAAAATGTATGAGTGAATTTTAATGCAAGTGAACAGTGTAAAGTGATGTGAAAGTCCTATTAGGAAACTCATTTTAAAACTTGTGCAGCTCCCACGCATTTTAAATATAATGTAACTATTATAAATGTCCTTTTAAAAATGTATATTTATATAGATATGAGGACAAGTTATTTTCATTGTTATTCCTTACTGTTCCTAGAACTATAAAGGAATATGACAAAGGAATGCTTTGTCTTTGATGAATGATATGAATGATGATCTTCAAATGTAATGTCTAATAAAATAATATGAGTTAAATAATGTATTGTATATATTTTTTCTTAATTTTTAATAACTTAGTCGACATAACAAATGTGTACTATATCGCAGATTCAAAATCATTTGAATTTTAAATTGTTCCATTTACATTTCGTTTTTGCTGCGTAGTTGTTTATATCTTCTCTTGTTTGAGGCATTCCAGCGCATACTCGTGGTCTAAACAACGCATGTAAATGCATCGTTAATGATAGCATGATAGGGTAGTCGCATCTCATTATCTTCACATAAATCACGTAAATAAAATACACAAACCTAAATAATTTATGCGCGACCTCTGGCAGAAAACAACACTGTTCATTTTGGAGATCCCAGACACGACGCGTAATCAAGCTTCCAGCTGCGACGCGCGTAAATCTACCAACAGCAATTGCGTCGGATATGCGCTCCACAAGATTGCAGGAGTGTCAAACAATATTAGATACAATGGACGATACGGTTGGCTTGGCAGTTGACCTACGACCGTGCAATTGACAAGATGGATCTGGCGACCAAATGTGAACGTCCCGTAATGCCGTTAGTTCAATCATCAGAATCGGTCAAGCGAGGGGCTCAAGTAAAAGACATGCTCCATTTTATTCGTCGGCGCATTCAATCATTTGTCTAAATGCGAGCTTGTTGTGGGGCCGTTGACACCGGGACGTTCAGTGGGGTAGCTAAGGGCTTGGGGAAGTCGCAGTTGGCGGACTTCGTGCTTCGAGAATATGCGTCAGAGATTGTCTGTGCACAGAGTAATTCCAAATTTAATTATTCGAAGATTGCCTTTTAAAAAATGATTTTAAGTTCTTTGAAGGTCCAATAAGTTTCAGGCAGACACACATATAACAACTTTTATTAATCAATTTTTATTTATTATAAAAATTGATTAATTTATTATAAAATTGATTGATAAAAGTTGTTATATGTGTGTCTGCCAGAAAATTATTGGACCTTCAAAGAACTTAAAGTCAGAAATTATCCACAGAGCGACTGCATTGTTACACACTATTAAACAAGCCTGGCCAAACAGTTTCTCGGACATGGCTCTCAAAAGGTTAACTGTTATTCTGATATTTCAACAGTGTATTATGATAATTTATTATACAACAGAGTGCAGTTAAATGTAAATTGTAAAATACGTTGTTTTTCACCAGTGATTCGCTGGCGTGAGAGAGAGATTTACTACCGAAACAAAAACCGAGAGAATTTTGTACAAATAAATAATAATGTATGATACAAAAGAGGAAATAAAAAGTGTATCCACGAGTGAACAAAATCAATTTACTTTTGAGTGCTATACTTTACTTTACCTATTATACTACCTTTATCACCTATAATTACAATGTATGAGGGGACCAAATTTCCAACTTTTGCAACTTTCTAAAATTCTGAGTTAACAGTGAAAATCGGAATTATACCATTTCAATAAGTGTATCCCTCTACTTCTCACAAGAAATTTAAAGAAAAAAATCGTGACGCAAACTGAGGCGCAGAATGAATAAAAATAGGTGCGCTGGAGTAGCTCAGCCACATCTTTCCACCACGGTTAGAGCCTGTCAACGGCTTCGTTCCGGTGACAGCAACTGTGATGTTGGACAGTTTTGCGACTGCATGAATGGGTGTGTTCGATGAGCAGCCGGAAAGCCCGCGAGCAGGCTGGAGGTAGATGGCGGACGTAGCTGTCTTCGCAGCGGGGGGAGAAGGTGCGGAAGACAGTCGCAGGCGGAAGCTCGTTCGCGGAGGAGGTGGAGAGGGTAGAGCAGAGGTGCACAAGCGCCCCATTTGAGCCCCTTCTTGGGGCGCCGGGAAGCCCGCGCCCCGCGCCCCATGGCGCCCCATGAGAACCACGGAAGTTGGCAGAATTCCCGACGGCCGAGCTGTCCCTTCACTTTACTGATCAGAATCGTCGGTTCAAGGCTAAGTGCGAGCACGAATTTTTATTCACGGAGAGAATAAAAGCAACAAAATGTCTCGCATGTCAGAAGATGGTGTCGGAGTAAAAGTAGATAGATAGATAGATAGATTTATTTAAACTGCAATTGGGCATAACCCGGTGGCAGCTATTACAAAAAACATAAATATACACAGTCTCTCAGTAACATAGAACTAATACCAATAATAATAATAATAAAAATAATAATAACAACAACAATAACAATAAGGCAATATAACTAGCAAATTGTATTCTAATTGTAGTAATAATAACAAGTAATTGTACAAGTAATTGTAGTAACAGCAACAAGTAAAATAAACATTTCAAAAAGTATGGTCAAGAGTATTACAATCTAATTTTTCTGAACTAAATTTATGAAGTGTGTATTATTATTACAATGAGAAATTGTTAAAATTTCTGTTCTTGTAATTTATATTACAAATATTTTCAAAATCAGTTGCAACAGTAAAGATTGACCGTGAAATGTGTGGAAGTTGTCGCTCAATTTATTCTGAAATAATAGTATACATACAAAACCTTCCCTCTCGAGAAACTACAGCCGTTATATTAAGTTTTAGTGCAACGTAATTCACAGGAAGCCGGTGGGGCGTGGAAGGGCTGCCATGTCCTCGTGGAGCGCGTTGCTGGGGCCCTTGTGCAAGCCTGAGGTAGAGGGCAGGAGGCCGCTGGCGGTGGGAGAAAGCAAATTACAGCAGGCGACTTGCCAGAAGCGAAAGGCAGAGATCGCAACACGGTGAGCAGGCGACGGCATACTTTAGCGGTGGTGACAGGTGAAGACGGATAAAGGTGGAAGTTGAGGAATGGCTTCTGAATGACACGACAAGCAACGTGACGAAAAGCAACAGGTGATGACGGGTGGCAACGAGTAGTAACGGGAGGTGTTGACAAGCACCTGAATGTGTGCGTTAGGATGACGTCGCGGTAGGTCAAACGAGAGCATGGCAAGGCAGTGGCGACAAATTTTGCTGAAGGGAGATGTAACACCATAGTGACGTCGCTCTGGCGACATAAGCTCCCGATTGGATGGCAACGAAAGAGCTGATTCCTGTCAGGGGCACAGTTAAGAAAATCGCAGTTTTGGTGACGGTCGGGATGGTGGCGTCTAAATACTGTGCGACGAGCGATAGGCAATGGGGACTACCTGTGGGGACTGATGGCGACGAACGATAGGTCACTATAGTCTACAGGGGTTGGCGATGGGCAGTACGTAAGCGGGACTGGCTTAGATGGCTCAGTGCATCAACTGATGTCACTGCAGTGCCTATGATCGTGAGATCCTAGTATTCCGGTTCCGACGACGGGAGGATTTTCAACACCAGTTTAGATCGAATTTAGCCACTGTCTGGAAGAGAATTCTTATGGCCGGCTGCTCTGATCGGTAGTTTGATTGATTTCTCCGGTCAACAGTAGGTGAATGCCCAAGCAGTACGCTAAAAACGGGTCACGAACTGCGCGCGATATTTCCTTCCTCTTTCTTGTCCTATCCCTCCCTCTCACACTGACTCTTACATGCAGTACACTTCCACACACGTTGGGAGACCGGTCGGGAGCTTAGAGCTTGTCTCGGCTTGGGCGGTGCCCCGCTGATGGGAGATATCTGGTTGGAGAAAAACCAGCAAGCCAATAGGTTCTAGGTCGGCGCTGGATCTCGCCATCCAGCAGGGGAAGATCACCGCCAGCTCCCAAGGAAAAAGCAGTTCCATGTGCTACACTTACGAGACTAATGACTAGAGTGCGGATTTTGATGACCTAAAACATTGCCAAAAATGATAATAAAATGCTCTTAAGATATTTTTGAAATGCCCTAAAAACAAAGAAAAATGACGTAAAATAATTGATCAAAACCACTTAGATTAGTACAAGTTGTTGGATCTGATATTGATGTAATCGACGCTTCTTCCTTTTGTTGAAGTGAACTCAGCTTGTAAACTTTTATTTTGGACTGTTCTTTAAAGAAAATATCTGCCTTTACTTGCTCGTGAAAATGGCCGAACTGACAATGGCGCCGTTAGGCCTAGCACTTAGTTGACGCCCGGAATCACAAATCAATCAATTAACATCGATGTTTTAATTTTAACATCGATATTTAGAAACATCGATGCTTTGTTGGCGATGTGGCATTCCTAGTACGCAGCGGTTAGCGGTGGCAGGAGGCATGGGACGAAACGACCGGGGCGGCGGCGGCGGCGGCGTGGCGACAGTGGCGGAGGGAAGGGAAGCGAGCGGGCAGGGATCTTCAGCCGCGCGCATATCTCCGGGATCGCTTCAACAAGTAGGCGTAACAAGGCGGAGCGGCGGAGGAAGCGGGGGGGGGGGGCGGGTGGACGGGCGACTGCCGCTTAAAGGGGATGGATCGTGCCTCATCTCCACCGCGCCCTCTTTCTTCTGCTTTGGTTCGCCTACGCTGCTGTTCTAAAAAGTAGCATTTTGCGGATAATTGCAATGACAACTTCAGTTTGCGCTCACATATGTTGTTACAATGAGCATCTGTGAAGGGGATACGTCTCGATCGACATTTTCAAGTACAATCAGCACTTTTGTTCCTATTTTCAGTCAAAGACACTTCGAGTAAAACATGATGACGATGTTATTCACTTGTTATATAACATTCCTGGCTGTGATTGCATGGTATACATAAACATATTTTGTTGCCCTCAGTGGCGTATCTACGGTATGGCAGGCATGGCACGTGCCATGGGCGCCACTCACAAGGGGCGCTATTTACAGTATACACGTTAAAGGAAATTACAACAACCTTGATTTCAAGAATCCCTACAGGGGCGCAAATTCTATGCTTGCCATGGGCGCAAATTCTATGCTTGCCATGGGCGCCTGAATACCTACGCCTCTGGTTGCCCTTCAATAGTCAATGAAGGTGTGTGAGAAAGAAATATTAAGGAGAAGCTCCCAAACTGGCTGATAGATATTGGCTACCCCTGTGAGCCAGCATTTTCACATCTAACGAAGAGGAAGTAAATACAACCTTACATTCCCACCACTCTGCTCTACCCACCCCCTCTGCTTCAGCCGCCGCCAACAATAATAATATATATATTCAAACGCATGGATTTTCATAGAAGGCTTTGCATGGATTTTTTTAAAATCCTAGGTAAAATATTGAGAAAGTTAAAAATGTCAAACGATGATCAAAAAAAAAATTCAATGGTAGAGTTTGATATTCAACGCCAAATACTGTTTTACGGTTATCAATTTTCACCAAAATCATAACTTTCTAACAGTTTTTATCTTAAACCTCGTAATTGTTAATCTAAGATGTTTTCGATCAATGTATTACACTTTTGTAGGTTTTAACAATGTCCACCTCCGAAATTTTAGACTTTCATGAGAAAATAATCAATGTGCGTAGACATTTCTCCTGTGATCCGTTAAAATCTAACGGAATGAGAACGGTTTCACGTTCAACAGGGAACAAAGTTCAGGACGATAATTTTTTTTCTTGTCAAGATTCGTTTATTTTCTGACCATAAAGAACAGAAATCATATTATTTACTAATTCAGTTCCCAAATACAAGTCCTCTAGTTTTGTAACAGCCAATTAAGTCTTATGTCCTGTAGTTCATATTAGGTTGTTCTGAGCGAAACAGAATATGTGAAACAAAAATAACATTCATATTTTGTTGGTGTCGGGAGAGAAATAAGATATGTTTAAACCTCGCAAGACGTTCCGTTTCAGCTTACTGTCCCAGTGCAACATCGGGAGCATCCCATGGCAGCTGGCTGGGGAGGTCGAAGCGGAGACGTGGGCGGCGCTGGGGCGTGGGGTGGGGGAGGGGAGCGGGGGGTGGGGTGGAACAGCGCTGCCTGGGTAGCAATTACAAGGAGCTTACCGCCCCCCCCACCCCCTCCCTGCGCCCGCCGCGCGCTATGTCGCACGCGTCTTTGTGGAGCAAGCGAGCGGGCGGGCGGGCGCGCGCTCTGTTCTGAAAAGAGCCAGCACACGCGGAGGAGGATTTGGGCGCCGCCCCGCCCCTCCCCGCCCCTCCCCGCCCGGTCCCGCCAGCGACTAAAAGGCTCAGCCAGTACTTTAAATCGGCGCTTCATCCCCTGAACATGCGGACGCGGGGGAGCCATTGTGCGAGGATCGAGCTGCGCCCCTTAACAACCGACGCCGCACCGCGCCGCGCCGCGCACTCGCTCCGCGATTGCCGACGCTTCACTCCCTTACCTTTCCTTGACGCGCGCTTGTGAGTACAGGAAAGCAGTGCGCCTAGGGTTATTAGACGTCCTGGTACATCAGGACAGGAAGAACTTAGAAGGGCTTATGGACCACATATCAAATTCTAGTTATACTTCGGTTTTTCTTTCTTGGCGCACGGGGGGGGTGTGTCAATAAAATGGAATATCTCAAGGTATTTCGCGTCATTCTCGGACGACTGCTATCTAATTCAAAGGCTCTTAATGCATGGATAGTACGGATTGTTTACTATACCGTTATCCGTACAAGGGACTTTGTGGAGGCTTTTAATAGGTAGCTTCCCACAGATAGAGAATTTATCAATGAATACATACTCGATCTACACTCGTACCGAAGAAAAGCACGACAGGTAGTTCCATATTTTAGATTTGTCTTGTGGAAATTCAGAACATCGACTGCTAACATTTGTTCTGCGATAATCCCCTACGTCCCGAAAGTTGAAATTAAGTGGTAAGGTGGAGAACAAACCTAGTTACTTTCAGTCTTGGCACTTTACATTAATCAACTTAAGTAATATAAATGTCATCGATTTATCAGTTTTACTCCTCTTAAACGAATCACATTTTCACTGACCACTTCGCACTGGAAGGATGATAAATGCAAAACTGCCACCGGGAATAAAATTCTTTGTGTTGCAAATTGTGATTGAAGTGTAAAAAACAGTTTTTTTTCGGAGGATTTGAATCAATTGACTTCGTACGAATGAAAAAAATGTATTTTTAGTGTCTTATATTAGTTTCAATTTTTTAACTACATTACGCCAATGAATATTGACTTTAATTATCCTTGTTTTTTTATAGATGATAACGATGTTTCGAGATTTTTTCAGGCGTTTGAGTCCGATTTTGACCCTTACAATCAACAAAAATGAAGGGAAAATAGAAAAAAAATTACTTTCTTCCTTCATTTTTAAGAATATTTCATGTTCTGAGACAGATCATTGAAAATACCAAGTACAAATTGTAGCCCTAAAACTTCTCTACAGTTTCCCAAAATTTCAACCTTTTATCTTATAATTTGAACTCGACAGCTCAATATAAATAAAACAGTATTTAATAGTTTATTTATTTTCTTAAAATAAGGTTTTCTTTCATTAAGTTTCGTAGTTTTCTGTTTTATATTTCTTAGAAAAAAGAAAAAAAGAACAAAATTGTAAGAATAATATTATACCGTATTGTTAGGGAAGATACCTAGAGAGGAAAATTCCTCGAATGTAATGACGGCACACATTTCGGGAGACCACTCGAGAGCTGAGAGCTTGTCCCTAGTAATGGCCGGTTGGGGAAGATACCTGGAGGGGGAAACCATCGCACGCCGAGGTCCCACCATCGAGCGGGGCAGGAACGGCGCAAACTCTCGGAATAAAAACATTCACTACACTCCAGGGCCACCATAAGGACTAGGGAGCGGATTTCTATGATTTTGTATATTTTTCCCCCTTCAGGACATAGCTGTGTGAAATTTCTTGATATTTGGTTAGAATTGGATGCTGTGTAGAATAATATGTTAATACATATTTGCTCGTATTTGGCCTTTTTTCTCGATTGGTTCTTATTCTTGTAATTCTAGGAGCATAATTTGCGTATTTCGTTCAAATAGAGACTTATCTCTAAAACGTTTCATGTTTTCATAGAATTTATTTATTTCTGAGCGTTCGTTGATTAGAAAAAGCGTGTCACAGTTTGCGATTTTTTTTGAGTCCTAATATGGGGGATAATTTACTGATGTAATTTTATTTAACCAGGGAGGAAAAATTAATCGAGACATACAATGTACTTCACTTAAGTGCATTTTTATTTCAATTATTTCTTCGACGAAGAGAGCTAGGTCATATTATGTTTACAAAAAATATATCTATTTATTCCGCATGCTTATCTTAAATTTGATCAAGAAAGGTTTATACAGGAAATTAATTATTGTTAATTTTAATTGTATATTTCAGAATTTTTTGGTCTTAAATGCATACACATAAAAGCATATTTTAAGATTTTTTAAGCATGAAAATGCTCTCCTTAATAATGACCGTAGCAGCTGACATGGAAACGAATCAAAGCTTTCAGCCGTTCCATACCCTGATCCCCCTAGTAAGCACAGCCCTTGCCAGGGTCACAGAACGCGAACTGCAAAGTAGTCTCGAGTCTGCAGATTTATTGTCAATGCGCTGGACGAGCCACTCGTGTGCAATCATTTTGCCTATCGGATGAGCAGCCGTCCGTGATCGCGAGCACTTAACCGCACTCCCGTCTCGCACGGCTGCCCTCGCCGGAGAAGCTGGTCCGTCCTGCCCGCCGCACCCAAACAGGCTGGCCAAGCACATTAGGCGCTCCAAGCATTACCCGCCTTTTCAAAAAATACAAATTGTGAAAAAAAATAACTACAAAAGAGATTGTGAAAAGTTGAAATGTATAATCACGCGGCATAAAAAATAAGGAGCAGAACTAAGTAAAGGGCCACGGACCGCGTGCGAACTTTCCTTCACCATTCTTGCTCCACCCCCTCTCCCTTCCCTCCCTCTCTCTCTTTCTTTCTCTTTCCCTCTCTTTCTCTTTCTCTCCATCTTTCGGGACTAATGATCGTCAGTTGGTGCACTCGGAAACACGAAATAATCAATTACTGCCTTTTTTTCTGGTCAATCAACTCTCTTTCTCAAGGCATACAGTGAAATTATTTTAGCGTGGCCGCTCAAGGTCAGGGCTCCGAAGCTGCCGGAAGAGTCCATTCCTTAAACTTACGCTTTAGAGGGGAGCGCGTCCCTTCCCAGGACATGTTGACAGCCCTACTACAGTTGACTAAACATTGACCCTGACTATTCGTCTCCGCAAAGTGCCAGTTTGCAGTTGCTTTTCCCTAACAGAGTACAGCTATTTGTATGAAGTTCTGCATAAGTTATTATTATTTTGTTGTGATCATTGCAATGCGTCCTGTTCAGAGCCGCACATTGATTTAATGCACCATATCAAGAAATCGTTATTTTTATAGGTAACGAAGCGAACGATAATAGAGACAGTGTCAGTGATACTACTAATGATAGTGAGGAAAGGAGTATCAGTGACAGTGGAAAACACGGATGATGAGGACAGAGCCAGGCCATCCCGTGAATTTGGTGTTTCTCCATTACCGAGCGAAGACACTACTGCAAACTAATTTCCAAGACCGTTCGCTACCATGTGCGGAAGGCTAATGTTTTCGATATGGGCAGACGAGCCAGGCGCGAGCGAGCGCCGCCTTCTGGCTCTCTCCCCACCACTTTCAGCTTCCCCCTCTACTCGCTAATCCCAGCGACCACCCTAGAAAAATTTAGCTGTACTATTGCGTGTTTCGTGTTATTTTGTGAACTTGACGTGTTTTTCATTAACTTAATTCAAGATTCCTGTTTACTTTCAATGTTTATTTTCACGGGGATAGTATGTCTATATGGCAACTCAATATTACCCAATTTTAACACGTTGCAGCACTTCTGTAGCATTATTGCAAAATTCTCTACACCCATGAAAAATGTAAGAGATGAGAATAGGACAAGGACAAGGAAGAGGAAGGAAAGATCACGCGCGGTCCGTGACTCCTTTATTCGGCATTAGGCTGGTGTTGATCGGAGAAACCACGGAAAGATTCACAACCGATCAGGGCGGCCAAGCGCTAGAATTGGGTTCCAGAGAACAGCTGAATTCGACCTAGCTATTTAGTGTCGAAAATCGTGCCACAATCGGGACTCGAACCCTAGGATTTCCCAGTCAGAGACTCTACAGTGATACCCTGAACCACCTAATCCCATTTTTTTTCGTTAAATTGCGTAAACGATAGGAAGTACAAAAGTATTATTTCAATTTAAAATAATTACTTATTTACTTATTATTTTGTTACACGCGCATTGAGGTCCGTGTCGGCCAGAGCGCCAGCAACGCCTCTGGCCGGCGCGGCGATCTCGGGGCAACGCCTGGCGCAGGGGTGACGTCACCGCGGGGCGCCGGATACGGCTCGGCGGCAGGAAATGCCCGCGCGGGAAAAAGGAGATGAACGACGATAGCGGGCGGCGGTCGAGGAGGCGGGGCGGATGCAGCTCCGCGGTGATATCAGCGCCTGGGAACGCCGCGCGGCCGCGCCTCCCCTAAACGCTGCTCGCCCCCCCTCCTAACTCCTCCCTCCCACCCGCCTTCTCCGCCACTCTACTTTGGCCGATCCCTTTGGCCCCACCCAGATGTTCGCTGCTCGTGACCCTCCCCTCGCATTCCCTCGCGTTCTCTCGTCCGTTTCGCCGCCTCTCTCTACTTTCTTTTCTCTAGCTCACTCCGATTCCCCAATACCAGACACGCCTGCTCCCTATGTGTCATTGTTCACCAGTACAATTTTCTTTTCAGACCTTACCTGCCCCTCACCTACTTCGTACGATTTGTACTAGTTGGACTCGCAGCTGTCTGCTCACGCCATTCCTTACAGGGAAGAAAGTCTCTTTTGAGCTGTCTCTCTTCCTTGTCTTGAGTCTTTGATGTTTCTTGGTGTTTTTAATGTTTCGTTTTTTGTTAATTCCTGGTTACAAATCGACCTTTTTTCATCTTACTTTTTTTGACGCAAAAGCATACTACACTCGTCTTCTCTGGAAGCAATATGGTGCTTAATGACTCTTATTATGGAAGCTGTTTAGAGTGCTACTCACTCAATTTGTCTGCTAAGTGATATATTTCCGAGCGTGGCTCTGACTCAGTAATTTCACGACCGAAGAACAAGGACTCTGCCCGCCGCCTTTCATGCGACCACCCATCTGCCCCACCCTCTGCTCTTCGCGGTCGCGCCGTTTTCTCTGCCGGAACAATCGCCCTCGGCCTCGCCCTCGGCCTCGCCCTCGGCCTCGCCCTCGGCCTCGCCCTCGCCCTTGCCATCGCCCTCGTACTCGTACTCGCCCTCGCCCTCGCCCTCGCCCTTGCCCTTGCCCTCGCCCTCGCCCCCTCCCTCGCCCACTCCCTCGCCCTCGCCCTCGCCTTCGCCCTCGTACTCGTCCTCGCCCTTGCCCTCGCCCTCGCCCTCGCCCACTCCCTTGCCCTCGCCCTCGCTCTCGCCCGCACCCTTGCCCTCGCCGTCGCCCTCGCCCTCTCACTCTCACTCGCACTCGCCCTCTAACTCGCACTCGCCCTTTCACTCGCACTCGCACTCGTACTCGCACTCGCACTCGCCGTCTCACTCGCACTCGCCCTCTCATTCGCACTCGCCCTTTCACTCGCTCTCGCACTCGCCCTCGCCCTTGCCTTTGCTTTGTTCTTGCCTTCCCTTTCACCCTCGCTCCAGCCATCGCTTCTGCGCTCGCTCTAGCCCTCTCTCTCGCATTGCCCCCAAATTAACTGCGCTCTCGCCGCCTCACGTACCCACGCATCGGCCCACACCTCTGCCTTCGTTTTCGCCCTTGCTCTCGCTCCCGCCCGTTTCACCCGTTTTCGCCCTCGCCTTGTCTCGTTCCCCTCCCTTCGCCACCCCACCCTCGCTCTGTCATTCCCATCGCTTTTCTCACAGCCTTTCCTACCTCTCTTTTCGTTGCTCCCCAGCGTTGGAAAAATTTTGTCGCCAATGACAGCTGTTAAAAACATTATCTACGATAAATATGGTGAGACAATGTATGGCTTGCTTTAGACAATTAAAATAAAGAACTATTGGTGTTGATAGAATAAGGCGTTCACTTATGCAATGAGAACGGGGGTGGGTGGAGACACATGGCGTGCAGTAGATGACAAATAGCCAAAGAAGTTAATAGATTGCTGGGAGCCCACATGAAAAAAAAATATTAGAGGAAAAACCGCAATCAATATAGATTAAAGTCAGCAGAGTTCAGTTAAAAAAATGAAGAGGCAGCGCAATTGGAAAGATGAGAAACTGGAATGTTTATAGAATCATAGGCGTCCGTGGGCATTGCCATTGCAATTTTATTTTGTTATTATTTATATTATATTATAGCACTATATATTCAGCGAAAATAGTGTCATCGCCACTCGGTTCTGTTGCTTGGCATCCCTCGCCCCCGCCTCACGCCGCTCCGCCCAGGGTCACGGCCGAGGTGGGCTCCGCCCGCGCACTCGGGCATCGACCTCGGAACGTCGCGCGAGGGACGGGAGTTGCGGCAGAAGAAAGATTGCCAACTCGCTTTATTCGGAGTTGGCAAGATTGTTTCATAACTTCAACTATGAGTACGTACTACTAACGTAGGCGGCTAGAAGAAAGAAGAATTAATACTAGAAGTACCGAAAACCCTCGACATCCGCGGATTCGCTATTCGCGAGTTCCGAACATCCGCGATTAGAGAAATGCTCCCGGTTTTAACAATCGCGACTTCGACATTCGCGAGTGCGTGTTTGGTCGTACTACATTTTCCTTCGAAGCGAGCACATTTCATTTCCTTTATCATCATCATGTGGGAAACGAACTCGGCACCCCTCGGAGCTCGAAGTATAACTTTCTTCAAAAATTTCTCAGATGAAATGTCAATTCACATTTACAGAATAGCACTAAAATAATTCAGTTCAATGGCGTAAAATTGGAGGTAAAGGTTTTGCCCAAATGAACAGAAAGGCATTCAGAATCTGTGCAACTCTCATTATAATGAGCTCATTGTAAAGAAGCTTCGGGAAATCATCAGTGAAGAAAACCTCCTCGACGGTAATAATGAAGTAACGGAAGCGAAACTGCGACCATGGAGCAACTTCAATGTCAAAACTGTTGATGGCGTTCTAAAATTAACCAGCTGTGCTGGAATTGGCATTCGAATGTGATCCAAACATGGAAATACTAACTTCGAAATTTAAGAGAGAATGGAAACAAAAATTTCTCCATATTTGCATATGAAAACAGCGAAAAAGGTGACGAAACAAAAAAATTAGCAAATCCTATATCCAATCATTTTCAACTTGGAAATAAGTTTTAAACATTATTTTATTTTTCATTTTGGAATGTTAATTGTGAATTGTTTGTAGTAGTGCTTAATCAGTTCTACTGTATTTGGTCAGGTTTTTTCTTTCTCTTTTAAACAGTTTTTCGATATCCAGGAACCTGACCCACCTTTCTTCACTAAAATGCAGACTCAACATTCGCGGATTTAACATTCTCGAGGTTTTTGGGGAACCTAACTCTCGCGAATGTTGAGGGATTACTGTATAGTAAAGTAGATTGCGAAAATTTTATGCCGCATTTTCCTCGCAAGTTCGTTTTTCGCCCCTACGTACCCTGATTAAATCAGCTTTTATGTAGAAAATGTGTTTACAATATTATCTTACTAGTCAGTTGTTACATATCCTCCAAATTCTGGCAACATTCAAATTCAACTTGCAGTTCATTCTCAACATGCAGACGATGAAAAGTTTTGATATGCCACGCGTCTCCTCGTTGAACACGTCGAAGCGGAAAGTTGTAATTACTTTTCTCTTGTAATGTAACTCCGTTGATACGAAATCGTGGAAAGTTCGGGTGCCAAACTCGGGAGGAATAATGTCCAGGTGTGGACCCACGTATTACAATAATTTCACACATTACATACATAAAAAAACTAATATCTTTAATTTCAAATAAATGAAATGCGTGTTACATTCACAAGTGCGTCGATTTAATTTTGTCTTAAAAAATGAATACGTAAGACGTAAAATGAATACGTAATGAACTACGTAACTCATATCCTGTGGAGTTGATGACTACACTCCTTGTTCTCTTTGTTTCAAGGCGAAACCGCCAAGAAAAGATCTTGCGGGCTCCGATTCAAACGCTGGTCAATGCTCTCTCGTTTCCTCTCAACATGTTTGGCAGTGCCTGTCTAGACAACCCACCCACTCGCACAACTACAAATTTCCGCCCCCTGTCAGTGACCTGTTTAGTCATCTTCAGGACAAAAAGGAAGCAGAACGAAGGAGACGACTCAAATGAAAAAAAAAAAAAAAAAAAAAAGATAGAAGGAAACAATTCAGCAATTCAGGTATTGATCACAAAAGGGATAGAGCGTTGATATAATCAACGTTGATCAATACGTATAGAAAAGACCAACTCTTTTGTTTAATTGATGTACTCGGAAGTGACTTTCAAAGAGTATTGACATTTGAAAATGTCTCGGAAAAAATGTCAGTTCTGAAACATTAGCATATTTTAAAAATTGACTTATGAAATAACACTTCGAAAAACTAGATTTTAAATTCTCCTTTGGCACCAAAGTGTGAAGTTTAAGAATAAATACATTATTCCTTGGGAGCAGTAAAAAATACCTTGGAGTATGAAATAGAAGGGTTTAATTGTGACAAACGTGTGGATTTGTTAAGACGACACACACATCGAGTCAATTTTTTTAAATATAAATTTTACCACTTAGGCACAAACTATTTAATTGCTTTATCCGAAACGACATTAAAATTATGTGGTAAATGATACGGTAGAGAGAGACGTTTAGGTTAGGACAAGATTTCAATGAACTCTAATCTGTTAATGAACAGAAAGTTTTAGTTTTGAGAAATGTGCAATGTTATCGGCGGTATTTCCTAGATTTTAAAACGGACACATTGAAAATGGAACATTGAGAACATGGAAATTAATTTTTGACAGTTCATTTTAATTATTTATTCAAATAAACATGTTTGTGCTCTAAAAAGACCAATTCACAGAAAGGTCGCGAATACTTTGTGTCAGTATAATGCTTGTAGTTGAAGATCACGTCTATGCGTCGTTTTTCTTCCAGAATGTAAGAATTTCTATTCTTAGCCACTAAATGACCGCATGAAGCGCCTTTAAGCTCAACATGATGATTCACGATTTGGACCTCCAGAAATGCTGCCTTGACTGTACGGAACCCGCAATTTGAACGTCCAAACATTAGTCATCCGGTCTTCCACGAAAGGGGGGTCCTTGCACCCTGCACGTGCTATCCAGAAGAGACGCGATCTAATTGAAGTATTGAAACGCTTTTGAATTGAACTGATTGAAAAAATTGAACTGAAACGTGTTTTTTGAAAACAGGATTTGCCAATGATGTTTTGTAATTGTGTATTGTAACCTTGTGTTTTACAAAAAATCTTCGTACACATATGCAATAAAAAGTTGAAAAAAAATGTAATATTCTGCCAAGAAAGATCACAGTGCGAACGCATTAAACGACAATATTGCAATTTTGTAGTTGTTTCAAAGCAAGAAATCTCAACATGTTCGTTGTCAGATCTCCCCGGGAAGGCGTTTGTGTGTTGACATGTAATAATGACGTATAAGAATTATTATTATTATTATTATTATTATTATTATTATTATTATTGTTGTTGTTATTGAGCTTGCAAATGGAGAAGAGGGGCAAAAGAGGAACAGAAGTACTACGAGGAAACATGCCACAAATCGCTACATTCACCACAAATTCCTCTTGAATCTGATGGGGATTAAACCCCGGTCCAATCAAATGATGACAAACACACTGATCACTTCACCACGGGTAATAAGTACCCACTCAAAAATAATTCACATTATTGAGTGTATCCCGTATGATGGGTAGGTGAAGCATTTCCCGATGTGGCAGTAATACGGCCAGTAGTCACACAAGTCGCAGAATCAAGGATCGTCATAAAAATTGACATTCCAAGACTAATGATTTTTTAAAGGAACAATTTAAGTATCTTCGTACAGTTACACTACCGAATGGTATTTGGAGAATAAAATATAATGCGGAGCTAGACTATCTAATTAAACACTGACAATTTTTAATCATATTACAACTTTAAGATAAAAATTCTTTCAGTTTATAAAATGAGACGTGATAGATTGGAAAAGAAGTTGAAGTTTTCCTCAGGTACATCAAAGCTGACGAAGTTTTCATCAGGTATACAAGAGTGGTTCTTAGAAACGTAGCCACGTATTAAAATTGTGATCAAATTAATTTTATGTGATCTTTACTGTTGTCACACACGGGCACAAATTTGTGAATTTTGTTACCATTTAAATGTGTTGCTTTAATTTTAAGATCAATTCTTGTGTACCTTTTCTAATGAAAACTCCAATAAAAATTTAAAACTTTGTACACCATAATTTGTGTTTATCACATTAAGTATGTTTTAATTTGATCAATTTTAAAATTTTCAAGCACATACAATTGACGTGAATCACAACACCCTTTGAAAAAGCTGATATTTCAGTACATCTATGAGTTGTGCTTTATTAAATGAAAAGACAACTAAACACAGGATACTGGCTCGCAGTATATAACTTATTATTTACATTAATCTATTCAAATCCAAAATGCCACCTAAAATTATCTAAATGAAACTATACACATTTTCGTGAAGTTAAAATTGAAGAATCGACCGAAAACAGAATCAGTGAAAGGAAAATAAGAGTAAGGGCTTTATCCAAAGAGATGTATGTGACACTAGTGGTTAAGACGAATTAATTTGATATTAATAATAGTAGGATGAAATTATTCAGAAGTAAAATGGAGTGAATCATTAAGTCAAGCAAAGATGGCCGTCTTGTACTGGTAGAAGATTGGCCGTGGCAAATCACAGTGAGAAAAATGGAAGAACATGGAATATGTTGAGTACGAGCGTGTATTCTAATGAAAGAAAAATACGAAATGTTAGAGATGCGGGAAATACTAAATAAATATGAGTAGAAACCCCGTCGAAGAGTATCTGGAGGTACTAAAAGTACACTTTGGAAAATCGTCCTCAAGGTACGAGACAAATGGTGGAAGATCGTGCTAGAAGCCAAAAACCAATCATGGATCAAAGCAAAACAATCGCTAGAGAGTTCTGATAAACATCTTACGCAGAAGTCCGTTGATTCGAGGCCCAATCTCCCCTCCCTTGACAACGATGAGACACGTTTTATAAAGCCTCATCAAAATGTATAACATCACCCCTATTCCCGATATCACTGAACCCCAAAGATAGTCACTGCGATAAAACATCACAGCGGACGGACGCACGTATGACCTCCGTTGATGCACCCGACCCTGCGCGACATACTACGTGCAACGCGCGCATAATAAACAGAATTTTGGTTATGCATTTCATTGAAAATGACAAGACGTGCCGTGACGTCCAGGAAGAGGAACCGCGCGGCGCTGCGCTTCTGTTCGGCGCCCCACCCGTGCACGCTGCTCGCTCTGTCGGCCGCGCTGGTAATTAGCGTGCGTTTGTGATGGATGGACGGCGGGCGGGCGCGCGTGTCCTCCCCCTTCTTCCCCCCCATCCACCCCCTCCCACGTGATCGCCCGCCCCCTCCCCGCTCGGCCCCGGAGTGGCGCTGCGCCGCGCAAACAAATTTGAATAAATTATTCGGACACTCGATGGCACCCGGGCTGTCGTCGCGTCTACGCTCCGGGAATGGATGCAGGGATATTAGCATGGATGAGGGCCGAGTGAACCTCGTCGTCACCTTGTCACAAAGTTTATTTTTGTTTATTTATTTATTTATTTGATGTTTCTTTTGTTGTCGTTTTTGCTTGCATTTTTGTAGGCTTTTGGAGAAAGTAGCATGTGTCGAGTGGAGAAACTTTGTTGAAACCAGATTCGATCATGACATGAAAATAAAAAAAATAAAAATAACATTAATAAAAAGCCAGAATTGAAGTAATTCATATTAGCCATCAGAATTCATAAAGTGGCCTAGTAGTCGCAGTCGCTTCATAGCAATTATTTTTTTTGAATTACTAAATCGGAAACAAGGAATTTTAAAGAGAAGTCTTACATAAGTCGGCTTCTTTATTATTTTGGATCACATTAATTCGCAGTGGCTTAAAAATATGACTTCTCATTATACAATAAAATTATGTGTGATATACTAGCCAATATTATTCGCATTATGTATACTAAATAAGTTATGGTATTTGTAAATTGTTTGGACTGTTTTTAGATTGTGTAAATAGGAGTTGTGATAACAGGAAACGTTGGATATTATCTTTCTTTTGCATCTTTGTGATATGTGTAACATTAAATATAACTTCTCTTTTGAAATAAAAATGTATTCATTCAATAGGCTTTGACCTTCCTGAAAACTTCGAAAGGTTTCCCATAGTCGTACGAAATATAACATTTTATTTCCGTAAATGTAATCAATTCCTAATTTATTTTCCCTCGTAAGTTGACAATTTGGGGAATTGATACACGACATATCGTGAAGAGGCTTTCAGTTAGTCAATCAATTACTCGTTAATAAAATTTGTTTACTTTTATTTTTTATTTCATTATATTTGAAAAATGATGTTGGTGTAATTACACCATAGAGGGGTTGCTCTGTGGTTACACCTTGTATAAGGTCTAACCTTGTCCTATGTTTACATGATGATTTTATTATTCACATCGTCAGGTGTAAAAGCTGTAAAATATTTTGCTGCTACAAAATATTCATTGCAAATTAATAAAACTAGTGGCAACAGCAGCAAAATGCTGCTGATGCACAAAATAGTTTTGCAAAAACTTGCATCGCACGCTGTTCAAACAACAAATAAAAATCTCGCGTAGAACACTAAATAATTTAAATATTTTAACAAAATTAGTCTTAACTAATACTAAAATTTCATATTGTAGTATTTAGTGTAAAGTACAACTGTTCTTTACATACCAATACTTTTAAAAACTGCAGTTTCATAACGCAACATGTGAAAAGCAAATATTTAACATCGTCGTGCTCTTCTTCGGAACCTCACTGTCGCATGACGGCAGCTGTGTGGTAAGCAGTGATGCACAGAGTACGAGAATTCTGCCGGTAGTAAGCGCATAGGAGAAAAGGTGGACGATCATAATAAACTACAATTTTTTTAGTGACAAACGAATGTTTAATTTTTTTCCTGTCCCTGAGTATCTAATGAAACCATTGATACGTCTCCCTTAGGCACAGGCTACTTCGTTTTCTTTACAGTTCTGCGCGCAAACAATATTAATAATATAGATTAACAAAATTGATGCAATTCATACTTTAGAAAAACATTATAAGAAGAAAGATGTCCAATTTACAAATCAACAACTATAAATGTGAAAAATATTGGCAATAATTATTACGATTTTAAAGTAAATTCACGGCCGAACGGAGGGTGAGGGATGATGAGCGAAGGGGCGCCAGCCCTTTCAGTTGGCAACGGCCGGGGAGGAGACCTTACCAGCAACGATGCGGCGCCGATATGATAGTCAAGTAAAGAGTAAAGTTTGTAAAACTATCTTAAGCCAGTAATAAAAATATAACTGTAAGAGTTACTGATATATATATATATATATATATATATATATATATATATATATATATATATATATATACAAAGATTTATTAAATTAGAATTACATATTCATCATTGCCAGCCTAGCATAGCCCAGTGAGCCGCGTTGACAAAACAGTAAATCTCACTTTACCAGATTGTAAACGGTCAAAAAAAAAGGACTAGGTAGAACCATGTTTTAACGCCAAACACATTACCTTTATTTTTGCATGTACGCTATCGGGTAACAATAAGTGAAGCACAACAATTTCAGTTTTTTTTCTGAACTATCAGAAAAAGATGTCAGTAGATAGCATTGTTAGATCCTCTGACTTTATGCCGTTATAAATCTGGAAATTGACTGCTAAAGTCCAATCTTAAAGGAAATCGTATGCATCGCATTCGTGCTTGGGCAAAAGGGTATAAGTCCTGTTACATAATTTTACAAGTGAGCAAAAAGAAATGCATTTAGTGTGAATATTGTTGAATAATTAATTTTCAGATACAGAGATATACGTTGGTAAATAGTATTAAGTTAGTTTAAAGTTATTTTCAAAGAATTCAAGTAAATATTTTTGAAAGAAAAGAAAAGTTACTACACTTAACACAATATTCAATTATTCCGACATGCACCCTTTTACCCAAATACGAGCTCGAATGCATTCACGATACTGAAGTGCTTTGGAAAAGCCCTCAATTTTCGTGTACTTCAGTACATAATTTGGAGAGAAAAATAATACGTAGAAATATGAAAAAATGATATATATTTAATTGAAGAATGGGGAAAAATAGTATTATTCATAAATTATCACGAAAAATAACATAAAGAAATAGGAACATTGTTAACCAGAAGAGATCAGTCATTTATTGATTTGATTAGCAATAACATAGGGATTAAAACACGAGAAGGACTACGTGACAAGAATAGAAACAAGATATATTGAAAAAAAGAACGAGGTAGAACATTTTGGAATTTTACAACACTTCGTGTCAGGACCTGGTAGCGATAGGATGTAGGATTGTGTACTCTGAATTTATAGTTTCTTGAGACTGGCGCGTAATAGAATCGAGATGTACAAACTGTAATCCGTCATCTTTGATGATGAATTTGAGATTGGAACTCGGTGTAAGAATTATATAGTTAAATTTTAGTAATATCGGGATTTTGAGTAGTATCGGGATCGTAGGAAGTTTTCTGAGACTAGCTAATTAACAAAGTGTGGATTGAAGCGG
>JAHLJT010009355.1:20285198-20310202 GCA_031308135.1 Acheta domesticus | reverse complement strand
GTTTGCGCCGTTCCTGCCCCGCTCCACGGTTGGACTGGCACCGACCCTACGACCCGGCGTGCGATGTTTCCCCTCCAGTATCTGTCCCCAGCCGGCCATTTAGGGACAAGATCTCATCTCTCAGTGGTCTCCCGAATGTGTGCCGTCATTACGTTTGATGAATTTTCCTCTCTAGGTATCTTCCCTAACAATTACGGTATAATATTATTCTTACAATTTTTTTTCTTTTTTTCTTTTTTCTAATAAATATAAAACAGAAAACTACGAAACTTAATGAAAGAAAACTTTATTTTTAAGAAAATATAAATAAACTATTAAATTACTGTTTATTTATATTTAGCTGTCGAGTTCAAATATAAGATAAAAGGTTGAAATTTGGGAAACTGTAGAGAATTTTTAGGGCTACAATTTGTACTTGTATTTTCAAGATCTGTCTCAGAACATGAAATATTCTTAAAATGAGGAAAGAAAGTATTTTTTTTCTATTTTCCCTTCATTTTTGTTGATTGTAAGGGTCAAAATCTGACTCAAACGCCTGAAAAAAAATCTCGAAACATCGTTATCATCTATAAACAAACCAAGGATAATTAAAGTCAATATTCTTAGCGTAATGTAGTTAAAAAATGAAACACTAATATAAGCCTCTAAAAATACATTTTTTTCGTTCGTACGAAGTCATTTGATTCAATCCTGCGAAAAAACTGTTTTTTTTTACACTTCAATCACTAATTTCAACACAAAGAATTTTATCCCCGGGGCAGTTTTTCATATCTTAGTCCCGCTACCCCTTTTCATGAACAAATTTATCATTCGAAATGCAAGGACTTTATCATCCTTCCAGTGCGAAGTGAAAATGTGATTCGTTTACGAGGAGTGAAATCTGATAATCGATGACATTTATTTACTTAAGTTGATTAATGTAAAGTGCCAAGACTGAAAGTACCTAGGTTTGTTCTCCACCTTACCACTTAATTTCAACTTTCGGGACGTAGGGGATTATCGCAGAACAAATGTTAGCAGGTCGATGTTATGAATTTTCCACAAGACAAATCTAAAATATGGACTATCTGTCGTGCTTTCTTCGGTACGAGTGTAGATCGAGTATGTATTCATTGATAAATTCTCTATCTGTGGGAAGCTACCTATTAAAAGCCTCCACAAAGTCCCCTTGTACGGATAACGGTATAGTAAACAATCCGTACTATCCATGCATAAGAGCCTTTGAATTAGATAGCGGTCGTCCGAGAATGACGCGAAATACCTTGAGATATTCCATTTCATTGACACCCCCCCCGTGCGCCAAGAAAGAAAAACCGAAGTATAACTAGAATTTGATATGTGGTCCATAAGCCCTTCTAAGTTCTTCCTGTCCTGATGTACCAGGAGTCTAATAACCCTAGGCGCACTGCTTTCCTGTACTCACAACGCGCGTAAAGGAAAGGTAAGGGAGTGAAGCGTCGGCGATCGCGGAGCGATGCGCGGCGCGGCGCGGTGCGGCGTCGGTTGTTAAGGGGCGCCGCTCGATCCCTCGCACATGGCTCCCCCGCGTCCGCATGTTCAGGGGATGAAGCGCCGATTTAAAGTACTGGGCTGAGCCTTTTAGTCGCTGGCGGGACCGGGCGGGAGCGGGGAGGGGCGCGCCCAAATCCCTCCTCCGGTGGGCTGGCTCTTTTCAGAACAGAGCGCGCGCCCGCCCCGCCCGCTCGCTTGCTCCACAAAGACGCGTGCGACATAGCGCGCGGCGGGCGCGGGAGGGGGTGTGGGCGGGGGGCGGTAAGCTCCTTGTAATTGCTACCCAGGCAGCGCGTTTCCACCCCACCCCCCGCTCCCCTCCCCCACCCCACCCCCAGCGCCGCCCACGTCCTCCGCTTCGACCTCCCCAGCCAGCTGCCATGGGATGCTCCCGATGTTGCACTGGGACAGTAAGCTGAAACGGAACGTCTTGCGAGTTTAAACCTATCTTATTTCTCTCCCCGACCCCAACAAAATATGAATGTTATTTTTGTTTTCACATATTCTGTTTCGCTCAGAACACCTAATATGAACTACAGGACATAAGACTTAATTGGCTGTTACAAAAACTAGAGGACTTATTTTGGGAACTGAATTAGTAAATAATATGATTCTGTTTCTTTATGGTCAGAAAATAAACGAATCTTGACAAGAAAAAAATTATCGTCCCTGAACTTTCTTGCCCTGTTGAACGTGAAACCGTTCTCATTCCGTTAGATTTTAACGGATCACAGGAGAAATGTCTACGCACATTGATTATTTTCTCATGAAAGTCTAAAATTTCGGAGGTGGACATTGTGAAAACCTACAAAAGTGTAATACATTGATCGAAAACATCTTAGATTAACAATTACGAGGTTTAAGATAAAACTGTTAGAAAGTTATGATTTTGGTGAAAATTGATAACCGTAAAACAGTATTTGGGTTGAATATCAAACTCTACCATTGACTTTTTTTTTTTCATCGTTTGACATTTTTTAACTTTTCTCAATATTTTACCTAGGATTTTAAAAAAATCCATGCAAAGCCTTCTATGAAAATCCATGCGTTTGAATATATATATTATTATTGTTTGGCGGCGCTGAAGCAGAGGGGGTGGGTAGAGCAGAGTGGTGGAATGTAAGGTTGTATTTACTTTCCTCTTCGTTAGATGTGAAAATGCTTGGCTCACAGGGGTAGCCAATATCTATCAGCCAGTGTTGGGAGCTTCTCCTTATATTTCTTTCTCACACACCTTCATTGACTATTGAAGGGCAACCAGAGGCGTATCTAGGTATTCAGGCGCCATGGCAAGCATAGAATTTGCGCCATGGCAAGCATAGAATTTGCGCCCCTGTAGGGATTCTTGAAATCAAGTTGTTGTAATTTCCTTTAACGTGTATACTGTAAATAGCGCCCCTTGTGAGTGGCGCCCATGGCACGTGCCATGCCTGCCATACCGTAGATACGCCACTGAGGGCAACAAAATATGTTTATGTATACCATGCAATCACAGCCAGGAATGTTATATAACAAGTGAATAACATCGTCATCATGTTTTACCTCGAAGTTTCTTTAACTGAAATAGGAACAAAAGTGCTGATTGTACTTGAAAATGTCGATCGAGACGTATCCCCCTTCACAGATGCTCATTGTAACGACATTGTGAGCGCAACTGAAGTTGTCATTGCAATTATCCGCAAAATGCTACTTTTTAGAACAGCACGTAGGCGAACCAAAGCAGAAGAAAGAGGGCGCGGTGGAGATGAGGCACGATCCATCCCCTTTAAGCGGCAGTCGCCCGTCCACCCGCCCCCCCCCCCGCTTCCTCCCTCCGCCGCTCCGCCTTGTTACGCCTACTTGTTGAAGCGATCCCGGAGATATGCGCGCGGCTGAAGATCCTGCCCGCTCGCTTCCCTTCCCTCCGCCACTGTCGCCACGCCGCCGCCGCCGCCGCCCCCCGGTCGTTTTCCATGCCTCCTGCCACCGCTAACCGCTGCGTACTAGGAATGCCACATCGCCAACAAAGCATCGATGTTTCTAAATATCGATGTTAAATTAAAACATCGATGTTAATTGATTGATTTGTGATTCCGGGCGTCAACTAAGTGCTAGGCCTAACGGCGCCATTGCAGTTCGGCCATTTTCACGAGAAGTAAAGGCAGATATTTTCTTTTAAAGAACAGTCCAAATAAAAGTTTACAAGCTGAGTTCACTTCACAAAAGAAGAAGCGTCGATTACATCAATATCAGATCCAACAACTTGTACAATCAGAAGTGGTTTTGATAAATTTTTACGTCATTTTTCTTTGTTTTTAGGGCATTTCAAAAATATCTTAAGAGCATTTTATTTATCATTTTTGGCAATGTTTTAGGTCATCAAAATCCGCACTCTAGTCATTAGTCTCGTAAAGTGTAGCACATGGAACTGCTTTTCCTTGGGAGCTGGCGGTGATCTTCCCTGCTGGATGGCGAGATCCAGCGCCGACCTAGAACCTATTGGCTTGCTGGTTTTTCTCCAACCAGATATCTCCCATCAGCGGGGCACCGCCCAAGCCGAGACAAGCTCTAAGCTCCCGACCGGTCTCCCAAACGTGTGTGGAAGTGTACCTGCATGTAGAGTCAGTGTGAGAGGAGGGATAGGAAAAGAAAGAGGAAGGAATATCGCGCGCAGTTCGTGACCCTTTTTTAGCGTACTGCTTGGGCATTCACCTACTGTTGACCGAGAAATCAATCAAACTACCGATCAGAGCAGCCGGCCATAAAGAATTCTCTTCCAGACGTGGCTAAATTCGATCTAAACCGTGTGTTGAAAATCCTCCCGTCGTCGGAACCGGAATACTAGGATCTCACGATCATAGGCATGCAGTGGACATCAGTTGATGCACTGAGCCATCTAAGCCATTCCCGCTTACGTACTGCCCATCGCCAACCCCTGTAGACTATAGTGACCTATCGTTCGTCGCCATCAGTCCCCACAGGTAGTCCCCATTGCCTATCCTCGTCGCACAGTATTTTAGACGCCACCATCCCGACCGTCACCAAACTGCGATTTTCTTAACTGTGCCCTGACAGGAATCAGCTCTTTCGTTGCCATCCAATCGGGAGCTTATGTCGCCAGAGCGACGTCACTATGGTGTTACATCTCCTTCAGCAAAATTTGTCGCCACTGCCTTGCCATGCTCTCGTTTGACCTAACCGCGACGTCATCCTAACGCACACATTCAGGTGCTTGTCCACCTCCCGTTACTACTCGTTGCCACCCGTCATCACCTGTTGCTTTTCGTCACGTTGCTTGTCTGTCATTCAGAAGCCATTCCTCAACTTCCACCTTTATCCGTCTTCACCTGTCACCACCGCTAAAGTATGCCGTCGCCTGCTCACCGTGTTGCGATCTCTGCCTTTCGCTTCTGGCAAGTCGCCTGCTGTAATTTGCTTTCTCCCACCGCCAGCGGCCTCCTGCCCTCTACCTCAGGCTTGCACAAGGCCCCAGCAACGCGCTCCACGAGGACATGGCAGCCCTTCCACGCCCCACCGGCTTCCTGTGAATTACGTTGCACTAAAACTTAATATAACGGCTGTAGTTTCTCGAGAGGACGGTTTTGTATGTATACTATTATTTCAGAATAAATTGAGCGACAACTTCCACACATTTCACGGTCAATCTTTACTGTTGCAACTGATTTGAAAATAATTGTAATATAAATTACAAGAACAGAAATTTTAACAATTTCTCATTGTATAATAATACACACTTCATAAATTTAGTTCAGAAAAATTAGATTGTAATACTCTTGACCATACTTTTTGAAATGTTTATTTTACTTGTTGCTGTTCTCTACAATTACTTGTACCATTACTTGTATTATTACTACAATTAGAATACATTT
This sequence comes from Acheta domesticus, assembly GCA_031308135.1. Lineage (NCBI taxonomy): Eukaryota > Metazoa > Arthropoda > Insecta > Orthoptera > Gryllidae > Acheta > Acheta domesticus. The sequence continues at coordinate 20,304,821 of JAHLJT010009355.1, read as the reverse complement.
GCTAGTTTATATGCCTTATTGTTATTGTTGTTGTTATTATTATTTTTATTATTATTATTATTGGTATTAGTTCTATGTTACTGAGAGACTGTGTATATTTATGTTTTTGTAATAGCTGCCACCGGTTATGCCCAATTGCAGTTTAAATAAATCTATCTATCTATCTATCTACTTTTACTCCGACACCATCTTCTGACATGCGAGACATTTTGTTGCTTTTATTCTCTCCGTGAATAAAATTCGTGCTCGCACTTAGCCTTGAACCGACGATTCTGATCAGTAAAGTGAAGGGACAGCTCGGCCGTCGGGAATTCTGCCAACTTCGTGGTTCTCATGGGGCGCCATGGGGCGCGGGGCGCGGGCTTCCCGGCGCCCCAAGAAGGGGCTCAAATGGGGCGCTTGTGCACCTCTGCTCTACCCTCCTCCACCTCCTCCGCGAACGAGCTTCCGCCTGCGACTGTCTTCCGCACCTTCTCCCCCCGCTGCGAAGACAGCTACGTCCGCCATCTACCTCCAGCCTGCTCGCGGGCTTTCCGGCTGCTCATCGAACACACCCATTCATGCAGTCGCAAAACTGTCCAACATCACAGTTGCTGTCACCGGAACGAAAGCCGTTGACAGGCTCTAACCGTGGTGGAAGATGTGGCTGAGCTACTCCAGCGCACCTATTTTTATCATTCTGCGCCTCAGTTTGGCGTCACGATTTTTTTTCTTTAAATTTCTTGTGAGAAGTAGAGGGATACACTTATTGAAATGGTATAATTCCGATTTTCACTGTTAACTCAGAATTTTAGAAAGTTGCAAAAGTTGGAAATTTGGTCCCCTCATACATTGTAAATTATAGGTGATAAAAGGTAGTATAATAGGTAAAGTAAAGTATAGCACTCAAAAGTAAATTGATTTTGTTCACTCGTGGATACACTTTTTATTTCCTCTTTTGTATCATACATTATTATTTATTTGTACAAAATTCTCTCGGTTTTTGTTTCGGTAGTAAATCTCTCTCTCACGCCAGCGAATCACTGTGAAAAACAACGTATTTTACAATTACATTTAACTGCACTGTTGTATAATAAATTATCATAATACACTGTTGAAATATCAGAATAACAGTTAACCTTTTGAGAGCCATGTCCGAGAAACTGTTTGGCCAGGCTTGTTTATAATGTGTAACAATGCAGTCGCTCGTGGATAAGTTCTGACTTTAAGTTCTTTGAAGGTCAATAATTTTCTGGCAGACACACATATAACAACTTTTATCAATCAATTTTATAATATTATCAATTTTATAATAAATAAAAATTGATTAATAAAAGTTGTTATATGTGTGTCTGCCTGAAACTTATTGGACCTTCAAAGAACTTAAAATCATTTTTTAAAAGGCAATCTTCGAATAATTAATTGGAATTACTCTGTGCACAGACAATCTCTGACGCATATTCTCGAAGCACGAAGTCCGCCAACTGCGACTTCCCAAGCCCTTAGCTACCCCACTGAACGTCCCGGTGTCACGGCCCACAACAAGCTCGCATTTAGACAAATGATTGAATGCGCCGACGAATAAAATGGAGCATGTCTTTTACTTGAGCCCTCGCTTGACCGATTCTGATGATTGAACTAACGGCAATTACGGGACTTTCACATTTGGTCGCCAGATCCATCTTGTCAATGCACGGTCGTAGGTCAACTGCCAAGCCAACCGTATCGTCCATGTATCTAATATTGTTTGGACACTCCTGCAATCTTGTGGAGCGCATATCCGACGCAATTGCTGTTGGTAGATTTACGCGCGTCGCAGCTGGAAGCTTGATTACGCGTCGTGTCTGGGATCTCCAAATGAACAGTGTTGTTTTCTGCCAAGGTCGCGCATAAATTATTTAGGTTTGTGTATTTTATTTACGTGATTTATGTGAAGATAATGAGATGCGACTACCCTATTTTCAGGCTATCATTAACGATGCATTTACATGCGTTGTTTAGACCACGAGTATGCGCTGGAATGCCTCAAACAAGAGAAGATATAAACAACTAACGCAGCAAAACGAAATGTAAATGGAACAATTTAAAATTCAAAATGATTTGAATCTGCGTATAGTACACATTTGTTATGTCGACTAAGTTATTAAAATTATAAAAAATATATACATACATTATTTAAATCATTTATTTTATTAGACATTACATTTGAAGATCATCATTCATATCATTCATCAAAGACAAAGCATTCCTTTTTCATATTCCTTTATAGTTCTAGGAACAGTAAGAATAACAATGAAAATAACTTGTCCTCATATCTATATAAATATACATTTTTAAAAGGACATTTATAATAGTTACATTATATTTAAAATGCTGGGAGCTACAAGTTTTAAATGAGTTCCTAATAGGACTTTCACATCACTTTACACTGTTCACTTGCATTAAAATTCACTCATACATTTTCATAAAATTTATAAATCATTGTGTTTCGGCCCTGGACACTCCACAGATGTATATTTTTTCTTTGTTGTGTATACGTATATTGTAATTTGTTTAATTGATTGAAATTTTGATTTCTTGACAGACATACTTTACGCAGAACAAGGAAAAATAAGAAAAAAGTTTGTAGCAAATACCTGCAAGAATGTTCAGCGTCGTCAACAGTTAATAAATATGTTTATTCTTCGCGAACGTAGATACTTAATATGTATTTTAAAATGATTTACGGGACATTTACCTGAAGGACTGGATCGGTATAAATACAACGCTTCAAAGTCCACTGCAAAAAGCTTCTGAATTCTCACTAAATTTACGTACGTGAATATGCACCTTTAACCGAATAAAGCGGATTGAATATATTTAAGACGTGATATAATTTCACACTACTCGTAAAACCTAGATGAAAAGGCATATTTCTGGAGACAACACACAGCTAGTTTTATAAATTATGGAGAGTAACACACATTTAAAATTTTCTAAAGTCGTTTTTTGTTGTTGTAAATGTTCATGATTGATAAGTTCACTTCTTGTGTTTGATTCTTTGTTAATACTATTACTATTTAAAGTGCAATAAATTTAAACGTCTCTTCATCACAAATATGAGTTTTTCTGTTTGGTGAAATTAATCGTAATTATACAACGTGTTTACATAAATTATAAATATATGTATGTACAAATTAAATAAATTTCAATGATTTCTGTATTTAATATTGCTGTTTCGTCAAAGCTTCATACTTCTCTTTTATGCAGTTAATCCAGACTTCCATCAACGAAAAGAGGAGGTTGAAAACCTTTTGAGTTTATGTAAATAGGGCATCACAAATGACACAGAATATTGAAGATCCTGCACCGTTGCATACTAACCAGATGAACAGGTAAATGTATATTCTAATTCACTATTCAACAATATCAGAGAGGAATATTTGTATTAATTTATATGGAATTATAATTTGTAAATATAAAAGAGTAGAAATTCAAAGTGATCGAATGAATGACAATCGCTGACGTTTGGCTAGCCTGTCCGGCGCGTGTTTTGACAACCGTATCTTGTTTCAAAGCAGCCGCACAGCGCGCTGACACTGAAAGCCGTTCGCCTCCATTTAAAGAGACCCCCGCTAATTTTTCCGTGTATGTAAATATTACGCTACCCGCTCTCCCTCGAAATGCGGCAGTCGCTGCGTGTTGTGAGGAAACGCGCCTGTATATCTTGTTTAGTTATTTATACGGCCGTTTATGGGACACGTTTATCTCCGAGGCGGTTTACGATTATAACCCCCCTACAGTGGCGGAGGGGACACATCAACAACTTTTCCCCCGTTTCTGGACCATCAGCAACTCGGTTATCTAAAGGGGCGACTTGCATTTTAAACGCGGAGTGATGACCAGACGGGCGATGACCGCGGGGAGGATGGCCGCTCGCGCTGTTGACGCTCACCGCCAAGTTCTGGGCGGAGGTGACGGTCGGGGCCGGGCTTTGGTATTGCGGGGCCCTCGAGCATAAGATTGTGGCCCCCTCGTAAACATAGCTTCATCTTGTATTAAGATGATTTTATTAATAAAATATTTTCTTCACAAATACAAATGAAACTAATAATTTTACTTTTTAATACAATATATATGCAAAATTTGCAGAATTTGCAGAAAATAAATGTACAAGCCTAGAGGCAATAATACTTATCTTTTAAAAAATTAAAAAAAACTTAACCGTACTTTATAAGTGATGAATGAAAAATACGAAAACGATCTTCAACAAACAACTCTGATATTCACAAAACAATGGCTATTTATCAGTAAAACAGTGCCTAAACAAATATTATAACGTTACTTGGCCAGTGAATATGAGTTGAAAGTAAAAAATATTTAGCTTATTAATTTTTTTATGGAAGATTATTTCGAACAATTAATATAATATAAATACAATTTTGCAATATATATATATATATAATATATATATATATATATATATATATATATATTAATACATTTTATGTTACAAAATACATTATGCATATTTGTCCAAAGGGACCCCTCTTTCATGGGGACCCCAAGCAACTGCTTGTTATGCTTGCAGGTAAATCCGCCGGTAAAAATGTTGACGGTGGAGGAAAGTTTAGTCTGCGAGGCTGAAGAAATGAATCAAAGGCCTCAAATGTTTGTTGTGGCAGACTAAAATGAAATGTAAGTGCTTTTGTGTTGAGGCAGCAAAAATATTGTGAAGTAGCGTAGTGATGAGTGAATTGTTCGAAATAATCTTCCACAAAAAAATTTAAGCTAGATATTTTTTAACTTTCAACCCATATTCCTGGCCAAGTCACGTGATCATGTTGTTTTTAGGCACTGGTTTTCTGGTAAATAGACACTTTTTTGTTAATATCAGAGTTGTTTGTTGAAGATCGTTTCGTATTTTTCATTCATCACTTATAATTACGTTAAAGTTTTTAAATTTTTTAAACGATAAGTATTATTGCCCTAGACTTGTAGATTTATTTTCTGCAAATTCTGCAAATTTCCAAAGCACTGATGATACTATTAAGACATTATTAATCGTACCAAGATCTTAATTATCGATGAAATAACAGATAATGGAATACCATTTCTTGATATATTATATGTACTAATTATTTACTATCTAAATTAGGCATTATCAATATTAAACAAGCTAGTAAAGGTCCTCAGTGTTTTTGAAATAAAAAGCAAACTCCCTTGCGATAAAACCGCGCGAATAAATTCGTCACTCGCAACATTGGAAGTGCTTGAATCTTATTCGTCCCTATTTCTCGAGTAGAACAGCCATAGGAAAACATTTAAATTGAAATTGCACATCAAAAAGACTGTCCCATTTAGATTGTAGCGTTGGGCTTGGATATTCTGTATAACTGCAGAATTCAAAGAGCCTGGAAGTATATGCTTCAGTCATGCTTTTTACAAGTACCTTTACTGTTAGTGGAAAAAAGTTATATTTCTACATATGTATACACTTAATAATTCTTTAATAAATTCGACACACTTTTTACAACCTCCTTTGCAAACAAGACATACAAATTACTTTGCCATTTCCCAGTTCGCGAATCGCCCCTATCTCCCGCGCGCGAGGACGCTCAAACGGCAGCCGTTAAAGGAACACAATCCACGGCCTGTGGACCGCCAGAGAGAACTCCGACTGCATGCCTAGTTGCCACTCCGGTTTACGCCGCTATAAGCGCCTGGCGTGGAAATGGCTTGATAGGCGTTCGTTTATTGAACCAGAGGCGCAGAATTGTTTTTTTTATTTCCTTGCCATCTACATCTGCACTACGGTTTTCGCTTTGAAATGTTGTAATGTTTGACATTTAATAAGGAAACAAGTGGAGGATTTCGTCGAAATACAAGTTGCAGTTACATATTACTCGCTCCTATTTTTGGATTTTAAATTAATGAAAGTGACAGAATAAATGTGAATGAGTGGTTATTGTGCTTGTACACTTTTTACATATCTAATTAATTATAAATATGTCGATATAAGTATAATATTTTGGACCCCCTTGTTCTACTAGATTACAGAAATAGAGATTTTTCGTACAAATGAAATTTGTTCACCATAATTTGTTATTTATTAACATAATGTTAAATATTAGTTTTCGGGCAGTTTTGAGTGAAATATGGGCAATTTTTAAATCACGATTTCCTGAAAAGTGACTAAACTTTTTGCAAATGGAGCAAAAAGCTCTAAATAATAAGACACTAACGTCATTTTCATGCATTCTTTTTGATTTAAACATAATTACACAACTGTATTGTTTTGACTATCTCCCAAGTCGATAACATTTACATTTTGCATTGTTTTTATACATTATTGCATTTGTGAATACAATAACTTTCTCCAAAAGACTTCAAAGTTTTATGAAAATTCGACCTGGTTTTTTCTCTCCTATAATGTTCTTAAAGTTGTTTTTTAAATTTTATTATTAGGGGACCGATAAAGTGAAAGAACATTAAAGTGAACAGATTCAAAGCTGCATACTACAATACAGTCCGCTTGTGCACTAAAAATCAGTTTTCGTTGTATTACTAGTTTCATAAAATTGCGTCTGATAACCGCAATACAATTACAAATAGTTCTACCTAATGACTGAGGGCCGTGTGAGATGGGATTTGGGGGTAAGTGAGCCCAAGTAGGTGGATACAATGTTGTATATTTGAAATCCACGCAATGCATAAGTGTTTCATTTGTTTTCGTGACGTGGGGCATTTCGAGTCCCTCCTGTAGTACAACTGTACTCTCATCCTTGCACAATCTCTTGATCTGACAGACATCTGTGTTCAGCCTGCGTGCCTGCCTGCCTGCCAAGTTGCCTGTCAGGCAACACCGTGTGTGTAAATGAGGAACTGGATCCCTACACCCAGGACAACAGTGGAAGCATCGAGGTGGAGACAAAGGTGTACTATGGGCAAATATGTAAACGTACGGGGCCAAGATAGTCCTAAGCGAAGATCGGGGAACGCGAAAATGTTCTTCACTGGAAATGTCCGCAGATGAGCTCTAGGTACCCCGAGAGGCCCTGACAAGTCTTCTAGGTATTGTTAGGCTGCTGCTGGAAAGGGGAAGTATAAAATCAGAAAGCTAGCCCAGATTCAGAGAATAGGAAACTAGTAAGAGAAGGTTGTGCCATTCTGTAGCACCACCGGCTACTTTTGCATACTGCTTACATATTTTACAGACAAAGTAATTATAATGCTGCAGCAAAAAAACGCAGGTTTTCTACAGGGAACTCGTTTTGTGGGCCCATGATAGGGGACAATTCTTTGTTCAAATGTAGTAAATAACGCCCCTCTAACACGCTTTGTAGTCAAAGTCCATGTTTTGGGTCCTTGATACAGAGAAATCGGTTTATGGCAAAACGTTTGTCTGTTCGTACGTCCTTGAACAACAGGCAAACAGGTTTTCATTGGCGCATGTTTCATTTTCGGGAAACCCCTCAGTTTTCGAGAGTTGCAAAAGAACAATATTGATAACAGATATTTTGCCTTTATGAAATCTGTTATACAAATACTTCTTTGTATAAGGGTATGTATAAGTCTTTGAAAATACGAGAAGTTTTCACATAGTTTTTTTACTTGAAGTAAATAGTTACTATTGAAATAGATACATGAAAAATAAACTTTTTTGTCACAATGTTTGTGTCGCTGTTCCTTATGATATTGCCAGTGCTAATCCATGTGGGGAACAAAAGGAAATTTGTTCCAGGAGCTTTGAACCTCGCCTAAGTAATAGAAATGTGCAATTGGCAATTGGAATTCAACTAATGGCTGAGTCTCCGATTTGAGACGCAACGAAGGCAGTGGCATCTCATACTCACAGATCTATTCATTCCATCTTTGCTTCTTTGATTAATTGCAATCATTATAACATCAACATATCTATGCATGCCCAGGGCCATCAAATAAAGAGAGAAGAGTTTTGGAGAACTATATACGTAAATTTGAGGTAATTAGCGAGTGAAAATTAACACTGAATGTATTATTACGTATTATGATATATTAGATTATACATCATAATATATTATACTATACATACATTACATATCATGATATATTTTCATTATATACTATCAGGAATCGCATTTATATGGACTAAATTATATGAAATATATAAATTATACTGTATATGTAGTTATTTTTATCAAAATATATAGATAAATATGGACTTAATATGATAAAAACTGACTGTGGTAAATATTACAATTTAACTCTACAAAAAATATAAAGGATGTGCATACTTTTCATTCATGGCTGTGTTTTGTAATATGAGCTTCACATAAAACAATTTTTATTGTCTGTTAATATAACACTGAACTATAAAAATTTCCTTGAAATGCTCGAAGGTTAACCTTCTTCTATTGTCTCTAAGAACAGATTTAAACTGACTAAAACTGCGGTCAACGTCACAAGAAGTAATTGGAGCATATCTCATTTTCAGTGCCTGCGGGGATAAGTCCCAGTTAATTTTTTGTGTAGAATAACCACTCAACGCTGCGACAACCTTTCGTAATTTTTCACGTTCAGGGTTTTGGAAAGTACTGGTCCCATCTTAGTTTTCACTGCATCTGCAACTTCACCTCGACCACGATTCAGTTGTTCACACAGTCCTATTTACGATTTCAAAGCTTTCACAAAGTGAAAGGTTCATTTATTGAGACTTTTGAGGGTTTTTGTGATGCATGACAATGTATATGACAAAGTCATTCTTCATACTTGTGTCACAGGCAACTGTTTTCGAGTATCATTGAGACTGCATCTTTAAATCCAATGCAAGAAGAACATTATTTCATGGAGTCTATATGTTCGGCATAATATTCAACTGCTAGCAACCAGTCCCCATATAGTTAGAATTTGCTTTGGTGGCAATGGAATTTCAGGATACATTTCTTTCATATTAACGCTTCTGGGAGCTATGAGAAAAATGAGTTTTCACTGATGAAACGAACAAATTTACTAAGATTTGTTCTAGGAGAATTGCTTCAGATAACTTCTGCCACACGATGAAACACGTGCGCCAGACAAGTGAAATGAGTGATTTTAGGGTAAACACAGATAATGCTTGCCAGCTTTTAGCATAAAAGCAATCTTAGGGTTCGCACTGCAATTAACTTGCCAAATTTGATGAATAATGTAATAAATGTAATAAATGTTTCATCACTTAGTTATTATAATTATAATAATGATTATTACTTTATTTTTATTTGAAGCGTAATATTTCCATGTATTAACATAAACTGTCCCCGTTTTCCTAATTTAGCTCACACAGCAATTGCTATTTTAGTATAAACATCACCTCATTGTGGCCGTTGTCTTCCTGCAAGACTAGTCCGAGCGTTCCCCTCGTACAGAGAGCAACGGTGCTCTGCTTTCAAGGTCGAATATTTCGCTCGGTGGATCGCGGCGAGCACAGCCAGCGGATTTTCTGGGAACTGCCGCGATGCTCGAGCAAAATCGTCTCGTGCAGGACTCTAGTGTGGATATTGAAAGCAGGTGCGTTTCCCTTGACGTCGAGGTCTCAGGCATCTAAAGAAATCCATAGTTCCTTGCTCCCTCGCGCCCCTGTTCACCACGTGGGACACGGAGGTCCCCTCGGAGCGGGCCTCAAGCCCGGAAAGTGGTTTCTATTCTTCACAAATTAAAACATTAACAGTTTCTTACCTTGCTTTCCCATGTAATTTCTCCTTAAATTAAAACTTCTAATGTTTAAGTAATTTCTGAATGTTTTTTAAGCTCTTTTTTGTTGAGATGTCTTTTCAATATTTAATGAAATTTCACTGTTAAGATTATATACCATATGGACTGATTTTATATGAAGTACGGAAAATATTGGACATAATATATTGAAATACCGTGGCCCACAAAAATATGGGACAGGGCAGTTTTGAATATATCCTTCAATAAAAATTGTATTAATGTTATAAAACACTTAATGATGAAACCAAATTACGAGAATAATCACATGAATAATAGTATTAAAATACTAAGAAAATCTAAAAAATAAAGTCGATATTACATATCACAAAACTATTTGATCCTTTATGTCCGTGAAGTTGCACACCACCAACAAAGCGAAACGATTTAAACAATTACCATTCGTTTGTACCTCGTTTGTACCCTATTGTTTCCACAAAAAACATTCGTTTGTACCAAAGCCACTTAAAAGATAAAACACTTTCAATGTGGTGGTGCCAACTTCACGCTGGCACCGCACCATCGTAAAAAAATTTGAAAACATAGCAGATCGTTTGTACCCGTTTGTACCGATTGTTCCCATAATTTTCGTTTGTACCAGAAAATTGATGAAGATCCAGCCATTTTCAATTCCGCGAGAGGCTTAGGTCAACAATAACTCTACCTAATAAACATGACAGTATATAAATGTGAACCGTTCGTAATTGATTGTACCAGGGATGTACGGATTGTTCCACCTAAATATGCGTTTGTACCAGATATTTACAACATAGAGCGATTTTAAGATCGCGGAGAGGGGCCTCACCAACAATTCAACACAGGGCTTCGCCGTCACCGTCGAAATTAGTTCAACCAATCTCAATCGATTGTACCAGCCAGTACCGGATTGTTTAACCACAATATGCGTTTGTACCACTACAATAATCAACCTACACAATATAAAAGATCGCGGAGCGGAGGTCCGCCAACAATGTATTACAGGGCGTCACCATCACCGTCGAAATTTGTTCAACCAATCTTAATCGATTGTACCAGTCACAGTACCGGATTGTTCCCACCAAAATATGCGTTTGTACCAATACAATAATCACCTACAGCGATATAAAGCGCGCAGCGGAGGTCCGCCAACAATGCATTACAGGGCGTCACCGACACCGTCGAAATTTGTTCAAACAATCTAATCGATTGTACCACACAGTAACCCGATTGTTCCTCCAAAATATGCGTTTGTACCAATACAATAATCACCTACAGCGATATAAGATCGCGCAGCGGAGGTCGCCAACAATGCATTACAGGGCGTCACCGACACCGTCGAAATTTGTTCAACCAATCTTAATCGATTGTACCAGCACAGTACCGGATTGTTCCACCAAAATATGCGTTGTACCAATACAAATAATCAACCTACAGCGATATAAAGAAATCGCGGAGCGGAGGTCCGCCACATGCATTACAGGGCGTCAACCGACACCGTCGAATTTGTTCAACCATCTTAATCGATGTCCAGCACAGTACCGGGATTGTTGTTCCACCAAAATATGCGTTTGTACCACTACAATAATCACCCTACAGCGATATAAAAATCGCGGAGCGGAGGTCCGCCAACAATGCATTACAGGGCGTCACCGTCACCGTCGAATTTGTACAACCGGTCTTAATCGATTGTACCAGTACAGTACCGGATTGTTCCACCAAAATATGCGTTTGTACCACTACAATAATTCACCCTACAGCGATATAAAATATCGCGGAGCGGAGTCGCCAACAATGCATTACAGGGCGTCACGTCACCGTCGAAATTTGTTCAACCAATCTTAATCGATTGTACCAGCACAGTACCGGATGTTCCACCAAATATGCGTTTGTACCAATACAATAATCAACCTACAGCGATATAAAGATCGCGGAACGGAGGTCCGCAACATGCATTTATGGCGTCCACCGTCACCATCGAATTTGTTCAACCAATCTTAATCGATTGTACCAGCACAGTACCGGATTGTTCCACCAAAATTGCGTTTGTACCATAAAAATCAACCTACAGCGATATAAGATCGCGGAGCGAGGTCCTCCAACAATGCATTATAGGGCGTCACCGTCACCATCGAAATTTGTTCAACCAATCTTATCGATTGTACCAGCACAGTACCGGATTGGTTCCACCAAAATATGCGTTTGTACCAATACAATAATCACCTACAGCGATATAAAGATCGCGGAGCGGAGGTCCGCCAACAATGCATTAAAGGCGTCACCGTCACCGTCGAAATTTTTTTCAACCGGTCTTAATCGATTGTACCACACAGTACCGGATTGTTCCACCAAAATATGCGATTGTACCACTACAATAATCAACCTACAGCGATATAAAATCGCGGAGCGGAGGTCCGCCAACATGCATTACAGGGCGTTCACCGTCACCGTCGAAATCGTTCAACCGGTCTTAATCGATTGTACCAGCACAGTACCGGATTGTTCCACCAAATATGCGTTTGTACCAATACAATAATCAACCTACAGCGATATAAAGATCGCGGAGCGGAGGTCCCGCCAACAATGCATTATAGGGCGTCACCGTCACCATCGAAATTTGTTCAACCAATCTTAATCGATTGTACCAGCACAGTACCTGATTGTTCCACCAAAATATGCGTTTGTACAATACATAATCAACCTACAGCGATATAAAGATCGCGGAGCGGAGGTCCCCAACAATGCATATAGGCGTCACCGTCACCATCGAAATTTGTTTCAACCTCTTAATCGATTGTACCAGCACAGTACCGATTGTTCCACCAAAATATGCGTTTTGTACCAATACAATAATCAACCTACAGCGATATAAAGATCGCGGAGCGAGGTCCGCCACCAATGCTTAAAGGGCGTCACCGTCACCGTCGAAATTTTTTCAACGGTCTTAATCGATTGTACCACACAGTACCGGATTGTTCCACCAAATATGCGTTTGTACCACTACAATAATCAACCTACAGCGATATAAAATCGCGGAGCGGAGGTCGCCAACAATGGGCGTCACCGTCACCGTCGAAATTTGTTCAACCACTTAATCGGTTGTACCAGCACAGTACCGGATTGTTCCACCAAAATATGCGTTTGTACCAGAAAATTAGTCAACCAAAAGCGATATTAAGATCGCGGAGCAGAGGCTCATTAACAATACAACACAGGGCGTCACCGTAACCGACGAAATTTGTTCAACCGGTCTTAATCGATTGTACCAGCACTGTACCGGATTGTTCCACCAAATATATGCGTTTGTACCACTACAATAATCAACCTGCAGCGATATAAAACCGCTCGCGGAGCGGAGGTCCGCCAACAAGGGCGTCACCGTCACCGTCGAAATTTGTTCAACCAATCTTAATCGATTGTACCAGCACTGTACCGGATTGTTCCACCGAAATATGCGTTTGTACCAGAAAATTAGTCAACCAAAAGCGATATTAAGATCGCGGAGCAGAGGCCTCATCAACAAAACAACACAGGGCGTCACCGCTAACGACGAAATTTGTTCAACCGGTCTTAATCGATTGTACCAGCACTGTACCGGATTGTTCCACCAAAATATGCGTTGGTACTACAACAATAGTCAACCTAAAGCGATATAAAGATCGCGGAGCGAGGCCTCGCCTACAATACATTACAGGGCGTCACCGTCACGTCGAAATTTGTTCAACACCGTCTTAATCGATTGTACCAGCATTGTACCGGATTGTTCCACCGAAATATGCGTTTGTACCAGAAAATTAGTCAACCAAAAGCGATATTAAGATCGCGGAGCAGAGGCCTCATCAACAATACAACACAGGGCGTCACCGTCAACGTCGAAATTTGTTCAACCGGTCTTAATCGATTGTACCAGCACTGTACCGGATTGTTCCACCGAAATATGCGTTTGTACCAGAAAATTAGTCAACCAAAAGCGATATTAAATCGCGGAGCAGAGGCCTCATCAACAATACAACACAGGGCGTCACCGTCAACGTCGAAATTTGTTCAACCGGTCTTAATCGATTGTACCAGCACTGTACCGGATTGTTCCACCGAAATATGCGTTTGTACCAGAAAATAGTCAACCAAAGCGATATTCAAATCGCGGAGCAGAGGCCTCATCAACAATACAACACAGGGCGTCACCGTCAACGTCGAAATTTGTTCAACCGGTCTTAATCGATTGTACCAGCACTGTACCGATTGTTCCACCGAAATATGCGTTTGTACCAGAAAATTAGTCAACCAAAGCGATATTAAGATCGCGGAGCAGAGGCCTCATCAACAATACAACACAGGGCGTCACCGTCAACGTCGAAATTTGTTCAACCGGTCTTAATCGATTGTACCAGCACTGTACCGGATTGTTCCACCGAAATATGCGTTTGTACCAGAAAATTAGTCAACCTAAAGCGATATTAAGATCGCGGAGCAGAGGCCTCATCAACAATACAACACAGGGCCACCGTCAACGTCGAAATTTGTTCAACCGGTCTTAATCGATTGTACCAGCACTGTACCGGATTGTTCCACCAAATATGCGTTTGTACCAGAAAATAGTCAACCAAAGCGATATTAAGATCGCGGAGCAGAGGCCTCATCAACAATACAAACAGGGCGTCACCGTCAACGTCGAAATTTGTTCAACCGTCTTAATCGATTGTACCAGCATTGTACCGGATTGTTCCACCGAAATATGCGTTTGTACAGAAAATTAGTCAACCAAAAGCGATATTAAGATCGCGGAGCAGAGGCCTCATCAACAATACAACACAGGGCGTCACCGTCAACGTCGAAATTTGTTCAACCGGTCTTAATCGATTGTACCAGCACAGTACCGGATTGTTCCACCGAAATATGCGTTTGTACCAAACAATAATCAACCTAAGCGATATAAAATCGCGGAGCAGAGGTCCTCATCAACAATACAACACAGGGCGTCACCGTCACCGTCGAAATTTGTTCAACCGGTCTTAATCGATTGTACCAGCACTGTACCGGATTGTTCCACCAAATATTCGTTTGTACCAATACAATTTCAACCTACAGCGATATTAAAGATCGCGGAGCGGAGGTCCGCCAACAATGCATTAAATGGCGTCACCGTCACCGTCGAAATTTTTTCAACCCGTCTTAATCGATTGTACCAGCACAGTACCGGATTGTTCCACCAAAATATGCGTTTGTACCACACAATAATCAACCTACAGCGATATAAATCGCGGAGCAGAGGTCCGCCAACAATGGGGCGTCACCGTCACCGTCGAAATTTGTTCAACCGGTCTTAATCGATTGTACAGCACTGTACCGGATTGTTCCACCAAAATATGCGTTTGTACCAGAAAATTAGTCAACAAAAGCGATATTAAGATCGCGGAGCAGAGGCCTCATCAACAATACAACACAGGGCGTCACCGTCAACGTCGAAATTTGTTCAACGGTCTTAATCGATTGTACCAGCACTGTACCGGATTGTTCCACCGAAATATGCGTTTGTACCAGAAAATATCAACCAAAGCGATATTAAGATCGCGAGCAGAGGCCTCATCAACAATACAACACAGGGCGTCACCGTCAACGTCGAAATTTGTTCAACCGGTCTTAATCGATTGTACCAGCACTGTACCGGATTGTTCCACCGAAATATGCGTTGTACCAGAATTAGTCAACCAAAAGCGATATTAAGATCGCGGAGCAGAGGCCTCATCAACAATACAACACAGGGCGTCACCGTCAACGTCGAAATTTGTTCAACCGGTCTTAATCGATTGTACCAGCACTGTACCGGATTGTTCCACCAAATATGCGTTTGTATCACAACAATAGTCAACCTACAGCGATATAAAGATCGCGGAGCGGAGGCCTCATCAACAATACATTACAGGGCGTCACCGTCAACCGTCGAAATTTGTTCAACCAATCTTAATCGATTGTACCAGCACAGTACCGGATTGTTCCACAAAATATGCGTTTGTACCAGAAAATTAGTCAACCAAAGCGATATTAAGATCGCGGAGCAGAGGCCTCATCAACAATACAACACAGGGCGTCACCGTCACGTCGAAATTTGTTCAACCGTTCTTAATCGATTGTACCAGCACTGTACCGGATTGTTCCCCAAAATATGCGTTTGTACCACTACAATATCAACCTGCGCGATATAAAGATCGCGGAGCAGAGGGTCCAACAATACAACACAGGGCGTCACCGTCACCGTCGAATTTGTTCACAATCTTAATCGGTTGTACCAGCACTGTACCGGATTGTTCCACCGAAATATGCGTTTGTACCAGAAAATTAGTCAACCAAAAGCGATATTAAGATCGCGGAGCAGAGGCCTCATCAACAAAACAACACAGGGCGTCACCGCTACGACGAAATTTGTTCAACCGTTCTAATCGATTGTACCAGCACTGTACCGGATTGTTCCACCGAAATATGCGTTGGTACCACAAAATAGTCAACCTACAGCGATATAAGATCGCGGAGCAGAGGTTTCATCGCTCAATACAACAACAGGGCGTCACCGTCATCGTCGAAATTTGTTCAACCGGTCTTATCGATTGTACCAGCATTGTACCGGATTGTTCCACCGAAATATGCGTTTGTACAAGAAAATAGTCAACCAAACGATATTAAGATCGCGGAGCAGAGGCCTCATCAACAATACAACACAGGGCGTCACCGTCAACGTCGAAATTTGACAACCGTGTTAATCGATTGTACCAGCACTGTACCGGATTGTTCCACCAAATATGCGTTTGTACCAGAAAATAGTCAACAAAAGCGATTATTCAAATCGCGGAGCAGAGGCCTCATCAACAATACAACACAGGGCGTCACCGTCAACGTCGAAATTTGTACACCGGTCTTAATCGATTGTACAGCACTGTACCGGATTGTTCCACCGAAATATGCGTTTGTACCAGAAAATTAGTCAACCAAAAGTGATATTAAATCGCGGAGCAGAGGCCTCATCAACAATACAACACAGGGCGTCACCGTCAACGTCGAAATTTGTTCAACCGGTCTTAATCGATTGTACCAGCACTGTACCGGATTGTTCCACCGAAATATGCGTTTTTGTACCACAAAATAGTCAACCAAAACGATTTATAAGATCGCGGAGCAGAGGCTCATCAACAATACAACACAGGGCGTCACCGTCAACGTCGAAATTGTTCAACCGGTCTTAATCGATTGTACCAGCACTGTACCGGATTGTTCCACCAAAATATGCGTTTGTACCAGAAAATTAGTCAACCAAAAGCGATATTAAGATCGCGGAGCAGAGGCCTCATCAACATACAACACAGGGCGTCACCGTCAACGTCGAAATTTGTTCAACCGGTCTTAATCGATTGTACCAGCACTGTACCGGATTGTTCCACCAAAATATGCGTTTGTACCACAACAATAGTCAACCTACAGCGATATAAAGATCGCGGAGCAGAGGCCTCATCAACAATACAACACAGGGCGTCACCGTCAACGTCGAAATTTGTTCAACCGGTCTTAATCGATTGTACCAGCATTGTACCGGATTGTTCCCCGAAATATGCGTTTGTACCAGAAAATTAGTCAGCCAAAAGCGATATTAAGATCGCGGAGCAGAGGCCTCATCAACAATACAACACAGGGCGTCACCGTCAACGTCGAAATTGTTCAACCGGTCTTAATCGATTGTACCAGCACAGTACGGATTGTTCCACCAAATAATGCGTTTGTACCATACAATAGTCAACAACCTACAGCGATATAAAAATCGCGGAGCGGAGGTCCGCCAACAATACATATAGGGCGTCACCGTCACCATCGAATTTGTTCAACCGGTCTTAATCGATTGTACAGCATGTACCGGATTGTTCCACCGAAATATGCGTTTGTACAATACAATAATCAACCTACAGCGATATAAAGATCGCGGAGCGGAGGTCCGCCAACAATGCATAACATGTCGTCACCGTCACCGTCGAAATTTTTTCAACCGGTCTTAATCGATTGTACCAGCACAGTACCGGATTGTTCCACCAAATATTCGTTTGTACCAGAAAATAATAGTCACCAAAGCGATATTAAAATCGCGGAGCAGAGGTCCGCCAACAATGGGGCGTCACCGTCACCGTCGAAATTTGTTCAACCAATCTTAATCGATTGTACCAGCACTGTACCGGATTGTTCCACCAAAATATGCGTTTGTACCACAAATTAGCCAACCACAAGCGATATTAAGATCGCGGAGCAGAGGTTCGCCAACAATACAACCAGGGCGTCACCGTCAACGTCGAAATTTGTTCAACCGGTCTTAATCGATTGTACCAGCACTGTACCGGATTGTTCCACCGAAATATGCGTTGGTACCAGAAAATAGTCAACCAAAAGCGATATAAGATCGCGGAGCAGAGGCTTTCATCAACAATACAACACATGGCGTCACCGTCAACGTCGAAATTTGTTTAACCGTTCTTAATCGATTGTACCAGCATGTACCGGATTGTTCCACCGAAATATGCGTTTGTACCAGAAATTAGTCAAATTAAACGATATTAAGATCGCGGAGCAGAGGCTCATCAACAATACAACACATGTCGTCACCGTCAACGTCGAAATTTGTTTAACCGTTCTTAATCGATTGTGCCAGCACTGTACCGGATTCTTCCACCAAAATATGCGTTTGTACCAGAACAATAGTCAAATTACAACGATATTAATTCGCGGAGCAGAGGCCTCATCAACAATACAACACAGGGCGTCACCGTCACCGTAAAACATTGTTAAATCATTCTTAATTGATTGTACCTGGGCAGTACCGGATTGTTTAACCGAAATATGCGTTTGTACTAGAACATAGTCAATAGTGCGATTTTAGATCGCGGAGAGGAGGCCTGCACCAAACGTAATGCCCAGCATTACGTTTTCCGAACCGACGTATCGTACTCACCAATTTTGTTTCGTTCTTTCTTGGTAAAAGTTATTTTTTTCGTACATTGCTTTCTACAATCTACAAACATCACTTTAGGTTGTTGATTTTCGGACAGTATATTACAGGTTTTGGATGACATCAAACGTTGCGTTTATAAAAATACACATCTCAATAGCTGTGTTGAAAGAAAAGTCCTTTTATTTAATCAATAATTGTAATTAACAACTAATAATACTAAGATAACTTCAGCATAATATAAGTAACAATTATGAAGAAATTCTTACGTTTTGAAAATTTTGAGTTATTTCTATCGGACGACGAATTATCCGGTACATTATTGAAACGGTTAGGCGTTTCCAGTACCTTTTACCTTTTCTATAAATAAACTGTAAACGACTGAATTGCATGAAGGATGTGATGATAGAGACGAGTGTGGAAGTGAGAAGCGGAGGTAAGACAGCGTGTTGTGGGCGCTGGTGCGGTCGGAGGGGGAGGCAAGAGCGGTGACGGATGGTGAGGGGCGGAGACAGGACGGTGGCTGGCGCGGAAGTGGGAGAGACGGGTGTGGCGGTGGGAGATGGGGGGTGGAGAAGGCGACCGCGTGGGCGAGACGGAGGGGAGACAGGAGGTGGCGGAGCTACTGCGGAGCCGAGGGCGGTGGGCGGTGATGAGTCGATTTTAGAAGCGGGGGTGTTGACGGGGCGGGACGGGAGGAAGCGGGGACGGGGGTGCTGGCAGGGGCCAAAGCAATGGCGTGGCAAATGCGGAGGTGAGGAAACGCACGATGGCAACATTATAACACTGCAAGGGCCCCGTTGTTCCGAATATCCGATGGAGTGTGTCCCTAGGTCATAAAAGTGTCAAAGCAACCTCGTCCTCCGCTTCTGTTTATCGTCACAGCGCCCTGCCGCGGCGCACCCGGCCCGGCCGCGCCCAGCCGCGCCCGGCCGCGCCCTGTCGCGGCCGGCCCGGCCACGCAGATAATGTTCTCTTTCTTC
>JAHLJT010009355.1:20078748-20284198 GCA_031308135.1 Acheta domesticus | reverse complement strand
TATTCAGAGAGTGCTTCAGGATGATAGGCATTATTATTATTATTATTATTATTATTATTATTATTATTATTATTATTATTATTATTATTACCACCCTTTGCACTTTAGGTGCTACAGGATTATCCTGCTTAGGGTTACAGGAGGTTAGAACTCCTCTTTTAGCCATTTTTTTTCGATTTATCCTCACTTCCAAGGCCCTCTGTACAGAAGAATGTAACGGGTTTCTCTTAAATGGTCGTATGTTTAGAAGTGAGGTGAAGATGGCGTGGCAAGCGTCATGCTTCAACCGGACATCTTTTTTACCCAATATTTGCTGTTAATAAAGCCAGTAAATATTGGTACTCATTTGGAAAGAAGGCTGAGTGAACCTTAGGATTATTATTTCATGTTTAAAATGTATGGGGAGGTATAGAAAGGAAAGAATACGAAAAATATTAATTATACATGATGATATTTATATTTTACAGTTAACTTGTCAGTTACAGGCAAATTGAAACAATAGTAATAGGTAGTCGGTCCGCATTTTTACTTACCCCCACCCGACCAGAGTACCCTTACTTCCCAAAATTTTAAAACCAAGTTGAATTCTCATCATTGGCAAGTGTGATGATTTCACAATATAACATCTTTTCACAATATAACACCAAATTAACATTGTAAGAACTCAATGGAATCCCCCCCAAGAAAATCCCCAAATAAATTTGCCCCTTAAAACAACCTCTAAAGACAAAAAAAAACAAAAAAAAAAACAACTAAATCTAGGGGGAAAATCCCTAATCAGGCAACACTGACCCTCGGCCGGAGAACTGGGTGGCCAACTTCCATGACCGTGACCTGCAGCTGACAACATTTCAATATACAAAGTAGAGGTGATACAACACATACTTTCTCGCATTATTGGAAACGGTTGCGTAATATTTTAGTATTGCACTTTCTGCCCTACAAACACCTAACTATAACTTGATTTAGACATAAGAGTTATAATTACCAAATATAAAAAATCAAATATCCATTACAACCACCAGCTGTTCACTTATGCCGAACGCATAATTGTTGTCATATGAATCCTCTTGAACTTGTACCTTCGAGTTTTCTACTTTGTGGCACCGAATTCCTTTTGATTTTCCTTCTTTGCCTTGTCGTTCATTTCGTTCATGTAAACCACTGCAAAATGTCCTTTGTTATTGCACCGATTGCAGGACTTCACTGGACATCAATCAGGACGAACGTGTCCTTCTTCACCACAAATATACCACGCATTGTCGGCACCAGGTATATGAGCAGACCGGGTGATCGCCCGGGGCCCCGCAAGTCAAGGGGCCTGATGAAGGGACTGATAGGAAAAAATTAGAAAACTAGTGGTGCTACAGAATGGTAGACTTTCCCGTATTTCTTGTCTATTTCCTTCGATCTCGGCTAGCTATTCGGAATTGCAAGATACTCGTGCCAGCTGCCATCTATCGCCGCCCAAACTACATGTTTTTGACATTTTCTTAATTTTTCGGTTTCCTAATAGTAGAACGGAAACATTAATTTTAACTTATTAAAGAACACAAAAACCTCGTTCTATATGGCAATTTTCCTTTAAAAATTTGTATCTGTTTTCAAGAAAATGGAGTTTAAGCGCTACTAAAAATGCGAAATTTGAGGCTCATTTCCACAGAAAAATTTTGAGTTTTCAAAAAACTTAATTTAAAGTCATTTGAAGTACTTACACTCACAAATACAGTAGTGTTTACAAAGTGCTGGTAATGTGCACATTAAAGATGTGAGAGATCTTTAAAAAAATTACATTTGTGTAATTAAAAAAAAAATAACAAACAAATACCCCCAAATGAACTTAACATCATATTAAAGAGTGCAATTAGCACTATCCGTTCCAAAACTTTGAAGGAAAATTTGAAGTCGTTTATGAGAAAATGGAGTTTGAGCGTTTCTGAAAATGCAGAATTTTGAGCTAGTTTTCACAGAAAACGATTGAGTTTTCATCAAACTTTACTTGAAATTATTTAAAGCACATGTACTTATAAATGTAATAATGTGAAAAAATCACCGATAATGTAAATATTAATGACGTGAGAGGCAAGTCAAAAAATTACATTTTTGCAGTTTTTCAAAAAACAATAGAATAGAGCGATATGAAGTTTGTCATCTCATAGGGTACATTTAGCACTATCCCTATCAAAAATTAAAAGAAAAAATTTGGAGCCGGTTTTGAGAAAATCTTGTTTTTGTATTTTTTTTAAATTGCACATATTACACACAATATTGCGCGAAAAGTACTAACCTTTCAAAAAAATGTATATGACCTTAAATAAAAAACTCACTATGAAAATAAATTTTATTTGAAGGAAAAATCTCTATTTGCTATTTTGTAGTTGGAGAAAGACGCCGAATAAAATTCAAACTTTTGCAATAAACCGTTGCAGAGTTAACAGTGAAAATCGGACTTATGCCACCTTGATAAGTGCATTTTACTCTGTTCTTACAAGAATTTTAAAGAAAAAATTTGGAGCCGTTTTTGAGTAATTTTTGAAAATGTCCGGGGAGCTTCATGTAAAGTACCCCCAAATTTTATAGAAGTGTTTTAAAAATCTCAAAGCTTCGACTCGAACTACATCGACCGGGGAATATCCATTTTGGAAGAAATCGTACGTATGGTTTAGGCGCTAGCAGTGTTCACAGACGGACGGACAGACGGACGTTTTCCTTTCAATTGGTTTTTCGGTATCAAGGACCCACAAAAGAAGAGTTCTGGCTACACCATTTGTTGGGGGATTTTTTTTCCTTAATTTAGCAACTGGATTTATCCACTTTTTCGTTATCACGGCCCGGCAACGAATTTTTTTCTGTCGAAAATTGGCCAGTTTTCGCGCAGCATTACATAACTTTCCCTATACTACGTATATTACTCCGTATACGGTAAAGTAAAAATTGATAAAGAAATTAGAACTCGAGAAAATCGTTGTCGTAATTTTATAAGTAGTCTAAAGTCTAGTATAAGTAGTCGTAAGTTTACAGTAGTCTGATATTTCACAGAATTTTCAATTGTTTACCTTAAATAGTTAATTGTAGTCATTATAACAGGGCTTTCTAACAGGCGGCCCGCGGGCCGCCGGATCTTTTTGTGTGGCCCGCGACTGTTTTGAAAAATTTTGTTATACCAACCAAATACAATACAATTGCACAATTCATCTTATTTTTATTTAATGATATATTAATTTTCTCTTTGTAAGTACATTAATCATTAAGTATGTTGAATAAAAGTCGTATCCAATATATATTTGTTTCAGTATAATCTCAGTAATTAGGGTAATATATATATATATATATATATATATATATATATATATATATATATATTTGTTTCAGTATAATCTCAGTAATTAGGGTAAAAACCATCTTCAATTACAGTGCGGCCCGCGGCTTAACTAGAATTTGTTATGTGGCTCATAAGTCCTTCTAAGTTTGACAGCCTTGACTTATAAGGAAGGACTCTATGAAAAGAAAAATGTCAGACAATCTTGAAAATGTTTACAAAACCAAACTGTCATTGAGAGCTTTTTAATCCTTCAGATTATCTCCTCTTAATATCCGACTGTCCAACTGGAGTATCCGTCTGTCCGTCCGTGTGTGAACACTGCTAGCGCCTAAATCATACGTACGATTTCTTCCAAAACGGATATTCCCCGGTCGATCTAGTTCGAGTCGAAGCTTGAGATTTTTAAAACACTTCTATAAAATTTGGGGGTACTTTACATGAAGCTCCCCGGACATTTTCAAAAATTACTCAAAAACGGCTCCAAATTTTTTCTTTAAATTTCTTGTAAGAACAGAGTAAAATCCACTTATTAAGATATTTTAACACAGTTTTGCAAAATTGGGGTGACGTTAGAATACACACACACACAACACGAAGAAAATATCTTGCAACCCCATTCCGCCATAATCCAATAACATCGCTTTCTTGCGTGTCACATAGGTAATGTTTTTTGCTACCATGCAAAGTTCGAACGCTCAAATCCAACTTTCCCAACGAGGAAGAATGTTCATCTCACTTACAAGTTTATCAAATTCCGGCACTCCCGAGCAGTCCTCCATCTTCTTTTCTTATTATTAACGCCACACGTTTTGTTTTTACTGTTACCTTGTTACCGTCGTCACCAGGGACGAAACCTGGGTGTGACCTGAGATTTGAATACCTCCCACATCCACCTTACTTTCCGATCATACCTCGAGCGATTTTCACATGTATGGGCCATTCAAAGAAGCAATGGGCGGGAAGAATTCGGATAATGAGATATGCCACGCGGTGCGAGTGGTTGCGTCGTCTCCCAGAAACATTCTTTTCTACGGAAATTCAGGCACTTCGGAAGCGCTGGCAGACATGCGTTGAGAGTGGGGGACGCTATGTCAAAAAGTGATCCAGTTTTGTACCATGTGTGTACAATAAATAATATTTTAAAAAATAATTACGGTTTTCATTTGACTTATCGTCGTAGAATAGAGCGTCACTCGCTCACGCACCTCATAGTCGCTTTAAGCGCCATCTATTAACCGCATTAAGTACCACAGCAGCATACGCAAAACAAGGAATAACATCATCGGCGAAGAGGAAAAGTGAGCGAAAGCTGAAGTTAACTGACTGTGGCCAACGAACAATTAAAAGGATTGTGACCAGACAACGTATTCCTATCGTGGCAAAAGTGACGGAAGAACTCATCATTCACTCGAGTAATACTGATTCCACAACACCAGTAGGGCGGGAGCTTCACAAAACTAACATTCATGGAAGGGCTGCCCTTTATTACGGAAACCAACGCAAAGCTGAAAAAGAAGTGGTGTCACGATCATAAAACCTAGAACTAGTGAATGGGAACGAGCACTCGTCATATTAATTATGAGAAGACACGCTGATGGTGTCACCGCCAAGGGTACTGACAGGGGGCGGATTTTGATGACCTAAAACATTGTCAAAAATGACCAAAAATGCTCTTAAAATGACCTACAAATAAAGGAAAATGACGCAAAAAATGATCAAACCACTTCAGATAAACAACTCAAGCTGTTGTATGTGATACTGATGCAATCGAGGCTTCTTCCTTTTGTTCAAGTAAACCCAGCTTGCAACTTTTGGTTTGGACTGTTCTTTAAAAGACAATCTCTGCCTTCATTTATCGCTAAATCGGCAGAACTCACAATAACGCCGATAGGCGTCCTAGGAATCTTAGATTACAGAGTAATGACAACGGCTGACATTGCAATAAAAGAGCGAAGAAATCGAATGCGCTACTCAGGAGTTCTGTGGTGAACATTTGTTGCATCTCGTAAACATTGTTTGAAGCAAGTAGCATTAAAATGATATTAAAATCGATTAAATCAGCGAAAAATGCATTAGAAATGACGTAAAAAGATAAAAAAAATGACTTATTAGTCGAAATTGACAGAAAATGCACAAAAAGACATAAAAATATGTAATTTCGTTTTGTTATATCGTAAAATGAATTTCTATACTAAACGGCATTGTTTAAAAGTGAAAAGAAAAAAAAAGATATTTCATTAAAATCCGCCCCCTAGTAATGACGCAGAATTAACGATACGTTTAGGCAAGTTGTTACGTCGGGACATCGGAAGACATCTTTCCCGATTGGCTTTCACAAGCCATTGTCAAAAATATTTGAATAGTTATATTTATTTGTTTATTTACATTATACATTTAAAAAACAAGACAAGTAATTGAAAAAAAAATTTCGAGAAAGTCGAATTAGAAAATAAAAAATTAGGAAAACCACTCCGTTTCTATCCTCAACTTCATTTTCTTCGGTGGTATTTTTCACTGCATAATATTCAGCGCATATTAACTCATATACATTATAAATGAAGTTAATTGTCATAGAAAAATGACAAGTTCTTGGATCTTCTTGGATGATTGGCCGAGCGGGCGGGCCGGGCCGAGCGGGCGGGCCGGGCCGAGCGGGTGGGCCGGGCCGAGCGGGCGGGCCGGGCCGAGCGGGCGGGCCGGGCCGAGCCTTTTTCGCTGACTCGGTTGCCGCTTGCCGCATCTCCTTAGCTTTTAACCCCGTTCAATTTTTGATAGGCCGCTGCGCGGTCGCGCTCCCCGCTGCAGGCCCTCACTTATTCAGCAGCGCGTTTATGACTGCGCGCCCGCGGCCGTCGAATGCGGGAGCAGCGCTCCGCCACCGCCACCATCGCCACCGCCACCATCACCATCACAACCGCCACCATCACCACCGCCACCATCACCACTACCACCGCTACCATCATTATCATCACTACCAATACCAACATTAACATCGCCACCACCACTACCATCACTACTACTACCATCGCCAGCACCACTACCATCGCCACCACTACGTAAGTGTTCTATTAAACTTTTCTTCCTCACTCCAGAACGTATATTTCCTTCTGGTTGTTGATTTCTGTCCGCCTTCTCATGTCGTCAGTCTGCATGTCATCGAACATTGCCAACCTATGATTTTATTCCAGTAGGCCGTGTCTATAAATATTGTCTTGACGTCAAATATGGACGAAATATAACACGTAATTTCGACTCGTTACATTATAAGGTGCTTCACGCTTTACACAGGTGCTTCAATCGACAGAAAGGTCAGGGACCTGGGTATAGGATTGGGGGCGTGGAAAAATATATATTTTCTTCTTTATTCAACTATGATTTTTATTTTGAAGTTCAAATCTATATTCATGATAATTTCATAGCTTTTGATAAATTTTTCATATCAAAATATCGTGTTCCAATTACTCTCCTAAATTGAAAATACAAGGCATAGTCAACAATAAAGTTAAGCTTTAACTTCACAACCTGTTAGCCATTTGAGTGAATCATACCACGAAAGATTGCGTTTTCATTTTCTTGCATATATCTTGAGCCTGATGTACAACCGTACTCAACATAAGAGTAAGTCGACAATTGTCCAAAACTTGTCTTTTTTCAAAATCTTTAGACGAGAAAACGTACGTAGTAGTTCCTTCACTGTATCTGTCCTTCGCTGTATATGAAGGTAAAATCAGATTTAATAATACAAAATCAAGTGACACTAATTATCTGCAGCGTACAAATTTAAAATAAAAAATAGTCTTTCTGAATAATTATCACTATCTCTGCTTGTTAATTCTACAAAACAGAAACACTCGCGCTACGCAACTTCCATGTGACCAGAAATCGATCTTCCCTACGGCAGAGAGAGAAGGCTGCTCTATGCACAACGCGCATGCATTAAGTAATGGACATAGCATGCTACTGTTCTACGATCACTACAGAGCGTTTTCTCAAAATACAATGCGAAGTAAGGCACCGCCTTCTAGGAGGTGGTGAGGAAGGCAGCGCTCGGGCGTGCCTACCCGTGAAGTGGGCGCCAGTCTCTGCGGGAAGAAATGACACTGATCGCTTGGTGCACGGGCTGTTAGAAAACACTTGAAATGGAAATATGGCTTGTGCCACAATAATGAAATGTTTCTAACACATTTCCAGATTAATAATACACTTTATTAAAATTGTAACAGTCATTTTTACTTTCCCGTATGCGTACGGATATACTTAGTATAGGGAAAGTTATGTAATGCTGCGCGAATAAATGGCGAATTTTCGGCGGAAAAAAATTCGTTGCCGGGCCCTGATGACGAAAAAGTGGATAAATCCAGTTGCTAAATTAAGAAAAAATCCCCTAACACGTGGTGTAGCCAGAATCCCTGTTTTGTAAGAATTTTATACCGAAAAACCCATTGAAAGCAAAACGTCCGTCTGTCCGTCCGTCCGTCCGTCCGTCCGTCCGTCCGTCCGTCCGTCCGTCCGTCCGTCCGTCCGTCCGTCCGTCCGTCCGTCCGTCTGTCCGTCTGTCCGACTGTCCGTCTGTCCGTCTGTCGGTCTGTCGGTCTGTCGGTCTGTCGGTCTGTCCGTCTGTCGGTCTGTCCGTCTCTCGGTCAGTCCGTCTCTCGGTCTGTCCGTCTGTCGGTCTGTCCGTCTGTCGGTCTGTGGCACAAGCCATATTTCGTTAATGATTTTTTTCTGCCGAACATCCGCCGTTTTTTCGCGCAGCATTACTTAACTTTCCCTATATTACGTCTATTACTCTGTATATACGTAGGTATACGGGAAAGTAAAAACGGCGAATTTTCGGCAGAAAAAATTCATTGCCGGGCCCTGATAACAAACTAGTGGTGCTACAGAATGGCTCAGACTTTCCCATAGTAGTTTTCTATTTTCTTGGGTCTTGGCTAGCTATTCGGAATTGCCACATAGTCGTGACAGCTGCGATCTATCGCTGCCCAAAGTACATTTTTTTGACATTTTATTAATTTTTCGGTTTCTTAATGGTAGCACGTAAAAATTAATTTTCGAATATTAAAGAACAGTAAAATTTCGTCCTAAATGGCAATTTTCTTTGAAAAATTTGGAGCGGTTTTAAACAAAATGGCGTTTAAGCGCTTCTAAATATGAAATATTTAAAACTCTTTCACAGAAATTTTTTGAGTTTTCGAAACACTTCTTTTGAAGTCATTCGAAGCACATACTGTGTATTTTACTCTATTCTTACAAGAAATTCAAAGAAAAAATTTGGAGCGGTTTGTGAGAAAATTTTGAAAATGTCCGGGGGAATTCATATAAAGTACTCCCAAATTTTGAAGAAAGTTTTGCAAAATCTCAAAGCTTCGACTAGAGCCAGATGGACAGAGGTTTCTTCAATTTAAAAACAAATCGTCCGTATGGTTTAGGCGCTAGTAGTGTTCACGAACAGACGGACTGGCGGACGGACCGACGGACCGACGGACCGACGGACCGACGGACCGACGGACCGACGGACCGACGGACCGACGGACCGACGGACCGACGGACGGACAGATAGACAGACGGGCAGACGGACGGACAGACGGACAGACCGACAGACGGACGGACGGACAGACGGACAAACCGACAGACGGACAGACCGACAGACGGACAGACCGACAGACGGACAGACCGACAGACGGACAGACCGACAGACGGACAGACCGACAGACGGACAGACCGACAGACGGACAGACCGACAGACCGACAGACGGACAGACCGACAGACGGACAGACCGACAGACCGACAGACGGACAGACCGACAGACGGACAGACCGACAGACGGACAGACGGACAGACCGACAGACGGACAGACCGACAGACGGACAGACCGACAGACGGACAGACCGACAGACCGACAGACCGACAGACCGACAGACGGACAGACCGACAGACGGACAGACCGACAGACGGACAGACCGACAGACCGACAGACGGACAGACCGACAGACGGACAGACCGACAGACCGACAGACGGACAGACGGACAGACCGACAGACCGACAGACGGACAGACGGACAGACCGACAGACCGACAGACGGACAGACCGACAGACGGACAGACGGACAGACTGACAGACGGACAGACTGACAGACCGACAGACGGACAGACCGACAGACGGACAGAAAATCCCCTAACACGTGGGGGGTGCTTGATACCGAAAAAACAATAGAAATCAAAACGCCCGTCTGTCTGTCTGTCTGTCCGTCCGTCCGTCTGTCCGTCCGTGAACATTACTGGCGCCTAAACCACACGTAAGACTTTTTTTTTCAAATTGAAGTAACCTCTGTCGATCTGGCTCGAGTCGAAGCTTTCAGATTTTTAAAAAAGATTCTATAAAATGCAGGGGTACTTTACATGAAGCCCCCTGGAAATTTTCAAAATTTCTCCAAAACGGCCCAAATTGTTTCATTAAATTTCATATAAGAATAAAGTTCACTTACAGGTTCTAATTTCACGGTTAATTCTAAATTTTCGAAAATTGCAAACGTTAGAATTTTTTTCGGCCGCTCCCTACAAGTACAAAATTAAAGATAGAGATTTTTCCTTCAAATAAATTTTATTCTCCATAGTGAGTTATTTCATTAAGTTCATGTACATTTTTTGAAGATTTTATTAGTTTTCGCGCAATATTGCGTGAAATAAGTGCATTTAAAAAAATACAAAAACTAGATTTTCTCAAAAACGGCTCCAAATCTTTTCTTTTAACTTTTGGTAAGGATAGTTCCTAGTGAGCTCTATGAGCTGACAAACTCCTTATTGCTCTATTCTTTTGCTCTTTAAAAATACACAAATATTTTAACTTGTCTCTCACGTCGTTAATGTTTACATTAGCGGCAATTTGTTGACATTAATAAATTGAGTGCACGTGCTTTAAATAATGTCAAGTAATGTTTTTCGAAAACTCAACCGTTTTCTGAGAAAACTAGTTCGAATTTCCGCATTTTCAGAAACGCTCAAACGCTATTTTCTCGAATATGGCTCCAAATTTTTTCTTCAAACTTTTCAGACGGATAGCGCAAATTGCACTCTTTATTATGCCATAAAATTCATTTTGGGGTATTTTTTTGTTTTTCAAAAATTACACAAATGTAATTTTGTCAAAAAAATGTAGTGTGGGCAGCGATAGATAGCAGCTGGCAAGAGTGTCAGGTCCGAAGGAAGACCGGGACCAAAGGAAATACGGGAAACTAATACGGGAATGTCTGTGCCATTCTGTAGCGTCACTAGTTAACTTGTGGCCTCGGCAGTAATAACACTCATAACATTTCTAGGTATGTTAATAGCTATAAATAATTCATTCTTTAATGAAAGACTTTTCAGTAGTCAATTGTTTTCTTCCAAAGTTGTCGGTTTCAATTATCGATTGATACGAGTACATCGATCATAGTCGATCGAAGTTAAGACCAAAAGCTCACTCCTTGATGTTTACAATTCGTCAGGTTTGTGTTTCAGGTGCAATAATTGCTTTTTGGTAGTCTATGTCTGTTTTCGTGGTAAATTTTGTAGAGAACATTCGGACAGTGAGTTTTGTTTGGTTTTTACTTAAGTAGTGAAATTGTGCAGAGATTATATCGCATTTTGAATCATTGCCCACGCGGCACAAAAGACGCAAACGAACATTAACTGGAGATAGGGAAAGACACTCACCGCAGATGTCTTGCTGGTGAAGTAATTTCGTTTTCTGTTGGTATTTTATCTATGAAACGTCAGTTCTGTTCTGCTTTGTACTTTCCATATGAGAAAAATTCCGCAAATCAATTTACTCTGTGTTGCTTAAATGGAAAAATAGGTTTGCCTTCGAGCCTATCTGCAGAGAAGCAAAAATAAGTATTAAATGAGAGAAGTTTGCTCTTTCTTCTGTCTCTTTAAGAATTTATTTGTGAATATTAGTCTGGGCACACTATTTCACATTTCTCAGATTTCACCGTCAAATTTTACGGATTCCTACTAGTGAAATGTATTAAACTATTAAATATTCGGTCACGGTAGGCAGAGCCTACCTTGCGTACCCCAAGGAGCCGCCACTGAATGTCAAGAGGTCAGAGCTTCTGAATTCGCCGCAGAGGATACGGGAAGAAGAAAAGAAGCCTTACGCTCAATATAAGGCGACCGCACGTATGTCACCTCTCCGTGGGCGAAATACAAGGAAAGACATACGATATACCCAGTCATCGGGGTCATAGTGCCATCAGTGCACTCTATGGGACAGAATGTAAACTAATGCGCCAGTTCGATTTTTGGCTCCGTCTCATCCATCCAGAGACGCATACAAACCAACACAGCGTTCTTTATACACGTTCATTGGGCAGAGACAGCCAATCGGTAGGTGGCTCAGCCGCTTCCAAAGAGCGGTTAGCGCCCCCCCCCCCCACTGGGCGTATGTAGAGTGTATATTGATAGAACATTGAAGGACTAAACGTTCGTTGAAATGAATTATCATAAAGAAAAATATTTTAAGAAACGATATGTTATGCTCATATTTGTGATGAAAATTTTAATTTTTTTTCTTTCCTTTTTGTTCTTGGTGTCATGTCACACTGGCGCTGAGCTATACGCCGCCACTGGATAATTTTAAAAATCTTGGGGCTGAGAAAGTTTGACTCTGTGGTTTAACTACAGGTGCCCGGGCTGCCCTGTTGGCATTAATCTGTATACATAATTATCTGTATAAAAAGTTATATTTAATAATTATATAATAATAAAATTACTTGTACCGATCAATAGTTGATTGGTAAAACTCGAACCCTACCATGGCCACCTTTATTAAAGGCGGCCATGACCCTACCCATACTCTCTATCTCTAGCTGTGCAAATGCGAATCTAAAGAATGTGGCATTATGTGCTCATTCTGTCGCCACTATTCGGAACTACCTTGATACAGAACAATACGTGCAGAAATTATTTTTGGCTTCACACCAGCTTCATAGCACACGCTACGCTCATGTTTCATATTATAATATGTGCTACACTCGGCTACACCACAGTGTAAGATCTATTTCTTACATTATATCAGGGGCGTTTATTCCATGGAAGCAAGGGAAGCATTGCTTCCCCTATCATTTCCAAGGATATCTTACATTTAAATACCACTTGACTATTCATTTAGGATTATTTACTTGTATTCCAAGTAAAAACAGTTTAAATTCGGCGCGACAATCTTAACTTTCCAAAATGAGAACGTAATTATTATTGTCACCAACAGATAGGGTAGAGTTCGCCTACAAAACTCTTCGGAAGCACCAGGCTGACAACTTCCAGCGCCTCATAGGAAAATGCTATGATCAGCAGATACGGAGGCGCGCGTGGTGGGCGTGCGTGTGCTCATTCGGTCGAGGTTGCCTTTGGAAGCAATCGGCCAGTTGCATTACAGCGTGACTCACTGCACGCGTGTGATGGGCCCCCACATGTGCTTATCGGTTCAGTAGTATAATTTATTATTTCTTCGAGTTCTTATTTTCTTGATGAGATTTTTAGTTACTGAAAAAAGATTTCGGTTTCAATTTTCTTCTTATTATTTTTAATGAAATTGTTCCCTTAACAGAAAACCTATTCAATATTTTTTAAAGTAAGAGTATTGTCATTGGTTACCGTGTAGAACAAATAAACAAGTTTCAGAAAATAAAACCAAAAAGGGATTGTTTTGAAGAAGTGCGGAATAAAGCTGTAGGCATTCGAGACATCAAAAAACGAGATTCTTGATATAATACTGGTGATGTAAAGCAGAGTTATCGCAGACTTTTCTGCGAAATAATTAAGACTGTAGAGCTACTGTACTCAAGGTTCTGCAATTCTAAATCCCTGATGTTTTTAAAACTCACTAATTTCGAGAACAATAACTAAGGTCCCTTCCCACAAGATGCCCTAAATTAGTTAATACAGAACTATGGAACATTTTTCTATGTAGTCCCTTTGCGCTCACACGCAACACTCACCGTGCTGGATACTCGGATTGACTTGAGATTTTACCAGCTTGTTCAGCACCTTTCAAAACCCTAATATTCAAATTTTTACGTGCTATGAAGCATTGCAAGTAGTGTTTTTGCGATAATTAGTATTGGGACCTTTCTTGACCTTACCGACCGTAGAAGGGCGGAAACGCTGCTCGCTGCTGGTTCTGCGGACGTTTATCATACACCGCGCCTGCACTATCGGCCTGTCGGCAAGGTTTCAGTTACTTGGAGGGCAGGCGGGGTGACAAAACGGGTGGTTCCATTGCAGGTTCAACGCGCTTGGAAATCTGACACCGGCTGATAGACGCCGCGTAACGTTCCTAGCGCTGCCGAAGCAACGGCTCGCCCGCTGCGGGAAGCGCGAGGGTCACGAAAGGTCCTGATACAAAATGCCTATAAACCACTATTTATAATATTCCATAGCACTTCAAAATTTGCGTATATAGGTTTTGCATGGTGTTCTATCAGTTGGTGAAATTCATGTCAATCCGAGTATCCAGCACGGTGAGTGCTGCGTGTCAGAATTGAGTGTCCTGTAGTGTGGTGGTATTAAGAAACGAAGTTCTCAAGAATTGTGCTTTGTTCAGGGAAAATAAACTGGAAAAAGTATACTCAGAAGTGTTGCAACTGAGTGAATTTGTTATAATTATTCTGGCAAAAATAGATCCGTTGAACGCAACTTTTCGACATATATACGTTTAAAAATGATTTGAGAAATTTTGCAATTCAAGACAGACTTTCTAATTTTGAATGAATTTTCATAAATGAATTTTCAGTGTTGAAAATTTATTTATTGAAAGACTGAGTGAAAATCCTAAATTTTACGACAGTGTCATCGCTGATTTTGCAAAGCAAGACAGAAGAATCGCTCTTTACTAGAAAATAAATATTTACAAATAGTTTAAATTATCCAATTGTCATTATATCTATATGAAAAATTAAAAATCTTCCATCTAAAATGTAATTGCTTCCCTAGAAAAAAAAATTCACCACACACCACTACATTATATATTTCTAGTACCGTGACTACACTAAAACTTTCGAACCAATTGGAACAGAAAAACACCTATTCCGTTCTATTCTAATATATTGTACCCCATTTTACTCTAATCCATTCTTTTCTATTCTTTCATGACTGGAACCTCCGCACATCCAAATTATCAGTCATGCTAACTAAAAGCGTTTTTCCATAAGTTTCCTTGGATCAAAATGTTTTCGTTTTCAAACGTACTTCTATCAGAAACAGTGTATAAAACCCTGTTATCTTCTTTTCTTTATATAACAATTAAAAATATATTTTTATGATTTATATAACGTGAACCGTCTGCTGATTTGCAAATCCACCTTATTTGTATGGCATGGCAACACTGAAGGGTATACTTTCGTGAACAGAAGAATGAAGGTGTATAAACATGAGTATGAGATATAGCATCGGTACGCGTCGGTAGGCGTTGTGAGCATGTTTGATACGATATAATAACTTTCGTTGATTGGTTCAATGCGGCTGGAGTTTGAAGAAATTTACAAAAATTATACATTTGTTCCACAGCTGTGTACTTCTATGTTCACGGATTATGTCTGAGAAATGCAGTCTGCACGGTATAATTTGCTAGAAATATGATTCTTAAATCCGTCTGTCGTGTTAATTATTGTTATTTTTGTTAACTTTTGTACAGTTTTATCTTATTAACTTTAAATACATTTCATTAATTTAATGATTGGAATATTATTTTTATATTTGAGGAAATAGATATTTCATTTCAAATCGTGTGTTTGTCAGAATTTATTCTTGAGGCGTTGTAATTGACAGTATTGAAATGCAAACATTTTTGTAAATGTCAGTTGAAAGTTCCATTTTGCTAGATTGGCTTAAAAAATGGTCAACTTTTAAACAAACACTTTTGTGTACAGCTGTTTCCTTCCCAGAAAGTAGATAAATATATAGAACACTTAAGAGAAAAAAGCAGCAAACATAAAGACTTACTATACCATGATGAATGGAAAAATCTGTTTGTTGAACACTGTATTATACCACTTGAAAAGTGAAGTTAACCTTTTTAATGATCAAGCCTTTAAGATTAACAGAATACATTTTTAAATCCTCAATGATTTTACATTTGAGTGACAAGTGCAAATCATCATCACAGTATAAAAAATTCTCTTCCATTGCTATTCAATGTGAGCAACAGAATGTAACAAATTATAATGTGTCAAAAGCTGTGCAATATGAACAAGATAATTTGTCATGTGGAACACAGTGCAATATCACAACAGAAACAAGAGGTATTCAATGCTCATTAGACAATACTACTGTACTTTTTGAATCTTGTAATTCGCTATCTAATAGCCTCCAGTGCATTTCCAAAAGTACCCAGTGGTCTGCTGATGATGCATCCGTAAGCACCAGTTCTTCTCAATTATTACAGTGATCACACTAAGGATAATGGTTCAACAAATAATTCAAACTGTACTTCTAGTTGTTACTTACAAAATAAATTAAATGTAATTCCAAAAGAAGATACAACCTCTACTCCACATAAGCATTCATTAAATTTGGAAGGTATTTCAATAAAAAATGCATGCTGATCACTTACAAATGCAAGAAAGAGTTTCAGAAATATATCCCAGAATTTAGTCTGGTGAAAATCTGAAATGTAAACAAAACTGAAAATAATCCACATTCTGTTTAGTAAGTCAAGGAAGAATGTCAGTAAATGTTTTCTTTCAGGTCCTCAGATGATGGGAAAAAAATTAAATATACAGCAAACACGAAGATTAAAATCTGGGAAGAAGAATCTTTCCGCATCAACCTTGTTTGGTTCAATCATAAGGCAAAGAAAGAATACCTATGCCTCTAGTACTACATCTGGTGTTACAGAAATGTTCAGTTCTAGGTAATGGTTCTTATTATATTCACAAGAATGTTGCTACATGATTATTCCTTTAGAACCTTATTTGGCTATAGAAAATGTTCTTAAGATGTTCTTCCTATGAATTCCATATGGGACTTTTTATAAATGAATAAAATAAAGAAAAATTTTCTGATTTTTCTTACAAGAATATTATGATTCTTGTAAGCATCAGTGATGAATTCAGGGCAATGCTTGTGAAATCTTTTATCTTTGTCGTTACATAACATGTATAATGTGCTAAATAACATTTTTATAAAATTATTTATTTTGGGTCATTAAAATCAGGCTTTAAAAACATCTAAGGTAGTTAGCGACCACTATTGATTTACATCAGAGATATGTTTTGTAAATTAGAATAAACAGAAATATTAATTACAATAAATTTTACACTAATTCATATCATATTATCAAGATTCTTTAAGGGAGTATTCTTCTTCTTCTCTCTTCTTAATGGGAGTATTCTAATACTGATCAAGATCAGCAATATTGAGATAATTTAAAATTGAGTTGCAACCTTCACTTAAATTAAATATTTCTTGAATTTCATTTTTGATGCCAAGAGAGATACTTAGATTTTTTTATAGAAGTAGGGGGGAAACAAATAAACTATGTTTCCTTTGCTTCATTCAATTAAAAAAAACTTATAATTTTTGCCTTAGGTCTGGTTTAGAGTCTGTAGAAGATAGTGCAGTGTCAGTTGACCATCCTGGGCAAGCTGTTAAACCAAAGAAGAAACATTTGTGGTCAGGTAATGACTCTGTGACGTCGATCTCCGGAAGTGAATGTTCTCTAGATTTTTCTAAGTTATACCCTGAAACCCAAGAAACATTTCCAAAATGTAAGTGGAGAAGGAGCAGAACATTATCTGTTCAACCTAGATGCAAATACACTTTTGACGAAGAACTGACTATTATTAAGTATATATCAAAAAATAATACGTACAAACAAGTCAGAGGTGTAGCCATGTGGCAATGTATGGAAAAAGAAATAGAAACCCATAGGACTTGGCAAAGCTTAAAAGAACATTTTCGGAAGAAAATTCTTCCAAAAATCCATGAATTTGATCTTCCAAAGAAGGTGGAGAAATCATTTCGGAGAATAAACATGAGGTAGTACTAGTTAAGATATGAGATGTAAATGCCATGCACATGAGTTGTTTATTTGTCAGAAAAAGGGTGATTGGATCAGAATTAAGGATGTAACAAGTTTTTTTTTTTTGTAAACATTTGTGTGGTTTTTATTCGAAAATATATGTATCTAGTCAATGAAATGAAGTTTGTAAGTTTTTATTGAAAATGTAATCAAATGTCTAATATATCAATGAATGGAATTTTTAAGAAAGTAAAGAACTGTCAATGTTGCAATTAAATCTTCTATATTTAGCTGTGTACAATACTTCTTTTTTCCCAAAAAAATGTATGACTGAAATGTTTCCCACATGTTATAAACATATATGCTTTCTTTCTAAATTTAAACTTGCAACATGTTAATATTTTTGCGTACTTTATATTTCCAATACTTGCAATGTGGTTCAAAGTGGGCAAATGATCATGCAGTTATAGTCTGCCTTATAACTTTTGTGAGTTCTTGAATCATGTAACTTAAAGTGTAAATGCAGGCCCAAATTGTAAT
Organism: Acheta domesticus; assembly: GCA_031308135.1. Taxonomy (NCBI): domain Eukaryota; kingdom Metazoa; phylum Arthropoda; class Insecta; order Orthoptera; family Gryllidae; genus Acheta; species Acheta domesticus. The sequence continues at coordinate 20,266,333 of JAHLJT010009355.1, read as the reverse complement.
TTTAAAAATATTCTCTATTGAGTTGACAAATTTCTAATATTTTAAACTTAATATTTCACTTTAAAAAATGGTATTTTTTGTGAACCTTTGTTGTATAATGATAAACACGGTTCTTAAATTCTTCCACTTGGATAGAACATGGCTTTTCATGTTCTGTATGTGTGTATGTGCATATTCTGTATGTACATAGCTTGTGCAAGTTTGAGTGCTCAAAGAGTCTGTCACCACAACAAAGAATTGATGAAAGCAATATTTGAATTAGTTGAAGGTTGCACTAGTCAGACAGAAACCCAATGCATAATTTGCCTTGGAAAAAACTGGAGCATTTGTATCTATAGGAGAGTGTGGTGATATGTGTAGCAGCTGCATATCCCAAAATTGTCAATCAAAGTAGTCACACATGCACAGTGCTGTAAGTGATCTGATCTGAATTAATTTATTTTCTCTAGGAAAAAATTACAGATATTATGACTAAATAATACAAAGGTACATCTTAGATGACTTCAAAAAGTGACTGAAAACATCAGTTTCATTGTGTATATTAGTTTGTTTTTGGTAAAATACCCTCAATTCTTTATGAAAGCTTGCTGATAGAAAGATTTTCACTTTCATGCAGATTAATGTTATGGGACCTGTTAATAGAATTAAAATATATACTTGTGTAATCAAAATTAATGTATAAACTAAAATCATTTACAATTTAAAAATTATATGATATTTCAAATAGTTTGAATTATATATACATGTTAACTAAATAATTAAACTTACAAAAAGTCTGTACCTATTTAAAAATTATTGAGAGTCCCTCGGCATGTACTTCTACTTTAACACACTCCTACACTTGTCACATACATGTATGTTTTTCATTCCTGTACAGTCAGTTCCTACAACTGAGTGTTCCAGAACTGGATTTACATGCAAATTATGTCTAAAATGAATATTTAAAATAATTTCAAAAATCAAAACCTTAGAAAAATCATCCCATTTTGTTGTTTTTTTTGTTGGTGGTAAGGAAATTGTCCATACTTTAGTGGTGGTTATCAGACTTATCAAATTGAATTTTAGTGAAATGAACTCCATGATGGACTTTGGTATTTTTTTGGGGTTTTTTTTCCCCTTGATACTTCCTTGACTGTCAAAATGAGAGAAGAGCAGTAATTAAGTTTTCAGGTGAACTGTTGTAAAGAAACCTACCTTTCAGAGGGAACAATTCATTTGTCTTGAATGAAAATTGTGAAATTTACAAACTTTTAAATTTGGTCCATTTCGTTCAGTTTGTTTTGTCAGGCTTTTTTTAAGTGTAAGTTCCTTTGCTTAATTTTAAAAAAAGTGGTTGTTGGTTTTATGTATTTACACAGTATGTGATATTTAAATGTGCCTAATAATCTCATTGGTGATCGATGTGCAACCTACTGAACATGCCACATCTACAAATTGCATCGTGTGTGAACACAAGAAAGCCATGCTCAAACATACCAATTGGCTGAGTGATAAATTGTTACTGACAACGACGGTAATGAATTGTTTTCAGCAGCCTAATTATTTTAGAGATCATTTAAATAAAATCATAATTTGATTCTTTGTATAAATATTTGAAATTTTAAAAGTGAGGTTACTTTAAAAACAGGAGAATTATGACAGAATAGAAAACATGACAAAATGATGAGGAATTTTAAAAAATATTTATTGCGAGAGATATGACCCTCTTGCAGCTCTAAATAAGGGGATGGTTTGCTAACCTGAAAGCACTTTTACATGATTTATCATTAAGATCCATCTTAAAACAATGCCACCTAGGCAACCACAGTAGCAGCTCAGGTTTAGAGATGCTGTTGTGTTCTCTACTGTCTATGCTATTGAAAACTTCCAAATGAGAAGTTGAACACTGTTGGAGAATGGGGTTTTGTTCATGTGTACAATCAATCTGTAGAGTTTGCCCAACACCTGCTGTTTATTGAGAACTGAATTTGTCATTTGAACCAGATGCAGAATACTAGTAATTTCTTGTGCTGCAGATAGGTTATTGCAATGCATTACCAAATCTTATGAACAAACTTTGTGGCTTATAATTTGCTGGGCCAATGCAAATTAATTAAGATCCAGTGCAAATTAATTTGGATAATTGGAGTTCTGCTGTAGGAAAAACAAATCTTCCATTGCTAACTTGTTTCTTAAACATTTTTTCACATTTATGTCAAATATACTTTTTCGTAATGACTGCAATAGAAAGTAAGAAGGTCTCATTGGTGTTATAAAATACAGGGAAACCTCTTGATAAGACCACCTCTTTAACAAGAGCTCTCTTTTTCGAGCCCAGTTTTCTGTGGAATGGAATAATTATTTCAAAAGACCAATGTATTTTTACCCTCTTTAAGATGACCACTTCTCATCCTGCCAATAACCACTGATTTTTCTCATAATATGACATCGCAGTCTCAGCCGATAAGAAAACTTCACATTGAAATAAACCCGAGAGTTTGTGTACTACTGTGAACCAAGCCATTTCCAGTGTCGATCAGATATGCAACAGTGACCGCATAAATGAGATTTTATGATAACTCCAAAGGGGAGGTGTTCCAGGAAATGTAGAGAAACTATCCTGTTATAAATTTGAAAGATAATTTCAAAGAAGTAAAATAATACCTTGGATTATGATTATCAGGAAGTGCAGAAGTTACTTGTGATGAACAGAAAAGTGGTAGTGATGAAGATGACACCCCTGCTAAAGAATTGATTCCCCTTAACAAGGCACTGCAGAGTATTGGAAGACTCCTGTCCCTTGCCTGTTAACTTGGTAATCAGAAACTGACAGGCTTATCTAAAATTAGAAAGGAGTACAGTTTAACAGAGCACTGTTCCCTTTAAGAAGACCATCTCTCTAAAAGACCAATTTTAAGGTCTTAGATTCTCGTGGATGGCTTAAAGAGGTTTCACTGTGTATGAAGTTGCCTTTACACAGCTTGAGGAAACAAAGATTAACCAAGAGGAAACTACAAGTCTGAGATGATCCCCCCCCCCATTCCCCAAGAAGCATTCAATATCAATAATTTGAGAGATTTGGGGGTGGGGGGAATATTGTTGGAAAAAATATTGGAGAGAAAAAAAATAGATGGGTAACTGACCTGCCTTTACAGGGGATCAAAATATTTTATTGATCAAGTTTCACGGGTAGGAAACGCAATAAAAGATAGAAATGAATGTATAAATGCTGCCTACACAAATATTTATATTAAGTATTTCTTTAAAAAAAGAAGCATTCTACAATGTAGAAAAAATATAAACAATTTAAATAATCTTGAAAATATAAAATTTTGTTCATTGAAAAGAAACTTTTGTAGAATACATTAGCAACTAAAATCTACAACAACAACAACAACGCAAACATAATTGCAATATAATTTCTGCTTATTGTGTTTATATATGTATTCTTGCTACTTATACATACGTACATACATATTTCACTGGTTTACTTCCTTTATTTGAAAATATCACATTACTGAGTATTGTAAGCCTTATCTGCAAGCACGAGGTACTTTTAACTTAAGATCACAGTACACATACTAATACACTCACAGTAGTACTATTTGACTTGTACATGCCCTTAGGAGGCAACACAGGTTTTCTAGAAACAAACTGTTTTCATGATATATAGTAACACTATGGCTGTAACAAATGCGTTACTGTAAACTACTCACAATGAGCAGCTTAAAGCAATATATTTAAGTACAACTATTTCTCAGCATAAATTAAGTATTTACATACAAGTACAGTACATACATAAGGAAAGATATTCTAAAATATCTTTTAATATACAAAATGAAATTAAGTGAACTGTCAAGTAAATTTAATGAACACAGTACAACATCCAACGTATTGTAAGATTTACTAGTATAATTTTATTTTCACTTGCATTTACTATTATAAGTATGGATTTCAGTTATAAGTTATCAGTCAATTTACACAATACTGCATAATCTGTCAAGTTAAAATCATGCCTCGTCAATCAATTAATTTATCTCGGCACTCTTCTATCTCATACAAGATAACACTGCTACTATAAAATAATTCCTTCCAGAAAGGAATGTCATATTTTCAGCAATTCATTTGAGACAAAATTTCGAAACATAAAACTAATTTCTTGTAAGTGTATATAATAAGTCTTAAATTTTACAGAGAATCACAAAAACATTTTTAATCCAGTTGCAAGTTTTTCTTTCATATTTGTTTTTATTAATGCAGCAGTTTTATAAACCTATATCTGCTGCATGTTCTGTTTTGCAATGTCAAGTTGGCAACATGTATTTTCTTAATAAGAAATCTACAGCTTACCTTTCTACATTTGTTTTCTCCTCTATATTTTTATTAAAAATGCATTACCATTACATCTTTTTGATTTGCTCAAAGATATTGATTGATTTGATTTAAACTAATTCATGTTTTCTGCACATTATTTACATGAATGATAGCATAAATTCTTAGATTCTGTGTTGCTACAAGAAAATATATATATATGCAAGTGCTTTATATCTCTCTGAGAGAAAAAGGAAGATCTCATGATATGATCTTTGGTTTAGTTTCAAGAGAATGCCTTACACATTGGTACAGCATGGAAACAACCACACAAAAGGAGTGGATTAGAATGACAGCAGAAAATGACAAATTCTGAATACAAGAAGGCTTACTCTCCTCTTTTAATAATTGAGATTCTTTTTTCTGTAAAGAAAGGATTAGCAGAGCATTTCCTAAGATACTGGTGCTGGTTCTGGAGGTGGAGTAGGAGTAGAATTCATTTCACGTACACGTTTCACTAGCAGCCATAATGTAAAAATGGCTAAAGCCCAACCTTGGATACCAGCCAAAAGGAAAAAGTAGTAGTCCAGATGTCCCTAAAAAAAATAAGATACATAAATGGATTTTTTTTTCAAAAGGTTCCAAATTTTTGTTTTAATTTTTATCTTGGATAGGAACTACACAAGACAACACAATTATCATTTTTTCAAAACCTTAGTACAGAGTAGGTGAATGAATTTACTGATAAAATTATTCATATATAAGTGTTCTACGTTTAACTTTAGTTACAAACATATTTGATCCAATATGAAATTTTCTGAATACGTTTGTGAATACATTTTACAAAGAAATGCAGTGTTTTATCACTTCAATTAATTTGAAAGAATTGTGCAATCAATCATACCATTCAAAAGTGTAAATGATATATTATTTTTATTTAAATTTCTAAAGAGTTCTAAGGGAAGGTAATCAAAGTTTAGCTGCTAGATATCTTTAATCATGATCAATAAATGGATCAGACAATCCAATCCAGCCATGCAGCGGCAATTCTATAAAACTTACGTTGAATGGTTTCTAATCAAACTATGTGGGATTGAAAAACAGGAGATGAAACTCCGGATGAGAACATTAATATTGGCCTCTCAATCATCAAATAAAGGGTTTTCAAAGTATCGATTGATTTGAGACCTAAGCAGGTTCTTCTGATAAAACCAAGCATTTGATTTGCCTTATTAAAAGTGTAGTTGATATGATCTACAAAAGACATTTTGGAATCAAAAATAACTCCAAGATTATGGATGACTTTAACACGCTCCAAAGCTACCATGTTAATTGAATAAACAAAATCAATTACTAGATTGAGATGTGAAAATGTGATAAATTTGCATTTACTTGGGTTTAATATAAGATTGTTTCGACCACACCAATTATTAAACTCATCAAACACAATTTGTAAGTTAATGACATTGCTATGATTTGAGCTGACTGTAAAATTTTTAAATCTAACTTCAAATCATCTATAAAGACAATAAACAGAAGCAGACCAAGATGAGAGCCTAATGAAACACAAAAAGAATGGTCTAAAATATATTGAAGATCTGTAGGCTGCTGAAAAATGAGCACTAAAAGCATTAGCTATTGATTGAGCATCATTATACGATTCATTGTTTAACTATAATATGTTAGGTAAAATATTCATATTTTTTGTTAGAATATATATATTTCCAAAAATTACACAAATTAAAATTTTTATGCACTTCTTAAGTCATTAATATTTACCTTATGAGCTTATTGTATTTATGAGTTATTTTTTACCTTATTATTGTATTTATGAGTGCAAGCGCTTCACATGATTTCTAATGAATTTTCTCAAAAACAAAAGTTTTAGGTGAAATTGAGCTTGAATTTGCACATTTTCAGAAATTCTCAAACAACATTTTTTCAAAAAGGCTCCACATTTCACAATGAAAATTTGCCGTTACTACCAAGTTCAACTCTTCTATAATATTTTTTAAGTCACATTTCAAATTACTATTAAGGAACCGAAAAATTGAGAAAATGTGTAAAACAGTCTTTAGGATGTCCAGGAATGAATGTGAATAATTTATTCATGTTGTAAATTTTAGAAATTAATAGACAGAAATTTAGTCCACAATTTTTGCCACAGTAGGCACGTGCCTCCTGTGCCTATGCATAAAAATAGTAGTATACAAAAAAAAGAACAATATAAGTACACTAAGGTCCTATTATAAATACTGTTAACAATTATTTATTCTAAGACAAATAACTTTGCAGACATGGTATAATAAAGATAATAATATTAATTTGCAACCAGAACAAACCTGGAAATGTTGTGAATCTTTGCGTATCCAAGTGGGACTCAAAGCAGATATCAAGGCTGTTCCTAACAATGATCCAATTCCTTCCATAGCAGAAAACATGCCCATTGCCACACCTTGCAATGGACGAGGAGCAGCTGAATAAGCAAACTCGAGACCTTGGGATAAAATAAGAGTACTAATGAAACCAATTCCCTTTGAGGGAAGACAATTTCTGCTTATACATTTGTACTTAATATTGTATACAAAAACAAAGAACAATGTTCATACCTGCAACTCCTGCAAACACTTCCGCAGTCCCAACAAGGCAATACTGAGGCACTTGCCAGAGCAAAGACATATCACTTGCATTGTACGTGACATTATGTATCACTTGTGTTACCCGGTTCCTACAAAATATTTTTAAAGTAATGAAAAAGTTTAGAAAAATAGTTTAGAACAGTGGTTTTATGATTTTTCAAACCAATGTTTCTCACCCATGTTTCCACTGATAAATAGATAGAAACTCCAAAACACCAGCTGCAATAGCTGCCATGAAGCTGAAGCTCATACCAAAAGCTGTTTGCAAATTAATGTAAGATTAATTATTTTTAGTAAAAAATTAGTTGTATGTAACAACACAAGAAATACAATACAAACCAATTCGTGATAGCAAAGTCACTCGATAACCATGGCGGTCAAAGTAAGGATATATAACGCTGTTCATCACAGGAATAAGTGCCAAAATGAAAATTTGGTCAAATAAGCTAAGCCAAGCAGTGGGCATCTAAAAAAAGACATATTCAATTTTAATTAATGTTTTCTATTTTCTTTTCATGATATACTTCATAATAAAAAAAAATACAAACATTAAAGTTTTTCTCAAAGCCTATTTTCAAGTGTACTCCTTGTTCTTGAAATCCAGTTTCAATCTGTAAAAGGAGTTTCAAAGAAACATTTTTAATTTGTGTCAAAACATTTTATTTTCTAAAAATCAATAGTTTCTTAAAGTATTATTTAAAACTAATGGAAATGATCTATTCCTAGAAGGAAAAACATACCTGGAAGAAAACCAGCCAATATGGTAGGAGGCTAGTAAACAATAATAATACAATGCCCAGCTTCTTCACATCTTCCACAGCTGCATCGTGATGAGAACCTCCATACCTGATCTTTGCGTAATCAAGCCATGATGGAGAAGTCACTGGTCGCTGTGATCTTCGTTCAATAAGGGGTGAACTGGAAAATAAACAAAACTACTGACTGCAGATCTACTAGTGCACCTTCAGACATCAAGGGTCCATTGATGGGAATCTGAGATTCTAAAGATACTGAGCACCTAGGTGTTAGGGATAAAAGGCAATGACTTACAACTTGACATATGACCAACAGAATTACTCAAAGTTTGATGTCAAAAAGGCTTGGAATATAGTTACAGAAGTAATCAAATTTTTTAAAAATCACTTCACCCCCATCTGTTCCTAACTGAACACAATTAGTGTTAGAGCATCTCATAAATGTTTATTAAAAACAAAAACATGTTTATCATGTCTTTGCTTCATACTTATTATAAGTAGGTAGTTAGGGGAAATGTCAATTATAGGTGAAAGTAAATGGTAATACAATATATAATGGAAATTTGTTAATTGGAGTTGCTTCCTTTACCTTGATAACAATTTCAAATGTAAGAAAAATCAAAAATTAAATTACAGCATTATTATAAAAGTATCATTAAATTTAACAAATAGAGTAATTTTAAACTAAATAATTTTAAATTACAATTTTTAGATGTTATTATCCCCCATAAAATGGTGCCTTCTGGTATGTGCATCACCCTTACTGTCCCACTTACTGACACTTGACGTATGACTAGATGCATTATTTCTATCAGAAATTCTGTTATAACATAGAATTGAAATTATATTTTACTAATATTAAGCCACACATTTGAAAGCATTCCATTGTGTCATCATTGATGCAGCTCTTTCCACTAGAAAACACTAAATTAATTCTAATGATTTTAAATAGTTGTTTTATTATGAGTGAAGCAATTATAAGGGCTCCAATTTTCCAAAATTTTTTGTAATTTTACTCAATTGAAAGTAATTACCATTTATAACTACAAAACACGGCAGGGAGTATTCTCATTATGAATACATTTCTTTCTTTTCAGGGTATTTCTGAGAAAAATATTACAATTGCAAAACAGCAATATTTTAATGATTAATTAAACTTCATTTTAAAGATAATGTAAGATCACAGATCCATCAATTATTTATTTTTTTATTTTTTTCCCCAAAATTCATTAATGCTCACCTCTGAATGCTTGTCTGACGACGCAGATGGCAACGTCCAGAAATTGCCTCGCGGAGAATACACAGAATATTCATAAGAACTGAACCAGCTGGCCGATGCACCAGATAATAAGGTCGACCACAGGCAAAGAGTATGAGTGCTACTACTAAACAACCACAGGTACCAGCAAATGCACGCAAAAATCCATTGGGCATATCCAAGGCAACATAAGACAGGGCTCCAACGCCCAGTAAACTACCAATATTTACACACCAGTAGTACCAGTTGAAAAAGCGACGTAAAGAATCTGTACCTCCATATTTGACCTAGCAAATACAATGTTTGTTGAATTTTAAATAATTTCAATTTTGTAAAATACAAATCAATTTTACTTGCTTGTCATTAAAATAATGTATTATGGAAGACAAAAAACAAAAAGGACATTCGAGTGCTTACAAACCTGTTCTGCACCAAAAGAAGGGAAATTGGCCCTCACAGTTCCAGCAGCAAATCCAACACAAATAATAATTGCATACATTTCAGTCACACAAAATGGACTGGTAGAATTAGCAGGGTTACATAGAACCCCAGCAGCAGCAGCTGTCAGCAAAGAAAATCCCACAACATACAAAGAAAGTCCAGCTACAAGAGCCCAGTATCGGCCAATCCATGCATCAGCCAACCAGCCACCTCCCAGGGCTGAGAAATGAGCAACTCCAACCAACAGTAACACTGCAGTCATTCCAGAATCAGGAGACCATCGCCCCAAGCTCAAAAACAGGAAAAGGTTTGCAACTAAAGCATAGAATGCTAGCCGCTCTAATGTCAATGTGATGAGCACTAGAACACCAGCAATGCAACTCCGTCGAGGATCCCATGGTAATTGGCCAGTTTGTGGACCCTGCTGAGGTCTTATCATCAAAGGAGTGGTTTCATCCATATTGTTATGTTCGTATCTATAAAACATGGAACTACATTTGAGGCTTTAAATTGAAATTTTCGAATGAACCATTATTTGAAGTCATTAAACATAACCCACCTTTCAAAGAATTGTATTTTCACCTGATTAAAACATCTCGTCAGATTCTTTCAGTTTTTCTCTGTTAATGCCACATTCTTACTTATCTCCATCGTAAATATACATTTGTACACAAAAATGTAAAGATCTCCAATAAATGACAGGTGCATCTCAAATGCTTTTGGCAAGTCTTGCAGTGCACTATAGGATTTTCTATTGCCAACCACGGAACGTGGGGATAGAAACAACGCCCCCAAGGAAAATACTTTTTTTAAACATTTATTGTTGTATAATATTTTTTTCCACCTTTAATTAACAAAAGAGAGCAATAAGGTATAAATAGTATCTTGAAAAACGTCATAACAACACAGATTACGGGAAGTAATGTTGGTTACCCAGTAATCAGCTGAATTTGAAGGATTCATGCAAACTAGAGAATAAACATAAAAGGATTCAAACGCAATCGAAGAAAAGTAATAGCAACGAGGGATTGGAATATAATATTAAATAACTCGTGGGTAAAGGGCCTTTTAAGTTTTAAGAATTTTTGTAGCTCTTGACAAGGTCTTTCGTAGATGACCATTTGCTTGTCTCCGCTGTTGCGCATAAAAAGTCATACTAGTTTTCAGCCAAAGAGTATTTCCGTTTTCAGCTCGCTTTGAACTTCTTCACGGCCAACTTAAGTCCTCTAAGTCGGCCGTGACTTCTTCACAATTGAAGTCATATACTCTCTGATTGAAATAACAGTTTTACTGAAGAGGCAAACCACGAAGTCTACAAGTAGACTTCGTGAGGCAAACTCTTTGGAAGAGGTCAGCGTGGTCCAGAGAGTATAAGTGGGCGGACCCCTGGCGTGGTCTCCACTCGGGTTTGCCATGGAAATTTTATGTTTTCATTGAGCGTGGTACTGATTGATGACTGATTGAAGTGTACCAGGTGTACTCTTTGGTACTGAGCACCGAATTTGATGTGGTTTGTTTCCTGTTGCGGTGCGGTATAGTACGTCAATTTTAACATTTGGTGTGTAATTTATATCATGGATGCTTATGACTTGTTTAAGAAGTTGTCATGTGGTGCAAAATTCACACGCAAGAAACTTGACAGAACCCAAAAATCCAAGCAGGTACATTTGAAGGTTATGTTGAGGTGTGAGCATTAAATAATGTTAGAAACTGTATTTAAGCATTATATATTTCAGGAAACCGCTTCAGTAGGTAATATCAATGCTGTGAAAGATGAAGTATCAATTAAACCAGAACCAACAATAAGTGACCATGAGGACATGAAAAAAAGTGAGGTTACAGAGTTAACACTATTAGGTTCAATGACAACAGAAGGAGGAACATTAGGAAATAAATCGAAGAAGAAGAAAAAGAAAAAGTTAGACCCAGAAGTTAAAGCAGCTATCTTGGAACAAGAAAGGGTAATTAATGCCAATTTATTTACACATTTTTTATGTGTGTGCAGTGGAGTCTTTTCACATTAACTTCCAGTGATAACTTGAAAAGTGCGTATTAACTATTTTTTAAATTTTCAAAATTTTTGTGGAAATGTATTATGTTTAAGTCATTTGGTAAGCAAACATTACTTTAACTACTGCCGTATTTTGTTTTCCAAGTTGAGAAAAAGACAGTATGAAAAGTTCTTAATACCACTTCAGAAATTATTTACAATAGTTTTTTCAATTTCAAGAAATACTTTCAAAACTTAGGTCAGATAATGAGAGGTACATAAAAGAATAATATAAACACAAATACAGTAAAACTTGCTCAATGCAGAATATGCATAATGCAGAAATCTGTTTGTGAACATGAATCATGGTCTTACCAAACTAAAGTTCTACTGTTTTACATCATATAATGCAGAATATTGTCTAATATGGAAAAAAATACCGGTCCTTTGAAGTTCTGCATTGAGAAAGTTACACTGTAAATGAATACATACGTAGTACAATATTTAAAAATATTTATATTTTGTAGTGTATATATTAATAAACATTTAATACTACATATTATACCACAACTTAAATTTATGTAATTGCCTATATTAATCAATTAGGTTTATTTTCATCATGTAATTTAGAAAGATAATGTTAACTTATTATATTATTACTGAAAGTTAATGAAATTAACTTATTGTAATTTTAAATAATTTCAAGACAGACTTTGCTTGATGCTTTATGTAAGTCTATAAGCAATAAAAAATTATTATTATGATTATTATATTAGAATGAAGTACTAAAACAATGTGCAAGAGTCAGCATTGAGTGGGTGTCGAGAATTCAATGACTAGGAGGAAAGGGAACAAGGGGGCTGGATATGACTGGTTCCAAGTCGGTTACTACATTGTAACCTTGCCTTTTTTTTATCTTGGCTGATTACCAGCAGCTAACACATTGGTTGTGGTGATTGATTGTGAAATTTCCTTCATCAATGAACATTATATTGACATTCATTAGAATTGACAATGTGTTAAGTATATCATGATTACTGATTATTGCTTTTTACATCATAGTTACTGTGGGTTTTATGAAGTATTGCATTATAAGAAACTAGCTTAACATGTGCAAATATTCCTCACTTTGTATATCATTGTTTTGAAAATAGCTTCACATTTAATCCCAACTTCACCCCAGTTCGTGAATTACACATTGAAGTATTGTAGGCCTCTCTTGATCTCCCTCCTAACATGGCATTTTAATTTTACATACATTTCAAGTTTCTGCTTGTTTCTGATCACCTTCCTATGGAGTATGGAGTGGGGGTAACCAGAATAGCTGAATTTTCATTCAGTTCTTCTCTCCAGCTGATCCGTACAAGTTTCCCAAAATGCTCACAGATATGCTCCCCTCACATGTTCTCCATGTATTTCCTTGCATGTTCACCACATGCTCTCTCACTTGTTCCCCCTCATATTTCTGACATGTACCTCCATACATTCTCCATGTGACCCCATTCCTGTTTTGTCACATGTCCATCACAGGTTCCCACATGCTCTCCCTGAATGCTTCCACATATTCTTTCAAATATTCCTCCTAATTTTCCTAACATGTTCCCACACTTATTAATCTAGAAATTGAACTAGAAATCCAAAAACTTAATTTTGTGTGTTAAAATGCTTTTTTAAAATTATTTTTTAATAAATATATCTTTCTTTTAAATTTTATTTTATAAAAATATTACAGCAGCAAATAGTGCAGTCTCTCCCCTGTTAGCTGAAACGGGATGTTCTGAATAGGTAGAGTACCTGTAGAGTGAAAACCCCCAAAATGTAATAAAAGGGCTTCAAAAATCTTTTGCAAAAAAATTGCTGTCTGCCAAAGAAATGTGGGGGAGGGGGAGAAGGAGACACAAACACATGCACACACATGGACATACATAGTGATATTCAAATATCACAATACAAAGATGATAATAACAAGGCATAAGAATTGGAGAAATATTGTAAGAGTAAGACAACTGATGGCATAAAAAGTAATTATGCATTATTTGTATATTTTGGGGGAGATGATCTTAGAAATTAATTTTGATTATTTAACCTTAATAAAATGTTTGCTCTTAGCTTACTCAGCTGCGCAAGAAACATCGCATCACTGTGGTTGGGAAAGACGTGCCGGAACCAGTGGAGGCTTTTGAGCAGCTCAAGGATTATGGAATATCATCAGAATTAATCCAAAGATTGCATGAGTGCAATTATGCTGTTCCCACTCCCATACAGATGCAAGCTATTCCTCTCATGTTGCAAGTTAGTGCATTTCTCTTGAAAATGTGTATAAGTATCTTTTATTACCTATTGAAATGGAAAGTACCTATTAAAATGTGTTTTTTGTGTAACTGTCTTCAGAACAATTCAGAATTGGATTCAATATCAAGGTTAGGTTAAAGGAAGTTGGTGACTGACTCTTACGCTAATGAGAGGACACCTTGGACATTTCAATTGAAACTGTGAATCAGAACCAGTAAAGGAATCTGACTTGTTACTCATTTGTCACTGACAACAAAGTAGGATTATAATTTAATTCTTACATTCTGTCATTTATTATTATTATTTCTTTTTGTATTAATTTGAATATATATTTATCCTTCTGATTGACAATGACAAAGAGGTCTTGGAAAACATCTTGACTTTTCACAATATTTGACAGGAAATAGTTGAGTATTTTACAAACAAGCTTTTGAGAACTGTGAAAGTGTGCAGGAGTATTTTGAGAAAGGGTCACTGTGCAATGTTACAATCATGTGGCAAAATGTAACACTCAAACAATGAATAACAGATGCTTGGAAAAACGAAGTTGCCGTTGACAACAGAGATTAATAATTAATAATCTAGAAAGTTCTAGTAGCTTCATTGTTAGTTCCTCAAACATCTGGGGCAGTTTTGACATGAGCCGTATATTTCTCCTTTATAGAAATGTAATTACAATGTAATATTTATTGAACTTAATTAATAGGGTATTTATATCAAAACAAGCTATTATCCATCTTCTTTCCTCATAGGAAGTATTTAATTTGGTAGTATAAAAAAAATTAAGTTGTTTTAAGTGGTTATGTTTGTTACTAGAACTCATGCTTAGCAATGGAATGCAACCTGGCAAAATCACTCCCCTCTTCTTGCATTTGTCAATCACCAATTTCTTTTAATTGATGTATGCATGTATGCAGTGTATGCATGTATGCAGTGATGTTCTGAAATGATGCATGTATGGTGAGTGTATGCATATGTGATGACCCATTGATAACTTCTCTCTACCTATCCACTGTCAGGTTCTCTGCTTCTTGAGGAAATTCAAATTGCCTCTTTTAACGACTTTCTCAAGTTGTAGTGGACTCTGACAATATTATTTTATTAATAACATAATATTTTTCTGGTTGTATTAGTACAAAAAAAACAAAAACAAAACAACAACAACAATAATAATTCTGGAATTTGTGAATCATTACTTCATAGAGCAATAGTGTAAAATTATTCAAGGTACCACATTGAATGGTGCAGGAAGAGGAAAAAGACGATCAACCAGTTCACCCAGGAACACTAGAAAACTGGGGACATTGCCCAGACCTAAACAAATTACATACAAGGAAAATGTGTATTTGTGTGCACTTCAACTAATGCTAAAAATAAAATTGTTCACTTGCAGTATTGGACCCTGCCATATAAAATTTTCTGTGTTTAATTGAGAAAATGAGGAGGACATTAATTTACTCCTGGTCATTTGTCTCATTAAGATATAGATGTTCCTCTTTCTATTTGTTGACATGAGACCATGTTTAAATTAAAATTATTCATATTCATGGCTAAATATTTGTCTCTCTAGATATCTTTTTTCTTCATTTTCTGCAACATTAATTTTCCTTTAATTAAAACTATTCCGTTTCACTGCAATATATTCTCTAATAACTTTTTTCAGGGTCGTCAAATTCTTGCTTGTGCATCCAACTGGTTCCGGAAAGACCGTTGCCTTCCTGCTGCCAATTATTCATCACTTGAAGGGACCTAGAAGGAAGGGATTTCGAGCTGTAATTGTTAGCCCAACAAGAGAACTTGCAAAGCAAACCTATCGGTATGAAGTCTTGAACATGTTACTAACTATTTTTATGTAATGTAAGATTAATCCAATTGAAATAGACTTAATATATTGCTATGGAAAAGTTTTGAAAATCTAATGTTCACAAGGAAGGAATAGTATAATTTTTACTTAACTTTACATACTAACATAAATATAGGATAAGATAACATTTGAATAACTTAGATACTGTGAAATTAGTTATTTAATATGAACCTGAAATATAATGATGGTCCATACATTGTTCAGATGTTTATTTATTAAATTTGGTATATTTTCTCACAAAAATTAATTACATCATATATATATATATATATATATATATATATATATATACACACACATATATATATACATATACACACACACATACACACACTCTAGTTTTCAGAATGGGAATTATTTATTCTGTTGTATACAGTTTTTGTTTTTGTAGTAATGGCTTCCATTGAACGTCTGACTTCTTCTCAGAGAACAATAAAAAAGTTATTGTTTTATTGTCTTTATACTATCAAATGTAATAAAAATGAATAGACAATCCTGATGCATGGAGGAATATAGAACAAGAGGGGAAACTTGTGTGGCACCATCTACAATAACGTACAGGAGTTAAATCGACAACACTGCACTCTGTGGCAGCCAGAATGGATACTTCTTGATCACTGAACCAGTTAGCTCAAGTGCACAGTATTCAATCTACTTTTTAGGCATACAATGTAAATAATAACCTCCATAACATCACGTACTCCGATATTTTAGCGCTATAAAAAAAATACAAAATAATTTGAGCAAGGGAGGAATAAATTGGCCACTATTGAAAACAAACTTTTTTCCGTATAGTATTCATAAAATTTATTCTGAAATCAATCTTATATGATCGTAGAGGTATAATACAGATAAAGAAGAATAATCTGGTATTGTAGACACTATCAAATTACTATTTAAATAGTTCTTGATGTACAAATCTAGTGTCTGTGTTAATAAAATTATAATTGTATCTCAATCTTTTCATGTTATAACACAAAATAAATCAATTTTATAAGTGGTAAAGTGGGCAGAAATGGTTTTATATCAACATAATAAAATTATTTACATCTTGGATCAAATGTAGTTTTTTTTAGTATCAATTTATGTCATGACTATGAAACTACTAATACACCACATAATCATACTAGGATTAGATTGTCACAAAGAGCAAATATTGGGTACCTTGTGTATTTGAGTTTAGGACTTCCGTTATGCAGACATCTCTATCAATTGAGCTAAGGAATCAAACACTGCATTCATGACACTTTTCTTGCAAGGAAAGTACAATCTACCTGCATATTTGCATGTATTACCTGTATTTTTGTGATAATTCATGTTCAATAATTAAAATAGTTTAATTAGACCTAACATTTATGTAAGAACCTTAAAACAATTACATTAGGAATGCGTATACATTTTATAACAGCATTAGTAATATATTTATATTTTTCATTAATCCTGATTAAATGATGATTTTTAAACGTGTAGTTATTGAATTATGTGCACAGTCAATTATTTTGACAACACCATTAAAAATTATTACAAACATACAGAAATTCTTTCCACTAGATTGTGGATAGGAGCAGATATTCTTGTATACATAGTAATACATCCAAAAACATGTCATTCCTGATCTTTGAACCTCTTCCAGGTCTGCTGTATAGTTTGAAGAAGCTATATCCCAATATGAATAAAATTAGTTTAAAACACATGCTTTCTTCTAATTCATCACATTTTCATTCAAATCATGTAATTGGACGGTAATAAACTGGCAGGATTTAAAAGCTTAAATTCAACAAAAAGGACTGCGAAGGAGTATCCATTTGTTGTGGAAATCTAGTGTCAAAATTTGTATAAATAAAAACCTATTTATTGAGGTTGGAGTACTACCGTTGCTTTGTCTATTTATTTATGAATCAGCTGGTATTCCTCCAAAGTGAATTACTCAAGGATATTTTCATGCAATTCTGATCTCTTCTTCTCTTACTTTTCCTGCTGATCGGATTCTATGCTTCAGGTTACAGAATTGGTGCCTGTGAGTCACCTGTATTGAAAACACATATATGTGAAAAATCAAATGCAGGAACACCACACCCTAAATTCTCAAGCATCAAGGTGGAAATTGTTTTAAGAGTGAAAATAACTTTACACTGGAATCTAACTTTTACTTTCTGCATCCTGAACCAGAGTGATGGAACCATACAAAACTGATCTGAAAGTAGAAGAACATCTTAAAAGATCTTATTTTGAATATACGGTTTATAAACCATAAACTGGTTTTAAGGCTCTAGGATGCATCATTGCGTGATGGGAAAAGTGTATTGCAATGCAATGTGTTCTGTGGCTTCCAAGTGCACCTGTTAATTCAACAATGCCATTTTCTGCCAACTTTTGTTTTTCATCTGAAATCACTTTGATGCACTTTGTGTGTGGGGGGGGGTGATAATTCTCTCTCTAGCGGTGATATACGTACAGGGTTTTGACTGTGGTTTCTTATAAATGAGAATAATCCATAATCTTTTCTTAGCGGTTCATATAAATAGCATTTTAAAATGTGAAATGTGTTCTGATTTCAAAGTTTCTAATTAGTTTTGAGAACATGTAATATACCATTACCACTTGTAATTATTTTTGATTTGTTTTTTGTAATAGGGAATGCCTGAGGCTTGCAGACTGCTATAAATTAAAAGTTCACATAATAAGTAAAGTGGCAAGTGCTATCAACAAGTTTGGACCAGATTCATCACAGAAATTTGGTATATATTTATTATTTACTCTCAGTTTGAGTTTTAAAACTTTAGGATTGTGATATAATGCTGAGAAAACAATTCACGTTCCTGGTTTTGGGAAATATTTTACTTGAATACTTGACAATGCTTTTAGTATTATGTCCTTGTATATACAAGAATTTATTTTGGAAGTTCAGTAATAAATCTCCTGGTACTGTGCATTGAATAAAAACAGGTTTAATTGTATTGTTCCCATGATTTATTTTATTATTATTTTTCTAACAACTAGTGTTTATACATTTTCATTTTTTGCAGATATTTTAATAACAACACCAAATAGGTTGGTGTATTTACTTAACCAAGAGCCACCTGTCATCTCCCTTTCCAAGTAAGGGTTTATTTTACATATTTGTGCATTTTTTTTGTGTCCTTGTTTCTATTTCATCTTACTGTTTTTTATATTGTTGTTGTTGTTATTATTATTATTATTATTATTATTATTATTATTATTGAATATTAATTAATTGCGGAAATGATTTATTTATTATTTTTGGATTTGCAGTGTAGAATGGTTAGTAGTTGATGAATCTGATAAACTTTTTGAAGCTGGTGAACGTGGTTTTCGAGATCAGTTGGCTGTTATCTATCAAGCATGCAATGCAGATAATGTTCGAAGAGCTATGTTTTCGGCTACTTACACTCCTGTAGTGGCCAAGTGGGCTCGTAAAAATCTTAAGAAACTTGTTTCTATTACTATTGGTCATCGGTAAGTGTAGCATATTTCTGTAAAAGCAAACATTTGTAGTAATAAATCAGTTCTTCAAAATGTTTTACACTAAATGCTTTTTGAAAGTGGGTGTTAAAAAGTTACAAATTTAAATATTTTTAAATTTCTGATGTAATGATGGATTGTAATCTATAAGTAGAGACCGGACTTCAATATAAATACGTATTTTTTGTTTTTCTACTTATAGTTCTCAAAACTATTATCTTGGTGAATTGTCACCTGTCCAAACAAAATGTCCAATTTTTCGTTACGTATTTTTACATAATTAGTACATTTCAGTCTATACATATTTTACATATTTGATATTTTTGCAAAATATTTTTTATTTTATAGGTTTTCTTGTATGTTTTACATATATTTCTTTTTTATGAAAAGACATGTTTTTAAAAACAACAGAATTTTTACCACAATATTTCTGAGTACTGTCAAATAGAGATGTGCTATGTGAAGATGCACTCAGATGTTCTTACAGTCCGGCACGCCTGCTTCAATATTATCTCATTGGCGTCAGCAACAGAGATTGTTTTCACCTTTAGATGTGAAAAGTATCACTTGACGCCAGGTTTTGTGATCTTTAATCTTAATTTCCGAGAATCTTTAGCAATTGTCAACGTATAACACTTCGATAAGTGCTGCACACTTCAGTGATTGTTTGCTGGTTGTAGATAAAGCCAATTGGTACAAGGGCTTCTATTGCGTCTAGTCTAGTTGTTAAACTACCGTCATGGATAGCAATAGATGATGCTCTTGTTACTGATGGCAAAGTTGAATGATGCACAATGTGCATCAACTTGGGCATCCGCAAATTATTTTTAAAACATTTGTATTATGTTTAAAATTTGTTTAGAAAATTTTTGATAAATATAACTTCGAATTAGGTAAATGCGTTGTATAAATACTATAATTTATAAAACCGAACAAAGTGATCACACACAGTGATCACTTTGTTTGGTTTTATAAATCTAGCTAAGGATGGGACACATTTAGAGGCACTGCAGTCATCGTTAGATCCATTCTCTACTTTGGTGTGATATGCATTTCAAAGTTTTCAGAGTATTTTTTATGGGTATTTTGTTTATAAATCCCCGAAGTACAAATAATAAGTGAAGTGACCCATCAAACTAGTGTTTTTTGACAACAGAATGTGTTTTGAAATCAATACACTTTGACTTACAAGTTAAGGTTCTGTCACACTGTTTTGATCAATTTTGTATCAAAGCAATTGTAATTTTTAAGTAATTATATATTGTTGCATCAGAAGAATTTGTGGTACAAGTTGATGTGTTTTGAACCAGGGTGCGGATTTGGGTACAAAATTGTATATTACGATTTTTCTAACTTTGCCCCTCAAAGCCCGTCTTCACGATGGAATATGTCTCAGTATTTCGTGACATTCTCAGTCTCTGCTGCCAGACATCGCATGATCGCTACCATATCAAGCAGTGCTTGCGGTCATGCGACTTTTAGAGGTACGATGGAGAAAGACTCGAAATGCGGGGTGATATTCCATCGTGGCCATAGGGGCTTGAGGGGCAGAGGTAGAAAAAATTGCACTATAAGAAAGCAGGTTTCTTAGGCTAGTTTAAATATCCCAAGGACAAGGAAACATCTACAAAATGGGCTAGAGCAGTTCATAGAAGAAACAGATTAATAGCAGAATAATCTGTTCTCTGCAATGCTGTTTTTTTGCAAGTGTTCGTAATTAAAAATGACAAATGTATAATTGAATGAAAGGAAGTTAACATTTCTAGAATTGACTCGCATTTAAAACCTAGTGCAGCTTCTCATATTTTCTCTATTTTACTGAGGTGTTGAATCATGTCAGTGAAGGAGAGAAAATTACCCAGAAAGGATAAGACTCAATATTTAAAAAAACTGATTTTTTTTAAGCTGACAATAGAAATGCTCTCAATTCAAAATGTTTTTGACTATGTGTATTTTGGCTGATCTGCCTAAATCCATTTGTCATACCTTCAGGGTCTTTTCCTAGAAAATATTAATGTAGAAATGCAAATCTATACATCGCCTTTTGGTCTTCAAAATCAAAATGCATCAATGCAAATTAATTCATGCATGATTAATTAAATGATTTTGGATCCAGAGTCTGAGTCAGCACCAGATCTTGGCAGATACCAGCGAACTATCAAAGTGATCAGGTTTTCTCTTCTATGCTATGGTAATAGGTTCATGAATAAAGTCTGTGTACATGTTAAATTTGTTAAATTGATCGTTCATAAACATTTGTGAGAAAGAAGGCAGTTTTGTACAATTTAAAAGAAACCATAGCTGCAAAACCCCCCAAAATGTTCTGCTGCTGAATAGAGTCCTGTCCTCTCCACCACCCCCTTCTGCATAGAGGAGAGTTTAGATGAAAACAGTTTGCATATTATGGATTAGGCAGGAAATCAGGTACACATGCAACCTGCACTTTGTGTTATGTTGCAATGTTTTTCCATCAGGCATAACTCAGAAATAATGTGTGTCCTGTGGCCTTAAAATGAGGTTTTCTTGTCCCACAAGGGACGTAAATTATGGCTTTCATGACACAATCTACAAAATGTGATAATGGTGTTCTAGAGCAGCTTCTGATGAACTCACATGCTCATGATGACTCACAGCTGAGCTTGCGAATTGAGAGGAGAGTTATCATTGGAAGAGGGTAAAAGTGGGGTGGGTAAACAGTGGCTTCAGATGAAGGGCAATGCAAGTGACCTTAAGAACAGTGAGTCACTTGCCTTCTGCCTTTGACCTTAGCAATATTTTATTCATAATTCCTCCTGTGAGTTCGAATTTCTTTAGTTATTGTGTGGTATAACTCTCATTTCTTGTGTTGTGTTTGATGATTACTGGATTTGTATTTCCTCCATAATCATTTCTTTTTGCATATTCGACTTTATATTGCTCAAATTCTAATCATGTGCAATCTTGCATATTTGCTTTCACTGTCGTTTTTAAAACCTTCCAACCCAGAAAGTGAAAGATAACACATGTTGTCTCTAGTATGTCATTCAGTCTGTTGTGGCTATTCAACCGACTCCCCTCCTCCTATAATAATAAGTGTACTGCATCCTGTAAGATGAATAAATTAATAAACAAATTAAATGATCACAATAACAAAATAAAATGAGCATTTATTTCTGGCAAATAAGTGCAGTTATTTCTGCCTAATTAGTGTATTGTGTCTTAAACTTTGTATGTAAACAACAAGTGTGAAAAAGGATGTTAGTGACTTTTCAGAATTATTTCATGTATAGCCTTGCTTCATGATTAATTAAATATTTAGTTCTTGGCCAAGCAATGCTTTGTACTTTCATTTCATAAATATTATGAATCAATTGTAAAACTGTGTCTAAATAAGATAGGTGCAACTGCAATCTCCAACACATGACCTTTTTACAATCTGTTTTCTTGACACATCAATCTTCCACAACTCAGAAACTGTGCATTGTAGAGCCTTAAAGCCTGGTTTTTAAAGCTGAAGGTTTGTCTTACATTCCTCATGCTGTAATCTCCAATTGCTCCATACATGTGCAAAAATAATATGGATCCTCAAGCTTTATGGGAGCAAAACTGAAAAAATACATCTTATATTTGGGTAAATACAAAATTATTTCAGCCATTGATTTAAATACTAACTAAATATTAGATCTTACAATAATTCTTTAAAAAAGAAAAGTGAAAGATATTGAACATCCGTGTCATTACATAAGTATTTGAAAAGTCTATATTAAAGCCAGTGCATTGAAATTATTTCTTCTGTAATTGAAGACTTGAGATAAAAAGGGATGTAAGTGCCATTTCTGTTAAATTTACATTTTTAGCAGAATAATGATGATCAAGTCCTGTAACATAAATAAGAATGAAAGTCTGGATGCATTTCTTGATAGTTTTACGGGATGATTATAAATGACAGGAGTTGTATGTGACAGTAGGTTTAACGTACATATAAACTCTTTAGTCTTGAAAGTGTGAGAACAACACGTACATCCTTTTTTGTTTCAAGTCTTGAATTTTTAATAACCAGCTGGGCCCTTGCAAACATTCCACACATTCTACATTAACAAAAATTTAGACCTGAAAAAAGCTTCATTCTGGATGCCAGCATGAAACAGCCATCTTCTCAACTGTATGTTAAAGCATTACAGTTGCTTCATGGAGGGCATATTGACACATCAATTTAATTTTACGTAGTTTTCATATTTTTCTGATCACTTATGTTACAGAGTGAGAGTATCTGGAAGAGTTTAATTTCCAAAAGTGTTACAGAAGGTTCAAGAACCTCCTTTTGATAGAAAACTTCTTGAAAGGATCATAACTTTGGCTCCATTTGCCTCTGCAAGTTCCCAGCATATTCTCCACATGTTGCTGTTAATGTCCCAGAAAATCTCTGCCCGTTGTCCCTCATGGTCCTGCACATGTTTGATTGGGAATTAAATAGAAAATTCAAAGATTGAAATTGTGTCTTGTATTAGAAAAATACTTTTTAAAGTATTTTAAACAATGGTGATTACAGCTTTGCTCCTTTAGTGGTTGAAATGGAAAGTTTTGAAAAGCTTGAATCTTTATCTGTAAGGTTTCTGAAATCAAATGCAGATATTTCCAAGTTTCAACATCAAACATTTTTGGTTTTGAGAAATCAAAAGAATTGTCAAGTTCAATGCGATGTTTGGAAACAGAAATCTGACAAGAAGGAAGCTCTCTTTGATATTTCTTTGATGTTCATTAATTCGTATTGAAAGCTTTCTACATGTTTGCCCCAAATGCATCTTTGGACAGTCATTACATTTAATCCCATAAAGCCTACAAAATATAAGCCTTTAAAAAAGAAAGCAAACAACATAAATTGTCTGTCTATAAATCATTTAGACTAGTCTTCAAGATTGTTTGAAAAATTTAAGAAGACAGGCTGGTTCAACCTTTCATTGTAATCAAAATCTTGCTTCAATAATGTAGCTTTAATAGTCAATTTAAAGAAATTGAACTTCATTAATTTTCTCAAATTTATTACTAGTTCTTAAGTTTTATTGAAAATCACCCTTACACCTTGTTTATAAAAGTACTTTGGACTATTTGGGGGGAAAAGTAAAAAAAGAAGTTTCGAAGCCATTTTTAAGAAAATTTTGAAAATGTTCTAGGAGCTTCATGCAAAGAAACTCTAAAATTAAAAGTTCTGTTCCAAACGTATAGGGTCTCAAGTTCGACCAGATTGATTATTTCCATTTTGGAGAAAATTTGGTAGATGGTGTAAAAGCTAGTGTTTCCAAACAAACATTTTGAAAAACAAAAACAAAACCACTTTTCAATTCTGGACTCCCAAAACTTCATTTCTGTCAAAATCTCAACATTGATTGTTCGCAGCATTAAATACATTTTTCTGTCCTTGGTATTGAAGAAAGTATCTATCTTGGATAACTTTAATTTTTTGCAAGGTTGTTCTTACAGCAGTTTGCAAGAGTTTCTAGCTGACATAAATTATGTAATATTTTAATGGTGGTTTTAAGGAAATGAGGGTTCTTTTAATGTTTTTCCTTACTTTGCTTTGGTATCCTGTTGTTGCAAAACAAGCTGATACATAGATTGTTATGCAAGTTATTTCTTCCATTGCTATTGATGTAATGTGGTTGTACATTTTATGTTGGAGATTTTATGTGTTGTCTATGCTGATTGTGTACATAATGGCATCTTCTAAACTTTTGTACTGGTTGCTTTGACTCAAGGTAGCAGTGATATGGAAGTGTTTTCAAGGGTTTAAAAATAAATCTGAAATTACCTTGGTTTTTTCATTTAATTGAAAGAGTGGAACATGTTATACTATTTGTATTTTGTAAAATAATGTTTTATTTATTTATTTAAGGTAATTTACAGGCAACAGTACAATCGGATGTGGCCCAAAACAGCACTAAGCATAATTAATTATTTTTGATTGCCTACATAACATCACATAATATCACATAATTTCATCGCTAAAGACTGGATTTTCATGCAGTAAAACTCTCTAAAATATGTAGTAAAACTCCCAAACGTGCAAAAACGTGCAATAAAAAGATCAAAACCTTGCAAAATAGTGTTATGTGGCCCAAAACTGCAGTTAATCCCCTTATCAACTTATTTTATATTTTGGATATGATATTTAAGTTGAATAAAATATTATGATTTTAGTGTTTTTAAGTTTGTACATATTATTTAAACAAATCATATTTGACATTTTAAATATTATTCACCTAGAAAATTAAATTAACAAATTGCAAAAAAGAAATCACAAATAATGAAGTTACAGAAGAAATGTTCTTAATTGTTTTCATTTTAATTTACAATTATATATATTTCCAATATTTTCTGAGAAATTATGAAATTCCTATACACCAATACATGTTTCAGTCAGGAAAACCTCGTTCTGCATTTACACTTGTCTGTGTGCCTTACTCTGACGTAAGTGTGGATGTAGCTAAAAGCGGCCAAAAACTTCATTCATTCTCTCGTAACTCAAAGGGCATCGTTTCCGAGATATGCGATGAATTTGAAGCAGAGTGCAGCTTGCCACTAAGCTTCAAAACATATATTTGATCTGATTGGGAAGATGGTCTCAGAACATAGCATTTGCTGAGCGATGGCAAATAAGGGCTGCTGACCTAGTTCGTGGTAACACTTCATATCCCTGCTGCAATAACTCAGACGTTTTAATTATACAGTAAGCATTATGAAAGGTATAGAAGCTCAGTTTATAGGGCAACAAAGTGCGAATGTATCATTCTAAACAGCACTTGGGTTTCACATCCCACTTGAATGCATTGCTGGGTTACGTCATAAAAACTTTATTCTTAAAAAAAAACTTTAAAAAAGATAAATTAAAATAAGTTGATGTAATAAATATATTTTTGGCAATAAAACTATGAATCTTGCAAATTCATCCAGTAAAATCCCAAAATGTTAAATTTTCAGGCAGCATTGCCTAAAATATTCAATATTGTGCAGTAACCTGCAAAATGTGCAATTTTATGCAAAATGAAACAAGTATGACAACCATTTCCTGGTTCGAATGTTTGTCAAGATTTCATCCAATTTCAAGTAGCAAACCAAAGCTGCAGTTACACTGGGAATCCTGGTCTTTAATCATCATTAATAATAATAATAATAATAATCAAATAATCAATAATAATAATCAATAATCACATAATAATAATAATAATAATATCAATATCACGTAATATTATGTAAATATTACAACACTTGAGACAATTCTTGAAAAAGGAGGATCAGAGTCCACTTATCAATGAAATCCATTGCCTTCCTTGTTGTAGAGACCATCATGAGCTCTTTTGAGCAACTAGGTGCCGTCACCACATTCTGGGGTAGTATGTTCCAGGTGTCAACAGCTATGAAGTTCTTGTACTGCATCAGATTATGTCTAGATATTACAAGCTTCAAGCTATGAAGCTTCGTAATTGTAGATTGCACACATGTGGAATACTGATTTTTCTTTGCTGCTTCTTCTTCTTCTGTGAAGGATCATTTCAAATTATCCAAGTTTTATTGTATTTGTTTTTCATTCCCATTTTCATTATGTTTTTCATAGAAATGCTGCTGCTGAATTGGTTGAGCAACAAGTTGTTGTTTGTGGGAAGCGAACAAGGGAAACTTGTTGCTTTTCGGAATCTAATAAAGCAGGTAAGGTTATTAAGATTATTATGTTTTCAAGATAATTAGCTTATGGCCAGTTTCCCCCATTACGTAAAATTGCATGTATATCTTAAGAATTTTAAAGTAAACTTAGACGTTTTGTGTTTCACCATTGCCTTTGAGGCAAACTTAAACAATAAGTTTGTCTTAAATTTAAGCAAACCTCTTAGCTCCACTTATCCATGTTAAGTCGCTGTACATCACGAAAACAGTTCAAATGGCAAGTGCTTTGTGAAATGTTGCTTTTGATAATAATTAGTAACGAAAAGAGCACTTCAATATTTTAGCACATAATTGCCTTGAAAGCAACAGCTAATGTTTTGTAGGTTATGTTTCCACGATCATAAAGCTATTCAAAACTGGAAGTGTTACATTCAGTAATTTTTTTTTTTTCAATTCATTTTTCAAATGTTTGCATTCTGTTTACAGTTTTATAACAAATCTTATTTCTCATCATGTACACACTTATTTTCCCTTCCTAAACCTAGCAATCTTCAAATTTATTTAATTCTTGTGTTTATTTTTCACCTTTATAATTCATCAGCTTACCTATGTACAAATTATGACAGTACCCCTAAAACACCACATACATCTGATACACTTCCTCTACCTTGTTTGTTCTGTACATCAGTAATCGTGTGCTATCATTCTTCTACATCCTTCATCAATCCTTCACCCTCTCCCCTCCACCCCACCCCTTCTAGAATCATGCTCATTCTCTCTCTGAAATTTTATATTTTGTCCCTTGACTATGTACTCCTACATGTGTTCCCATGTGTCCCTTTTATAATTAGTTGTTCTGCATAGGTTTTTCCTCTAATCATCTTAACCATCTATTTTACATCTCCCACCTCATTTCCTAGCATTAACCTTCCTATTTTTATACAGTGCATTTTTTTTTCTCCGACAGGTTACTATCTTTTCTTGCAGTTACTAAAAAACGGAAACACTTAACACATAAAGAAATCTCTAAGTACGATATAAATCTACTCCCAAAACAACCAAAATAATTTTTGTTGTGGCCACTAGCTAGTCTTCATAGGTTTCAACATTGCCAACCAGCTTTCAGATAAGGCATGATATCAAGTAACAACTGTGGGCTCCAAGCCAGAAAACATTAAAAATAGCTACAAAAAAGCAAAATGATAACAGACAAGATTTTTGGATTTTGTTCATTGATTCTGACAGAGTTATTTGCTCAAGAGGTATTTTATCTTACCCTTGAGAATGGCCTCCAACCCCTTTTGAGGACCCAGCTCTGTAATGAAAATGGCCCTTCTCGATGCTGGTGATTTCCCAAGTTCAAAGAACAAAAACAATAATAACTAATGCCAAGATTTCGAAGATTTAAAAGGGTCTACAGTAGTTAGTTCATCCAGATAGCATGACGAGTGAAGTAAATTCATAGTCTTCATACCAAGTGTGCCACTAGGAGTAATTTCCAGTAGTGAGACAGAAAAATAATTTCTGATAGGCAGTGTGCAAGAAGAAAAGTAATTTCAAAAAAAATCTTTTGATCGTGTGCAATGAAGATTGTAAAGAAAAGATTCTTTTCTTCCATGTAAGGGCTGATGTAAATTTGAGAGATGGAATAAAAATTTTATTTTAATTTTTATTAATTTTAAATATTATAATTTTATTAAAAAATATTTTAAATTATGATCTTTAATTACTCAGTTTTTTGCACCTGGATTTTAGTCAGAATAAATGCTTTTCTGAATATCTATTTTTGTAAAATTAAAAGTGGTTTTGCTTGCCTATTTTAAGTAAAATAAATTCCTGGACTGTCGGGCTGCCCCCACTCACAATGTGATTGGAACAGACAATATTTCACCCAAATCCTGAAGAACAGAAACAAATAAAACCTTAAATTTTGCTTTGGCCAATAAGAGTGGAGTAATTTGAAACAAGCAGCAATGTTTTTCTTCTCAAAGACATTGCAGGTATTGAAGATGTAATGCTACCACTTTCTGATTTCATAATTTAGCAATTGATACCTCGCCAAAGAAAAAAAAATCTCGCAAGAGCACATTTTGATTTTATACAATGGAGGGGAGAGAGAAAAAAAGAAAGGAAAAAAAAAAAGAAAATAAAGATCACTCACTAAACTGAAACTGAAAGTTCTTGGGAGCCGGGCATCTTTGTTGTTTGTTATGAGATGTTATTGTATTTTATTCAACAATGCTACCCAAGTACAACAATAATCAATTAGCAAAATGTTTGCCTGACTTTATTATTTGATTAAATTAGTTACACTTATGTGTTAAGTTTGCAAGTAAATCATATATTGAAATGTACTAAAATCAATCTGATAGGTACTCGTAACTATTCCTGAATATTTTAATTGTGTTTTTAGTAATTTGGGCGCCAGGAAATAATTGCGAATGTGATTATTCGTTCTTGTCTGCAAATTAATTTTTTCAACCTTCACTATGCCGTACTTGCTCAGTTCGATCGGGTTCGAACTTGCAAGTATTGCTTACCCGTTCTGTAATCACTTATTCAATCTGCCATCCTTACGGAGTGGCGAGGAATCCGAAAATTCTGTTAAGAGAACTTCTAATTCTGGATTGCACATATTGTAAAATAATGATAAGTTTTCTTTCGAAAATATCAACTGTGATTTATTATAAAAACAAATGATTAAATTTTCCAGTTAGCTTTAAAACACAATAACTATTATAAAAGCTTCGAATTCTTTTCGGTCATGCCCAGTTTTGCATTTCTAATAGTTCAAATAAACAAAGACCTGTGCACCAATAATTCTTCGTGCACATTCTTCAGTTCCCCTACAATGGCAAATCTGCTCAGCTGTCCCGCAATGACTTCTTTCTTCCCTCTGTTCATTCAATATTAAATTGTATCGTACATTAAATTAAAAATATTAATATCCCGCTAACTCCCTAGGCTTGCGTCATAGACGGACGCCTATACGCGCACTGTTCCACTATGAACAAAATCCCAGTCTTTTTCCTGAACAACGTCTTATCCTGTTCTAATATTGTGAAAATAAATTTTTAGATTAATCCCACTCACAGCTAAATCTTGAACCTGCTCGCTGCCATGTTGTGAGCAAGAGTGAATATCCCCTGTCCTTCAAGCTTCAAGAAACCTATTGTATCCCTCTTTTGTTCCCAACAAAAGAATGTTCTTCCGCCTCAATTATTGTTTTCCATATGTATCTTTTTTCATTACCAAAAATGATGACGACTGTGTACTCTGCTGCCATAGCGACCGCCGCGATCATCTCTTAACTCAGCTATACTCCACTTCTGAAATACAATTTCCCCATAATGTTAATGGCTCCCATTTTGGTATATCACAATATTTATTAAATAAGAGACTGCAGAAACCTTAAAACTTGCAATTTTGTTATTTAGAAAAACATATTAACATTATTAATTAAGATTTTTGTTTTGATGTCCAGTGAAGAATAACAGGTGTTCATGAATTATGACCTGCGTTATCATTCTTTTACCAGAAGATTTCTCTAATGCTGAGTTTGGGCTTCCTTGGTTTAAAGATAATTAGAATTTTAGTAATGTTTTAAAACTTGAGCCTAATAGAAAAATCATCAGGCAGATGACAAGATTTTTAACAATGGTAGTACTGTATTGTATGCATAATAATCTTTAAAAAATTCATTTTGAATAAAATTTCAATTAAATGAACTAAAGATATTACCTTTGTTTAGATATAATTATGTTTGTTTCACAAAAATATCGACTGCAAATTAAGTACGGTAGTTTCTTAAAACATGCAATTTACAATAACGTGGAATCACAGACCTCTCAATAACTCACTTTTTGAGACTATTTTCTTACAACCTTCACTTTTCTCACATTTTCTGACAAAACTCACCATTCTTTTATTTTTTGTGTGTCATCTTCTGAGTACAATATTTCATCAATAAGTAACATAAGTTCTCTGAGAAAAAACAACTTTACCTGTAGGGAAATAGAGAAACCATTTACTACATTCAGAAAGAAAGACGGGACAAGATGAGCAAACAAACTCACAAGCACGGAGAGTGGAAGGGAAGTAACAAAGGGGCATGAGCAGTACCTGCCCAAGAACTTTTTTTTTTTACTAAGGCACTGACAGGGAAAGATACAAAAGGTGTAGTCTGCCCTTCCTGCTGATCAGTTAATGCTCCATAATGATGATCACGGTTTCTACCATCTACCAACGACTCAAGCTTATCTTTAAAGAGTTGGTTCTCTCCACTACCAATTGGCGAGTTTCCCGCCCCTCCAACAGGTGTGCCTTTTAGAATTCCAAAATAGAAATCATAGACATTTCTTGCTTTTTTGTAGCCCCACTTTAATCTTTTCTATGTTGCTCCCCTTGCATCGAGAAGTGCCAAATTCATATTTCACATGCAATAGTAGTTCGAGTTCAGAGAGTATTATCAGAAAAAAAGAAATCTTCTTTGAGTTCTTCCTTTTTTCAGAATAAATATCAGATTAATTATATCTGAATGAGTAGTGTGTATCAGAGGGCTAGTTTATAACCCAGCAATCGCTAGTTTTTATGGTTCTTATGCAGAGGCCAAAACTCGTTTGACCAGTTTTTTGGGGGGGTTCGATAATTCATTATTGGTTTCCATGTTTATTTGGATGAATATTCACATTACTTTGTACAGATATCAGTAAACCATGATGGGATTGTGAATTGGCATCTGAAATTTGGAGTTTAGCTGTGTATGAAGTATCAGCTTGGACAATTTTAAGTTGTAAAAGAATATTGATTTTGGTGATGTGAAAAGTAAACTTCTCAAGTTTTTAACTACAAAACTACTTTGATCATTCCTAATTTATTTGTTCAACATGTGACTGTCAGTTTCAGAAAATAACATGGGATTTACTATACTTACTGAGTTGGCAAAGATTTGAAGAAAAAAATTGTATAAAAAAAATAGTTTGTGAAGATTGCTGCCATTGAGATTGGCTTAAAGTTTTATTACAAAAAACAGCAAGCTTTTTGCAAATTTTAAGAAACAGGGAATATTTCATGAGTAGATTTCCATGCCAAGATTGTCTTAGTTCCAATAACTGAATTTCAGAGAAAAAAACGGACATTGCTGAGTTTAAAACTAGCTCCTTTATATATGAAAATTTAATTGCATTATACGTTTTTAATAAAATTGTATAATTTTGGAAATCTTTGGTTTTCATTCTTTGAGATTCCTGTTAAGAAATGTTAGAATCAACATTATAAAATCTTTTTTCTGTAGCAATGATGTTACGTGCTAAAAATCGGAGAGAATGGCACTTCACCCTCTTCACATGGTGAGTCTCCACTTGCTGCTTCATTGTATTGGCTTAGGTGCCTCAGGGCATCAATCCATGTCACTGCAGTGCCTCTGACTGGCAGTCCCAATAGTGGAATTTTGGCATTAGCTTCATAACTAGGTCAAATTCAGTGGCTGTGGATTGGATGAACATTCTAGTGATGGACTGTTCTAATTGGTACTTTGTGTTCTGTGGTTTCTCTGATCAACACCAGGCGAATGATACAGCAGTACCCTAACAAATAGGCCAAAGACTGTACGATCTTTCCTTTCTTTTTCTTGTCTCCTCACCTCTTTAATTACTCACACTTGCACGCACTATACTCCCACACGTTGAGAATGTCAAACTGGTTCCAGCTGGGATGGTGCCCTGTTTGAGAGATACCTGGTTGGGGAAAACCCGACTGGTAGGTAGGCACCAAGTCTCTTCATCCAGTGGAAGAAGATTACCGCCTCCTACCCTGATAAGAACATGTACTACACTTACCGGAGTAACTATTTGGCAGTTGACACACCCGGAATCACTAATAAATCAGTCAATGCCTCAGAGTATCAAGAGCTTCTTGGCTCAGTGGGTCAAATTTACAAAAATACACTCTGTTGATGTCAACATTTCCATTTCCTTTAAAAAATATACTTCAAGTATAATTTAGATCATTTTTATTGGTGGTGTTTTTTTTCTTCTTTTTTTCTTTTTTCTTATTTGATTTTGTAAATGTATCCTGCAACTAATTATTCAATAATTTTTTGATATCTGCAGGGTCTTACTCCGCCTGTGTTAGTCTTTGTTCAAACAAAAGAAAGAGCAAAAGAACTTTTTAAAGAACTCATCTACGATGGAATCAATGTTGATATAATTCATGCTGATAGAACTCAAATGCAGGTATGTCTTAAACTGAATTGTTATAAATAACCGAATTTGATTTAAATAAACTAAAATTTGTTAATTTAAATATACCAATATTTTAATTTAGTGTTTAAAATACATTTTCTTTACATGGATGTAGTGTTTTGGTTGGTTGCTTGCTTGGTTTTTTAAGCTTATTCAGGGGAACACATTCATATTCTTATATTTAAAACATCTGGTGTCAGCCACAGTTAATCTTTGATGTTCAAACAAACAGTTGTAGGAAAGTGTTAATACATTCCAAGAGCTTTTGGAAGACAGAAGGTGTCACTGTTTACCCATGTCTGCATTTCATAATGTTGGCATCCATGCAGAAGAGTCAGTTTCCCAGTTATCTTGCTTGTTATGTTGTCTGAGTTTCAGAGCTAACTAACTAAAAATGTACTAAAAACAATGTTTATAGACACATTCACAGAAAATGACCCCAAATAAAAATACTACTAAATCAGTGCACAAGTAATTTGAACATAGAACAAGATGGCACTCTCAGTATGACAACATGAGGTCATTCCATGTCAAGTGGTTTAAACTTTTAAGAAATACCCTGGTGACCATCACAGATCTTGACAAAATTGTAAATGCAGAGTGCCACATGTGTCAAAGGAACTTTTACGACATTGTAGCTTCAATAGTGAAATAGTTTTCTGAATACAGTTGTTTGCTTGACCCTATGCAGTGTCATTGTAAAGTATGTCTACAAGATTTTCACAACTCTGGAATACAATATTTCCTTCTATTCTCTATCACTAAACTAAGAAAATTGGGCTTACTTTTACAACTCTTTTCCTCTCAATGAAACTAATATTGATTTTTTTGCAATTATTTGTTTAGAGAGATAATGTGGTTCGCAGCTTTCGAGAAGGACTTATATGGGTGCTCATTTGCACAGAACTGATGGGACGTGGCATTGACTTCAAAGGTGTAAATCTGGTTATCAACTATGACTTCCCACCAACTGCTATCTCTTATGTACATCGTATAGGTAATTTTTTTTTACGCACTTATTAATGTTATTCCAAAAAAATAGAAGACCATTCAGTGGAGAGGAATGTAATTTGTTTACAAACTTTTTCTTGTTATTAACTTCTGCTTATTGTTTTATCTAAAATTGATCATTTCAGCTCAATAGTAGTACTTCAGATTTCACAGTTTTCTTACAAAATTATGACTTCTTTCTTATGTTTCACAAATGTTCAGCAATATTCACTCATTAACTTCCCTTCCAGTATATGTTTCAGTTGCATGATTTTGATAATAATATATGAATCAAAACAAGCTCTTTCTCTTTTCATGAGTTTATGTGAGTTTTTTTTTTAAACCAATTATTTGAATAACCACAGTTGAATCTGTGAATCAATCTTACATACAACAATCTTAAAATATTTCTTTAATCTTATAAATTAAATTTGGAAGCATTGTCATCATTAGGGGGTGGTTTTTAATGAAATGCCATTTTTTCTTTTCACTTTAGAACAATGTCATTTAATAAAGAAATTAATTTTATATTATGACAAAAGGAAATTACCCATTTTTTTTGCATTTTATGTAAATTTTAACTAATAAGTCATTTTTTACCTTTTTATATAATTTTTAATGCATTTTTGGCTGATTTCATCAATTTCAATGGTACTTGTTTCAAACAATATTTAGGAGATTCAAAAAATTCTCACCACTGAATTTTGCACCTCAGCAACCTTTTCTATTTCTTCGCTCATGTATTGTAATGTCTGCCATTGTGAGTACTATGTAATCTAAGGTTCCCGTGATGCCTGTCGTTGACGTCACTTCAGCCGATTTCACAAATAACAAAGGCAGAGATTTTTTTTTGAAAAGAACAGTCAAAACCAAAAGTTTACAAGCTGAATTCACTTGAACCCAAAGGATGCAGCCTCTATTACATCAGTAACATATCCAACAACTTGAGTAGTTCATCTGAAATGATTTTGATTAAATTTTTAATGTCATTTTTCTTTGTTTTTTGTTTTTTAAAACATTTTAAGAGCATTTTATTGATCACTTTTGGCACTGTTTTAGGTCATGAAAATCCGCCCCTTAGTCACCATCATGATCATCATCAAAGAAATAATGATTTGTGCTTTTAAAAATTTTGGGGGCAGATGAATATAGTGAAGAGTGAAATTCTTTCTTTCATCAAATTGCCTTCATTATTAGTGCTTCATGATAAACCAAGTACATGATTTGTGAATAACATGAGAAGTTGACATTACTTGAGACAATTTTTAATTTTTATCTACAAATATTTATATGGAACTTGGCTTAGTTGTTTTTTATTTAACATCTTTCATTCTTATATTTCCTTACCATCATTCTTTTCTTAATAGGACGAACTGGTCGTGCTGGAAGACCTGGGAAAGCTATCACATTCTTTACTGAAGATGACAAGGTCTGCTTACGCAGGTTGGTAAGGCTTGAACCAAATTTACTTTTATGCTGAGTGAGATAGATGCGTGAACCAACTGGTTATTTTGTATTTCAGTATTGTCCATGTCATGAGAGATTCTGGTTGTGATGTTCCTGAATATCTTATCAAACTCAAGAAATCCAATAAAAGAGCTCGTAAACAGTTTGCAGAACGTGCTCCAAAGAGAGATCCAATTTTCAAACAACCAAATTTTAAAAAATCAGACCAATTTGAAACAAGGTAAATATTCATTTATGTTTACAAAAACAGTTTTAAGTAATAATAATCAATTACTCACAATTTACATGAAGTGGCTTGCTACATTTCATTATGCGTTTATTTATATATTCATTGTGGTATTATAATTTTTGTACAAGCAATGCACTGCAATTAGCGTGGATGTCATCAGGTAATTGCGTGTCCATTGTAACAATAAATAATGATTTTCTGCCCCAATTGAATACTGTATTATTCTGTATTTCTTGAATAGGTTGTATTATTTGTTGTGTTGTGTACTCAAAAAATTGATAGGTACTTCATTGGTCAAATAGTTTGGCTTTTTGTAAGTGAACAAGGCATATTTTGTCATGCTTTTAATATGCAGTAAATGAAAGTGATTAGGATCTTTTTCATCACTATTATTATTTGATGATTTTATCATTTTTACAGGAAAAGACAAAGGAAGAACTGGAACAAAGTAGAAATTAGCAATGGTACTGGTGAACCAGTTAAGAAGAAACCCAAACAATCTGGTATAAAAGATGTATGATTTGTAATAAATCTTTGTTAATAAAAAAAGATTTGTTTTCTTTGGCACCTCAATTCCTTGCCCCATTTTTAATAACATTAAATAAGATTCAAATTCCAAAATGCCATTAAAATTACAATAGCTGTAAGTCACCTCCTGGGGGGTTAATGAATCGTTTACGAAATGACCATTACATTGAAACATTTGGAAGCGCAGTGACCATAAACGGCTCTTGTTGGCGAGCTATGTGGTCATGATATTTACCCCCATTGGCTGAATATAGACTGCCCTTTCCTCTTTTTGTTCGCGAACTCGGCTTTAAATTTCAATAGAATGGTCGTATTGTGGCATATGACCAATCAAATTCATACGCTATAAAAAAAGCATCCGTGACGTCTTTCAAGGACAAAATCAAAAACAAAAGTGACTAACAATGGAACAAACATAATTTTTGAATTGGAAATGCATAGTCTAGTGCAACTACAGCCTTGATTTCGGACTTTCCTCGTGTTTTTAGGTTACGTCATCTGGCACATGTATCCTTCCGCTTTGGTATTGATGATTTCATGTAGATTGTTCATTTCATGGCCAACATTGCCTATAACTTCTTAGTTGATAAAACTCGCCACTTGAGGGTGTCGTGTAAAACTAATGTTGCCAACTACTGTAGAAGATCAATGTTGATGTATCGAATAAAAAGAATATCCTAGTTGTAAAACTTTGTTTCTGTAAACAGTGTGATATAGAATACAATCTAATTAATATAAACAGGAAAATATACAAAGTCACTCTTTCTAAAATTCGGAAACACATGTATTACTATTCAGTTGCATGCCTGCCCCTACGGATATCACACTAGGTAAACACGAATCTATTCTTGTTGGTATCAATGGTGCCATCCTCGAGATAGACTTGTGGCTGAAAGTTAAAATTTATTCAAGTGATATATTTAATATATACATTACTGTGCGGTTGGTGGCAAGCATCAGTACGAGAAGAGACACGTTACTTTACAAACAACCTTGCTGGTTGGATATCTTCTCTCTTTTTCCGCGGGTAATAATAAAATTTGCCAAAATTCCGGTCCCTACCAAGATCCGAGAAGGCGCCTACCCCGGCAGGAACGAGGAGGGCAAGATGAACACCAACAAACGGAAAGCTCGTACCAATGCTGCAAGGTAAGAAATCTACAGAATTTTTATTTTGTGTACATGACTGTATTATTGATACTCTCATGTGTCACTGCCGCTTCCGTAAGAAAACATCGTTAGGGACACTGACCTCCATTGGCAATGTACAGTTGTCCAGAGTGAACAGCCCACTTGCTGTTATGCGATTTGCAAATTTATGGTTGAGCCATGTTCATGTTCAATTTTTAGTTAGGTGTATTAGAACGAAAGGGAAAATGCATGTTCATAATTGTCATATTTATGTCTTCAATCATAGGTCTCCTCGCAACAGAGGGGCAGAGAGGAATGTAGCTGCAGATGGAGTGTACCAAAATCCGCATTTTATGCATGCAATAACTAGTCATGTTGGAAATACAGTTCAGGTAAACCATAATTCTTCCGTTGAATTTATATCTTCCTCCTCTATAACTACACTGCAGTCTTTTGATCTTCTTTCATTCTGGAACTGAATTTCTCTTTAAAAAAGTCATTTCTATCAGTCATTTCTTCAAATATCTTGCAAGTTTGTGATTGTTATTTTATATTAGATGCATTTTCGTCTGGTGTTACATTCCAAAAATCCTTTACATTTGTGTACTTAGTTTCTAGTTACAAATGTTTTTTATTATTAGCATTTTGTATCAACAGGTTTTGACTCTCAATGGATCAATTTTTGAAGGTGTGTTTCGAACATTTTCAAGTCAATTTGATGTAGTACTAGAAATGGCTCACAAAGTTGAACCAAGCAATCCAGGAAAAATTAATGTTGATACCGTTGTTGAGAAATTGATTTTTAAGCCTGAGGACATAATCACCATTGAAGTAAGAGATGTTGATCTGGAGTATGCTACTAGAGGTAAGTGACATAATACAAGAAATTGTGCATTGTAAGGAATGTGTTCAAAATTTGAAATATTTTAATTAGATTGTTTGAAAAACTGTATTAAAGAAGGTACTAAAATCAGATGGTAGAATATTTTGAGTAATTTCTAACAAATCAAATAGATCTTAAAGAAGAAAGCACAAGTGCTATACTGATGCGGAACATTATCTTATAGAATTTTCTTTGTTTAGATACTTTTCAGACTGACACAGCAATCAGTAATTTAACGGACAGGTTGGTGAACGAGAATTGGAGCCATGGGATGGACCTGGTTGTAATGGGGATGATCTTGAACTGGAAGCAAGTGCTGTATGTTTGTTATAATGAATAATAATAGAAAGCATGGAAAAGCCTTGTGGTGTGCTTTTCTGATTGTATGATTTTTTTTAACCTTTTAGAATGGATGGGATGCCAATGAAATGTTTAGAAAAAATGAACAAGTGTACGGTATTCATTCGTGCTTTGAGCCTTCAATGGTGAGCTACACTACCCCTTTGCAGAAAAAGGATACCAAGGAGTACAAGTAAGTATAACTTAATGTTGCCTTTTCAGTTTTATGATGAGCCTAATTTGTTAATAAGGGAGGTATCATTCTTGCTAAAAAGTTTTGAGTATGTATTTGTTACCAAAACTTGAAATTGACGGTATTTAGAATTCATTGTAACTTAGTAATAGTGATAGTTGGACATGTGTATAAATGCACACTTCAGTTAAATGCTAATAAACTGCTAGTGTTCAAGAATTGAAACTGTGCTGGAGGTTAATGGTGACTAAAATTTCTCATCTTTATGAAGTAGAGCAAGAATGCAATTTCAATTTACTTTTTTTACTTGCAACTTTAAACCAAAGGAATCATCTGTGCATTGCATAGAATAGGTTTTCTGTCAGTAGTTGCTACTTGGAGAATACTAACAATTCTACAAAACTTTGCTTGATGTGTATTGGTCTTAGTTGTCCACTGTAACATAACTGGTGTGCATGAATTAAAATAAGAATGGTGCTATTGAAAGATGTGAAAAAACCAAACTTGAGTTGTTAATATGTGTGTGTGAAGGAGAAATGTGCTCTTGTTCATGCTTTAATGAAATAATTTGTGAAAATTTTAATCTCGTTGACATAATTAAGTCTCATCCTTTCAATTTGACAATATTAGTTATTTTAGTGCTTAGACAAATTTTCAAGTACAAGCTCTAAAGAACTGGATGTATCTTACATTTTTATGAATGTTGTGCATTGGAGTAGTAACATGTGAACTCTTGTGGTAACAAGTAACAGGTAAAATCCATTTTCGAAATATCATTCCTCTTCCTAATTGCCTCAACGATTACTTTGCATTAGCCTTCTTACTTGCGAACATTGCTGAGACATCTTGTGCAAAAGCTTTGATAAATAGTGTAAAACCATTCTTTCTAATGTCAATCTCAGACTTGGTTTCAATTTGTAACCTCTGTTAAACTTACCTTTAACTTGACTATTCCTCTTGAAAGTTCAATATATTTTTTGTAATGTGTGTATTTTTGACATAAAAATAAGGAAAGGTAAATTAGCAATTTTCATTTAGGAAATTGCACAATTCTGATGTATACTTTACCAAATTTCTTTTACAACAAAGCATGATACATGCTTTGCACTTCCAGTCCCAAGACAATGATGCTGGCCTTAAGCCTTCACAATTTACATGAAATAACCTCAAGTCTGGCCAACCCAAAGGTTATCTATACATTTCACATTTTTATGCCAAAAATTACATGCAAGTATATTCCCATCATCTTCATCCTTCCTGCAGCCTCTGCAAACAGGTAACCTAAAGTGAAGTTATCTTCAGACTTACAGCAATTGTGTTTTAAGTTATTTTTTAATATTAATTCCGAATCAGTTTGTGGAAAAATCTGTAAGTGGTTGCTAGGGAAACAAGAGGCCTATGGCAGTAGGGCAGTAGATCCATCGGGGCCCCTCATTACAAGCTCAGGTCACCCCCATCCCCTACTTTAACCCTTAGATACTCGCACTGTTTTATCTCACAAGTACCCATGCAGCGTACTTTATACACCAAGTCTATTTTGATAGAAAATATGAACTCCACAAGACCTGAATAAAAGAGGATTTTTTGGGCTCCTATGTATAATAAAATACCTTCTTGAATGTGTGGTGTAGTCAGTTTTGTGGGCAGTTTTTCAGTATGAAAAACGCTTTTTCAATATGTAGTAGAACTTCAGTCCCTAATTGGTCAATTGTCTGTCTCTGATCAATGTTAATGTTTCATCTTTCTACGTGATTTCCACCATAACTTGATTAGGCTGTACTGTTGATATGCTTCAATCTTTATGGTTGCTGCTCCTCAATTTTGAATTTGTCATGGCCTCTCAAATTTAATTTTAGAGTAGTTCCAACATCATTTTGAATTTTTCTCAAATTGTTCCAGGGTTGCTTGAATAGAGTAAGATTGTACAGGGAAAAATGGCGCAGACCCAATTTCCATTAACACTTTTTGGTTTTTGAAATTTGCAAAAGTGAATTTTTTTTTCATAACCCTCCATCAACTCTGACTTCCATTAGATAATCTTATTGAAATGTGTTCTTCAAAATTAGATCTTTAAATGATGCTGTGTTAAATTCTTTTAAAATATTAGTAGCTTGTTTGTAATTTTTAGTAAAAAATTTTCTTTAAATAATGCATTGTTTTTTCAAAAACTGCTCCAATTTGAAAAAAAAAGATTTTGTGTAGATGGAACTAAGTTAATAATAAGGCATTAAATGATTTTCAGTATAACCTTTGTGATTTGAAGTAATGATGCTAAAACAGCACATACTTTCTTGCCTTTAGTAATGGTTATATAATACTCTTTATACTGCAATTTCTCTTCAAATTAACACATCTCGGTCATAATTTTTTGTTAAATACATTACAAATCGTAGAACATTATGTGCATAAACTAAATCTTATAAAGCAAATACCAATCAAAATTCCATAATTAGAACTGCATTTCATACAGCTAAATCATGTCCCAACAATGAGTTGTAATTCACAGAATTTCTGCTGCCATCTCGTGGGGCAGAATGCTATTGCTCCATTCTATTATATGAATTTCCTGAAGGCTTGCAATTTTTCTTTCATATTACATTTAAATCATATTTTTTAGACAGAAAACCTAATTGGACAAATTTCAGTGAAGGTTCATGGATGGCTTGAAAGAAAATACATCAGTACATTAAGAATGCATTGTACATTCCTCACAATATGGGCAAAAAATATGGATTACCAAATAGGTTTTGAATAATTTCTAAAAAGATTAATTGGTAAGTGTATAACAAAAGCTCCAATGCAATAAACTAACAGAGAAATGTAAAATAATTCTAACTTATGTAGCATCCAACTGCCTCGAAGCACCTCTCTAGTAACGATCATAAAGCGCAGGAAATTCGAAATGGGCAACTATGTTTGAAGCAGAATTACTCAAAAATACTTGTATTTTCGAAAAATTCAACATGTCCTTATTTCAAGGTTTGTTTTTGAAGACATTTCATTAAGAATAAATGTTGTTACTTCACAATTGTAGTTGTAGGAAGAAGGGAGGGAAAACATTTTTTTTTTCTTTCAAGTTTTGAAAAATCATTGATTTCAATGAAAATGAGATCTGCACCATTCTCTTGGTGTGCTTTCCTCTATCTAAAGTTAAAATTTAATCAAAAAGTTGTGCCATTTATAAAAAATAAAAAAAGGTTGAAAGAAAACAAAAATTGCCTGTTTGACAATATTTCGCAAAAAAATACTCATTTTTTTTTAATTTTTAAAAATTGAACATGATTTTATTTAAGAATAACTTTTTGATGAACGTATTTCACTAAGAAGACTAGTGATGCTACAGAATGGCACAGACTTTCTTGTATTAGTTTTCTGTTTCCTTGGGTCTGGGCTAGCTATTCGGACTTGACCCATACTCTTTCGGCTGCCATCTATCACTGCTCAAACTGCATTTTTTGACATTTTCTTAATTTTTTCGGTTTCTTAATTGTAGAACGGAAATATTATCTTAAGAATTATCTTAAGAAGAAAAGAACAGTAAAATCTTGGCCTAAATGTCAATTTCCTTTGAAAAATTTGGAGCTATTTTTAAGAAAATGGTGTTTTAGTAAGCTACTGTAAATGCAAAATTTGAAGCTCTTTTTCACAGGAATCTTTTGTGATTTCGAAAAACTTCATTCGAAGTCATTTGAAGCACATTAACTCACAAATACAATAGTGTTTACAAACTGCTGGAAACATGCAAATTGAGAGTGCGAGAGATCATTAGCACTTATATGGAAACATCGGTCTGACAGGCACCAAGTGAAATTGGTTTTTGTAATAATGACTGATATGAGTGGGTGACAGCGTTGACAGTCATAGTAGATTCCTCCCTGACCTTCTACAACTCGGTGGAGTTTTTTTTTAGTTCTGCTGAAGCGGTCGACGTTTAAGGAGCATTTTTGGATATTGTGGTGGGTCTGTGAGACTGGTAGTTTCTCTTTCCGTATTTTCCATAGCGGTATGAGAGATTGTTGGTTTTGTGTAAGTGGTCTGTGAGACGGGTGTTTTCATAAACTTTCTTGGGCAACTTTTCCAAATATTTACTTAATATTTTTACTTTCAAAATATTGTAATGGATCGCCCAATTCGTTTGGACGATCCCAGCTCAAGAAGAAAAAGGATTAATACCCTACTCAAGCTATGCTTCGTGTATGCACACCTATTGAAGGGTCTAACAAGAATGTCGCTTTAGACAATTGATGTAATTCTGCAAGTTGGTTGAACTGAAGAAAAAATTAACTTGTTGGGTCAGTAAAAAAGGACTAAAATGGTTCCTCAGGAATTCCTTGCCAGTCCACAAAGACCAGTCGGATCAACGCTGTATGGATTTAGCGCACGGAGGAGGCTATACAGAACTAGAGGCGATTTCAATTTTTTACAAAAATTAAAAAGTGTGTCAACAATATCAATGTTTTTCAAAAATTTTGACTTTTTCACAATTTCAATATTTATTCATATTTATTTATATTTTCAATTATTTTCATGTTTTTATAAAATAAAATATTTTAGAATTATTATTATTATTATTTTCATTAACATTATTATTATTTCTCCTCTATATCATGACTAGAGATGCTATGAGTCGGCTGAATATAAAATCTACTCCATGTTGCAACCAGCTACCTAAGGAGTAGATCTAGGGACTGTTGGTGCCTCTACAATACTTTGCACAAAGTGTGAT
This sequence comes from Acheta domesticus, assembly GCA_031308135.1. Classification (NCBI taxonomy): domain Eukaryota; kingdom Metazoa; phylum Arthropoda; class Insecta; order Orthoptera; family Gryllidae; genus Acheta; species Acheta domesticus. Next base: position 20,222,958 of record JAHLJT010009355.1, on the reverse strand, counting down.
CTGTGCCAAATAAACCAATTTCTTGCACTTCCCAGTTCTTTGGAGGTTTAGCCAAGTTCTTAAACAAATTTTGCGGAACAAATCCCAGAGCTCCAATAACTGTCGGGATGATCTGTGCTTTTACGTTCCACATTCGGCTGATCTCGATTTCCAAACTCTTGTATTTCTCTGCCTCCTTGGTTACGACGTTTTGATCGCTAGGCACAGCAACATCTAAAAGTAGACACATTATTTTCCCAAAATCCCGGATTACAATATCTGGTTTGTTTGCTGCTATTGTGCGATCCATTTGAATTTGTTGGTTTACAAAATTGTACAGAGTCCAACCGATGTCAGCAGTGGTTTTGGTGAGTGTTCGTACCACTTGGGGCATGTGTTTGGAACTTCGAGGGTGATACAGATCTGCCAGTGGAACTACACACCCTGTCGTGTCTTTTTTAAGTTTTCGGTCTTTGGTAGAATTGGACAAGCTGAGACAATATGATCAATGGTTTCTACGTGTTCCTGGCAAATGCAGCATTTGTCATCTTGGGAAATTTTGAGGACCGCTTTATCGTAATGTCGTGTTCTCAACGCCTGATCTTGAGTAGCTACGAGAACTGCTTCTAATTCGGGCTTCATTCTTCCCCTTTTAAGCCACATAAATGATTGATCTTTATTGATCTGCACCTCGTCCATTCTTTTTAGATATTGTCCATGGAGAGGTTTGTCCCTCCACGAGTTCTTTAACATTTTTTTGTGTATCACATTTCATGCTTAGTAATACCAGAAGTTCATTGTCTGTGTTATTCGACATGTCTTGCATAGTTTTCTTTGCAATGCTTTTTGGTACACTAACAATGTCTCCGTTTCCCATTCTTCGATCAGATTTCATGACATGCCTCATTAGAGGGTCATCTTGATGACTTGACTACATACTTTCCCATTCCAACTATTGCATTGTGCCAGGATACCTCAATTTGTCGGAGGCCTCTTCCTCCTTCCTTGCGTGACACATAAAGTCTATGTACATCAGCTCGAGGGTGGGCGACACTATGCATTGTTAGTAGTTTTCTGGATTTTCGAGAATTGCTTCATTCTTAGCAAACACTTTTAAGATTGTCCATGTAAAACAAATGTGATACTGGCCTTTCATCACCATGGAGATTGTAACCGAAGTCAGCTTGCGACAACTGTCTAGATAATTGGAGCAAACTAATGCAAAACAGCAGAGGGGAGAGTGATTCTCCTTAAAAATACCCCTGTTGATCTGAATACTTCAGGTTTCTACTGCTTCCTTTGTGCTCTGTATTGGTAACCTGGTACTCCACGACTTCATACTTGCCTTGCAAAATTCAATAAGTCAAGGATGAAATAGCTAATCTCCTGGGTCTTCAAAATCCAATCGTGTGGTTCACTATCAAAGGCTTTTTGGTAGTCAATCCAAGCCATGCTCAAATTACGTTTTCGTTTCTTTACACCATTCAAGATGACTTTATTCAGTAGCAAGATTTCCTTACAGCCATAAGAACCTTTATGACATCCTTTTTGTTCAGCTGCCATTAGATGATTCTTCTCTAGATGTCCATACATTATGTCAGCTATGGCTGCAGTTATAACTTTGTACAGTACTGCAGACAAGTGATTGGCCTGTAGTTCTTCCCCAAAGAGCTGTCTCCCGCTTTGGGTAGCAGATACGTGATGCCACGTGTGAGCCATTCCGGGTGTTCCTTTGGATTTTCTAAAATTTTATTAATAGCCTTTGGTAGATGTGAATGTAATGCTGTTTATTTCTTAATCCAATAAATTTGGATCTTATCCATCCCGGGGGATTTCCAGTTTCCCATGTTCTTAATTGCGTGGAAGAGGTCCTCTTCTGAGAATTTGTGAACATATGAATTTATGAAAAAATGGCATTTGAGCATTTCTGAAAATGCGGAATTTTGAGCTAGTTTTCACAGAAAATGGTTTGAGTTTTCGAGAAACTTTACTTGACATTGTTTAAAGCATATGTACTCATAAACATAATGATGTGAACAAATCGCTGTTAGTGTAAATATTAACCCTTTGCGGTCCTCTGTCCCTCGTGGTGGGATGAAGCGTGTTCCTCGTTGCAGACCCTTTAAATTCCCAGGTAGCTGGTTGCACTAGTCCGGTGCTCCGCGGCGTAAGAAACTGTACTCAGGTTTCAAATTATTTTTCGTATTGTTACAAACAAAACATTTTAATTTGTTTGCCTAATTCATAATACATAATTTTGTAACTTAATGTTAGGTGCGGAGAGCTTCACCCCATTACCAATAACGTCTACATATTGCATTATATGAACGAAGTCTGAATTATCATTTGTGTCGTTTTCTTCACACTCCTCGGAATAACTTGAGAAAATGTTTTCAAATTCTTACTTTCCTGAAGATTGTTAGCTCTTAGAATTGTTTACCAATTCACTCAGTTCAAGGTGTGACAATCTCGAATGCTTACTTCTCGATACCACCATAAATTCAACTGCAACCTCGTAAGCAAAGTGATTTGAAACAACATAAAATGGGTGAAGTCTGGCTACAATGAAGAAAAATACTGCCTAATCTCTTCTGAAGATAATTAGTTGTACAGGAAACTTGTGCCATTTATCTGAGTGAAATAATAGAGTTAAATATAGGTCCCACCCCACGGGACAAAGGATCAGAACCAGGAAAAAGGAAAGTCTCGTGACGCGGGACACCAGACCGCCAGACCAAGAAAACGGAAAAGTGAAAGGACCGCAAAGGGTTAATGACATAGGAGAAAAGTCAAGAAAATTTAATTTTTGTAATTTTGGAAAAGCAAAAGAATAGGGCAATGTGGTGATTATCTTGTAGAGTACATTTGGCACTATCCTTGTCAAAAGTGTAGTGAAAATATTTGGAGTCGTTTTTGAGAAAATCTTGGTTTTGTAATTATGTTAGCGGTAATAACAATAACATTATTTTACACTTCTGTTCTTCACTTTGCACTCCCCGGTTTAAGATTTGCAAGTGCAGTGTGACCATATTGGTCTTACATCTCCCACTCATCTTGAAACCCTGACAAATCATGAGAGATGTGTGTGGTCGAAAATGAGAATTTGACATAGCTCAGTCTGGAGACAACTGCAAACCTTTCTGCCAGGAATGATAGTGTAGGACAAATTCTGCTCAAAGAATAAAAATATTTTTTAAAGAAATAACAATTCGCTTACTTATCCATTTAACTCTTGCGATCCTTTCACTTTTCTCTTTCCTTCATCTAACGGTCCTGTGTCCCGTGCCATGGGACTTTATTTCTGTTTCTAGTCCTTTGCCCCATGAGGTGGGACTTTTATTTAACTCTGTGTTATTTCACTCAGGTAGATGGTACCACTTACTAGTACAATTAATTCTCTACAGGAGAGATTAGGTAGTAATTTCCTTCATTGTAGCTAGATTTTGCCCATTTTTAGGTTGTTTCAAGTGAGTTTGTTTTCAAGGCTACAGTTGTACTGCTGATGGCGAGAAGTAAGTGTTCAGAATTGTCACACCCTGAACTGTGTGAATCAGTAACAAAATTGTGTGTAAGTTAATAAATTGGTAAATCAGTCATAACTTCCCTCCTTTTTTGACTATCCAGTTTTGATGTCTGGATCATCTTGGATAGAATTGCCAAAACAGCGGTGTTGACTCTCGCTCTTGGCCTAGCCCGACCCTACCCTACCCAACCCTACCTTGCCCTGCCCTACCTAACATTTTTATCGTTCCACCAACTGAAGCATATTCATATAAAATCAGTTCATTTATGTTGCTGGAATGCAAGAAAAGTACACTTTAAAACTTCATTTATGGACAATTTTACATTCAAAATTCTTGATTGTAATTGCCTATTGTGAACCTTTAACTGCATGATCTAAACTTCGAGGCATTAGCAGCTGGTCTCTGGTTGTTAGCTGGCAGAATTCATGTTGGCTGAGCAAGGTTGTCTTCAGTAATGTAAAACTCTTGTAGAAACTGTAAAAAATTAGTAGCCATAACAGACCTACTATCTTTTCTCTGGTCTGTCCTCTGAATGCTATTTTCTCTAGAAGATGAATTTCAGATTTGCTCTACATGATTCTCTAGAGTTGATATATATAGAGGAGTTAGTCTTAGAAGGGATCTCTTTGACAGGTTGGGAAACAAATAACTGTCATGCAGGGTGATGACATTGCAAGAGAATGATGAAACCATTTCAAATGAGCTATCTGTAAATGAATATACTTACAAAATGAGTGCCTGGACGTAACTTGCACTGATATTGCCAGCAGTGACTAACCTGTAGCTGTCAAAGTGATCCCTTCTGATAGTAATCTCTCTATATTTTAAACCAATGATGACATATTTTGCCTATTTTTATGTTTCTGAAATATTAAAAGAATTTTTAAAAAAGTATTAATTAAAACCCAGTAGAGGTGTTGATCTATCTTCGAATTGTTCTGGTGACTGGAGGAAATATATTCCTTCATACCACCTATTATTGAAGTAGTGGATTAATCTTCTCATATAGTCTCTGAAAAATTGATTTCTGGTCAACAATAAAAGTATGTTAATACTATTATTGCTGTCTTGAGTAAATTAGTCACTCTGTCATTTGTACTGTTTTCATTACCAATTTTGCGTTGTTGTGTTGTTATTGTTTATTATTTATTATGATTATTATGATTATAATTAACTAACGGTGGAAATATGGGTCTATTCAGTCGGTTTCGCTAACAGAAGTCGCGAGGAGCATGAAGCGAGTTGTTAATTGGTGTAGCTTTGAGAAATAGGAGTTCTCATTCTGCAGAGAAAAATAAAACTTAATTTCTTCCAACACGAGGTGCAGACATATCCAAATCAGTTAAAATGTTAATTGGGAAGGTTTGTGACAAAATAAATTGCACTTTTCCCAAAACAGTTTGGCAGGGTCCCGTTTTTAATTTGATTCGAGTGTCCTTATATCAGTGTCTTGTGACGCTTTGGCTGTAAACATAGACAGTGGCGCGCTTCTGTAAACCTCATTCTCAATTTGATTGAGTTATATTATTATATATTTGTAAGATTCTTGGCTAGCGAGGTGTACTACAACAGACACGGGACCTTTGGAGAACCAAGGTGCCTGCTTTGCTTGCAAACTCAGGCAGTCAGAATTTGGCTTGAAGTTACATCAATAAAAACTTCATGATGTGTGCAGGACTTAGGAGAACAGCCTTTTGCATTGTCTGAATGTGCCAGTTCTTAAGGCCAATCCTTGCAGATGATGAAGTTAGTTCTTCAGAGATCAGTCCATTTGCAGAGATAACCACAGGGACTACATCAACAGACACTAACTGCCACATGTCAATCAGTTCAATAGCCAAGGCCCGATATTTTCGCTTCTTCTCGACAATGGAGGCAGCTATATTTGGTTTAAAGGGATAGCTACGTTGACTATAATCCCTTTCCGTGAAGACTTGCCGATCCATATTATGTCAGGTCTGTTGGCCTTTACCCTGCGATCAGTGGGGACTGCAACATTCCATAAGAGCTTCCACCTTTTCGTCTCTAAAACTGAATCCGGATTTAACTTGTATTATGGGACCTCTTTCTGTATCATTCTGAGTTTGCAGCCAGGGCTTGACAGACTACCGCAGCAACGTCATTGTGCCAACTCAGGTATTCTGTTTGTGCCAAAGCAGAGCACCCACCATTATATGTTGGAGGGTTTCGCCGGGTTTATTGCAAAGGCAGCAGCAGTCCTCTACACTCATATCCCCAATCACATACCTTTGGTAATTGCGAGTGGAAGTTACCACGTATCATTATTATTATTATTATTATTATTATTATTATTATTATTATTATTATTATTATTATTATTATTATTTGACTTTTGCACTTCTCCCACGCGGGGGGGAAACATTCACCTGCCACTAGTGTTGCTGTGGCTAGGCTCACTTGCACGGCTCCGATGAGCAAGTATCGAACGAGATCTGTGTTTTTTTCTCATAGGTCCTTCTATACTACATGTCAGACATATCAGTAATAGTTTTCCTCACAATGCGACATGTGTCCAGAATGATGGCTTTTTGAATTGCTGCTAGTACATGCTTTATATTTAGTTCCTGTAGCTGTTTAATGAGCAATTTTGTTACTATCCCGGTGGTAGAAATTGTAAGGGGACGGATATGCACTTTTTCAACCTTCCAAATCTTCTTGATCTCTTCCGCAAGTTCTCAGTATTTTGAGGAGCAGATCTGGTGACTGTCGGTGCTTCTACAATACTTTGTGCAAAATGTGGGCTGTTCCAAATAAAGCTATTTCTTGCACTTCCCAGTCTTTTGAATTACCTGGGAGTTTAGACAAGTTCTTACACAAATTTTGCGGAACAAATCCCAGAGCTCTGATAACTATCGGGACGACCTGTGCTTTTACGCCCCACATTCGGCTGATCTCGATTTCCAAACTTTTGTATTTAAGACGTTTCTCTGCCTCCTTGGTTAGTTAGTTAATGCCTTATTTTACGTGGCGAGACTCGGGCCATCAGGCCCGCTCGTCCCTCTGATCACGCAAATTTCACTACGCTCCTTTCACCTAGCGGAGAAAGAAGGTATTATCTCGGGTGATGAACAGGCGATTTGAATTTAGCTCAGAGGCGTCATTTAGGCTTGAGGATCTTTTACATGCAAGTAAATCTACTAACATGGGCCAGCCGGCTTTACTTCCCCTCCGCGGAAGGCGTACGAAGGATTTTTTTCGCCCTTAAAAATCCACGGCTTCAATCGGGTTTGAACCCGCCAACTTGGATATATCAGTCCGGCACGCTAACCGTCACACCATCGAATCTGCGCATTGGTAACGACATTTTGATCGCAAGGCACAGCAACATCGACAAGTAAACACGATTTGCTCTCCAAATCCCGGATGATTATATCCGGTTTGTTTGCTGCTATCGTGCGATCAGTTTGAATTTGTTGGTTGTACAATATTGTACACAATCCAACGGACGTCACCGGTTGCGGTGAATGTTCGTATCACTTGGGGCATGTGTTCGGAACTTCGAGGGCGGTACAAATCTGCCAGTGGAGGTAACTACACACCCCGTCGTGTCTTTTCAAGTATTCGGTCTTTGCTAGGATTCGACAAGCTGAGACAATATGATCAATGGTTTCTACATGTTCTTGACAAATGCGGCATTTATCATCTTGGGAAATTTTGAGAACCGCTTTATCATAATGTCGTGTTCTCAAGGCCTGATCTTGGGCAGCTATTACAAGTGCTTCCGATTCTGGCTTCATTCTTCCCCTTTTAAGCCACATAAATGATTGATCTTTATTGATCTGCACCTTGTCCATTCGTTTCAGATATTGCCCGTGAGTGGTTTGTCTCTCCACGATTTCTTTAACTTTTTTTGTGTTTCAAATTTCTTGTTAAGTAGCATCAGAAGTTCAGTGTCTCTGTCATTCTGGGTGTCTTGCATAGTCGTGTTCGCAATGCTTCTTGCTACACTTACAATGCCTCGGTTTCCCATTCTTTGATCAGATTTCATGACCTGCCTCATTAGTGGGTCATCTTGATGGCTGACTACATACTTTCCCATCCCGGTTATTGCATTGTGCCAGGAGGCTTCAATTTGTCTCAGGCCTCTTCCTCCTTCTTTACGTAACACATAAAGTCTATGTACATCAGCTCGGGGATGGGCATCGTGATGCATTGTAAGCAGTTTTCTGGTTTCTGGTCAATCCATGATGCGAATTTCCTGCTCAGTCCAGTCTACTAGTCCGAAACTGTATTCGGCTACTGGCACCGCCAAACTACCTATTGCTGATATTTTATTCCTTGAGTTTAGAGCAGACTGCAGGACAAGTCTCACTCTTCTGTAATACTCCTTGCGAATTCTCTCTTTCATTGTGTCGTTCGAGATTGTCTCACATTCTTCGATGCCCAGATATTTGTAAGTTTTACCTGGCTCAAGATCTTGAATCACAGTGTGTCTATCAACTTCAATGTTCTCTGAAGTAGTCATTTTGCCTCTTTTTAAGTTGGCTTTTGCACACTTGTCAAGACCAAACTTCATGCAGATGTCATTGCTAAAATCATTGATGACAGACAGCATTTGGGAGAGAATCGCTTCATTCTTAACAAAGACTTTAAGATCATCCATGTAAAATAAATGTGATACTGGCCTTTCGTCACCATGGAGCTTGTAACCAAAGTCAGTGTGCGACAACTGTCTCGATAGAGGAATCAAACTAATGCAAAATAGCAGAGGGGATAGTGAATCTCCTTGAATAATTCCCCTGTTAATCTGAATACTTCTTGTTTCTACTACTCCCTTTCCGCTGTGTCTTAGTAACCTGGTGCTCCACGACTTCATACTAGCCTTGCAAAACTCAACAAGTTTAGGATGAAATCGATATATCTCCAGGGTCTTCAAAATCCAATCGTGTGGTACACTGTCAAAGGCCTTCTGGTAGTCAATCCAAGCCATGCTTAAATTACGTTTTCGTTTCTTTACATCATTCAAAATTATTTTATTCAGAAGCAAGATTTCCTTACAACCATAGGAACCTTTACGACATCCCTTCTGTTCAACTGGCAACAGATGGTTCTTCTCTAGGTGCCTATACATTTTGTCAGCTATGGCTGAAGTTATAAGTTTGTACATTACTGGCAGGCAAGTAATTGGCCTGTAGTTCTTCGCCAAAGTGCTGTCTCCTCCTTTGGGTAGCAAATACGTGATGCCGCGAGTGAGCCATTCGGGGAGTTCCTTAGGGTTTTCTAAAATTTTATTAACAGCCTTTGCTAGATGAGAATGTACTGCTGTTAATTTCTTAATCCAGTAAATCTGGATCTTATCAACCCCAGGAGATTTCCAGTTTCCCATATTCTTAATTGTTTGGCATAGGTCCTCTTTCGAGAATCCTTGAACATGTTCCACCGTTTCCACGAGTCCATTGGCAGCATCAACTTCAGATTGGAGCCACGATGCGTCTTTGTTGTAGGATCTGGTTTCCTCCCATATTCCTGACCAAAATGTTTCGACGTCATCTTTTGAAGGAGGGGCAGCATTGCCATTCGGTTTTTGAGTTGGACTGCGATAGAATCTCTTCGCGTCTGTTTCAAACAACCGGTTTTGTACACGGAAATCTTCTCTACGTTTGTACCTTCTTATTCGTTGAGCCCATGCTTGGATTTTCTCTTTAGCTTTTCAGCTACCATTAGCCTTGTTGTGTCATTGTCATTTAGGTATTTTTGTTCAACATGGAGTATTTTTTGTTGAACTTTATACGTGTGGTTTGACTTAGAAGATGACTCGGCTAGGAGTGATATTTCACGCCGTGTGTCGGCTATCCGTTTCATAATTCTTTTCATCCATGGAGGTACGGAGCTTTTTACTCTGTCTGGCTGTCGGCCATCGGTGTTCTTGGCTGGCCCCAAGATTATCTGAGATACTAGATATCCAGTTGCATACACGATGTGATTGATTTCAGTAATATGTAGATCTATCTTTACTTGAGGTCTATACAATCTCATTTAAGACAGAATTCGCTGTTTCTATCACTCTCTTAGCTTTAGCATTTTCGTAAATTCTCCTCAACGGTGCACGAGATTCGAATGGAAGTGGACGAACTCGTTCTATCTCGCATCGGAGGAGGTCCCGCATCATGTCCTTATCGTGTGACTCATGGCCAGATGAATTTTCACCACTGACGGATGTTTCATTTGGAAGAGATGAACCTTGAAGGAGATCATCGTTTTCAGGGATATTAGATGGTTCTAAATGTTCCTCATGTGAATAGTTTGATCGATGAACATACTCCACGTTTCTCTGGATGTCTGCAAGTTGTTCTGCTGTGAATTTTCCACTGCTGAGTATGTATCATCGTTGGCTGGCAAGCTTCTTTGAGTCTAGGGTAGGTCTCACATCTGGCTTCCGCTCTCTCCATATCTTAAAAAGTTCTATTTCTGAGCCCCCATTTTTCGCTTTTGCATAGTAAAAGCACCACATCACCTCCTTTAAGTTATCCCGTGTCCATCTCTGACGATGGCTTCGAGCTATGCCGGCTCTGGGTCCCTGGGACTAACATCCGTGGGATGGCCAGATGTCGACAAGGTGACATTAGCTCGGTTTCTGAGCAGGTATGGGACATTGGTAGAACAAGGCACGTTAAGGTTCATTACATTGCTTGTTCTATCCATTTTGCTCATTGGTTTCAAGTGAAGATTCGCAGGTAGCAAATTCGAGTTCACAGATCACGCTTAACCTTTGGGTTGTTTCCTGCCATCCGTTACTGCGACCCATAGTGGCCTCGGGGCATCCCCCCGCAGGGCCCAGCAAGGGGTCCCTCCGATCGCCAGTCGGCATTACTAAACCCTACGGGATTTTCACTGACTGCTGAAGGCAGCCTCCTTCGCTGGCTAATGCAAGGTTCGGGCCTCCACTCTAATCAGTGGCCTGGTGTGCCAACCCAGTTTCTCTCCTGTACCCTCCATGGGCCGATAACAGGAAGTCCAAAGGTTCATGACCCTTCCCTCTCTACTTACTTCCCACTCTCCTCAAAATGGAGTACTTCTTCGTTGGACCCGTCACCTTCAACCTATTCAGCAAGGGAGGCCCTACCAGTAGCTAGGCTACCACTGATGTAGCTCTCAGGCTCATGGGGGTACTCAAGCTCCACCACCAACTGCAAGGTCGTGTACTCCCTAGGTGGAGTTATTATTATTATTATTATTATTATTATTATTATTATTATTATTATTATTATTACTATTACTATTACTAGCTGAAGTACATTTTTCAGTTATTTAGACTTTATTCCATCTATTCTCCCCCTGCTGTGGAACTTGTATATATTGTATTGTAACTTTGCTCTACTTTGCCTAATCTCTCTGACTTGCTGCCACCTGGAAATTCAGTCTTCCTCACTAACTTTCTCTAAAACTAAAAAAAGTTTCAATTTTTTTTAAATTGGTGTTCTTGCCCCTAATCTTCTCTCACTTCATAAATAAAAATAATAAACAAATCTAAACTAAAAAATAAAATGTCTGTATCGCATATTATTTTTGTGGAATTTTATATATTATACTCATACTTTCAGTTGCCACAGGTAAAACTTACTATTTTTCAATTTTTTTTTCTTCTTGCGTATTTATAAAGAAAAGTTTGAAATTGATCTTTGACCCCATCTCGACGCAATTGAAATATGAACATAAATAAAGTGCTTTTAATTGAATTTGAGTATGCATTATAGGGTTCTTGGTAAATAGTGGCAGATTGAAAGGTGCCATTAACCTCTTGGACAATTATAATATCTCCAAAAATCTGAGATCAGACAGTGGATCCCAGCTTCACCAAGTTTTTCTATTATCTAAGGGACCCTCCTTGTTTGATTTTCAACAACCTTGAAAAACAGTGTTGACACACATTCAGTTCTTTCCTTTTCTCTTTACTCTTTTACTTCAATTATACTTCTTCTTACCAAACTTACTATCATCAATTTAAATAACTATTCCTTCACCATCCAAACCCCCACCCCACCAAAGGTGTGCTTTCTCCACTATAATAAAACACTGTCCTACAAAAATTAATCCATCTGTCACAGTTTCAGCATAATACATAAATCATTCATAATATGGTTCCCATTCCCATGCAACTCACAAATTTATGTAATAATCATACTTGATGCACTACAATGAAACCAATAACCATTAAAAGAGAGCACGTGTCCATAAATACCTTTTTACGACATTATGAAACATCCATCAGCAGAATGTTATTTTCCATTCTCTTCATATATGAATAAGTGTATTTCTCTCTTGTATGCTTCATACATTCATGTCTAAACGTAATTAAAATTAACATCCAAGTTACTTTTATAAATAGTGAAGAAAAACGGTCAGAATCGTTCTTAAATGTAAACATTTGGGATTAGACAAATTACAGTTAAAATCAACAAACAATTCTCACATATCCTACAAATATACAATTCTGTGCATTGATGAACTCAATCGTGGACTTCAGTGGTCATCCTCCAGTAGCACGCAATTAAACAATTTAATGTTAATGCACTCTTGAATCTGTGGTGTAATGCTAGGTGAAAAAAGTCCAGAAAAGTAATTATTTTGTGAATATTTTAAGGTTTGTGGATGTAAATCACAGCATATGGCATTCCTGACCTTTGAAGGAAGCTAGCATTTAAGTTCCATCATTATTGGTTCAGTACATTTTAAGATTATCATGCTATAACGCTACACCCTTGTGACTTTATATGTATTGTATAGTTGTTTGTTGTCTTTTTTCTCCAAAGTAAATTATACCAGTTACATTGCTTCTACAATTTAAGATTTTTCTCATGCTTCTAGATTGTTTTTATAACTTTGGCATGCTGTTTTTTCTTTCGAAAATGCAAGGGCTTTGGTTTAAAATATATATTTATAGACATTGTTCAATTTGCATTCACATTGATAGTAACATAGTGGTGTGTTACCCTAGAGATTGTAATGAATTAGGTCTCATAATTTGTGGGGTTGTGTAAGTTTTTAGTCTAATTTTTCAACTGGTACAAGAAATAGTACAAATTAAATTTTTCAAATGTTACAACGATGTCCCAGTGAATAGAGCAAATACCGTATTTGCTGGTGTTTAAGCCGCACTAATGATCCTTGTCCTGATAATTTGGGGGGGGGGGAGAAAAAAAAAGGAGAGAGAAGAATCTCTCATATAAGCTGCACCTAATAATTCGATGTTACACTGTAAATTTTATAATAAAAATATGTATTTATTTTTAAAAAATTGGTAAATCCTTACTGTGAAATTGGAGGGGGAAAGTGCCATGCCAAATTCGATTGGCTATTTCTGCGCATTCATCAGAGCGCGACACTTTCTTACTTCTAAGGCTGAGAACCGAGGCAAGATGACAATGCAATACCGTATGGCTTCTGAAGCATCAAAAAGTTTTAAACTGTGCGGCACTTCTAATGAGATTGATGCGAGTGAGGATGATGTGTTATGGATGCCAATGATTGTGAAAGTTACAATGAATCGGAGGGAATGGTAGTCTGGGAACTATGGAGATTAAATTTAACATCAACTTGCATTTGTGATAAATAAATGTTCGTTTGGAGCATAAAACTTTGTTTTTCTTCCAATGTATGTGTGTTTTGTAATTTTATTTTATTTTATTATTTTAAAGAAAAATCTCGTGTATGAACTGCACCCCCATTTCACGAATTACTTTTTTGGGAGGGAAGTGCGGCATTTACTCGAGCAAATTCGGTATGTTTTTAAGAGACAGTGACGCTCTCAATCAGTTTCTAGGAAAAACTTAATGGATTGGAGGAGATCCCTTGTAGAAGATAGAATTATATTATAGAGGGATAGGTACAGAATTCTTTTAAATATCCTTGTTGAATACCTTGGTACTTATTGTATCATTTAATGGTATGTTGTTTTGTGAGTTCATAAACTGATGATTCATAAACTTGGTGATAGCACAGATGACTGAATATCAGTTCAGAATACACAGATTCAGAATAATTTTACCAAACAATTTTTAAACCAGTTCCAGACATGACTAAAAAATTCATTTACGCCTGAAGATATGTATAACATTTACACAAATGTTTCATCCTTTCATGGAAAAATAAAACTTTATTCTAGAAAAATATGAACTTAGATTGTCAAAGGATATTTGCTTTAATTTTTAAAATAAATATTCTTTGCTTATCAATTTGAGAGGCTCATATGAAAGGTGTACAGGCAAGTAAATAGATGAAAATCAAACTGTAGTTCCCAAAATGAACAAATTTAAATTAAGGAAATAAGAAAAATCTAGCAGGAATTTAAAAGAGAAATAAATAAGGAATTATTTAACTTAATGATGGATGAGGATGTTCTGGCAGATAAAAATAAGTTTTTGATTTGAAGAATTAATGTGCTTCAAAGTCAAGAAATCTTTATGGGTTGAGAGGGTGAGTTACTTACTTGAGTCATAATAAAAGCATGAATTATTTACCTGACTTTTTTGCTGCAATTGGAACACCATCTAGAAGTAGAATTCATATCATGGTGCATTTTTTGATGGATGGAGTGGGTTCGATATTAGGGGAAAGGTAGACTGAGTTTAGTTACAGAGGAAATTGCAAAATTCAGTAACACCAGGTAGATTTCCCTAAATTGATTTTTATTGATGGGTTTCTTTATTTGTGTTGGGCACATTAAGTTTAGTATTAAAGAAATTAAATTGACTTCTAATATTTGTTATATTGAATTATTAATTTGGGAGTCTGATTTTGTCCTATCAGTTTTGTCCCATCAAGTTATTCATAGTCAATAAATAATAGGATTTGTACTTTAAGTTTGGGATTTATCAAGTGTTATCATGGAAAAATTTTATTTTCTTATAGTAAAAGTTTCGTTCCCTGTACTTAGTCCATGTTCGTTGAGGTTATGCAATAGTATAGAGGTGTCTCGTCAGGGGAGCATCGATAAAAATAGATAATTTCTAGAAACCTTTTGAGTGGAAACTCAGTGTTAGGAAAGTCCTGAAGCCTTTGAACTTGATTGATAATGGTTTTATACTACTGCAAGAAAGTTCATAACCCATAAACTCATCAGAACTGTTGAAAAAATGTTAGTTTTGTGGGGTGGACAAGTAGTCCAGTTTGTGACAAACTTGGAAGTATTTGTTTTAAGTGAAGAGAGCTCTTCTTGATCCCTAGAAGAAGAAAAAATAACAGATCATCAATTTACAAAATACAAGAGAAGATCCTCTAAAATTGCAAATAAATATTTGAAATGTTCATGCTTAAGTTTTGAATCCAAGATTCGTAAATACAAACTCAAATTTTAAAAGGTGTTGACACAGCAATTAATGGTATATTGTCCAGATAAACCAGAATCTGGAGATTACCTTTTATCAAATCTAGGATGGAAAAATACTGTTGCTTCACATAGTTCCCTTATAAAATCAAAAATATGTCTTACAAGATACACATCAGGAATGGTACTGTAACTTCAAGTGTTTGTAATCATCATGCTGTCCAAGAGTTGTCCTTCATAGCTGTTATGTAAAGAAGACCAAGGACTATTTGAGCAATAGATAATTCCTTTTTATAACATAGCAATGAATTCCTTTTTGGCAATTCATAATTTATTTGGGGCTAGTTACCGTTATCTACAACTTAAAGGATGAACCATATGTTTCTTATTTAGATGACTTGAAGGAAAAACTTAACTTAGTGACTTGAGTCAAAATAGGATGAACAGAAGTACTGGATGTAGAGAATTTAATATTGGGATAATATGATGTAGAATAGTTACAAGTGATAGAAAGATTGCTAAGAGTATCCATTTACTTGCGTGTTGAGTAGTTGGGCAGTAAGGGTAATGAGAGAAAAAATTTGCTCCTAATATGAGTAGTCACGTTGGAAACAACAAAATTACATTGAAAATTGGAGCATACTTCAAAATATAATGTAAGAAATACTTGCCTAAAAGTGTTAATAAGAGACTGTGTAGTGGCCAGTAATCGTAATAGTTTTATGGTAGTTTTTTAACACATTTCTAGGAATTGTAATTAAGTCTGAACAAGTGTCAGTAAAAAATGCAATTTCAAAATTTACTTGTATATGAAAATGTTACTTCCAAGGACGATCAGTAACTATTGTTAGTGATGGTCCTTGTCATTCCGCATTAAAAATAATGGTGAAATGCATTGATGCACTTCTATATCATATTTATGATACTAACAAAATCTGTTGGTGTGGGAAGATCCTTGACTTGCATTTTTCAGAGTGGGAGGAAGAATGAAGTCTTCTATAAGATTTGCTAATAGAATTACCTGAGAATAATTTAATAATAAATCATCAGATTATCAATGTGTTCAGTTAAAAGTGATGATTGAGAATTAATCATATTATTAGAAACCGAACACAAGAGTTGGTTCGGTGGATATTGAACTGATGTTGTAGAACTCAACAGTGAGCAAGAAAGGACTTTGTCTGGCTTGTGTTAATGGCTAACCTCATAATATTCAGGTCAAATTGGGTTTGGAGGATTGCTTATGCATGTGGTGGTAATCTTTGCCACGATAAAGCTTGATTTAGTGGTTCACCACAACTCGATAGCTAAATACTGAACATTTAGAAGAAGTTGGGAGGAGAGTTCTTCTATCAATTCCTGTTTAACTTTATTTTCCTTTTTAGTAGCTTGTTAGATTGTAAATTACGTATACTACTTCGAACTATGTGTTAAATGTAATTGGTATACCATATTTGTCTCTTCTAGTTTCTATGTAAGTGTTTATAATGACAGCACCAATTGTGTAGTATGTAATTGTCACAGTATGTTCAAAGAATATCCCTCTCCCCAATGATAGATACTGTAAAGACACTTTTAGCTGAGGCATAAATTAATGCCCAGTAGTTTTGCAACAAATTTCTGACTGCATGATCCATTCTGATGGTGGAGTGTTGCGCTCAGTCTTCATTTGAAATTGGGTGAAAATGCAAAGTCAACAATAGCATCACATTCATGAGCTCAAAATCTTGAATTTATGTGGCTTATAAATACCATTAAGTAGGAAAGAGTTTAATCTGAAAGAGTTTCATGGTGTTGTTTTTTATTATTCAATAATAGGGATGCAGAGGCGAAAGCAGCAAAAATTGCAAGTGAAATAGAATCAAACCCAGTTTATTTGCAACGGCTGCAGCTAGAAAATGGTGATGAAGAAGAGCGGTTTGCTGCTGTTGCTCGGCCTGCTGGTGGTTCCAGCCCTGTAGAAGGGCATGGGGAAGGTGGCAAGTATGTGCCTCCTCCTAAACGAAAAAATTCCCAAGTGAGTAAAGTAGTGTTGTTATTTCTTTGTTGTTGTTTTTTCACTGGTTGTGGTGAAAGATTCCTTTTCTTCTTTTTATAGTAGCAGTATATTTTCGACTTCTATTATTACTTACCTCTTTCATCATGAATTCTACCCAATCTTTTAATCCCTTTTTTAGCAGAAATGTTTTCTTGTATTTATTTGCTAAGAAATTATCCTTAGAATGTTGTATTTAACATTTGTTGCAAGTTTCGTGAATGAGATTAAAGGACTTAACAGAAGTGGCTTTTTAAATTTCCAATGGCTAGATACCAACATAATTATTACCATCAATATTTATTGTGATTTGATGTTGGAGAATTTTAAGTAGGTATCTTAACAAGAAAAAATAAGATATGACAATTATCATGACCCATTGGCATTCGAGTGGCAGTTTTATTTTTCCCACTGTGGCCGATCACAAAGATAACGCAAGGGTCTACTTATTGACTGAAGAAGTAGGACATTGAAATTTGTTGAATTTTTTCAAAGTAATTATTTCAAATTTTGAATAGTAGAGGATAGAATGAAATGTCATATTCTTTTGATAATTCCGTCTCCTTAGTGTTCTTATTCTATTTTGTTTTCAATGTTGAGAGAGACTTATTTACACGTTTGATTTCTTTAAAAGGATTAGTTAAACATTAATGTACTCAAATATCATTTCTCAAACTGCTTTAGTTTTCCCCTATATGATGCAGATGTCTAGCAGGTGTGTATGAAAGGCTCTTTTTCTGTCAACTCACCACTTCAGTTTTGCGCTATTTGAGGTGATTGAATTTGAAACAGATATAACTCTTCATGAATCAGATGCTCAAAATCTGAAGGAGATTATCTAGTGCATGCAATGTTAATGCACTAATAGATAGGAGTAGAATTAAGCATTCACAATAACAATAATATTTAGTTAAAATGTGAAATGAAAGATAGAAAAAAATACTGAAATGAATTTGGCTAAATAAAAAATTGAATCTTAAGAAAATAATTGCTTGCTTTAAGGAATATATTTGCAAGTCGAACAGTTATTTTCTGACCAAAAATTGAGAAAAAAAAGTTGATTAATTTGAAAATAATGCTTCTTGT
The DNA here is from genome assembly GCA_031308135.1 of Acheta domesticus. Classification (NCBI taxonomy): domain Eukaryota; kingdom Metazoa; phylum Arthropoda; class Insecta; order Orthoptera; family Gryllidae; genus Acheta; species Acheta domesticus. The sequence goes on along the minus strand of JAHLJT010009355.1, from coordinate 20,205,050 downwards.
TTTTGTTTATGAGGATTTCTTGAGAAACTGGATAACTTGTCAATGTTCTAAAATTTAATTTTTCTAGAGCTTTGATTTTATTGTCAGTTTCTTTTTCCCTTTTTATCAAAAGAACATAAAAAATAAAAATATTCTTATACTAATTAAGTCATAAGTAGAACCTGTAAGTTCAGGCTTACCTAAAATAGGTAGGCAAGAAGGAATTTATTTACTTAAATAGGCATGAAAAAAGACATTTGGCTAAGTTAGGGGTGCAAAAAGGAATGGAAACAATGAAAACTCACCATTTAAACAGAAGGATTGTAAAAAATTAATCAAGCAAATAATTGAAATTCTCATTCTAACTCTTAAAATTTACAGTAGCACTAACATGGAAGAAAATTATCATTTCTTCATGATCTTGATTGCACAAGACCGCCTGTTACAAATTTGTTTTTCGCACTTTCTTTACAAAATGCTATTGTAGAATTCCTTTTGAATCCTGAAATGGCATCAGTGAATTATCGGGTTATAGGGTTCTTTCTTCACACTTGTGTAATCTCCTGTACTGAACACATTATACACATAGAGCTCTACCTTAAAAGGGTTTGGAGGCTCTAAAATGAGAAAGGGATTCTCTGCAAGTGAACTACCACTCAACGCTGACCATGTTGGATACTTAGATTCTCGTGAAATTTTGCCACTGTTAACACCAAGCAAAACTCACATATCCAAATTTCAAAGTGGTATGGAGAATTAGATATAGTGTTTTAAGAGGCATTTTGCATCAAGACCTTTCATGACCTCCACGCGTCCCGCGACCGTAGCATCAGCAACGCCAGGAATGTTATGCTATGTTTATCAACCGTTGTTAGATTGTATGTATGTATGTATTATTGAGGTAACATTTTCATATTTTTGCAATAATTATAGCCTATTTGGATTATTCATACACGTGTTTGACCTTCTTGCCTGTCTGAACCTGTCACATAAATGTACATTTTTATCACCCTACATGCTACATGCCCTTTGAGGCAATTGACACCCTGTCTAGGTTATAGGCCCTGTCGACAGACGGCAGCTTGGCTCATGAGTAACATCCACAGGACCAGAGGTGCATGGTGATTTTTGTGCTTCAACTGATAGTAAGGTCATGAAAGATCCTTTTACTAATTTTCTCAAAAGCACTACTCGCAGTGCTTTACAGTGCTTAAAAAATTTGTTTGTAGAGTTTTGAGAGGTGCTGAACAAGCTGGTCAAATTTCATATCAATCCAAGTCTCTTGCACGGTGAGTGTTGCTTGTAAGCCAGATGACATCAATGTAAAAAATCAAAAATCTTGACTCAAATCATCTTCTCATTTAGATTTTTAACACTGGCTGGAGCCTCTGCTTCCACAGAAACATGATAAAACATGACCAAGCCTTTGTGTTGACCAGGTTTGCAGGTATCTTTCCAACTTGACTGAGGTCAGTGCCAGGGGAAAAGAAGGATAATAATGATGCAAAAGGAAGAAAAAGGCAAAAATAAGCTGTGATACCAAAAATAGGCATTGTAAATTAATATCGACAAAAAGAGGCTAAATGAAAATCCCATAGAGGATGTGTAGAAATACAATTAAGTGATTTCTATTGTTAGAAGTCAAAAAAGCGTAAAAATAAAAAATGGTATTTTTCCAAACATCCGGGTTCTAGTCATAAGTATTAAAAATAATTATTGAAATACTTCATAATACTGATCAATATTGGTGAGAAAACCTACTTCTGAAAAACATATATTGCAAAAGTATGCATGAGGATTTTAATGTTATAATCTTAAAGCTGAAATATGTGTGTTTGCAGAAGCTGTATCAGATAAAAATAGAATATTGGTTAATGAAATAAGGCAGGGTAAATTCGAATAACCAGAGTTAATGCAGGTGTACCTACAATGTTCAAGATTTTAAACACTAATAAGCATGTGTACAAAATTTCAAATCCCTAGTGGTTGTTCCTACCCTAAAATGGAATTGAAGGGCTGAACTTACATTTGTGGAAAATAAGTATCTGCTGTATCATCCAAAAGATAGGCACTCCAGGTGATTTCAACATGTGGTTTAAATAGGTATTTGTTCATCAGTGGAGGAAAATACTTGTGGTTGAGTTATGTGAGGGACTAATCAACAGAATTGCACATGACACTTGTGCATTCTAAGCAGTACCAGCTGGTATTTTCAATTAATTCTCAGTATTTTTGTTAAAATCTTCTCAATATTAAGAGTTAATGACTTGAAATTTTATAAACTACACAACTTGCATGAAATGTGTAAAACAGAAGCCGAAGAAATGAACAAAAAACATAAGCTTGAATTACCAAAGTCAATAAAATATGTAAGTAGATCAATTGAAAAATGTCCTCAAACATTATTTAAAGATTGATCACTAGTCCCAGATTTAAAAAACAAACAAAATAAAAAAAGAGGTTAGAAAAATGTTTCTCAAATCATCAGTTAGAGTGCTTTCCATTTTTTAGGGTAACCATTTTTCTATAGTTATTACTTTCTCTAAGTAGTGTATTGTATTATGTATGAATGAAATTATGTATATCTGATTCATAATACCAAATAATCCAATTTTTACAGCCATCCCTCTTGTTTGGTTGTGAGTAAATATGAAACTAACTGTTGAAATTATTTTGTAGAGTTCACGCTTGTTGTGTTGTATATAGCTGTTCAATGGAAGTATATTTTTATCCTATAGTTATGGCCTTTAAACAAGGACTGAACTGTGGCACTGATAACAGAATAATATTCGTCCCTGATGAGAATGTTTCACTCCTTTGTCAGTTTACTTAACATGAGGATTTTGTAGAAGGGATAAAGTTTTCAAGAAAATAAAATGGTTCAGTGCCTTTTCCTTTGAGTGGTGATAGATCTTTTTGCTTTTTCCTGTAATCAACAATATGTAGTGCAGTATGACTAACTCTGAAAAAAATTTAAAATCTAGCATATCTTAAATTCAATCCATATTGTTTAGTAAAGAAAACCTATTAAAGGTAGACTAAGGGAAGTGATTAAAATATATTTAATTTGTTTAGGTTTTATTTTGAGGTGAATTGATTAACATCAAGAAAGTCTTGAATTCATTTACTTCTTTTCATATTGTTCTATTTCCTTAGTCAAATTGATTAGAATTTCTTTCGCATACTTACTGGAAAATCCTCTTTGTTACAGACTATAATGTTGTGGAGCCACAAAGATATGGTACAGTTTTCTTTTAAGGCCCTTGAAGTAGTTGACAATATATTTTTAATTTCTGTGGTGAATTTTTTTATAACTGTGATTGTGCATGTGATGATCTTGTTTTAAAATATTTCACAATAATCACAGTTTTATATATCATGCTTGTTATGTTTTTACTTCACAGACTTAGCTTATTACTTTAATTTGGTTGCAGAAGTACTAACTTGATACCAATAAATCAAGATCAACCTCTCCTAAATGTTAATTTCAGATCAACCAGAAATAAAAACTATATTCAGTTAGTAACATTCAGGAAAGTATTACACTTCAGATGATTCAATAAAATGAATATATTATAACATGTGGCCATTTATTATTATATCCATATAATTCCTGATTATAGTTTGTTCTAAGGAAGAAGAAAAGAATTGCAAGTGGCTTTGAACCCAACACATTTAATGATTTTTGAGAGTGCATGTGCTTGCATGATATTTCCCTGTTGAAAGAAAGGAAAGAGAAATGCATCACAGTTACGATAGTTTTCATTAATATTATGCATAAATTAAAAAAGATAGGCTTTACTACCAACAAAATATGTGTACATTACACCTTTGCATGGATTACATATGCTTGTCTTGTAAAAGACTGGAAATGATTCTTGTATAATCGAAAAGGATGAGGATAGGATGTCATCATTACACCAAACTTTTGATCGGATTATTACTTGAGAATTTGACAGAGAGGTGAAACATTGGGTGGAATGGTTGATATGGAATTAAAGAATTTTGTTTATTCTTCACCTCTACTTTGATTAGATAGTAAAACTTTTTGAAGGAACTAAGAAGAAACTGATGGAGAAAAGAGAAACACTGGGCAAGGTGATTGAAATAAACAGAGAATATATTATTATGCTTATTTTATTCTCAGAGTTCAAAATGTTATCTTCCCTCAATGGAAGAAAGAAAAGTTGTGTAAACTTACCTTGCTTTTAGAAACTTGTCAGTGACTTTGCCATGTTTCAAAATTAGGGATTTCAAATAGTAGGGAAATGGTCTTACTTTAACACCTTTCATTAAGCTTTTCTGTGACATTTTAAAAAGTATTAAATAAAATTGATTGAAGTTCTTGTAATTGTTGCCTTCCGTTTTGAACATAAACATTTTCAAGATATGTCAACAGTTAGTTCTTTCTATTGTTGCGAATAACATGAAATAATTTAGAGAAATGACGTAGTACTTATATCATTGTCACCATGAAGCTGCTTTGAATCGCTTTCAAATCTGCTCCTTGGTTCTGATTTAAACAATCAAACTTCATGTCCTTTACTTAATGAACTGTTTGCTACCTTAGGGGTCAGACTGATGTGACAATGTTTGCAATTTTTTATTTACAACCACTATCAGAAACAGAACTTATTTCGACATTGTAGAAGCAATCATATCAATAGGTATGTGAGTAAAGAAGTCAGGATTTAGCTTATCTACAAAATTATATTTCTTATTAGAGTCAATAGAATGTAAAAAGTGTAATATTTCGTGTGTGTAGTTATGACAATCTGACCCAAAGGTAGCGTGTTGTAGACTGACTAGGCCCTTTAATACAGTTCTCCCTAGTCTCTGGCCATTTAAAGAATGTGAATTTACATGATTACGTTATTCATGAGTAACACTATTAAATCTCATAGCTTATCAACAATACATTAATATTTTCTATTACCATACTTTGTATTTTTTCCTTATTCTCTCTCTCTCTCTCTCTCTCTCTCTCTCTCTCTCTTTATTGACATTTTAAAGTCGATGAATTTCAGTTTACATTTGCAAATACTTCATTACTTTTCTGTTGTTGCATTAATTGTGTTTTGTAACTTTTCAGGCTGGTAAATTGGTGCGATCTACTCCACCACCACAGCCTCAGCCAGTACATCCAACGACTCCTGTGCCTGTGCAACCTTCCCAACAACCTCCCCAGCAGATGCCATCAGCCCAACCAGTTTCACAGCCCCCTCAGTCACTGCCACCTTCTGGTCCCAAAGGCTATGCAGCTGGAAGTGGAGGTGCAAGTTACCATCACCCTCCACCGTTTTCTCCTATATCCTCCACTGCTCAGCAACTGCCACAGTCTGCACCGGTGCCTCAACCTATGCCGCCACAATCCATAGTGCCAGTGCCTGTGCCTGTGCCAGTGCCTGTGCCTAGCGGGCAAGCTGCCGTAGCAATGCCTGTGAATCAACCTCCTCCACCCATGCAACATGTAGCTGCTTCCCCAGCTGCTCCCATTTATCCAAATCATCCTGCGCCTTTGCCTCCCAGAGAGCCAAAGGTCAATGGCATGGAGGCCAAACCACAACGACCACAGCAGCTTAGACCTAGTAAGTGTCGATACTAATAGAATTTTATAGCCAGCAAATGGGATTGTTTTGTTAAATGAGAATTGTAAGTGTATTGTGTTGTTATTCCTATTTTCTTTATCTATGACTTACTGCCAATAACAACCTATAATCAATTTGTCTCCATAATAACGATAAGGATGGTTTGGCATGTGTTAATTCTTTTTTTTGTCCTCCACAGTGGCTTTCAAATTCCATTACAATATATGGAGAATATCAACTGGGGAGGGAGGGGGATCAACAATGGACCCCAGAATGAATTACGATATAAATTCAAGAAAACTTTAAATATCTTAAAAACTAGTGCTTTAACACATTTAATAATACTTTTAACATTAATTAATTAATAATTTTCCGCAAGTTTGTGTTAAAAAATTCATTTTTGAGCTGTGTTAAAGGCATAAATATTTTGAGAAATTTTACATACTTGTCGTCATTTTTACAGGAACACAGATAGTCATATTACGTCACAACACCCTGTATTGTTGCAGTTCTTTAAAACTAGTTCAATGTAGCGTCATTCATCATGTTACTATGAATGCCCAACTATTTTATTCAACAGATACCAAAATAGGCTTTAAGACGGCTGTAAGAGGACGTTGGGGTCTCCATGAAGCAATATGCATTGTGGTGGTTTCAAATCATTTTGTAAACATCCAGTGTGAATTGATAGAAGAAACTATCACTTACCAAGGTTCTAATATTAAAAGTCTTAAATTATGAATCATTAACTCTTTTACGAAACATAGAGAGGGAGGATCCACGCTGAAGTCTATTATTAACACTCCTCTGACACTACTGGTGTTAATGTAGTCTGAAAAATTCACAAACAGTTCTTATTATTATTCTTTGATTAATATACATTCATTTCTGATCCACATTTAATTTCAATTTTTGTTACGTAGGTGCAAGATCTTATCCATCAGGTGATGGCAGTGTTATAAGTGGCCGTTACGCAACGCAGCCAGAGCCTGGTAAACACATCCACCATGGTCCTCCTTCTGGTATGCCACCAGCACCTTTCCCTACTACATCTGCACCTGTCGTTTCCCCACAGGTTGGTAAAGAAGTTTATTTTCAGTTATTGTTCAGTGATGAGGCTGGTTTTGTCTTGAATTTATATATTTGTGCAAAGTGGAGGATAAATGATACTACATAGTACTACAATGGAACTTTAGGATTGAGAGCTACCAAGCATTTGGTGCCCTGTTGCCAAATGCACATGTGCACGATATCTACCGCCTTTACTACAACTATTCATTGTACTTTAACGTGACATTGCAACCTTATTTGTTGTAAATATATGAGCACTTTTCTAATTTACACATTGCATGTGCAACATTCACATATTGAAGAACAGAATCTGTGGAATAAAAAATGTCAAGTAATGGTAGTAACTGGAGGTTCTCTCAGTGTTTTCAAAATAAAGTCTCTGTGTTGTTTTAGATAATGGAGCACAAATAATTCGGTAATTCATTAGAAATATATCACTTTCACAATCAATGATTTGGAGATAACCTTAAAACCTTTTAACCCACAGTAGAGAAACCTCAAGAATTTACCTGAAAGAAAATATTTCAGCTCTTTTACCACTCTGGAAACACCTTTGAAAAAACAATGTGACTGACCTTTTACACATTAAGGACCAAGTATTGAAATAATATTTTTTTAATAATATTATGTATTTACACTAATATTACACTAGAAAGAATAAAAAATTCAGTTGTAATTCCACACAAAACCCTGAAACAAAAACCCACAAAACTTGGATTCTGACAACACAATATGCTAGAGGAAGTAATTTACTACATATAGGAACAAGATTTGTCTGCTTTTTCATTACCAGGGCCTGGCAGTAAGAGCTTTTCTGTCTAAAAATCACTGTTTTTTCCCCACAGCATTACAATACTTTGTCTTTACTTCTTGAATAGTATGTAAGAAAACAAAATCACAATGTTTTTACGTAACTTGAGTTCTCTTTTTATACTTATGGTGTGAAAAGTGAAATGAGTTATAGAGAACTTTTAACACAATTTTTGTGAGTTAAAGTTTCACATTGTGAGTACATTGACCTTCCTCATTTTACTAGAAGTCAAAATGTTGAACTAACCACTGCTCTGTTATGAATGCCAAATTACTACATTTCTGACTGTCGCAGATGTTTCTAAAATCCCACTTTTTCCAAGCAACCTCTTTCAACCAACACTTTTTCCAAGCAACCTTGCTTGACTGTTTAAAAGACTGCTTGAAATTTTTCAATTATTCATTAGCAAGTGTGATAAAAGATTTTGATGCTAAAGTAACAATGTTTGCATTGTTGCAATGGAAATGGTGTCAGAGTTAGTATTCATTTACTTAAATTCAAAGTTGCGAAGCACGTTAGATGCTGCTTATACGCAAAAAGGCCAGTGTTGTGATTTTTTTTTTCATGAAATTATATTACAAAGCCATAACATGTTTACAATTAGTACAGTCAAGTGTTTCAACCTTGAGACAGGCTTGGGAATGTGTGCCTAAGTACCTGGGTGAGGCTCTGGGCTGTGAGTTCGAGACACATGCGAGTTATAAGTGCTTTCACTTGTCTAATAAACTGCGTGGATATTCCAAATGGTTGAGCCCAGGGCCTTTTAACTCCCATATAAGGTAATGGAGACCATTACAGGGGCGCCCTCTCCTGCAGCACCTTCTAACAGGAACTAAACACGAACCTCTGCCAACGATACTTCAAAAGTGCGTGGCTGCTGTGTAGGTTCGCAAGACGCAAGCAGGCGCGTCATGTTACAAAAGATTGCGTCGATGTTCACGCATTCTTTGGCCGTTTGTTAGATGTTTATATTATGAATAATTGAGCATTTAGAAGACCTTTTTCGCATTTACAGATATCAGCCAATTTTGATGTGCAGAAGTTGGCGAGCCTAACCTTCGGCTGTACGCGGCGACACCAGCACCTCCTGCAGTGGCACCCTCGAGCTTCGTCTCCGGTTTTGATGGAGAGTTGCAGTGGTTTTGATGGAGAGCTGGTTGAGCCGGTATTAGCACTCAAAAGTTGGTTCAAAAAATTATTTTTAGGTAAAAATATGAATAATGGAAGTGTAGAAACACTCCAGAAACATGTAAATTGTTTATTATTTACAAAAGAATTGAATATATTTGCTCAGACAGAAAAATTAGGCGAAAAATAAAAAAGCAGTCGAATTGAATAAGTTAGGTGCTTTTTTATTTCTCGTTTAATTTTTCTTTCTGAACAGATATGTTCATTCCATTTGTAAATAATAAACAATTTACATGTTTCTGGAGTGTTTCTATGCTACTATAATGCAAAGTTTTGCCTAGAATTCAATTTTTCAAAAGAACTTTTGAGTGCTTATTGCGGCTCAACCATTCGAAATATCCACGAAGTTAATTGGACAATGTGCTTAGAATTGTCTTAAGAACTTATTTTCGACGTTTCCTCCCTGGACACTCTGTATATATATGAGCTAAGCCCTTGGGCGTTGAGCACAAGACAAAGTAATCCTCCATTACTTAAATTACCATCAGCACTCTTTGTATTCACATGGCGCATGGCCTATATATTTCTATCACGTCTCGTCTGTCAGTTGTCAAGAGGGCCACCAGGTAGCATCTTCGCGTATGTGCCTCACACCGCGTGCTCCTGCATCACTACCCAGTGGCCAGAATTGGGAAGGAATAAGGAAGGGGGTAAAGTTTAGGACACTTCACAAACGTTGTACTAGCCCTTGTGAAGCAGTCGAACTCGTAGAAGTGTTGTATTACAAGAGGCCCTGGTAGTCTTTTAGATGCCAAAGAGAATAGGAAACTAACTAATTTGAGAAAGTCTTTGCTGTTCTGAAGCACTACTGCTTTCTATTATTAAAAATTTTGCTAAGTAAAGCCAGTCCCAAATAATGATGGTCTGTGTCTCAGATACCTGAATTACTTGTGTTTGGTGAAGCTCCATTCTTAAATAGGTTAATGTTTACATCTGAAAACTCATTGCTGTATTACATAATATAGAGTAGCGATGTTCTGTGCAGGTGATGGGGCCACCATCTGTGCCAGCACCAATGGGGTCAGTACCCACAGCTCAGTCCACGCTTCCGCAAGCTGTGGAAATGTCCACTGCTAAAGTGGCAGGCGAGCAGTCTCCAGTAGCTACACCTCCTCAGACAGCCATCCCTATGCAACCTAGTAGTGCCCCTCTGCCTCAACGCAAGGTGCCTCCTAGCCGCTGTAAGTACTGGCTTCTGAAGAGGCTGATCACTTTCTCATCTCCTTTCAGAATTATTAGTTTCAATTAAAAGAAGTGTCCAATAGACACTTGCATTAAAAGAACAAATGATTGCTGGAATGGTACATTTTATGGAAATTTTGTAATGGAATTTGCATTTTATGGTTTGTTGTGAACTGACATACTATTTTTATTGCCACCCACACCACTAGTGATGAGACCTGTACATTGCTGTAATTATATGTTCGTCTAGATTATGAAAATTACACTTTGCTGTGATAGTTGAAAACTTACCCAACACTGAGTGTGTTTGTAGATAAGTGCTTGCTTTGCTCGCTATGCAATTGGAATTTATTTTATTCCTCAAATATATTTGTATTTCTTTGTATATTATCTTTTGTAGTAAATTTTGTTTAACCCTTTGCGGTCCTTTCACTTTTCCATTTTCTGCGTTTGGAGGTCCGGTGTCCCTTGTCATGGGACTTTCTTTCTTCCTAGTTCTGGTCATGCGTCCTGAGGGGCAGGACTTTTATTTAACTCTTGGGTTATTTCACTCAAGTAGATGGCACTTGTTGCCAGTACAACTAGTTTTCAGGAAAAATTAGGCAGTATTTTCCTTTATTGTTGCCAGACTTTGCCCATTTTTTATTGTTTGAACCAGTTTGTTTACGAGGCTGCAGTTGAACTTATGATGGCGTTGAGAAGTAAGGATTTGAGATTGTCACAGCCTGAACTGAGTGAATTAGTAAACAATTCTAAGTGTTAACAATCTTCAGGAAAGTAAGAAATTGAAAACATTGTCTTGAATGATTCTGAGGAGAATGAAGAAAGTGACAGTAATGATAACTCTGACTCTGTTCATACAATGCAGTCTACAGGCATTATTGGTAGTGGGGTGAAGTGCTCCGCACCAAACATTAACTTAACAAATTATGTATTTTAAATTAGGCAAATAAATTAAAATGTTTTTTATAACAATACAAAAAATAATTTGGAAACTGAGTACAGTTTCTTACAGCCACAGCACACCAGACTTGTGCAACCAGGTACCTGGGGATTTAAAGGCACTGCAATGAGGATAACATTGCATCCCGCTATGTGGGACAAAGGACAGCAAAGGATTAAATTGTATATTCCCTGGAAGCAGAGATTCATAAGTGATAGATCTTCATAAAACTGTGATGAGGAATAATAACAGTTGTGATTAGTGAAAATGACTTCAAATATTAGAAGTATGGAATTAGAATAATTAAAGAGTTCAGATGCAAAACAAGCCCATGGAAATGGTAAGAAAGTAGATAATTTTGATGTAAGGAGATCAAGTAGATTACACACAAATGAAAACAACCAGGGCTACTCTATGAACCATAAATTGAAGTATTTGAATATCACACATTGATAACAGAAGGCAGCTACCAATAGCACTGGTCTGCATGATTCTGGGGTTTTCTTCTAAATAAGTCTTCTTTATTACATCCCAATTTTGAAAATACAAACGTTTTTTTTCTCTATCAATTTCCACTTTTTCACAATTACTACTTTTATGATTACTGTATTGGACATATCTAGTATGTTGCTTCTGTTGAAAGCAAGCATCATGAAATTCTTTGTTGAAATTGTTACATTTGGCAACACTATAGCATGCAAATATACTTCTCTTACATTTGCATCAATTCCTTTTGAGTATACTATTAGATTTTAGTTAGTGAGCAGTTACATTTCTGAGTGGATGCTTCATTTGCTCTATGTGAGTTTTTGAAAGAATTTGCCTTCCAGAAAATGTAAAAATTATTCTGACCTATGTTGTCACATTTGTGAGAGTTTTGGGCAAGAAAAAGATGACAGAACATCACATTGTGAAAAGGGCATACCATGCCTACTTTGATATGAAACTAGGAGGTCTGGACAGAAAACAGGCTCCTAAAAATGTATTTCTTATTTGTGATGAACAATTAAGAAAATGGAGTCAAGGGAAGAAAATTAGCATGCCTTTTGCTGTTCCAATGATTTGGCATGAGCCTCGAAATCTTGTTGATGATTGTTATTTTTGTGATTGTGACGTTGCAGACCACAATTCAAAAAACCTGAAAAATTTCATTTATCCAAATCTCTTCTCAGCAAAAAGGCCTGTTGCTCATCAACCAGCTTCTCATGTGCCTTCTCCATCAGAAACCTGTGGAAACGAATCATTTTCAGATTGAAATAAACTCTGAAAACAATTGCAGTTACTCAGATCCAATTCAAAAAGAGGCCATCCAGCAGTCTCAACAGTTCTCCAGGAATATCTGATGCAAAGATTAAAGAGGGAATATTTGTTGGACCACAGATAAAGTTGAAAAAAGATACATTTGAAGACACAATGACACAGACTGAAAAACAAGCATGGACAGCTTTCAAGGAAATAATTAAAAACTTTGTGTAAAATCACAAGTATCCAAATTATAAGAATATTGTAAAAAATATGCTTCTGAGGTTTAGACAGCAAAAGTGTCATATAAGTGTTGAGGTACATTTCCTACACTCTCGCTTGGATGTTGTTTCCAGAAAATCTTGGTTGTGTCAGTGAAGAGCAAGGTGAAAGATTTGACCAAGATATCAAAGAGATGGAACAACTTTATCAGGGAAGGTGGAATGTGAGAAAGCTAGCAGACTATTGCTAGTCCCTGGCAAGAGATGAAAAAAATTGGAAATTTAAAAAGTGTTCTTTTGAAAAAATGAACTTGAAAATGCTGTTAATGCTCAAATAAATGAGATAACATGATCACAGTGCTCAATCATTGTTCTATTAAATATTTTTGTTGATTTATTGTATTTAAACAAATAAATATATTTGAGTCGAAAGTAAAGCTATACTTTTATTATTTCTTATGTTGTATAAAACTGACACGTGATGGAGCAAAACGGATTTCAAATATAAATTCAACATGGTCACGTTGAAGTTATTCACCTATTAAAATAAAAACCCCAGCCATAACTTAAAATTTGCAGACCAATGTAATTATAGAACCATAGAATGGGGTGCCATTAGATACCATGTTGACACAATCAGTACTCACTTCATTGTTAGAAATAATCTCCAAATTGCACTAGCCTATTCTAATAACAATGTTGTGTGTTTCATGGAATCATTAAGTCAATTTTCTTTGTTTTATTTCCATATCGCATTAAATATAATGTGTATATTTCTTGTTATTTCTGTTGTGTGAATACTTTTATCTTCATAGTTCAGGGACAACCGTTTTTGAAACATGCATTCAGTTTAGTAATAATCTCCACCAATGTTCATGCATTGACCATCTGAAATTTATTGCAGCTGTTGAGCCCAGCATCAGTTTTGTAAAAGAATGTTTTGTGATTACTTCAGGCAATGGGGGTTCACATCAATATAGGTAAAATGTAGGAAATGTCTTGAACTGTTATGTAGGCACAATATTATAATCCTGATGACTTGTGTTGCGTTGTGAAAGAAATTATGATTGATTGTTGTCACTTGGGAAAGTCTCCAACGGATTTGGGGTCCAAAAATAAACTATCCAAGATGTTGAAGAACAAACGTTCCAATGAAATGGAAAGGCAACATGTCTTTAATAGTGAAGGTTAGATTGTAACTTGAGGAGTATTGAAAGCTGTACAGTGAGCGATCCCTCTAAGGACTGTTGATATCAGATACATAACAAAATGTTTTCTTGATAGATCGGGTAGAAAAGAAGAGCACTTTCAAAATATTTTACCAGGTGTTGAATGGACTGTAATCTGAGTCGTTTCCCAATTTTTGGGTTTTCCAAATGTACCTGTTGAAGATACCATTTCAAAAGATGTAAATTTCAAGTTGCCAAGGAAGAGCAAGGTTTATTTTTTAGGCAGATTTTAACTTCTTAAACCATCTCAGCTCTGCAAATTAATTCCATATATATAAATGTATCATAATGTTACATACATGTATGGATATCCGAAACACTGCCACATATCACAAAGCATTATTTCATTTATTTATTCTTAAATGGGTAGTAACCCTAAAAAGAGAAAATTGATACATAAAAACTTTCATACTGAAAGAAAAAATTTACAAGTATGAGCTATTAACTACTAAAGCTACAAAATACAAGGACACAAAGTACCAAAAAGTCATATGAGCAAGATAGTACATAATATTCAAGAATGAAAACTGGAATGTCACAATTTGATAACAGTAAACCACAAATGAGAAATTAAAAGTTAACCTAGACATAAATGAGAAATTAGACTAATAATAATAAAACTGTAAGACACAAGAACAAGAAAGTTATTACATAATACTTAGCACAAAAAATAAGCATAGCACAATTTTCACAGTAAAAATATTAAAAGTATTGGCCATATATGTATTAGTCATTTAAATTTAAACTATAAAGTTTGGCCTTTAAAGTGAGAGTGAGGTGCCAAAATAATCTATTTTCATTCCAAATTCATTTCCCACTCCCAGGAGTCTTGTTTATGTTTTGTATCGTTATTACCTACGGATGTTTTCGTAATGTTCCAGTGAAAAATTAGGTTGACACAAGAGTCGAGAAGGAATATTGAATGTAATTTCGTTAATTAGATTACTCTCATCAATACTATTGATAATTTTAAAAAGAAAAGTCATATCAGTAATAGTCCTTCTGTCCCTGTGAGGTATTCAATTTGAATTTCTCTAATGAAGGGCCATAGTCGTGGTCGTAAAAAGGCATTGGTTTGGGCAAAGGTATTAGGTAGGTTACTTGCCTCAGAAATCTGTGCTGCACTTACTTGATATGGGCTATGTCTTAGAAGAGGACTGAAATGTGAAACTTGAGGAACTCCAGAAGTAACTAAATTTTTTTGGCCTGTCACCACAATAGGAAACAATATGAACCCTTTGGATCAGGTAAGAATTAAACCTTTTGACAATTAAATGTGAATTCCCCATCTAGGTAATTTGTTAAGTAAGACGGTATGATTGATCCTATCAAATGCTTTAGCAAAATCAGTGTAAATAACATCAATTTTGTTATGTATGTCAAGGTATTGGAATAAGTGGCGATTAAAGGTATTGAGGTTTGTTGAGGTAGACATTCCAGATAAGAAACAATGTTGCTCAGGTGAGAAAACATGTGTAACTTGGAGATCAAGATGTCATATACTAATTTCTCAGGGTTTATGAATGGAGTTTATTATTGCATTATTGATTTACATTTTCTGAATTTCTAAAGGTATCGATGTTCCAAAATAATAACTCAACCTGTTGTTTCCATTAAAAAATGTTTGTTTGATAACTGTTTTATTGATGACCATCTCAAGTGCCTCACTTTGCCATGGAACTTATCACATGGGTAAGGAATTAAAAGGAATCATTCCTATCAGTAGTGTATCTCCACCTTGCCTCGCTCAGTGTAGCCCTGCTCTGCCTGATATTTGACAGGAAAATTTTTATTATATTTGAATTTCATTAGCTAATATTCACAAAATGGCATGTAAAATCATTTGGTGATGAGATAATACTTACAAAAGTTTGCTGCAAATTATTATGTGTTTATTTCTTGAAAATTTTGTGAAATGTGTATTTCTTGAAAAATGGCAGTACTATCTTAAATTCCATTGCTACATGGGTGAGTTGCTGTGTTTAAGTCTACAGGAGACCTTGAACAAGTACTCTACCTACAGATGGCATTTCTGGGTTGCCATTTTTCTTCCTATCGCCCAATAAATTAATTGCAATGCTATATTCAGAAATTGCCACGCTGCAATTTGCCTTGGTAAACTAGCTTTAGGCTTGGCAACCCCAGAAATCCTCAAGATAGCATTGTACTTAGAGGGCAACTTGCTTTGGGAGAAAATCTGTCACACCTTTTTCGTTACATCGAGGTTGAAAGTGCAAATATATTCCTATTTAAATAGTATTCAGAGTTGTATTATTTATGTTTGACAGACATTAACCTGGCAATGGATGGGTTGGGTCTGAGAGACCCAGTTAAAAATCCAGAATTACATAGCAAATATTTTGTTTATGTCATTGTTGGAGGACTTCATTATGTTAATTTGATATAAAAGAAAACATTTTGGTTAATATATTATCTATTTTTTATTCTTATCAAAAAATATTTTGTAAATTTAAGGAGGAGCACAATGAGGCCTCCCTAATTCCATCACAGTCATTCCACTGGAAATTTGGACTCATTTCTGACATTACAGTTCAATTTGACTAAAGTTATATCTAATACTACATAAAAGTAACATAATTCTCTATATCACAATAAAAAATAATTCTAATAATACTAGTACGTGTCTACTCAATTACTGTTACATGGACGGATGGATTGGGTCCAAGAGACCCAAGCAGGAAACAAATTACGCATATTATCTCGTATACAATCTATAGGGCAATAACTACCACACTGAATGTTTGATTTGGAAATAAAAGAAAAGTAGAGAGACGAACAGGCTTCTGGTATTATCTGTGTGTGAGTGGCTGAATTTTTTTGTCACGTCGTGGGTCTCACAGACCCAACCCATCCATTCCTGGGTTAATGTATAAACCCAACAATGGTATCTTCATTTTTTCCTGAAAGTCATTTGTTTTTTGGTTTGGTTTTTTATAAGGAGTAATTGCTGTTTTAAGTTCCTCCTTGTGATTATGTTGTTTGGTGATCTTTGATTTTATTTAGCATGTTTTGGCATGCATTATGATGAAGTTTTTTTTAAATGAAAGCTGCATGTGATTTGGTTTGCTGTTTGAATACTAGTGTATAGGTATAATTGTATGATAGTTGAAATAAATTCAGCTTTCTTAAGGCTTTCTTTCTTAAATAATTGTTAAGGTATTGCGTCTTTAATGTAAGTACAATGGGTTACTCTACAATATATTTCAATACAAACAAAACTTTCAGAATCTGAAAGTGTATTTTAAGTATTGCAACAGCGAATTTCATTGAAAAAGTTGAAAGGTTAGGAATACATATTTGCAGAAAAAAGTTATTTGCCAACAATGTAAACAAGACAAAAGAGTTCAGAAATATGAAGTGGCAGATTTTAATTTTTTAAGAAAATGTCCTGCCTAGTACCATCATATAAACTTTACACAGGTGATAAATAAGTTTGTTATTTCTTGCAATGTCTAATACTACTGCTTGATAGTCTGAATGATAAATTTTGAATGGTAGAGGGCTCATTACTTGGCTGTGAGTGGAAACAAATGATCTTAAGAAAGCAATTATTTGATGAATTCCACTTACATCGAAATTATATAATACCTCAATTATTTTATTATAATATTCTAATTTGTTAATAAGCATTTTTTTGTAGTATGATTGTTATAGTATTTTTATTGGTTTGTTTAAATTCAGGATTGATTTGAAGGTTTAGAAAATTATATTAAATTTTAGTCTGAATTCAGTTTAGCTAATAGGCCAGGTTCTAATAATAATTCTAACAAAGCTTTATAAACATTTCCTGTCACATGAACTGAAGGAAGTAAACAAAACTATAGTGTGTTTTAATGATCATATGGAAACTTAATTACTTCATTGAGTTAATGTTTTATTCTGAACCTGTCACATGTCATGCAAAGTTCAAGTTGTATAGAAATTATTTTAAATGCCTAATTGGCCAATGGGAATTTAATATTGGGTAGTAGCAAGTAACTGGGCAGTTGGATAAATGGGGACTAATACAAAATTATTATGAATTAAATATGGACTATTAAAGAAAATTGTTATTTAAAACTGATATTTTCATAATCATTACAATCTAGTCTTGTAGACTAGTAAGCAATTTTATTATTACCAAACTACTAAAGAAATAAAAATTTAGTGCAAGTGCTTCCTCATTAACGTTTCTTAGTTTCAAATTGGATTTAAAATGCACTTTTCTTGTTGTGGATTAATGGTGGTATTTTAGTTTTTAATGTATTTTCGACACCTCACTTTACACTACTTTAAAAGGTTTATCTCTTTAATCTTCTTACTAGCTCCATTTTGTCCAGAAGAATTGCTGCAGAATTGTCATTTTGGTACAGCCTTTCTGTATGTTTTCTCGTAAATTTTTGTATTTCTTCATACACTGCTTCAACTTTCAGGTCATTGTGCTCTAATAAAATATAGGTGAACGTTTCCTGTGATTTTGCTGTATTATGGTTCTAGTACTGAAATTCTGTTTTCTTGGCCTCATGGCAATAAATTGGTTAAAATATCTTGACATTAAGTCATTTGGATGAAAAGAAAAATTTACAAAATTATTTGTTGATGCTATTACGAATTGTTACTTCATATTAGCTATATTAGCCAAGAGTATACTAGATCATATTATTATGAAAGAATGCAAACTTAAAAACTTACACTTACACTTCATAAAACATACGGTAATATAATATCCTGTTTTGATTCATATCAATATTACATAGCTCTTATTTTCAAGCACATGCAGAGGCGTAGGTATGAACAAATAACTTTCTCCTATTTTTCAATTCAAAGTAGGTATGATCAAGATACTGCAATCAATCTTAGTAGCTGTAGGGGTCTTGAAAGAGACTTTTTGAAGGTTTTTGAAACATATGTGTAAATACATATTTGCCCATATTTCCTGGAATATTTCATAATTTTACACATTTAGGGAATACTCACATATAGCACATTTTAACATTTTATTTACAGTGTTTGTGTATTATATTCTTTCAAAACATGGAAGATAATTTTTAACATTTAATGGAATTAGAAATAGTAGTGTTTTAGATGTAAATTTAGATTAAACCTCACAAGATGTGTCTTGGTTCATGATGGTCCCCATTACTTCTGATTGATTTCAAGTGGATTTTTAGCTAGTACTAAGTTATGTTAAGGCATGAAAGCT
Source organism: Acheta domesticus (assembly GCA_031308135.1). NCBI lineage: Eukaryota > Metazoa > Arthropoda > Insecta > Orthoptera > Gryllidae > Acheta > Acheta domesticus. Next base: position 20,186,393 of record JAHLJT010009355.1, on the reverse strand, counting down.
GCAATTTATATTTTCAAATTTAAACTAGTGCTTGGTAACCCACCACATAAATGCTCAATTGCCAGAATAGGATTAAAGACTATACATTCAGGTACCCAAAAAATTGTAGTCTCATTTTGTGCAAGAAAATATCTAATCTTGTTCTGTGGCTTTTATTAAAAATAAGTTATTTGTCCACTCTATACATCCAATTTAAATGCACAATATTTTGTTTTTATTCAAATTTTATATTTAAATAGGAATATTTAATCCATATTTCAAACATTATTAGTCCATATGTGTGTACATAGGTACATGTTGTTCCATACAAATCCTAGCCATGGTGATTGAATTTTGATTAATGGGAATTCTAATAATTATCAATATGAGTTACTTCTGATGTTTTCTATAATAGCTTGAACACATCTATCAAAAAATCAAGTGAAGTTGAAATGTACTGTACAATCAGTACTCGTAATTTACCTAATTAGTTTTTTTCTGTACAGCATTGTTTTACTCTTTATCCCTTCATTTGTCTTGTATGCCAGCAGCTGTCTATTGAACTAAAATTAAAAGAAAGACCATTCTAATTTCCCTTATTGCTTTTTAAAAATATTTTCTAAGAATATATTCAAGAACATTTGCTTTGTGTCTGAATTGTTGTTATTCTAGGGATGGTTTTACAACTGTTTATTGAGCTTTTATTAACTTAGTATCTTTTTTATTGTTAATTCTAATGGAGGATATATTAAGTTGGCTGTCCGGGTGACGCCGCGCCCATGGCATAGGTGCCAATGCACCTTTGCCATGGACGCGGCGTCACCCGGACAGCCAACTTAATATTGACTCCAGCCGCGGAAGCCTACGCTCTCTAATGGAGGATGTTTTGCATTGTTAATTCTAATGGAGGATGGTACTCTGCAGCTCGTGAAGAGCATTTTCAGGAACTGAAGAAATTCACTCAGGATTTTAAACTGGCTGAGGGTGAACCTGCTGACAAAAAGCAAAGTCCCCCTCAGCAGCAGCCGCAAACCCAGCAGCCACAACAGCAACCTCAGCAGCAACCTCCACAGCAAACGTCTCAGCAGCAGCCATCTCAAGTTCCATCTCAGCAGCAACAACCCCAACAGCAACCTCCTCCGCAGCAGCAACAGCAACCACCGCCACAGCCACAGCAACAGCAACAAACGCCACCACAGGCCTCTCAACCGCAAGGGGATGAGGTGAATAAGGAATCCCCAGATGGGGTGGACAAGGTGTCCACAGCTTTGAAGAAATCTACTCTTAATCCTAATGCTAAGGAGTTTGTATATAATCCCAATGCCAAGCCCTTTACTCCGGTAAGTGTGTGTCTGTAGGGTTGATATACTTGTTTTGAAGAAAGCGTTTCATGCTTTCACATGATTGATTTTATTTGTTTTTCAGCGTTCTGCAAGTACTCCAACACCTTCAAGGCCTCACACTCCTCAGACTCCACAATACACCCCTAGTATGACAATGGTGATGCCACCATATGTCGCAGTGGCTACTAGCCAACCTCCTTTTACTCCTGCTAATCAGGGTGCTCGTTTTCGCAAAAGTGAGTATATCATTTCAATAACTTTATGCCTCTTTAAAATTTTGATAATACCTTGATGTCATCTAATAATTTTTATGATATAAGGGTTAAATAATTTCTTGTGAATTTAGATTTCAAAACCATTGATTGCTTAAGGTCTCTCAGTTTATCAGGCAGGAAAAAAAATATTGTCGTTGCTCTCAATTCTGTTCATTTCCATAATATCGTTACACTGCTTTAGGTCGTATTACAGTTATGGTTACAGAATTAGACATACTTATTCATATATTCTTATTTTGTGATTAAAATTCTTTTTGTTTGAATGCAACTCTCAAAAAGAAAACAAGATCATTTAAAACTTCATAAAAATTAATAAAGAACAATTGGATAACTCTCCATTGTGTATTGGAGATTGCTCCAAAACTATCAATGTTTTATAATTGCCTTAGACACCTTTAATATTAACCCATTTTCACATTTTCAAAATTGGAACAGTTAACTTCAACAGTAATTGTTTATTTTTTGTTTTTTCGTTCATATTTTTCGTATTATAAATTTTATACCCTCAACAGACATAAAACATCTGTAATGTATAAGCAAGTTTCTGAATTCCATTATTCTAGAAGTTGATTTACATGAGGTCAGTAAAGCACTGTACATTCTTGGCCAGGGCGGTTTCATGTTGGTTTGAATCTTTGTCCAAAACACGTTTATTTGCTTTATGTCTGAGGCTAAATCAGAGGAAGAGACCAGTGTAAAACAAATAAAGAATAGTCCATATTGAAGTTGACATATGCAGCTAAGATCAAATAGTTTTGCTTTTACTGTAGAAAAATAATTGCTCATATAACCAAAGGGTGGTACTTTCGGGCATTCAAGTAAGGGTGAATTTAACTATGGTGTAAATGTGTTAATATTTGATCTGTAGACATATTCAGATTGACAGTGACTGTGCTTATTAATTTATAATTACGATTGGTTGCCAAAATAATAATAATAATAATAAAATGTTGCAAAACTTTTATTATCAGATTGGACTACTATAAATACACAACATTTATTCACAAAATCTCCCAATGTTCTTAGCAGAAAATACTTCATTATTTTAAACATACAGAGATGTTTATTAATTCGGGATTGAGGAGGTATCAACCACAAAGTATACTACAATATACATTTGAATACAAAGAATACATAGTCATTCACAGGGGTGTTTTGGAACCACTAATTTACCCCATCTTTAGTGTCTCCAAGTATCATGTATTAAACTTACAGGTCTTAAGTTGGTGCCTTCTTGCACATTGTTCAGAATCCTGATACTTCCTCAATCCTGAATTAATAATCATGGTTTACCTCAATATCCGCCGCTATCACAGAATTTATACAGAGTTGCAGTTTTCAATATGTATTTACTACTAGAAGCCACACAAAGTGGTGTATCAAAATGGAGGAGAGGAGGAATTCATCAATTCCAATTTCCGCAATCATGACCGCAGTGATAACACATTGCCTATCCTTGAAATCACTAAAATCGCAATAAACCTGTTCAACACTACAAAAGAAAGAAAGAAGAAAAATAGGAATGATGTTCTGTTGCTCACACAATTCGAAGTGCTATAATTGTTTATCATCTGGCGCATTAAGGTCAACATCTTCTCTTTTATCCAAAAACTCTTCAACCTTGGTCATTTTGGCATGAAATTAGTTCAGTTAACTGATTAGGGAAAATTTTGACTGGGTTTATTTATTATTAGTATGGCATGTTTCATTCATTCATTAAAAAACTAGGTCTTATAACTGCACTTATTTTCTCTGATTATTAGAAACCATTACATAATATTGTAATATTGCAATTGCTGACTCACTAACACCTCTGCTATAACTTGAAAAAGTCCAGTTCAAAAGAATTCTATATTTATTTGGATATACTCAGGAACCCTAGTAATTTGTTACTTCCACAAATGAAACAAACATAAACAAATAAATTTAACTGTTGTCAATATTTGTAACATATTAAAAAGGAGGAATAATTTCACACAAGCTTGCCTGATTACATCAAAGTGAACTTCCAATTTTTGAATATGAAAATTGGCTGTCAGAATATTTTTATGTAAAAGAAATATAATTGTTAGTTCTAAGTTCAATCTATTTCCTTTTGTTAGAATGTAATTACATCACACATTCATTATGACCACTGATAATGAGAAGAATTCTGAGAATTTCATACAGGCATATTTGCCATTTTTCAAACATGAAACCAAAGGAAATTCTAGTGCATTTTTACAGAACAACTAAAATGTAATCTGTGACACTTTTTTATACATCATTTGTTCTATTAGAGGGGGAAAAATAAAGAAAAGAATTGGAGTCATTTTTGAGGAAATTTTGAAAATTTGAGGCTTTATATAAAATACCTCTCAAAAATTCAAATATCAATTTCAAATTCAAAGGGCCATCACATCAATCTGAGAAAATAATAATTGGTGAAAATCCTACCGAAGGTTTCACTAGTAGCATGTTGTTTACAGTCAGATATTTTGCTGTCAATTGATTTTTTGGTATCAACGACCCAGTGATGAGAGGTTTCGGACGAAAAATTGCTCTTCTGTAGTACCTCCTCAATATTGCATAAGGTGTATGTGAGAAAATTATAAACATTGACATAAAAACATCAGATTCAGTAAACTTAAGTATAGAAATCATTGATGTACTTTTCCTTCGCTTTGTGTATCTTCTAGAGCAGGGTTGTCCAACTGGAGGCCTGCGGTGCCATTTATGGTGGCCCGCAAAAGGTGTCCCTTTCATCCATATCAGGCAAGAATAGCAGGAACCTGGTGCACATGCCCTGACAGGGTCACCACCCTTTAATGTAAAAAAAAAAAAAAATTCAAGTTTAGATTTAAGGATTTCAGAAATTCCAAATTATCCCAATTTGTTTCACTGCGACCTGATATCGCGCATGGTTTCATATCCCCCCCCCCCCCAGCTAGGCAAAGTACCGAGATCAACTATATGGGGAAGTCAGGTGTGGTTGTAATGAAAAATATGGCCTGCAATCATATTGAAGGTATTAGGTGTGGCCCTTGTAGCCTTGGAAGTTTCACACCCCTGTTCTAGAGTTTATCCAATATGGTGTGGTTTTGTGATTAGTGTGAAAGGATTGCACCTCATTATTGGTATTTCTGGTTACATGATTTATAATAAAAATAACTAAGCTTACTTTGCTGTAGTCATTGATACAATGTTTTGTCTGTCTCTGTCTTTCTCTTTCACTATTTCTCTCTCTCTCACTGCCTGCCTGTCTGTCTCTCACTCTCTCGCTGTCTCTCTCTCACTTCCACTCGCTGTCTCTCTCTCACTTCCACTCGCTGTCTCTCTCTCACTTCCACTCGCTGTCTCTCTCTCTCACTTCCACTCGCTGTCTCTCTCTCTCACTTCCACTCGCTGTCTCCTCTCTCTCACTTCCACTCGCTGTCTCTCTCTCTCACTTCCACTCGCTGTCTCTCTCTCTCACTTCCACTCGCTGTCTCTCTCTCTCACTTCCACTCGGTCTCTCTCTCTCACTTCCACTCGCTGTCTCTCTCTCTCACTTCACTCGCTGTCTCTCTCTCTCTCTCACTTCCACTCGCTGTCTCTCTCTCTCACTTCCACTCGCTGTCTCTCTCTCTCTCACTTCACTCGCTGTCTCTCTCTCTCTCACTTCCACTCGCTGTCTCTCTCTCTCTCTCACTTCCACTCGCTGTCTCTCTCTCTCTCTCTCTCTCTCTCACTTCCACTCGCTGTCTCTCTCTCTCTCTCCCCTTCCACTCGCTGTCTTTCTCTCATTGTCTATCTGTCTTTCACTCTGGTTCTCTGTGACCAATCCTAAATATGTCCTGGATTATATAGTGATATTTTGCTTACAAAGGGCTTGAGAAGCGCTACAGCTCCTTTAGACAGTTTGTGATGTGTAAGCAGATGTGGTGTACGGTGTTCCAGCCATCCAGATGGCCATGCCGCATCGTCCAGACATTGCATCGCAGGCCATGCAAGTGGCAGCAGCAACAGGACAACCTCTACTGGCACCTGCACCCATGCACACTCAGTTCACAGTGGCCTACAACCCCCCAGGCCACATTACTCCTCAGCCTTATCAGCAGGTATGCTGCAATCAAGTTCTCTGGGGAAAATTCTGCATATTTACAGTTAACGTCTTTTGATATTAATACTAGGTAAGAATTTCAAAATTAAGTGGATCTACCTTCAAGTATGCAGTAAGACAGACAACCGAAGATTTCGCATCGTGGTTGTATAAACGGGCAATGTAGGCCGGGAGAACTAGTTTTTAAAATGTTTCTATTGATCTTTGTTACCAAGAATGTCAGACCACAAGCAGACAATCCCTGGAAAATGCTTCTCCTGTTTTTTATTAGGAGGAGGGTAGAAAGAAGGCAAGTCCAGAAACAAACCTATAAACGTTTGTTTTATAAATATGATTTAATAAACAGGGTATATGGAGAAGATAAGGAACGAAAAACCAAATTACCAGGCATCCTCCCAACATTGTTAACTCAGTAAGAAACATGAAGGACTGAAGGTCATTCGTTTGCGCAGATGGTGAGGATGGTGACGCAGCAAGGTACGGGAATGGTGCCACTGGGCGCGGTGCCGACGTCCATCAGCTACCACCACGAGTCGCCCGGACCGCAGGCGCCGCAGCCGCACCAACTGCAGTACATGTCGCCGGCACCGGCCGCGATGGGCCCGCCTCACGGCCACCCCCACGCCCATCCCCACGCCCACCCCACGCCCACCCGCCGCCACCGGCGCCGCCCGCGCAGCCCGCGAACGCGCCCGGCGCCGCCGGCCCGGGCCCGGGCCCCGGCCCGTCGCCCGCCCCCGCCGGCGCCGCGGCGGGCCCCAACCCACCCGGGCCGCCGCACACGCCCGTGGGCGCGCCGGGCTCCGCGGGCGGCGCCGCCGCGGCCGCCGCCGCTGCCGCCGCCGCGGCGGGCTACCACCATCACCACCACCACCAGGCGGCGGCCGCCGCGCAGGGCGGGCACCCGCAGTCTCCGGCGGCCGGCGCGGCGGGCCCCGCGGCGGCGGCTGCCGCGGCCGCCGCCGCCGCGGGCTACCAGCAGCCGCCCCCGCCGCCGCCGCCGCAGGGCCACCCGGCCGGCGCCCCGCCCCACACCTTCCCCATCATGTGCCCGATCCTGCCTGCCCAGCAGCTGCCCCCTCCCCACACCCCTCACCACATGATGGCCCAGGGTAGCATGCAACCCACCATGCAGTACATCCACCACCATCAGCACCAAGGTGAGGAACGGGGCTTCTTCAGTCAAATGCTTTGGAGATTTGTTGTTTAGAATATGTACCATCCTAATGATCTTGTTGCAAAGAGTTTCAATGACCTAATTACAATCTTCGTGAATTCCTTTAAAGAAGGTTGTGAGACGGATAAAATATCTTTCAAGAGATTCTATAATGAAGGTTCCCAACAGGGTCGGTATAGACACCCTGGAGGGTTGATGAAATTCTGAAGGGGTTCAGTGACGATCGAGGGGTCAATTGGCGATCATTAGCCCTATTCAAACTGGCAGCTTATCAAAAATCAAGATCCAATTGTTTACAAAATAATATTAAAGAACTTAATTGTTTTCTATTGTAAACCAATGAGAGGTGTAATAATAACTTACCAATTTGATCCTGTTTTTTTCATATCCTTTTTTTAGAAATTTGGATCTTTAGAAAACTCATCAAATTATAAATGTCCATTGATGATACACTATCATTCAAGAAAGTACTTTCTGCAGTACACACTGGAGAAATGTAATGCCAGTTCTTATAAATGAACATCTTGTAACCATTGCATTTGAATGAAGATTAGAAACTCAACTATCCAAAAGCAGAAACATCGTCAATAATTGCAAAATCAAGATATTTTCGAGAATATTGGGGAACGAAATTGTTATCTTTAATACATTTACATGCAATTCTTTGTGTCCCATTTATGGATTGGTTAACATAGGAGTGTTACATAACTTTCCTTATAATACGTATATTACTCCACATATACGTATGTATACTGGAAAGTAACAGGGACTATATTTAATGTCTCCCCCAAAATAAAGAGAAAACAAAACATTTGATCTGTAAATTTGTCTTGCAACTGTGTAGATTGTCATGCTGTGTGTTTCTGTGTGTGTGATTGTGTTTGTAATAGTAACAAGATTTGGGAATGAGTGAATCATAACTATCGCCTATATTTCCTTTTGATGCAAATAGTTCATTGTGAATTCAGCCACTTTCGAGGAAGCCAAGGAAAATGTTGAAATCACAGGAAAATAATCGAATAGCAAAATAAATCTAACTCTGGCTGCAAAAGCCTACGCAATCAAAAAAGTTCAAAGGTCATGATTCCCTATAATAATTCTACCCTGCACACCAAAAGGAAGAAAAGAAATTAAGAAGACTGAAAATGAAGTAGGTGAAGCAGAAACTTTTTAATGGACTTGACAAAAGCACTAGAAAATCATGCCATCATTCACATCCATGAAGTGTATTTCACTCTATTCTTTCAAGAAATGTAAAGAAAAAATTTGAGCCATTTTGAAGATATCTTAGGGGCTTCATGGAAAGTACCTCCAAAAATTAATAAATGTTTTCAAAATCGCAGAGCTTCAAGTGAGATCAGGTCGACTGGGGAGTATTCAGTTTGGAAAAAATTCTACACATAGTTTAGATGTGTTGGTAGATAAATAGATAGATAGATAAGATAGATAGGTAGGTACAACATAGATAGTGTTGTTCATAGACGCTCGACAGGCAGATGGACATTTTGGGGAAAAAATACTTTTTCAGTGTCAGGGGACATTAAAATTGATTTCCTGCAGTACTATGTATCTTTTTCTAAACTACACATATTACATCATATAAATGTATGTGTACGAGAAAGTAAAAATAAGAGATGTGTGTTGTAGGAATTAGGCATAGAAAATATAACTTGAATATTTTAATTAAATACATTGTCAATCAAATTCAAACTAATGGTGCTCCAATACCATATACTTTCTCATATTTATACGTGGGGTACATAATATTATTACGCACCTCTCCTACTCACCCTTTACTTATCATGCAAAGAATGCAAACAATATAACTCAAAATTGTGAGAAAACAGCTAACACTTGAGATACAGCTAAAATCTCAGTTGTTTTGAACTTATCATAAAATTTGATTTTCATTGAAATTTTGTCAGTTTTCTTACTTGCAGATCTATCCATTTTAAACGGTCCAGAAGTGAATAAAGTTACTCGACGATCTCGAAAAATTATTCGTATTTTGTACATAAATTTCCTTATGTTTTGGCTGTTTAGAAACATTAACTTTTTTTTATTGTACCTGGTTTACAAATGGTGGCCATTTTTGTTTTACAGCATTGCCATTTTTCGCGTTTGCAGACATTTACTCTTTTCTAAATTTCTCAGCTATCTTCTATGTTTTTTATTTGGGAAATAGTTACAACCAAATCTGTGGAATGTGAATGAAAAAAAAAATCGTTTTTCAGAGAGTAATTTCTCAAAAAAAAAAGAATACAATTTCAGCCTTAATTTTTCCTGTGCTTTTACGAATAGCATAAAGTTGCTTTTTGTAAAATATCATTGGTATATAACAAACCACTTGAATATTGGAATATTTGGATTTTTTCCAAATTTTGAACTTTAATATCTCTGTTGGGGGACTAGTTAAAAATCTGAAAATCGAACACATACTCGACTGCTAGTCAGTCACTGTCTGGAGGAGGAATTCTAGAGGTCGACTGCTCTGATCAGTAATTTTCCATGGTTTCTCAAATTAACCCCAAGCCAATGCAGGAACAGTTCCCTAACAAACGGGCCACAGACTGTGATTTTTGCTTCCTCTTCCTTGTCCTATCCTCACCCCTTATACACACATACACTAACATGCACTACACTCACTACCTTATATGCCAAGAGACCAGGGGGCTTAGAGCTTGTCCCATCTGGAGTGGTGCCCAACTTGTGGGAGATACCTAGTTGGAGAAAACCCTGCTAGTGGATGGTAGATTGGCACAGGTTCTCACCCAGCAGGACAATGAAAAAACATGCACAACACTCATGGGAAAAGTGACCTCAGTTGACATGCCCGGAATCACTATCAATCAATCAATCAATCTTATGATCCTTTAATGACATCAGTGAAAAACATTGCTATTGTTTTATTCTTTGAATTTGTGTATTCATCAACACCGAGCCAAGCCATGTCTTGTATCATGTACAGAGAAAAGGTGGTTTAACCCGTTCATGACCGGGGTTGTTGTTGTTGTTGTTGTTGTTGTTGGTTTTTTTCTTCTCTCTCTCTCTCTCTTTTTTTTCCCCAGAATTTTGAAACAAAACTTTGTATTTAAGTTACTTTTTGGTAACTATATCAATATCGATTTCTGAAAATTGTTGTTAATGTTTATTTTTTTTAGAAACTGTTAGTGGGACTTATCTGTCCCATTGAACCCTACGGGTATGATGGAACTTAATAATACTGAGAAGAAAATGAATTTTTTTCTAGAATTTCTATTACAAAACAACACAATAATAAGAAAGTATTACTAATTACATTTATTTTAAAAACATGGAAATGGAGAATCAACACAATGGGTTACTTTGCATTCTTGGCACATGGTGTCTGTTCTCTTCTCCTTTTGCTTCACTCCTACTGCTACCTTCTAACTGCAATAACTGCAAAAAATACGCATTGTCGTAAATATGGAAAAATTTCAAAATTTCAAAGAATAGTGATGGAGAAGGAAGGTTACAAAATAAGGAAACATGCTAAAAGTAAGTCTTAGAAGATAAAATTGTTGAAAATAGGAAAAATGAAAATCTAATCACTTCCTGAAACACAGATTAGTACTTCATATTGTTTAAAAGTCTTAATAAAGTAATATTACTGAGAAGGCATTTTGCCAGACTTCCACGCTCTAATAGAGTAAGCACATTGAATTTGTATAAAATTCTAAGGTGTATGAAACTGGAAACAAATTGATAAATGTTTGTACCTTCTTTTTTTTTCAGTTGGCAGTCAACCCCATCATATTCAAGTGATCCTGCCTCACAACCAATGATGTGCATGTGCAGCTTAGTAGAGAAGATCGCTAATTACATAAATAACCATATTTTAAGTCAGAAAGGTAAACAAGAAACCGTGCACTAAAGAAGGGCAACCGCTTTGTGGGAAGGCAGGTTTCTTGTTAGATGTTGGGAGGAAAGAGGATGATCTGCAGCTTCTAAGAGGCGGATAAGTCACCCTTGTTCCCTTCCTTGGAGGTTTTTCCTGGTTTCTCCCTTGGTTTGTTATTTGTAAGTCTACAGAGCATCCTTCTTATTGTAGCATCTTGAGCACAGTCATAAATTTAATCTGCAGAAATTTAAACAATTAGTTGCTTCTAGCAATTATTTTCTTGGCCCTTTATTTAGACTCGCTCGTGAATGTATGCTATTAATTTTTATGTGATTCTCTTGGTTATTTATTGGCAATAGTGTGAGGTTACCAGAGCTCTTTACCGAGTATCTGAAAGCAGTTATGCATGTATCGCAAACGGCAGTATGCCGTTGCTCCTGATATTGATCATATGTTTCCAACAACCACATGAGGCCTTAGTGTTCAGTAGTGTATTGTATCATGGCCTCTTAGTGAAGAGCAAGTACGTAGGAACTTGACAGATTCACAGCATGTCTGAAGGTACATAATCTGAGGAAGTAGCCATCATATTTCCTTTTGAACCAGCTATTTTTTTATTGGTTGTTTCATTTTTTAGGCTTTTATATATACTCATGAGTATCACTGACTGATGTTTGAAACATCATGTTTGCCTCAAACATAGGCACTTGTAGTTTATGTCAAGCCCCTATGCTCCTCTGTAGCAGTAGAGCATTAGTGCCAGAAATCATTTCTTTGTGTCTCTGAGGCAAAGCATAGTACCACTCAAGACTGAGTGTACTGGTGCTGAATGATGGTCTTTCTGATTGTATGCACACACTTCCTTCCACATGTGCAAATTCTAATTGCCATGTGAATGACTAAATTTAAGAAACCTATAGCAAGAAAGGATGCGCAGATATGGTTTATATGACTATCACATCATCTCATCATACTCACCTGTGAAATTGAAGAGTTTTCACCATCATAATACGAGCAATAATGTCATCATTTGCATAGAAAGTTATTTTGCTAGCGTGTCAAGTTCAGTGTATGCTTTCTATAAGCACCCACACAATAATTTGCTACTTTCATTTGGAGTTAAGCATCCTTTCATCTGGTATTTATTTATCTGTGACAATATTCTGGACCTGTCTAAAGGCATAGAAACAACACTAAAAATATATAACAAAACTTGTTATATCGTTAAAAATCCTAGTTCATAGATTGTCATATGTACTATGTAGTCCTAAATGACTGTTCCAAGAAAAAAAATTATCAGAATCTAAGTTGTGTGTTGTTATTTTTTTTTTTGAGTGGAAGGATGAGTGAGAATGAGTGAGTGAAGATATTGTTGGGTTATCTGGTGTAGCATGATTCTTTATAATATGAAAATGAACTAGTTCTGCTTGAATGTTATTGTTGTTATTATTTAGATTGTGGGTTGTGTTTGTCTTTTGATTGTATGTTTCAGTGTATGGTTCTGTGGGTTTTTAAGACTAAATTTAAAATGCTGTTAATAAGTTTTGGTATTGGTATGCAAAATTAAGGAACTTGTTGAATTTCTTCAGCGGTTTAATGGAACATTTTTTGGGGAAATGGAATCAAAATATAATTTAGGTGCTTGCTGTTGAATGCAGCAATTTTAAAATATATAAAAGTTAAATTTGAGACTGAAAGCTGAAATTTAGTGAAATATTTTTAGGGTCTTAATGGCACACGTAATATGATTTCATTCAACATGTTTGGAGAAAAGCACCATGACAATTTCGTATTTGTTGATTGTTGAGGGATTTGTTGGTGTTGAAGAATACAAATTAGGATGATTATAAAAAGAAATTGTCAGTGTGCTGTTGAGAGAATACATTTAAGGATTGTTTGTATACTCATTTTGTGTTCGCAGCTGTCTGAAAGATGTCTGCATTGTTAAAGTCATGAATGTGAACTTTCAAGGGCATGCAGTCTAATGATACGGAGATGAATTTTGTCATTATGTTTGTGACTGATTTTGAAAGAAAAAATAAATGCAACACTGCCTTTCCTCAAAGCAAGACCCATTCTGCTTGTTGGTTGCTTCAGTTCTTGGCAGACTTATTCCATGGCTAAATGAAGTTTGTAGACCATGAAGGATGAGCTGCTTACTAAAAGTTGAGTCTGTGACCGTATAAAATTGTTTCCTGGTCACAATTTAGAGTACATTTTATATTGAAATTCCTCAAAAGAAAATAAAAGAATATGCACAGATATGGTTGTGCATATTCATATGTGGCAGTTCTGTAGTTTTAATGCGTGTTAATTCCTGACCTTTATTAAGCATTCACAAATAGTTGGCAGCATTTTTGAACTGAGGGAATTTTGATATTTATCGTTTATAGATAGCCAAAGCAAGAGAGGTTAAGAATACTGCAAACTGATTAAGAAAGTTAGTTCATACTTGAGAAAAGAACTTTTTGTCAACAGTATTTTAGTATTGTTAATGTTTTGAAACCACAGTTGTGCATTTCTAGAGAAGAGCTTTGTTTGCAGCACATAGTTCCCAAAGAATTTGAAATGAAACTTGGAAAGTTTTTGTCTTCTAGAAACTTTCAAAATACAATTAATGTTTATTTGCTAATGTTATGTTAGTGGTGAGTTTGATTTTTTTTTTTGAAAGTGGCAAGACCGGTTTAGTAAGTATCTTAATTTTTTTAAGTGGTACTTTTCAATTCCGTAGTTCCCAACATTGAGCTTGTAGACTCTGGGCAGAAAACCAATTCCACAACAAAGGGGAGAGCAGATTAAGTTAGGAAAAACTGCCCCCAGGGATAAAAATTTTCTATGTTGAAAATCGTAATTGACATTTTAAAAAAAACAAACAAGTTCTTTGCCAGATTTAAATCAATTTACCTGGAGTACTTTTTACAAATAAAAAAAAATGCTTTGTAGCTGCTTATACAAGTTAAAAGTTTTTTGCAATTTTCTTTAGGTGATGGGATTTTATGGGGCTACTATTTATGTTTACTACTACTTAAGATCTGTGTCAAAACACAAGATATTCTTAAAAAACAAAGGAAAAAAGTAATTTTTTTCTATTTTTCTCATTTTGTTTGTAGATTGTAAGGCTCAAAATTGGATATAAATGCCTGAAAAAATTTTCAAAACATCTTTATCATCTATAGAAAATTGCAAGGATATTTAAAGTCAATATTCATCAGTGAAATGTAGTTTAAAAAAAATTTAACTTCTATAAGAAGCTAAAAAATACATTTGTTTTCATTTGTACGAAGTACTCTCATTAAAGTCATTTAAATGTGGCAAAATCTTTTTTTATTTACACTTCACTTACAATTTTCAACATATAAAATGTTTATCCCCTGGGGGCAGTTTTGCATATCTTATTCTGCTACCCTTTTGTTTTCTGTCTGGAAATTGCAAAATCTGTTGATGATGACCACGTTATTGAAAAGTATTACAGTTTATAAAGGAAAAGATGCATAATAATAATAATTGAAAAGATGAGATACTTTGACAACACCTGACTCCTTAGTGACAGAATTACACAACACTTGTTTCATTAGACAAAGGATTGTGTTATTACAGTTGTACCCGAAATTAATTATAGTACTCAAGATCAGCACAAAGGCAGATATTTTTACAAGGAGTTAGTAACTTAGTAGCATTTGTATTCAGTGTAGTGGATGAAACATTAATATTGAAGGATCCTTTGAGTATTACAAAAAATTTGATGCAATAATAGAGTTATATTTTTCATTTTTACATTATGTGCTTCTGCTATTATAATAGCTACAGATGGCAGCAATCAAGTACTGATATTTTTGTGGTATCAGTATATTGATGGTGAGAATTTCAATAGAATGCAAAATTTAAAAAAAAAAAATTACTTCTGATTTAGGAGATTAATGTATATTTTTAAACAGCTATATTATTTTTCAAGAGTATTAATTTCAGTACACACACAGTCTCTTACCCTTATCAGTTTTCAAACTGCTGACATTGAAAAATTAATAGAAATAAATTCTTTGAATGGACATGCCTGCTCGCATCCAGTTAGTGTAACGGCTTCCTGTCTTGGCCAAATTCTGAGAGACACTGCAGTGGTAGTGGTTCCTTAGGTGTACTAAGTGGTAATACATGGAATGATTACTACTTGCTTGCAGACACTGATGTGGTATACGCTTGTGTACTGTCACACAAATTTGTAGCATATACTATCATTTGCTTGCAGTTCCTAAAATATTTTCTTCTGAACTGTGGAATCATGAAGAAGAGCAGTGTGTTTGGATGTGGATTGGGTTTCTTCCCACCTAGGAGTCAAAATATTTTGCTGTTGTTGAAAAGATGAAGTCAGATTTACTCTGTAAGGTCCTGCCAACATCATTGGCTTGGTATTGCCCCCCCCCCCTTCCCTTTTTTCTTCTTTTTTGTAAAATCATTTCAATTTAGGGAAACTAAGGAAAATGTGTTGAGGTTTACATGTTTTTAAAGCCCTATGGTTAGTGTATCACCAGTGAAACATGATTAGATGTCTGCCCCCACAATTTTGCGATTTTATTAGTCTAGATCGAAGTTGGAAACCTTCAAATGACAAAGATTTTGTCATGGAGACTGATTTGTAGTACAATCTATTTAATGTATATAACCACCAAGAAAAGATTCTTCAAAATTCTTTCTCTGAAGGTGTTTGGAGGAAGAGGAAGAGGGTTGTTTGGCAATCTTCAGTGCATTGAGGTATGAGAAATTGTGGGGCAGTTTGGGGCATGGTGGAGATTACATAAAATTATTTCCATTTTACTTTGTTGATAAAATTAAATCCTTTTACCATCTGATAGATGATAAATAGAGCCCAAAAATATGGAACGCTGATAATTTATTGAAAAGGATGATAAAATTAGATGTTTGCAAGAAGTAATGTCAGACTTCAGTGAGCTAATAACAATTTAGTTAAATTGAGAATAATAATTACTTTCAAAAATGAACATCACTGAAGAAATTGGGTCTGGAAAGAGTGAAGTGCTTAATTTACTTTTTCCACAAGGTGCATCTTTAAAGAAAACTAGTGCTACAATATGACAGACTTTCTGGTTTAATTTATAATGGTTATTAAAATAATAGTAATTACTAGATTACAAATTTATGTACCTGTAATAATTTGGCTGGTGGAAGCAAATCTGTTCATCAAACTGCTTGAAACACTATGTCTATAACCGAGTATCTTCTGAAACCCAGTTTTTTAACAAAATTCACTTTTAACCCAGTTAATAAAATTCACTTTTACATGGTCGTGGTCAATTATTTGCTTCACTGCTGAAACACTATAACATTCAACACTACTCTTTATCATAGTATCTATATTTAGAAGCTTCTTTAGCTTTAAAAAGTTTTATCCTCACTTTCTTTAACCTACTGGTTCACAAATAGGGCATCAGAGGCCCGGTGCAAAATTTATTGTTCTGTTTATAGGTCCTGGTAAAAGTGACCAAACTGTGGACTTATGTCTATTCAAGTATTTCCTTCAATTATGCGCATCTGAAATTAAACATGAATTTAGTGACTGGCAGTGCAACAACTGGGATTTTTCTCCTTTTCATCCATCTGTTCTCAAACCAAGCTTCCTACGCCCAGCCGATTAACTGCTCTCGAGACTTTTTGTAGGTTCCATGAAAGCTGTGATTTGTGGTTTTGCTTTTATTGTTGCTTCCCTTTCTCTTAAGACTCCTCTGTTGGTGGTGATACTGACATGTTCAAAAAACTGCTCATTCTAACCACTTTCAAACACTAAAATTTCATGTTATTATTATTAACATTACAAATTTATATTATCCCTTATTTCTTTCAAGACATGTTCAGTGAGATGACGAGGGAAGTAGTATGTTGTAACAAAATGTTCACATTGTACTGAAATTTTTTTTTCTTTCTATATTAGTTATCTTCCATGAAAACTTACAACTTCCCTGAAATGCTGTGTAAGTTTTAGTAAAGGAAAAACTTTTTCGGCTACATGAGATGGAGCCTTGATGGTTACTTTTTTCAAAAAGCAAAGTTTCAGGAAATGAAGCATCTGGATGCTGCAACACTGCAGTGCATTGTTATCTTCCCAATTCCATGCCCTCGATACAGGGGTGTTCATTTCATGTAGGCCTTTGGATCTTTCTTAAGAGTCTTATTATTTACTAGTAAAGGGTATTGACTGACCCAAAAATCAAACATATCAGTTTCAAGTTTAAGGAACTGCAACATCAGTCAAATCAATTGAGGAATATCAAATCTGGTGAAAATCCTGTGAACGATTAAGGTACTAATGTTGTTCACAGACAGACTTTTGCTATAAACCAATTTTTAGGAATTGATCATGGAGTCTAATTTCACAATCTGTTAGAGGAAGTAATTTATTTCTTTAAGAAGCAAGAATGATCCTTTTTTTAAATATTGGAGGCCTAGAATTTTTTTCCTTTAAAAAACAAGTCACTGATTTTCACTAGCATTATATAACAGTGTTCAAAGTGTAACCATAATTCATTAAATTTGTAATATTATTGAGATTCTTTTGACAAAGAGTATCCCTTTAAAAGTATTGCATATATTTTTATAAAATTTTCTTCTATTACATCATCTGCCGAGCGTGTACAAATACGTCATGAGTGTGATTTGTTTGCCTTTATTCCCTGCAATGCCTATGAAATTTGAAACCCAATAAAATCCAGGAGGTCATTGGGCTTCACATTCCCTCCTGCATGGCTGTGAAATACACCAGAAATTGGTCTCATGGCGTCAACCACTAACAGAGCAAAGTTCTATAGAAGTACACTGTATCTTTTGTTTACCATAAACCTAGGCAACTTTGCCTCTTGTTTCTTCTTTAAACAGATTTACTAACTTCTGTTCTAAACAGTCGTTTCAAACCCATCTCAAACTTGATCCTTGACCTCTAGATTTACAATTTGTGGGAAAATTACAATTTTGTCAATTTTCTGGGCTAAAACCTAAAAAAGAGCAATAGCAAAGTTGCCCTGGAAACAGGCGACTTTGCCATCTGTCTCAAAACCTAGTGCAAACCACAAAGAACACACGGAAAAGGATTTTTAAACTGTAGAAACACCATACACGTTGGTACTAAAGAGGGTGATGAAAACATGATTTTTAAATTTAAATCTAATTTTAAAAATTTTAATTGGATTTTTTATTTTAGTTAAATTTTTATTACTAAAGTACTTTTTCCATGTAAAATTTATTGAATGAACTAAGTATAGACATAGCATATTTATGAACATTTACCTGAAGTAATTATTGCCAAAAAATTATGAAAAATGCTTATTGTTAATTATTGAAAGTAACTTGTAATCATTAATATGGACTTTTATGATAAATGATATTGTTATGAGAAGAATGTTCAATATTTAGTATATAAATATTTTTATATTAACGATTTAACATTTAGTTTATAGTTAACCAATGGACCTGACAATTCTTCGCTATTGCAATGAATTACACTCCACATGCTACTGGTCACGTGATTGATAATCATGTTTTACTCTCTGCTCTGCAAACATTTTAATAAATTTTTTTGCAAGTTTGGGGTTTATACTGGATTTGACATGGGGTGTCAAGTATCCTATTGTTCAAACACACACACTCTCAATTTTGGGCATGCTAAGACATTTCAGAGAAATAGATTTACTTCTCTGAGATAACGTTCAAGTAATAATTCTGGCCGATGTTTCACAATCGCAGGGGCAGAATGTGCAGCAAAGATGCGCTTAAGAGTTGAGGGTGCAGTGGGTTGCTTAGAGCTCGTGCATGGGGCAGTTGAGTCAGCATGACGCATAAAATCATTAATGTGTGTCTACGTGTGATAGACATGTGCTCTTTCCCATTGCACTATGCCAATATTCTTTGCGCCAGTGCAAGCAGTAAGTTGACAAAGTTTTATCGTAATCGGATGAACAGGAGGCTACGGCGGCACATAAAATACGAACAAGCAAACATTGATTTTTATATATTAGATAATGTAATCAAAATTATGAAAAAAAGTTTTTACTTTGATTAAACATACTTAAAAGTAAATTACCATGCACACAGAAAAAAATGAACGACTTGGGGGGGGGGGGAATTAAAAATTTGAGAAAAATATTGAGATTCTAGGTTGGTCCATTTTCACTAAATTTCGTTACAATATTGCATCTAAATGCATCTCAGTGGATCTGAAAGAGAATTAAATCCTGTATTAAAGTTGTTTTTATATAAGGTTTACTGAATGTGCGGGATGTAATGTACTGAATGTACCTTTTTAGGCTACCAAAGACTACTGTTCTGCAAGTCAAATCAAAAACACTGATAAAGACCTCAAAATAAGTGATAAGGTTGAAAATGAAAGAAAATCCTGTTCCTTAATGTTTTGTTTGTGCACGGACGTCACTGATACGCTTATTTGTTGGATTAGGAACTTCAGCAGGGCGATGAACAACTTACTTTTCAAAAACTGGCAAAGTTGCTTTCGCTTACATTATGTGTAATGTTGGGTTACCTGAAAAAATAAGATCACTACGAACTTTTGTAAAACCTAATATTGTTCACATGCTAAAAGTATTATATTATTATTATTGATTATCTGTTTGTTACATACACAAATACAAATATGCAGTGAAGTAGTTTTCGTGAAATGAAACATCTAAAAATGTCTCTTGTAGATTAGGGCGTAGAAAATAAAACTAGAGTTCCGTAAGGGATGTGAAAGTCAGCTTTTAAGGCTCTAAAATGCATTGTTTCCGAGTTATGTATGATAACATGTTGCGGATTGCATCTGCACACTACATTGTTCAATTTAATATATTTGTAATGCATATTACACATACTTTTTATGTAAAGTTTAATTATGCCAAATCTAACACTCCTCTGTGGGTGCAATATGCTTCAAAAGGGGGTTCAAATTTTTCTGTTCTTACATAGATTCTCTGTATTTAATAGTATGCGAGAAAATGAACATTTGTTTGGTATAGGCATTTGTTTTGTTTGTTTGTTGGTTTTTTTCAAAATTTTATTGCTTTGTCTGGACCTTCCATACACACTGTATTCATATTTTGTGTATTTTTTTCATCATTCCATCCGTTTTAATCTGTAATATCTTGTTATTACACACATGCCAGATAATGAAAATAATGCATTGATATAAAAAACAAAATAAGAATGCATTCATACGAAACTTGCATATAATCCATTCTTTGGTGCAATCAGTTAATTTTCAATATTAACCATACGCACATTTGATGTATTAGAAAACTGGCACGAATCAAAGCCCTGAGACCGTGGCATGGCATTCACAAGGTGTTGCCCAATTTGAGGAGAAATATTACTCCATTATTCTCTTAAAGCTGTCTTCAATTCCGTTTTGCTTGCAATTTTTCTATTTCTATTTTTTCTCCAGGGAATTTCGTAAATGTTCTATCTGATTTAGGTCCGGGGGAGGAGAATGCAGCTGTTTTGGTACATTATAAAATAACCAAAGTTTTGTGTTTCAAGTTGAGTACTTAGGGTCATTGCCCCGTTGAAAAATGTAATATAGTTCTAAATTCATTGCAGCAGCACTGTCTCCCACACTATTTCTTAAATTGCCAAAGTAGACATACTGGTTCATTCTACCATCTATGAAGAGCAAGCACTCCTACACCCCCATCCTTAAGACTGAACCACATCCGTGTTTTACGGTCGGAATTAAATACTGCGGCTTGAACTTTGTGTTATTTTTCCTCCACACTAGACGCCGACCATTCGTTCCAAAAACGAAGAATTGGCTCTCGTCCGAAAAGGTGACCTTCCGCCAGAATTCAGTTTTTTGGCAAATTCCAGACACTTCTGTTGGTTGAACTTCCTCATCGACAGCGCTTTGAACAATCTTTGTTAAATATCGTAACCTGAGTGTAGAAAGATAATGCTATTATATCATTTAAGTCAATACGATTACAAAATCAAGATACCGTGAATAGGATCAAATCTGGCGAAAAACTTTAAAACGCGTAAAATTACACGTTGTTGAGAATTATGAATAACCCGCTAATGTAGAGGATGTTCACTGAGCCTTAATCCAGCTGCTGCAAGAATTGCGAGGGACCAATGAAACGCCTATGAGACAACGGCAATCTAGGGTTCCTGAAGATGCTGAAAAAAGTGTATTGCTAGCTCTTGGAGGGAGAATTGACAATGCAGGGAATCCAACAATGGAATTCCGTTTCACAGTCGCGAATTTCTGTGAATTACGTGTCATTGTTGTAACTTGATGTAGCTGTATCAAAATGAGACATAAATGTCAAATTTATGTAGATATTTGCATGAAAATGCACTGGCACCAGCTTCCACCTATCGCCGCCCAAAGTACATTTTTTTGATATTTTATTAATTTTTCGGTTTCCTAATGGTAAAACGGAAATATTTAGAATAAAACTTCACAATATTAAAGAACACTAAAACCTCGTCCTAAATGGCAACTTCCTTTAAACAATTTAGAGTCGTTTTTAAGAAAATGACGTTTAAAATCTACTAAAAATGCGAAAATTGGAGCTCTTTTTCACAGAAGAGTTTTGAGTTCTCGAAACACTTCATTTGAAGCACTTTAACTCACAAATAAAACAGTGTTTACAAATTGCTGGTAATGTGCATGTTAAAGGTGTGAGAGATCTTTAAAAAAATTACTTTTCTCTAAGTTTTGCAAAAACAAAAAAAATGCTCCAAAATGAGCTTTACGTCATATTAAAGAGTGCAATTTGCAATATCCGTTCGCAAAGTTTGAAGAAAAAATTTGGAGCCATTTATGAGAAAATGGCATTTGAGCATTTCTGAAAATGACAGATTTTCACGGTTAACTCTGAATTTTCGAAAATTGCGAAAGTTTGAATTTTTTTCGCCGTCTTCCTCCGACTACAAAATTCCAGATAGAGATTTTTCTTTTCCTTCAAATAAAATTTGTTCTTCATAGTGAGTTCCTTCGATCATGTACATTTTTTTGAAAATTTTAGACGTTTTCGCGGAATATTGCGTGCAATATGTGCAATTTAAAGAAAATACAAAACCAAGATTTTCTCAAAAACTGATCCAAATTTTTTCATTAAACTTTTGATAGGGATAGTGCTAAATGTACTCTATGCGATGACATAAACGCCATATTGCTCTATTCTTTGGTTTTTTCAAAATTTATAAAAATATAATTTTTGGCTTGGTTCTCACGTCGTTAATATTTACATTAGCGCCGACTTTTTACATTATATTTACGAGTATATGTGCTTCAAATAATATCAAGTAAAATTTCTCGAAAACTCAACCGTTTTCTGCGAAAACTAACTGAAAATTCCGCATTTTCAGAAACGCTCAACGCCATTTTCTCAAAAACTGCTCGAAATTTTTTCTTCAAACTTTTGGAATGAATAGTTCTAATTGCACTCTTTAATATGACACAAAGTTCATTTTGGGGTATTTTTTGTTTTTTTCAAAAATTACATTAATTTAATTATTTTGAAAGATTTATCACGCCGTTAATATGCACGTTTTCTGCAATTTGTAAACACTATTTGTGAGTTAAAGTGCTTGAAATGACTTCAAATTAAGTTTTTCGAAAACACAAAAGATTCCTGTGAAAACGAGCTGCAAACTTCGCGTTTAAAGTACGATGAAACGCCATTCTCTTAAAAACGGCTCGAAATTTTTCAAAGAAAATTGCCATTTAGGACGAGTTGTCATTCTTAAAATATTATTTCCGTTCTACTATTTAGAAATCGAAAAATTAAGAAAATGTTTTAAAAAGTAATTTGGGTGGTGATAGATGGCAGCTGACAAGAGAATGTGTCAAGTCCGAATTGCTAGCCGAGACCAAAGGAAATAGAAAACTAATATGGGAAAGTCTGTGCCACTCTGTAGCACCACTAGTTACACTGTATATTTTGGTAAAATTGTTACTTGCAGCGTTCGTGCTTAGGTTGCACAACCCCCAGGCAATCGTAAAATAGTTATCATAGGAGTCTGTATTGGGAATGTAACTTTTCTATTTAATGTCATTCAATAAACGAATTATTTCAGCAATTTCGATGCGTAAAACATTTTTGAAATCAAAGAGCTCCTATCAAGTGCAATCGTCTATGTATAGCTGTAAATAAGCAAGCACGTTATTAAAAGTATCCAAATTCAGTCAATTCTTGATGAATCTGATAACGTGATTTGGGATATTTGATGAATTTATTTTATTTGATATTAAGTTTTTTGATTAAAAAGTGCAGTTTCTTTCTAGGAAGGTCGACAGCATTGGACAGGCGTTGGAAGAACATGATTTCTGAGCGAGACCACGTGTAGTGCTCCAGGTGATCACAGTGCTTGCGCAAAGTGATTTTGGGTCGTTACTTCCAGGAGTAGTTGTTTCTGGTGTTGGTGATGTCCTGTTGTTGCTTGTGAATTTAGACCGACAAATCATCATGAACGGGATCCCTTCCGATTTTGTGAATGATCGGGGTTGTACTTTCTGTACAAAAATGTGGATAAATCCAGTTGCTAAATTTAGAAAAAAATCCTCTTAACACGTGGTGTATCCAGAATCCATGTTATGTGGGTCCTTGATACCGAAAAATCGAATGACGGCAAAACCTCTGTCTGTTCGTCTGTGAACAATGCTAGCGGCCAAACCATTTTTCAGATTTTTTCCAAAATTGATATTCTCCAATCGATCTGGCGGGTGTCGAGGCCCCTTGAATTGGAACCGATGTTTTGATTTTGGAGGTACTTTACATGAAACCCCAGCGACATTTTCCAAATTAAAAAAAAAAATCTTCATCGATTTTAGTAAATGTTGTTGTTGGATACTGTGAAGGACGTTGAAGAGAGTGGTGCAGGGCTTATATTCGATGAAAACCCTGATTTTACGAAAATTGCAAAAGTTCAAAGTTTTTTTCGGAGTCTTCCAACAACAAAAATATTAAAACTATAGATGTTTTCCCTTGATGGAGTCTGTTCCATAAAGGTAGTTTTTGAAATAAGTTCATGCACAATTTTTCGAGAATCTGAGTACTTTTTGCGTAATTTTGCGTGAAAACACGAGCGAGAAAATATGTGCTGTTTTAGCGTATCTAGTTACTGTAATGTTTTGATTGCTGATCCTGTTATTCAAAAATTGGAAGTTCAATTCGATGTAATGAAGGCGAGCTTGTGTGAAAATTTTCTTGCTTTTCTGTATAATGTGCTGCAAATGTTGTGAACGGTTACATTTATTCCTGTTTGTTTCATTTGTTCACGAATACTGTTCCTGATTATCAAAATAAATGCAGAAATTCAGCACAGGAGCTTCGTTGGTTTGGTGAATTGGACTTTTTCAAGCTTTTTACAGCTGAGGTGTTTATGGGGTCAGAAATCGCAATATTTCAATATTGCGTATTTCAATATTACGTAACTGTTTTCAAAATACGAGAAAGTATGTGCTATTGTAGTACATCTAGTATATCATTGGATTGTGATAATGTAGCGCATGTTAGTGTAAGGATATTACAAGGGTGGAGAAGGAAAGATCGCACTCGGTCCGTGCCCCATTTGTTGGGATACTCCGGCATTCGCCTGGTGTTGATCGGAAAAGTTACGTGAAACTACCGGTCAGAGCGACCGGTTGCTAGAATTGTCCCCAGACTGCGACTGAGATAGTGTCGAAAAGCCTGCCACCGTCGGGACTCGAACCCTAGGACCTCCCGGCTGTAGGCACTGCATTGACATCAATTCATGTCCTGTGTCATCTCAACCGATAATTTTGTTTGAATTAACCTGGTTTGTGTTAATTATAATTGATGTAGATATTCTGAAACTTTTTATCGGTAAGTTTCGACCACTTCTTATGTATAAGCAGACAAACCATGCCTTGGCACTTCGCTGCGCAGATAAACTCGCCCACTGTTCGTAGTCTAGCTTTTGTAGAGAATATTCGTTTACCACTCCAGATGCAATATCGGTCCCAATTTTAGTGTGATCCGCATTTGGTAATCGTACAGTTCAGTCTCCTACTTCGTGCATCCACACTGATGGGAAGCAGGTGGGAAAGTAATGTGCTTTCCAGTGAGCAGCCATCTTCGGGGACAGTGACGGCCGGTGAGTTGCGAATTAAGAGGGGCGGCATGTATGCCCGAACTCACATATATATTTTACCTCTTCAAAATATTTCTTGAACGGAGGAAACTATAGCATGAAGTGTACAACCGATTTGCACGTTTCGGGATTTTAATCCTTGTCTAAGACATCCTTTCGTTGATAACGGAAGATACAATTGTGCTCAGGCAATATTAAAAGACTTTTTTAAAATATTTCCAACAAACAGAACTAATTTATGAAATCAGATGAAAGGGTCATATTCTTAGCTTAGTTAATAGGTGCGGACTCTGCCGAACAAACCCTAATAACAGCATGCTGCCCCCACCAATTCCCAGTACCCCCACCATTGTCTTGCATGCACCAGCTACCAGAGTCTGTAATTAGCCTAAAAGAATAGTAGCTTTTATTTTGATTACGTGTTAGCTGGCTTTTTCCTAAAGCTGGCTGAACATTTATTTTCGCGAAAAGTACAAGAGCCTAAAATTTCGCATTGAGTATTTAATTACCCTAAAATCTTTGTGTTCTACTGTAGTGTGTCACCCAACTTTATGAACAACCGAGTGCCACCAATTTGAGCAAAACTGCTTTAAAGTATTATCAACTAAAGATTACTTTTTTATCTGATTATGTTCAAATGTTTACATCCTCTGGATTTAAAAATTAATTAATTAGTTAATTGGATTTAACTCTAAATAACTGGAGGGCTAGTCCAGAGAGCTGTAAATAAAGTCTCCAATATCCGTAAACAATAGTTTCAGAACAGCCATGAAGATGATGTAGCGTAACATTATTGTATGTGCTTACCTGTAAAAGGTTTACTCCGGCGTCGTTAGCGTAATTGATGTTTTTAGTAGATATTTTTCTTGTATATTTTAATGCATCTGACATTTCGTGTTAAGTTTGCATTGTACATTTGTTGTATTCGTATAAATTAATTTGAAGAAAATTATTTTTTCTAACACCAATATGCAGTGCTGGCAGTCGGAATTCGTCGGTCGGGATTAATGTGAGCAGGAAACTCAGCATCTGAGAATATTTCACTGGAATAAACCGAACATTTTGCTGCAAACATAAGTATTCACAACCTATAAATCAACTGGTACAAGGTGAATTACATTATATTGGGTTTTACCCCAATACGAAAAAAATGACTGTTCACCTCCAAGTATGATGAAACTTTTTCCGAGACTTCGGTTCAAAAGCAAAATTTAAAGCTAGGAACTTGTTTGGTGCTCTAACATAAAAGACATCAAAACGTCATACTTAGTTTGTCCTCGTTAGGGCATTGATATGTCGATCTCATCATCGTCAGCAAGACGCGTATTAGATGAGTTTTTAAAAATAATATCAGCATGCTAGAAGAGGCAGATTGTTATATTGCAGGACAGATTTTACAAGGCAGATTGTTTCTCCTAGAGAAGTGTTACTAACAGTTTTTTTAAAAACATATTATTTTGTAATGCATATATTCAACCTTCGCGTGGTGTTTAGCAGGAATACTCAGATGCCGAAACGTCATTCCGGTTTTGCTTTTCGACAGCTAGCGATCTGCTGAAATTCAAAAACAAAGGTTCCGGTAGTGGCAAATTTGCGACTGCGCCATCTACGGTTCTGAAGCGTCGGATCGAAAGCCTTGTTGAGTCGATCGACTTATCTCATTTAAAGGTCGTGAGAGTCAGAGCTCCAAAAAGCAATATTTTGATGCACCTATCATTAAAATGATTTATAATTTAGAAAAGTTTTATCAAATGTGGAAGTGATGTAGTTTATTAGTTGACCTCTAGTGCAAGTGGAGGTGATTAGAGATAATATTTTTCAGATAAATTAGCGCTGTAGGTAAAGTCTTACCAGTAAGTTTTCTTTCGGCGTCGTTAGTGCAATCGCTGCAACGCAAATATACGTCCTCAGTATGCTTCCATTGTTCCCGAGCACGTTGAAAAAAGGCTGCAGATGTCTGGCGATTACGGCGTGTGCGACATGAAGGAAGATTGTTACACTGATCAACATCGTCTCCAGATTTCCTACACCACACAAAGTTTATTGGCGAATGTTGTAATGCACTATTCACACCACACTGAATTAACAGCTGCGTTTTGCGATTACTTCATAATATACTTACTTGCTTTGCTGCACTGACTACTTTGAACAATCTTTGAATACATTTACATTGAATATAGTTTTTAAATAGTTAATCATGATCGTAAATGTTTGTTCAATTTCACTTACAGAAACTAAAATACAAATAAATTACTAATAAATGAAAAATAGAAAACTTATTTTATCTTGTATAATTAATCTCTAATATTAAAGTATAGACATTCCGTGGCATTATTTTTTACTTTTGAAACAATTTTGTTACAAGGTAATAAAGTAAATATCATCACATTGCAGAGGTGAAAAGTAAATAATCGTTGAGACCAGAGATATTTTCGGTCAATGAGTGAATGTATACTTGCAGAAATCTAACTCAATGAAACACTGAAGACTATTCATCTTCATAGATAATTTGTGTGTATAGATTATTAGCTTTTAATGAATAATAATATTCTATTGTTTAACTTTTCAATTCTTAAAATAAACAAAACCTACAAACATATTATTTATGATAAGGCTATTTGAAATTTCATTTATAGCAGTGGATTTGAAGCATTAAACTTCTTTTACATGTATCGTGTTAGGGATGCGACCGTATCCAACGTAAAATCAAGTTACACGTAAATTAACTTGAACATGTTTTTTCCTTGAATGACTTCAATACCGTTTCAAGATGTTAGCTTTGTTTTACGTACGAGTGAAATCCCCCACCTGCTTTTGAAGACAGGAGCCAACCCGGGAGAAAGGTGTTTTCTCCGAGAGCGTCTTCGGTATTTACAACAGCCTCGGCAACCACTCTGATAATGATGACGAGCAAAACGCGTCAAAGGACGTCGAGCATCAAAAGAAAAGTGAGCGCTGGGAAACGTATCCCCCTCCACAGCCTCACAGCCACGTGCTTCATACGAAGTTGGAACTCTCGCTGTCACTGGTGAACGGACCGCCCAGCAGTTCCATCTGTGATTAACAGGACGCAGTACTATCTCCGCTCCTATCAGCAACAGTAACTAGATTCATTCGTATCACCGGGAACTGTGACGCTTTGTTGGCGGGCGCGTTGCTGTTTGAAGATTCGCCTGACGGAAGTGGTAAATAGTGGTTTGCTCCTTATGTTAATATTTTTACCTTTCAAGAAGAGTTAACTCTAGAACATTACGTTAACTTTTCCGGACCCCTTGTTTGAAGAAAATTATGAAATGCTGTCGATGTCTATATTTTGAGGCAGAGTACACGTTTTGGAGGTCCCTGATTCCGTGGTTTTCTTACAACTGTTAGAGATTAGCATGTAAACCGTTCTCAGGATTGTCTCTAAAAAGATCGATCTGGTCGAATTCGAGGCCTCTCTTTTTTTTTTTTTGGAGGGGGGGGGGGGTACTTCATAGGAAGCTTTTAGGATCTTTTACAAATTTTCTCAAACATAGGGCCAAATTGTTTGCTCAAATAGAGCACCACTTAAAAGTATATAGCAAGTCCGAAGAAAGAAAGAAAAATCTTTTTACTGGTACTTCCGTCAGGTTCGCCTGTTTTGGGCATTCGTGATTCCCACCTTTGCATGATTCATCCTTATCTTATTTTGAATTCAATTTGGGGCACAATATTCACACGAAGTAATAAAAGTATTGTGGAAAAAGTTTTATCAAAATCAGAAGAAAGTTCGGTAGTTTCTTGTCACAAACGTCTAAGCCAGGCACGTCAAACGGCGCCCGCACGAGCTACTTGCCCGTCTGGGGAACCCGGCGCTCCCACGGACTCAACTTCCCCTCACTCCGCACTCACTTTCCCTTAAAATCCAGAAAGGGGTGTAAATGCACAAGCTGAAGCGGCGCGAGGCGGTAAATAGTGGCTTCATACGAAAATATGTTCGACAGATTTTTTTCTATCAAATAGCCGAGAATTGTATTATGTTTATATTCTTCACTACTTATTACTATTTGATGTTTATTTTCGTCCTAAATTCTCCTTTATATATACATCTTTGCTAAGTGAATATGTTTGAATGGCGAATTCACTCCTTGTTTTCGTTGTGTATTGTATTATTAAATCAGTCTGTTATTCATTGTATTTAGCAATAATGTAAAATAAATTAACACGCCTAAGTTAACAATTCTTGCTTACGGACGGACAGCGCATTTAACGGAAAAGAATATTTGTCTGTTAAACCTACCCTGAATGTAGAAAATTCATGCTTTTATATCACTCTTAAGTAAGCAGAATTACAAAATTAAGATACTTTTGATTCAATTTTTTAAACTTTACGCTCAATTATGAATTTGAAATCGGAATGATGTATTTGATTTTAATGCATCATTTCTTTGCCGTAAAGAGAAAATAGTAATTAATATAGCTAAATTTGTGACAATAACTGTCAAGTAACTTTTCCCAAAGACTGTCAGGTATCCAGTGCGGTACCGCCATGTTTACAACCATTGCTTTTAATTCTCGCGCCAATTTCTCTAGACACAGTGCCCGCGAGCTCTAGCAAGCTTGTTACCTTGCCCGCAACCTTGACATGCCTGGTCTAAGCCTAGAATTCAATGCTTGGCTTTTCATTTGACGTTCGATACGCTAACAAACTGTAGTGGAGGGTCAAACCCAATACAACCCTTATTTTCAAAAACTAAAGTTTATGCGGGGTCAAGGCAATATGTATTTACAACGTAACCCGTATTTCTTTTAAACTACACTACATTTAAACTACTTACAAACTATATTAACTAAAAGAAGTAATAAATGATTTGAAAACAATTAAAACGAAGTTAAATATATCTCATATTGTAAGGCAAATTATAAAATTATTATTGTTGTGTGTACAATCTCCATTCTTGCTGTGCGCGTTTTGTAAATGCACGAAACTTTTCAGTCACCTTATTAGAGTGAACTTCGTTTACAATTTATTTCAGCTTTTCGTAGTGCTTTGCAGCCGAATGGCCAGTCGAAAGAGAAACCTTCGCAAAATATATTTATTCATTTCACTATGCTATTCACTATTTTCGATGTTTGTTTAGGACTATACGTAGCAATAGCGCGTTACTTCGCCATAAATGGCTATGTTGATATCTAGACATCAGATTTTTTAGGCAAATGTCTAATTTACTCTTTTGAGATAGTCACTCAAAATTAAGTCCATACATATTCCATGACTTTGTAGTATTGTAGAAAGCACTTTTCTAATACCTAAAATGCCATTTTCAGCTTAAGGGACTAAAATGTCTATTCGTTCGTTTATTATCCAATTTTTCGATTTTCAATGTTTACTGTATATTTGTTATTTACGAGCTTGTTTCGTAGTCCAGTCATCTTGAGGAGAAAGCATTCTGTTTACGGAACATCACTGCAAATAGTTTTATTATTTCTTATTGTTAGCAATTGTATCAAAGTACAATCAAGGGTACTCAACTAGATTTCTGTGTAGAAATACTCTCGAATTGAGCATTTATGTTAACCTTGATCTGAGATGGCACAAAATTCGATGAACCATTCAACCAATTTTATTTTACAGGATTATCGTGGTTTCATCCTACATGAAGAATTCTAATGGATGTAAACCTAATATCTACTAATATTAGTGCACTAAGCATAACTACTACTGGAAGTAAATATTAATCATATAGTTTGTATTAGAAGGTACTGGTAAACCTGAGTGGGCGCCACAATTATTTTACTACCAATTATTTCCAAAATTACAGCGTGTCCCAATCGCAAGTACAGAAATAGACTATTTATATTTAACCACGCATTTACATCTTAATTTATCATTCATTTTTAAAATACTCCATTCTATTACTCAAATATTTGCAATAAAGTAGTTAAAATAAAATTTATTCTGAAAAGTAATTTTCATACTAATTTATACGATATAAAAATATAACGCCATTTTCACCTTTCAAGAGCACATTTTACGCCATTAAATGGGGAATTCACAAAAATACGAGGTGTAGTGATACCTTATTTTCAGCGAATGTCATAATTTTCGCCATTTTCGCCTTTCAAGAGCACATTTTACCCTATTAAATGGGAGATTTACTAAAAATCCGACGGTCTAGTGATAACTTATTTCTGGCGAATGTAATTGTAAAGTTGCTGCTGCGAGTCGATAATATTCCCTGCGTATTTCACACGTATTGTACCGGGTTCTACCGGCAATTTGTTGTTCTACCGGCGTTGTTCCCACACGACGAATTTGGTGGTCGCCTGCAAGTTTCAGCGCACCTATGAAGACCTTGGTGAAAAGGTGTGAATTTCTTTACTCTCTTTCCGAATCGTTATGACTTGATCCATCACATTGGCGATAATTAAATCTTATTTTGTAATGAAACGAAAATTACGTAAGGATATTAATCAATACACTTTCATGTAACTTTCTATTCTCGAAAATGGACGAGCACATTACATTGTGAACACATTACAGTTGTCCGAACTGTAATGTGTTCACAATTTATTTTATTATGACCTTGCAAAGCACAAATCAAACTTTTGACA
Organism: Acheta domesticus; assembly: GCA_031308135.1. Classification (NCBI taxonomy): domain Eukaryota; kingdom Metazoa; phylum Arthropoda; class Insecta; order Orthoptera; family Gryllidae; genus Acheta; species Acheta domesticus. The sequence goes on along the minus strand of JAHLJT010009355.1, from coordinate 20,154,988 downwards.
AGAAAATTCCCGCCCGAGGCATCACATTAAGCTAGTAGATGCGTATTTTATAAACTTTAAATTAAAATTATTCATAAAGTTCTCCTCAAATTACCTCCAAATTCTCGGACGGTCAAAATTCACGAGAAATAGCTTCGGACAGAGATATACTATTAAGGTGAAAGAATCCCATGGAGGTCATTGGCAGTGCCGAAAATAGATTTTTAGTGTTTATAAATAAATACTTATTTATTTGTCAAAAAAGTAATTAAAAACTGTATATGACGTGTGGGGAAAGATATTTATCTGCGCACATTTTCTTGAGGCCCAGAAAAAAAAAATTTAGAAACTACGAAAATAGAAAACGAAAAAATGAATTTAGAAAATAATTATTTTAGAAAATAAAAATATTTGAAAAATGTTTGTTCCCGAGTTACAGAAAATCAATTTCAACGGTAAATGAACTACAAGCAAAAGGAGTGTTCAACAAAAACGGGCGCACAGTGAAGCTATACATTTACGTCCAGAAGCAAAACAAGGGACCATCTCAGCATTTGCTCAATGGATCAGGGAAACTGGACAAAAACCTGATCGAGATGGGAAAGCGGATGTTTTTAAAACTATCAAAGCGTGTTAAATGTTCAATTGTTAGCACTAGTGCTAAAACTTAGACGATGCTCAGTTCAGATAAAACTGAATAACAGTTCAGACTAAAAGTGACTACAACAGAGAAAATGATTTCCTCTGATCGTATATTGCTGACCTTAATGTAATTTAAAGATTTGTATGCTTGATTTAAGATAAAATGAATGTCAGTGAGGCTATCTAAATGTAGTGTATTGCAGGGGTGGCCAACTTTTCTGTATATAATGTCTACGTTTCATCGTAACTGTGTCGCGATCAACTTGTTGTCGTAGGCGTAGTCTAAGGAGGAAGAAGGGGTGTGAAATGCAAATGCATGTTCATACACTGTGTTTCAGTATAAGGTGCATTCCAATGAGGTATGGGTAGATAAGTAAAATATATGTTCAAAACTATTTTTTATTTTTTAAATCAAAGTTTTCGAGATATAAGCTCATGAAGAAAATAAATTTCCAGACCCAACTTTTGATTGCGTGCGATACCTAAAAAAAATCGATTTTCCGACACTTTTAAAGATAGATTTTTACTAACTTAAAATGAAATTTAATTTTTTTATCAACTGCAATGTATAAATTGTACTATTTGTTCATAAATATGTTCGGAATTATTTTTAATCCTAATATATTTCTAATACTGTTCCTTATTTTTCTCTCAGTGTAATGACCGCAGTTTAGAGATCTGTTGCAGATAATACTTACTTATCAAGTAAATGGATAGATAAGAAAAGCAATTTAATTTGAAAGAAAGAAAAGGTACTTACATTTTAAACAGAAGAAAAATTGAAACTCAACATGGTCACCGAGGATAAATACTATTCATTATTATTATTAATAATAATTAATATTAATAATGATAATAATGTTAATAATATTGTTAATACAAAATAACATAATCTACCGTATGACACTACCAAGTATTCAAGCAAACTGACTCTACTACACTGGGCTAAGATTACAGGTGTCAGGGAGTCAGAATTCTAGGAATTAATGACCCTGGCAAATTCCCTGAATGCATGAAAGTATTCCTAGAAAGTTTTGTCTTCTACAATCACTTCAAAGTCCATGGTACTCGGAGTTCCACCCCCGACTTTGCGAGGGATAGACGATCGACCAAAATTGGCCTCGCGATCGACCGGTCGATCGCGATCGACACGTTGGCCATCCCTGGTGCATTGCACCTGGTAAACGGGAGTAGCCTATCGGCCTTGTGTCGCAACATTTCCTACTCGGGAAATAAACTGCCACTTTTACTACACGAGTAATAAATAACTATTGTGCGTTGTACGCGGAATTTTTCCACGAAACTAAACACATTGATGCACTTGCATTAAAAGTCATGTTTCATTCTGAAAGTGTCTTTTTAGGTCATGACTAGGGACCGGACTTGTATGATTTTGCATATTTTTGTCTGTTGATTCAGGGCATAGCTAAGTGAAATTTCTTGATATTTGGTTAGAATTGGATGCTACGTAGATTAATATGTTAGTGCATATTTGATCATATTTGGCCGATTTTTCCTCTTGGTGCATATTCGTGTAATTATAGGAGCATATTTTGTTGAAATAATTTCCGTCAAAATAGACACTTATCGCCAAAATGTTTCATGTTTTCATAGAATCTATTTATTTGTGAGCGTTTCATTGATTAGAAAGAAAGCTTGTCACAATTTGTTTTTTCTCCTTTTCTATAGACGATAAAATACTTTGCAAATATAGGATATTTCTTGATATATTTTTTAAATCAGGCAGGAAATATGAAAGAAGACAAAATGTACTTCACTAGGTGCATATTTACTTCAATTATTTCTCCCTCAGAAGTAAGCTAGGATATATTACGTTTGCACGAAAATATATCTTTCCATTCCAAGAATACTTCCTGAATTTTATTAAGAAAGGTTTGTACAGGAAATGAAGTATTGTTAATTTTTATTGCATATTAAAGTGCATATTTAAGAATTTTAGGTTACAAATGCATATTTTAAAAAGCGTATTTCAAGATTTTGTTAGGGCATGAAAATCCTCTCCTTAGTCATGATCTTTCATAAAACTCATGCCGAAAGATAATGGAGGTCAAGAGATAAGCGTCAGAGGAGACAGAGCAGAATGGAGTTTCGTTTTGAACTGGGACAAGTTTCAACCACTGCTATACAACCGAGTAGGCTGGTGGAAAATATCTTCCTTAATCGGTAAGACATGAATCATGAACATAGGCGTGCACAAAGGGGGTGGGGAGATCGTCCCTCCTCCCCTCCCCAAACATTTTCAAAGGGGGCCCTATAGCCGTACGTGATAAAACATTATTTTCGTAAATATTTTCAGTCCTTGTTTTCCCCCTTTTAAACTCACAATTAGAAAATTTTAAAAATTATATTTCATTTCGGTCGCAAAAGTATCAGCTGGCCCGTCCTTCCAATACTTCAAGTTGAAGGATTTTGCACAAAACAATCGATAACAACATTTTGTCTTTGGCCGCGAAATAAACGGCTCCGCCCAAGATGAAACTTTCTGCTGCAAAAATGACAATTTTTTAGATGTGACATTTTTCCTGTGCACCGAGTGTATGTGAGCAATACTTTCGTCACAATCAGCTTAATACCAATTTGTGGGACTTTTTTGGAGTCATCACCTCAGAAATAAAACAGAAAAATACCGAATAATTATTTAATCATTTTTTAAAATTGAATTTCCCGCCGAATATTTTTGAAAAAACCCTCTAAGGTACGAATAGATGTGAACTATGTCTCATATTTTTTTTGAGAATTTTATTTCCGAGTAATGACAAGAAAAAATCAAAAACAGAAAATTTGTTTGTTTGTTTTTTCTATATCTTACAGAATAATCAGACTGTCGCTATGAGATTTTGGGAAAATGACTTTCAAAATAACACTAAACATGCCCTCTATTCAAAATTGAATTAAGCTTGAGGACATTTTTATCCCCCAACACCTTATCCTGCTACATCCTTTCATTTGAAGGAAAAATGTCTTATCTTCCATTACGTAGTTGTAGGAAAACGCCGAAAAAAAGGCATTTGCAATTTTCGAAAATTCAGAGTTAACAGTAAAAATTAGACCTATGCCACCTTTAAAGTGTATTTCTGTCTACTATTAAAGCAATTTAAAGAAAAAATGGAGTCATTTTTGAGAAAAGTTTGAACGTGTCCCAAGGACTTCATGTAAAGTACCTCCAAAATTTAAAGGTTTTTCAAGATTGCAGAGCTTCGAGTGAGGTCAGGGGCTTATTCAGTTTGGAAAAAATCTTACGCTTTTGTTTAGGCGCTAATGTTGTTCCCAGACGACAAACGGACGCACAGACGGAAGTTTCGAAAATAAAACGGACATCATCACTTTTTCGGTATCAAGGACCCGTGAATTCTGAGTACCTAACGTGTTTGTATCCAACGTGTAATTTATTACACATTAGAACAGGATTTGTTCACTTTTTCTGTATCAGGGCCTCACAATAAGCGTTTCTCTGCTGGAAAATCGTCTTTTTTTCCATGATGGAAAAAAAAATTGTTTTAAAATATCGATGTTTTAAAGTAGTGATGTTTTAAAACATCGATGATTAAAATAACGAAGTTTAAAACCTCGATGTTTCTATAAAAGTATGTGGCATCCCTCCATGTCTGCTGCGTGTGTTCGCCGCAGGAGGCGCGTGCGGCGGGCATGGCGTGGGCGTGGGCGTGTCGGCGCGAGTGGTGGGCGCGCGGCGTGGGCGCGGGCGCGGCGCTGGCGCTGGCGTGGTGGTGGCGCGGGGCGTGGTGGCTGGCGCCGCTGGGCGCGCTGGCGCTGGCGCGAGCGCTGGCGTCGGCGTGCGCGCTGTGGCTGGCGCCCGCGCTGCCCGCGCGCCGGCTGCTGCTGCCGGGGCTGGCGCGCCGCGGCGTCCTCGTCACGGGCTGCGACTCGGGCTTCGGCCACGCGGCCGCGCTGCGCCTCGACGCCCTGGGCGCGCGCGTGTGGGCCGGGGTGCTGCGGCCGCGGGGCGCCGGCGCGCACGCCCTGCGCCAGCTCGCCTCCCCGCGCATGCGCGTGCTGCCGCTGGACGTGACCGACGCCGCCGCCGTCGCCGCCGCGCGCGACGCCGTCCGCGCGGACACGCGAGAGCACGGCTGCGGTGAGTGGCTCCGGCGGATGCAAGGGGGCCGTGGAGGCAGGGAAAAATCGTAGAATTTTATTAACTAATAAACATACAGTAAAACTTGCATATTAAATAATAAACATACAGTAAAACTTGCTCAATGCGGAGTCTCAAAAGACCTTTTTTCGTGTTAGACAAGATTCCGTTTTATTCTCTGTAATGCTGTGAAGAATAATGTTTGTAATAATGTTTGGCAGGTCCGCGGTTTATGTTCACATTAGACAGATTTCCGCATTACACACGTTCCGCATTGAGCAAGTTTTACTAAATTTGTTATTATATTGTATATTATTTTTGTAGTCTAGTATTTTTACACCGGCGAAAGCAAAGGGCCAAATCGCATATTCAGGATTTTTTTTAATTGGCTTGCAATGTGTATCGGCACCCAAAATTTACAGAATGTGATCAAATAGGCATGTACATTCAATGAAAAAAATATGAGGGTATGTTTCGACATGTCACATCGCGGCATTCCCTTGTGAGATGAGCTAGTGGTTATACAACAGCACACACTTTCTCGCAATATTACGTTATCATTAAGTACGACGGAACGCCCATATTAGTTTCATTAATTTGAAACAGAAATTACGCGAAAACGTGTACAAAAAATTGTACATAAAGTTTTTTAAAGAGTTAATTTTGTACAACATACTTTGAGGCAAAAATCTCTATCTTCAATTTTGTAGTTTAGGAATTGTTTTATGCAGTTTTCGAAAAATTGGGGATTAAAGCGAAAATGAGACCTGTACCATTCTCTTAAACGTCCTTCGCACTATTCAACAACAAAATTTAATCATAAAATTTGTAGCCATTTTTTTTAATTTTTAAAATGTCCAAGGGGCTTCATATAAAGTACGCCGCAGAATTAAAATATCGGTTTTAAATCCCAGAAGACGCGATCTCAGTCAGAACGATAGGTGGATATCAGTTTCGGAGAATATCGGCTGAACGGATTAGGCGCTTGTAGTGCGTTTTTTGTAACTCTGCCCCTCAAGCCCCTATGGAATATTACATGGCCTTTCGCGTCTTTCTCCATCGTGCCACTAGAAGTCGCATGATCACAAGCACTGCTTGATACGCTCGCAATCATGCGATATCTGGCGGCACGACTGAGAACGTCCGTGACATATTCCATCATGAAGACGGGCCTTGAGAGGCAAAACTAAAAAAATCGCAGTACAACGTTGACCACGGACGGACGGACGGACATAACGGACGGGCGTGCGGGCGTTTGGTCGGACGGACGGACGGACGGGCGGGCGGGCGGACTCTCTCAAAATTTTGCAATTGGATTTATCCACTTTTGCATTACTAGAGCCCGGCAATAAGACTTTTTTTTCGAAAATTCCACGTTTCCCGGCGCAAGATTACATAACTTTTTCTCCTTAAGGGCGAGAAAGTAAAAAATTTGAAAAAGAAATGAGGGGTCGTCCGTAAATTACGTAACGCTAAAGAGAGGGGACGGGGTTTGTAGCAGCGTTACGCTGCGTTACATAGAGACAGGGCATTCGATTCGACATTGGATTAGTTTCGGAACACTGATTTTTATAGAAGTTTTAACATTTGTAGAAACTTTTTCCTTTTTTGAGTCTTGTATTAAAACATTAAAATATTATCTAATAGTTTGTTTTAAAACATAAATAATTTAGTTATTAGAAGTTATTCCAATAAATGGAAATATTTTTTCATCGATTTTGTGTTGAATCTCTAAGATTACGAAGAAAATACTCAAAACTGATCTGGAGTATTTTGTAGAATACAATTGAATTGGGGCAGTAGACTCTCGCCTATGTGCCATACACAACGTCGGTGTGCGCACTCCTTGTGATCAGAAATTTTTCACTACGCGTTTTTCCTTCAGTCAAAATTTGTCCCCAATCTCTTTGTTAGATGCAATCAACATCGACAACTAATCCCGACTTAAATTATTATAAATTTTAATACATAATACAAATAAAAATTAATACATTTTTTTACTGAGCTATAATTTATTTTCACTTCTTGCATTTACAAGGGGCGGTGGTTGTTGTCGCACGCTTTATGTAATTATTTAGGGGAGTTCAATCGCGCTTTATAGGTGCGTTACAAGGGGGAGGAGTTTTCACAATACTCCAAATTTGCGTTACCTAATTTTTTTTATGGACAGCCCCTTAGATTTACTCGTATAAGGTAGGACTCTATAAAATGAAACAAATGACGCTTAAAAGAGGTTCTACAGAAATTTATATTTATTATTTCATCCATTATAACAAGTGATTTTGTTAAACACTAACTAAACACAATATTTTTTTAGGATTTTAAGCTCATCATGGAAATTGTATCATTATTTAATCGCTAAATATTTTACTTAATGTATTTCAAAAAAGCTTTTTCTAGTTTAAACGTTGTAATTTCTTGAAACAAATATAATAACTCATATAATTTCTTAATTTAACTCAAACATTTTTGGGGGGCGGGGATCGGTACGTTTCAGTATTACCCCAAGGCCAAAATTGTCTAGCTCCGGCATTGGAAGCAATAGTTGAACAGGATCTTACGCTGACTTTGGAGTGATATCTTTTCACACAAACAGCCTTGAATTGGTAGTTTGTAGATGGCGAAGGGGGTTGCCAAATTCTTAGAACGAAAGCGAATACCTACCGGAAATCGTTTCGACACTAATCTTAATGACGGTCAGAGGGGCTCGGCCCCCCTTACATTAGGGCCTATTAGGCATATTCATTGAATTCCAATTTTTTCCCCCTCTCATTCTGCCTCTCTTTCTTTTTTCTCCCCCTCTTTTACTTTCCCGTACACGTACGTATATGTATACGGAATGTCCGGGGAGGAAACGTCGAAACTTCAAAAATAAGCTCTTAGGACAATTCTAAGTAGCATTTTGTCTAATAAACTACGTGGATATTCCGAATGGTTGAGCCGCTATTAGCACTCAAATGTTGGTTCAAAAAAGTATTTTTAGGCAAAAATATGGATTATGGAAGCATAGAAACACTCCAGAAACATGTAAATTGTTTATTATTTACAAAAGAAATGAATATATTTGCTCAGACAGAAAAATTAGGCGAGAAATAAAAAAGTAGTCGAATTGTATAAATTGGGTGCTTTTTTATTTCTCGCTTGATTTTTCTTTCTGAACAAATATGTTCATTTCTTTTGTAAATAATAATCAATTTACATGTTTCTGGAGTGTTTCTACGCTTCTATAATATAAATTTTTGCCTAGAAATCAATTTTTCAAAACAACTTTTGAGTGCTTATTGTGGCTCAACCATTCAGAATATCCACGTAGTTTATTAGACAAAATATGCTTAGAATTGTCTTAAGAGCTTATTTTCCAAGTTTCGACGTTTCCTCCCCGGACACTCTGTATACTGAGTAATTTACGTAGTATACGAAAAGTTATGTAATGCCCCACGAAAAAATGCCAAATTTTCGGCACGAAAAAATTCATTGCTGATTTGCTGAAAAATCGCCTTACACATGGTGTAGGCAGAATGCCTGTTTTGTGGGTCTTTGATACCGAAAAACCAATAAAAGCAAAACGTCCGTCCGTCCGTCTGTCCGGTGTCCGGTGTCTAGCGCCTAAACCATGCGCACGAATTTTCCAAAATTAAGAACCTCTGTCTCTCGGGCCTGAAACGAAGCACTGCAATTTTAAAAAACGTTCATTAATTTTTGGGGGTACTTTACATGAAGCCCCCCAGACATTTTCAAAATTTTCTCAAAAACGGCTCCAAATTTTTTCTTTAAATTTCTTGTAAGAATAGAGTTAAGTATCCCTTTTTAAGGTGGCATAGGATCCCTTTCTCACTGTTAATTCTGAATTTTTGAAAATTGCAAAAGTCTTGAAATTTTTTTCGGCGTCTTCTAACAACTACAAAATTGAAGATAGAGATTTTTACTTAAAAAAATTGTTCTCCAAAGTGAGTTCTATCATTAAGGTCATGTACACCTTTTAGAAAATTGTAGTAGTTAATTGTAGTTTTTGCCCAATATTGCGTGCAATATGTGCAATTTTAAAAAAATCACAAAAAGATTTTGTCAAAAACGGCTTCAAATTTTTTCTTGTCTCTCACTTCCTTAATATTTACATTAGCGGTGATTTTTTCATATTATTGTATTTATGAGTACATGTGCTTTAAAAAATGTCATATAAAGTATCTCGAGAACTCAACTGTTTTCTGTGAAAACTAGCTCAAAATTCTGCATTTTTAGAAATGCTCAAACGACATTTTCTCATAAATGGCTTCAAATTTTTCTTCACATTTTTCAAACGAATAGTGCTAATTGCACTCTTTAATATGAAATAAATTTCAATTTGGGGTATTTCTTTGTTCTTTAAAAAATTACACAAATGTAATTTTTTTGAAAGGTCACCCACACTGCTAGTATGCACATTACCAGCAATTTGTAAACACTGTTGTATTTGTGAGTGTACATGCTTCAAAAGACTTCAAATGAAGTTTTTGAAAACTCAAAAAGTTTCTGTGAAAAAAGCTTTAAATTTCGCATTTTCAGAGGTGCTTAAATGCCATTTTCTTAAAAACAGCTACAAATTTTTAAAAGAAAATTGCTATTTATGACAAAGTTTTTGTTTTTTTAATATTCTAAAATTAATATTTCCATTCTACGATTATGAAACCGAAAAATTAATAATAATAATAAAAAAAAATGTACTTTGGGCAGCAATAGATGGCAGCTGGCAAGAGAATGTGTCAAGTCTGAATAGCTAGCCGAGACCAAATGAAATAGAAAACTAATATGGGAAAGTCTGTGCCATTCTGTTGCACCGCTAGTTTGTTTTCAGGTCTGTATGTTTTGTGTATCTTTACATTAAAAACTAAGTACTCATTTGCATTGCCAAAATTAGAGAATACAGAATTCGATAATGTGCACAAGCATCTAAAGGAAGTGTGGTAGAATACGTGGATGCTATATTTTTTATTTAATTTTTTTATTTATGTACTGTATTATACCGTACTATACAAAAAGATCACTGTTGCTCCAAGGATCAAGGGAATCTTAATTCATACATATTTTTTAGTATAAAAGTAAATGAAGTAACTATATTTGTTTTATTTTCTTATTTGTGCAGAACTGTGGGCTGTGGTAAATAATGCAGGAATTTTGCAATGTGGTGAATCTGAATGGATGGATATCGATGATCTGAAGCAGATTTTGGACGTCAACACACTAGGGCAAATTAGAGTGACACAAGCATTTTTGCCATTGCTGAGGCAATCCAAGGGAAGAATCATCAATATTATTAGCTTAACTGGTATGCCATGACATTTTGTAAGGTAATGACACAATTTTGTAAGAAGTCTACCACTATGTTGTATGAAGCCTACCACATTTTTTTCTTTCTACAGATCAAGTCGTTTTGGCTGGGCTTACACCATACACTATTTCAAAGTTTGCTTTTCTCGCATTTTCTAAATCTTTGAGATCTGAATTAAGTAAATTTTCCATATCTGTGCATGATATTGAACCATGGATATACCGGTAAGTATCGTCTTGTAATGTTATTAATTCTTCAGAAACTCCTCTCAAATGAAGTGGTCTTTCTTTTCATTATTCAAGTGTAAATAGATGATTTATATAGAGAACTTTAACCCATTAATAAAAAATTAATTAAAACCATTACAGGCAATTTTTCTTTAAAACTACTGCACTATAATTAGTAGAAATGTTGGCCCTTTTTATAAACTACTACCATGGTATTCATCCATGCTACCACCATACTTGCCTTAAAATTACTACCATACTCTACCCTTATATCTTCTACTGCAGTTAATAATTAATTACACTTTTATCAAAAGCTCTTATTAAGAAAGTAATTTCAGCACAAATTTGACGGAATGTGCATCAAATCTTCTTGAGAAGAAGGTGCAAAAAATCCCTGAAGATATTAAAAATGCTTATTCAGAAGAATATAAAGAAAAAATAAAGGTAAGAAAGCTTTTGAGAGATACCCTTGGGCAAACTCTTGCGAGCTCCTAAGATATTTTTCCCTCTTAATATTTCATGTTTGTTCAGAATTTCTTGCATTTTCCTGTATCTTAAAAACTTAATTTGAATTAATCTTCTAACACTCAAATTAAAACACATACATAGTTGAGAGCCAGGGCTCAGGTACAAACATTTGAGTATTGTTATTACTTTCCTGTATATTATACATATGTAATGAGTGCATGTGCTTTGAATAATGTCAAGTGAAGTTTCTCGAGAACTAAACCTATTTTTTGTGAAAACTAGCTCAAAATTCCGCATTTACAGAGACATTAAAATGCCATTTTCTCATAAATGGCTCCAAATTTTTTCTTCAAATTTTTGGAATGGATAGTGCACTCTTTAATATGACGTAAAGTTCATTTTGGGGTATTATTTTGTTTTTGCAAAAACTACACAAATGTAATTTTTTTGAAATGTCTCTCAAATGTTTAATATGCACATTACCAGCAATTTGTAAACATTATTATATATGTGAGTGTAAGTGCTTCAAATGACTTCAAATGAAGTTTTTTGATAACTCAAAAATTTTCTGTGAAAAAGAGCTTCAAATTTCGCATTGTTAGTAGAGCTTAAACAACATTTTCTTAAGAAACGGATTCAAATTTTTAAAAGAAAATTGCCATTTGGGATGAGGGTTTTGTGTTCTTTAATATTCTAAAATTAATTCTTCCGTTCTACCATTAGGAAACAGAAAAATTGAGAAAATGTAAAACTGTATGTGTACGAAAATGTAAAATTGAGAAAATGTTACTTTGGGTGGCGATAGGTTGCAGCTGGTTTTCTCAATGAAATGCATTGATCAAAAATATCTCTTCAAATAAGATCATGCTTAATGTTTTAAAAATATGAGTAATTTTTCTATTATTTTGTGACAAACATAATAGTCCACTGCAAATTTAATGCGCTTCAGACAGCCGGATGCTTGTAAATTAGAATTTACAATTTTGTATATTATTTCTTTGTTTGTTTTTACACTCAACCTTTTGTTATACATTTACACATTCGTCTTTTAAAAATTATTGATTTTGAAATATTTGAAATAAAAATTGCTTACTCTTTAAGGGAGTGTCGACAACAGGGAATACAATAATGGAATTCCATTTTGCAGTCGCAAATTTCTGTGAATTACATGTAATTGTTGTGACTTGATATAGCTGTATGGTATCAGGCTTTTCACGATACAAGTTTATAAAACTTTTGTGTTATATTTTTATGCAGTCGTAGTATTCACATGGAAACAGTGAGTTAGTTGTTCGCTTCTTGGTTGAATTGGATATTTTCAAATAATAGCTAAGATGTTAGTAGCGCAGAAAGTGCAATATTTCATTCCTACCTAGCATTTTCTAACAAAACAAGAAAATATGTGCTGTTGTAGCATCACTAGTTTTTTAAATTGGATTTATATACATCATATAAAATATGGGATTACCATGTGCCTATGCCTTCTGTCCTAATGCCCCAGAAAACTTTGTCAGGTCACCAAAATGTACTTTATTCTTTCTTTTTTCTTTCTTTTCAATTGGGAGCCATGGTTAAAAAATAGCCTACTAATTGTGAGTTCATATGTAAGATTAGGTGAAAAACCAAGATAAGACCCTCTTGCATCCCCCACATCTTATAGGTCCAGAACTTTTGATTTATTTTTTATTTATTTTGTTAATTTTTTAAACTTTTTTTGGGTCTTGAGCAAATACATTTGGAGTAATTCTCCATTAAGTTCTGTTGTTTGTCTCATAACGTCCCAGTCAATAAATGCCACTCCTTCAGCCAGGGGCTTGGCGACGTTAGTAACCAGGGTTCCCACCTATCCGATAATCCATGGACTCTGAGTGGCTTAGCTTCTGTGATTTCATGGAGTGTACTTAAGTTCAAGGCTATTGAATTTTGGCTAACAATGCTCACTTACATTATAACCACTCTAAACAAAGCTCTGATGTAAAAATTGTTTGATAACTTACAAATTGAAAATGGTGCAACATAGAAAAATGTTACCACATACAAAATGAAAGCTGACAATATTACCAATGAGAATGTTTTAACCTTTTTAACTATTCTCAATGGAAGCTTTGATGTTATTTGCCAAGGAAAATTGAAAATTGTACCAAAATTTTAGTTTACAGGGCATTTGTATCCTTCATTTAATACTGAAAGAGAAAAATACCAGCCAAAGATGTGACCAGAGCTTCCTTTATAGAAAGTCTTGACATGACATCCATCAACCAGTGTTACAATAAAATCATATGTCAGCAAAGTAAGAGAAAATATCCTATTTCTTAACAGATGCAGTTTGTGATTTCACAATTCTTTTGGGAAAAGAATAGGAGTGCCTCATTTTTGTTAAACAATATGTTGCACACTTTTTTTAAACTTGTAAAACAATTTACATACGAACTGTTATAAAACATGTCTTGTGGAAATAACATGATTGACAATATGCAATACATTTTTTTTTAAAGTTAAGTAAAGTAAACAAACAAGTTTCCAATTACATTATTCTTGAATAAAAAAGGCAGCAAAAAATACTAATGATTTGAACCTTGGAAAAGTTTATTTAACTTTATCTCTAGACAAGAATTCATGTTTTCATTCTTGTTTCTTGATCAGTTAAGGCATAATAATGTCATTATTAGGGCCTGGATATTTATGACCTACAAATGTTAGAAATATGCCAGTATTTATGACTTAAAAAGTATGAAAATATGACCATATAAATGACTCAAAAAATTTTTTGGTTGAATTTTCGAAACATTCAAAATCTTTCAGGTGTTTAAATAACCATTATATTGAAAATATACTTTTAAGATTTAGCATACCGGTACTCACAATCTATCCCTTCTCCTTTGGTATCTTGAGAAGACAATTCTACATGTTAAAGATTTTAAATAAATTTTATAGAAGTGCTTCACCTTGGCACAAAACCTGACAAACATAAACTAACACTTCCTTTGCATCTGGTGTTCTCTACGCTTTCTTTTTCACCATCTAAATAGCTTACCCTCCTAATTCACAAGCATATATATTTATAGGAAAGACAGATAATAATTATATTCAACAACAAAAATTGTAAGAAATTAAACAACAATTAGATGTGAAAAATTTCTTTGAGACAACTGTAAGCAAATATGCAAAAATTGAGTCAAAAAGACAAAAATATAACAAAAGATATGAAAATTCATGGAAAAATATGACCATAATATGAAAAATTAAAGGAAAATTACTGAAGGGTTAAAACACGCCAAAATATGAGTTTATATGACATGTGAAAACTGCATACTTTTAGTCTTTGTTGACAAAATCCTGCTTACCTTACATTTTCCATGGAAATAACACAAAGAAAAAAAATTTGACATGTCATGAACATCTGGGTCTTAGTCATTATCATTTATTTTCTCTTTTTTATTTATATACAAACTGTTTTAGTACCCACTTTCAGCTTTTTTTGATATTTTACCAATTCATCAATGTGCAAGTTATTTTACTACAAAGCAGTTGGTAAACAGTAAAGAAGAAGAGTGGACAATGTATTTATATTTTATCCAAATTAAAAAGTGAGCATTGCATTACTGAAATTTATTCAGTTAGTGTAAAAATAAAAATAAAAGACATAGAGTTTTGTGGGATGATATGTAATTTGTTAGAAGTTTATCTGTATACTTCTAACAAGATATAAGAGTAAGAGTAAAGATATAAGTATAAGAGTAAACTAAGTAAAATAGAATTTTACCTATTGTTCTATACTACAAATTATACTTATTAAGTGGCATTAACCATAAATTTGTCTGTAATTTCAGCAACTTCTGAATCATACCATCAATTTAACAGCTGCTGGACAATCTAAAATTAATGAGGTGTCTGAAGCTATTGAAGATGCTTGCTTTTCAGAAGATCCTTTGGTAAGAGTAATTCAAATCATTTTATTAAATTACTAAATAATTATTGCTGTTACATTATTCCCTGCTAAGTTAAAGTGTAGCAGTGCTATCCTTGCAATAACTAATATTATTTCTATTGTGGAAATCTATTATGTATTTTTTTTTTCCAGTCACAATACACACCTGGCGCACACTCAAAATTTTTGAAAAATTGTGTAGCATTAATTGATTTTTTTCAACCGATTGTTTTGAAATTTATTTTCAAAAGCAACTGACAAAAATTACTTTACAAGTGAAACTCGATGTTGCACTCTTTTGGAATCATAGTGATGGCATCAGTGTATATTTAACCATGCTACGTATATTCCATAATGGTCTGTGAGTTGTAAATGAAATAAGCAGCTACAATTTTTTCTTTTCAAATGAAACCATTCACCTGTAATCATTTTGGGACAAAGTCAAAAAATCTAGCATAGATAATTTTAAATAAAGTCCAACATTGAAGTGTTCCATTAATTTAACAGAGCTACTATTTGAAGCAGCAAAAATAAATAAACTAAAAAAAATAAAATGTACTATATTGAACTGGTGAAGAGTTAATCCCTTTTAGATTATAGTCATTATTTTTAAATATGTAATGTATTGTTCAATAGAATTAATTTATTAAACATTTATTTTGTATATTAATAGATGACTGTATTTCTTTACACAATTATATCACACTAAACCAGTAGCGTAGCGTGACTCGCACGTTTGGGGATGCTCAACAATAACGCGAACAGAAGACATCGTGATCTTTAATTTTTCTAGAACCTGTGTTATCAAACATATGTTACAATATTGCAACACCTTTGTCAGGCTATACACGAAAAAATATGAACAATATTTTTAAGAATTTTTATCATCATTAGGACGCGCGATAAAAATTTAAAGAATATATTAAACATTGACATTGTAAAACTAATGAATTAATAGATTAATTATTTTTGTGGTGAAGAAAAACTTACCTTCAGAGGTGCGAAGAAACTCGCAATTAATACAGCATAAGTTACACAATCTTGTAAATCAAGTCTATTCTTCTATCCTTCTTTTGTGAGAACTCATCAATAACTCGTTCGATAAACTGAGGATCTGAAGTAAGTTCGCCGAGAAGTCTCTTTTCAATTGCTAATGAACTTAAACAAGACAATCTGTTGTTGCTCATTGTATTTCTTAGATGCGTTTTGATCCGCTTGAGAGTACTCATGGTTCGTTCACTTGTCGCTGTTGATAAGGGAATGGTTAACACTAAACGAAGTAGTTTTGTAACTTCTTCATACACATTTTCCAAACCACTTCCAACAAAATATTGAAATATACCTTTCTCAACGTCTCATCAAAAGCGTGGCTGTAATCATGTCCTGTTCCAAATTTATTAAGATTTGGGCGCCAGAAACAGGTTACATGAATTACTATCAAAGTTTTTCTATCTGATTTAACAAAAATTATCTAAACATCCAGCTAGCTTGGGTCGATGGGTCCGGATACAAATACTCGCTATCGCCTCGATAGCCGATTACCTGATCTGCCAACTATACAGTATGGTGTGGAATCTGAAATGTAATAATTTTGCTACCAACTAATTGAAAATTATGATTGACAAATGAAAACAAACTCTTTTCTTTTCCAAAGAACAAAATCCAACAATTTATTTAACTTTTAAATTAAAACAATTAATTAGATGGTCATGACTCCTTTTGAATAAATTGTCTCTTTTATACTGCAGTATTTTTTTACCGTTTTTGCATGCCAACGCTCCGTAGTCGCTTCTCACTTGGCCGTTGTTAATTCCAAGTTCCGCTTCTCTCTTCCGGTCTTGCGCCGCCGCTGACACGTCCAGTCCACACTGCCTAAACTATCTGTTAGTCTTGTCCGACGCTCCCGGTTCCTAATCTCTCCCACCGGTTATGTAGACTATTGAAGTCCAACTGCAATGTCCGAAAATCTGAACAAGTCCTCCGAAAATCACTTCTGGTAAATTATTTCAAAGTCCGAAAACAAACTATCACTTCTCTCACAAGACAAAGTCCGAAAACAAGCTATACAAGTCTCACTTTCCCACTATATTGCCTACAAACGATCTTTACGCTACGGCACCCAGAGTCAGAATGTTCGATCTATACTCCACGACACCCAGAGACGGAATGTACGATCTTCACTCTACGACACCCCGAGTCAGAATGTTCTGTTTAATGCATTTTTGAACCCTTCATGGCTCGGTCGGCGTCCATCCTTCTATTATTTCAAAACACGGCGGCAACATTAGACTATCTGATCTTTTATAGCCAACCCGTGCGTCTCTTACACATCCGAGTAGCCGTGACTTCCGTCAGTCATTCGTTTTTGCACCAATTAAATCTTAGGTTCTTCAGCCATCTAGCCGGCGTCCTGACGTCATCAAGGCCCGTGAATAGTTTGTTGACCTTGCCAACCTCTGCGCCGCCGTTGCTAAGGCCGCATACCGCCATATTGAATCCCCATTTATCTACCCCATGTATAACTAACATCATTAAATAAAACCTATCATATTCTGGTATATCACAACTTCCCCTCTCCAAGCGTCATTTGGTTTGCTACAACATAACTAAATGACAAGACTACAATAAACACTTTCTTCTTACTTCACTACGCTATATTCACTGACACTTTGCACTTTACACAACACATATCTTGTATCTTGCAACCTTAAACTATTTACATTTGTTTTGTTAATATGCCAACATAGTTTTGAACCATCTCATTGAGTATAGATTATTGCCTGCTATTTACTTCCGTCTTATATCCATCACATGTTAATTGAAATTTTTTTTCACATTCTAACAAATAGATGTAACAACACAACAAACACTATTACACACTATTATATACAGATACTATTTACAATGATTTATTCCTGGACAAAATATTCAATCATGGGTATCGTCCCTTTTATACGGCTTAATGTTCCTATAATTATATGTCCCCATCTGTTTACCATCTTCATCCTTTAAGATTACAGCGTTTTTACTTAGTACCTTGTCAGTCCGGTACGGTCCTTTATACAACGGAAAAAATTTATAAAATAGTTTTCTGTCTACCGACGATACTTGTGGTACTCTGATCAGTACTTCGTCATTCGCATTATATCTACCTTTAAAATATTGCTTCTGCTTCATCTTCCTTCTTGCAGCTGCTTCCTTCAAATTATCATAAATTATGCTCATATTCCTATTGTTCTCTGAAATCCCACTGATTTCTGAAGGCATTTCTATTCCCTTAAACGGATCTCTTTCTCCTGTCCTCCCCATATGAATTTCCGTTGGTGTATTTCGCGTACTCCCATGAGGAACATTATTCAAGACATAATTTAATAAAGGAACGGCCTCCATCCATCGGTTGTGACATTCCGAAATGTAGACTCTAAATAATCGTGAAATTTCTTTCATAACTCTCTCACTGGGGTTAGCTTGAGGATTCCGTACCGTAGTATAACCTATTTGTACCCCAATTTTTCCCATCTCTTGTTCCCATTTTCCGCTGGTAAATTGTGTTCCCAAATCACTAATAATTTTTCTCGGTACACCGAATTCTTCAAAAAATTTACGACATTGTATAATGCAACTCTGTGCATTCGCCTTTCGAATGGGATATAATTTCACTATTTTAGAGAAAACGTCCATTATTACAAACAAATATTGATTTCCAAATTTAGATTTCGGCATCGGCCCATAGAGATCCACGGCGTATATTTCCCTAGCGCCCATATTCTCAATACCGTGTAATACGAGAATTATCGTCGAGTCCAGATTATTCGCGAATCAAAGCAAAAATCCTTATTCACAAGGCAGGATCGGTTGCGATTCGAGGATTAGACACCCCGATGTCGATCCGTGGGTTATACATCCGATTTCGGCGTACAATTCGCGAATTGCACTTGTTGCCATTGGCGACCCTGTTAAACAATACAGACGACTCCGCCAAGTACGATTTGTTTGCTGTTGAATTTATGGAATGCGTTTGAAATAAAGAGAGACTCCTCTATTTGCTTCCATTCCGTCATCAGTAATATAAATCTGAGTAGTCAGTTAATGCTGAATAATTTTGAATACTAATATTGTTTCTAATAACGGGTTCAGCAATTATCGTATTTAATATTATATAATTTGGACTTATCATTCTATCAGTGCAGGTTATTTTTTAATAAAATCACATTATTAGCTTTTGCTTTCAATTAAAGGTATGGTCATAGTTTATCTTACTTTCATCTATTAGAATGTCTTTTTTAATTTTTACATTCACTATAGGAGATCATCAGAAATATATACTTGCAACACCCAAAAACAGTGTAGATATTGTTAACATAATCAGGCAAATAAATAGTCAAGGAATTTCAAGTTAAATATTTGAATATACCATAAATTCAAATAAATTGAAATGGATTACAAAGGTTTAAAGAAAGAATACAATAACAATTAGACAAAAATGCTACTAAGTAGATCCTTGGTTAAATTGAATTATAAGTTTTTTCATTTGCAGTAAATAAATAAAAACTGAATGCAGTTAACAAATATTTTTATTTCATTAATGTTCAATACTGAAACAGAAACTTTTCTGGTAAATAAATGATAATTTTCACAAATTTAATGCCCAAATACAGGAATATTACTGAACCCTAAGTTATAAACACAATAAACAAAAATAAAAAAGAAGAGACATAGCAAAATATGCTGAATGGTTTCAATGTAATGAATATTTTATTCCTTTGCTAACCCTTTGTAGAACAAATATAAAATCTCAAATTGCTAAAAACAAACAAATAAAGGATGTAGTCCATATTTGATTCCATTACTAATTTAATGTGTAGACAAAATTTAATTTTTTTTAAAGAATGAATTGTTCGTTCTTCATATCTTGATAATATTCAAATTTTAGGTAGATAAACATTGCATCCTCAACTCATGTTCATTCATAAACTCAAATTCTTCTTGATGCTTTAAGAATGTGGAATCCTTCAGGTACTGTTTGCATTCCTGGGAAGTAGATACCATTCTCATAATTTCTGGTCCCTTTCGCAGCTGCTGGTACTGGTTATCTATCTCTGACATATCCTATTTGGAAATAAAATATTCATTTTTAAAGGATATCTTTATGAGTCCCTTTTTCTAAATATGAATATTATTGCATAAAGAAAGGTTCCGTTCATTGTAGACAATCAGGTGATAATAAAATATATTTCATACAAGGTTGAAATTTGCACATAAAACAAAGTTGGAATTTTTACAATGTTTCAAAGATAATTTGTCTCCATCATCACAAATCATTTGTCTCCATCACATGTCAATCACAATCACGTCTCCATCACAAATCATTTGTGTCCATCGTCAGGTACTTTTTGGCTTATATCCAATACAAGCCAAAAAGTACCTGATGATGGAGACATCATCTTACCATTCACTTACTTAAGTAACTTAATTAACTTATGATTTACAAACTTAAAACTTATATCCACACACATCCAATATAAGCCAAAAAGTACCTGATGATGGAGACAAATGATCTCTGAAACATTGTAAAAACTCCAAATATTTTTTATTATCACCTGATTGTCTATAATGAATGGAACCTTTCTTTATGCAATGAAGAAAGACAAACAATAAAAACATACGAATATTATTGACATGAATATGATTGTAGAAATTTTAAAATAACTGGTTTCATCACTGTCAACAAAAGTTTGCTGATAATAAAGAAACTTGTTTCATTTATCTACAATGTCAACGATATGTCACAAATCCATCAACGTTATAGTAAAGATTACCAAAGATGAACTTCAGGAAACATAAGTGTTTCAATTCATTTACAATTGAGAGTGTAGAATTAGATTTTTGAAAAGAGAATAAATGAAAAAATAAATTCAGCACTCTACAAATGCTTTAAAAGATAGTTCGGTTGTTAAAAAAATTGATAATAAAATTACTAGCAATAAACAAATTGAAAAACCAAAACAATTTTGTTTTAATTACTTCCCTTATACAACAGATCTTAATTTTTTTAAATCCTAAGTTCAGAAATCCAACCCTTCAATCAGTCCAAACATAAATAATATTCTAAAAGAATGTTTGATACTGGAATCCCAATCTAATATAGACTATGCACATTAACAATATGCACAATATATTTACAGAAGTTGTGGTATCAGATATCATAAGACAGATATATAATCAATAATGATTGTTGACATTTAATTAATCTTTCTTTAAATTCAATGATATTACAAAATGTAAATGATTTTTAAAATTCAATATTTTTTATATTTAGCCTACATTACATTTTCAGCAACGAAGTAACAATAATCTGCTTCAGCTTCCAGAAATAGAAGGGTATTTTTCATTAAACAAGTATATATTACTATGGATTCAGAGAAGCACAAAACATAAATATGAATTAGTACATTTAACAATAAGAGTTCATGAAAATGTGCAAATAATAGTTTTGGAATCTATGTGAAAACCAAAGAATATTTTATATACTATTTCACATTTATTCCAGTATGTCACACCAAAACAAAAATAAAATTTTATTTTGTATCTTCTGAAGAAGACAAAGTAACTTTGATATCTGGGCAGGATTATTTCCAATTTTTGAATTTTATGACAATTATGCTGAATTTGTTTTTGTTTTATTAAAAGACATGGTTTATCATGTTTTATTGTATACATTTCATTTTAAAAAATTGTGCAAGTATTACTTGCATTTGAATGTTTCATGACATCATATTTGATTTGATTTTGTTTGGTAAAACCATGGTTTAGGGTGGCACGATTCCTTTGAAAATAGTCTTGAAGTGAAATTATTTTATTAGTTGCACTAAAAACTACTGAAATAACTTTTGCATGTAGCCCTTCACCAGAACACAAAGTATCAATCAAAAATATTTGTAAAACTCTTGGTAGAGAGCCAGTACTGTTGTTTTGAAAATTAAATACACAACTTGCAAGTAGATAAAACCAAAAACACTTACTTCGAGTCATATTAACTGCCTTTTCATATCCCAAATCATAGTCACATGCAGTACATTCTTCAGGCGGATGAATGCAGTATTTTTCCCATCCAATTAAGTACACAGTGTTGTAGCTGCTTCTTTCATTGTAAATAGGAACTTTATTATCACTCCTGCCTTTTAAACCATTCTTTTCAAGCCTTTATAGTTGTTCTTAAACTGCTAAACAATACTTACTGCGTTGAAATTCGTTTGCAGGTTATGTGATGCTTCTTTTTTGCTTTTGTAACTTTGCTTACAACAGTATTCGCGTATTTGTCAATTTTCACAATTGTGAAAATATTAATTTCTTAAATAGAAATGTTAGATTGGTTGGCCCTGGATACATTACTTAGTACGCGAAATGATAACATTGGAGATCGCGTTTGAAGTGGCGCTATTACTAATGTTTACAAACAGAACCACATCGAATACTCCACAGCCAATCACATTTCCTGTAACATTCTGACCAAGGGTAACCCTCGAATCCGCCAATTCTCTGATGACCGCGGTTTGTGAATAAGAATTGAGAGTTATCCGAGTGTTAACCTAATCCACGAATTCCTCGATTCACAGATTATTTTCGAAGTAATCCATGATTGAGAATACGGCCGTAGAGGTGACATAGGTATTACGGCTTCTCTACTTCCTTCATACTTTTTGTTGGGCTGTTTTGTTTTCTGACAAATGTCACACTCACTAATTTGCTTGCGAATTTGTCGCCCCATGCCTTTCCAATAACATTTCGATCGAAGAATAGTTTCAATTTTATTACATCCGAAATGGCCGAAATGTTGATGGGTAGATCAGATAAGCTCTCGTCTATGTGCCTCTGGTATCCAAATTTGGTACTGTGTTCCCCGATTCTTAATCCGATGTAATAATATCCCCTCGTACATTTTCCACATTGAAAATTTCGAATCATCCTGTCGTCGGTCGTGGTCCTCCGCTAAAAAATGCTCAATTATTCGTTTTCCCATAGAATCCTCCCTCTGAATCTTCGATAATTCCTCCTTTGTCCATTTCGGTTGTATTTTTACTAACTGTATAGCGTTTACATCTGATCCGGTACTATACTCCCTTTCCTTAATTTTTATTCTTGACAGATAATCGGGTAAAACATTCTCGCGACCTTCACAATATTGGATGTCAAAATCAAATTGTTGAAGCCATAATGACCATCTCAACAATCTGTCATTATTTAAATGGCTCCTCATTAGAAAAATTAGAGCTTTATGGTCGGTAATGACGGTGAACTGCTGTCCAATTAATATTGTTCTTAACTTCTGTGTAGCCCATACAATCCCTAATGCTTCTCTTTCACTAGTAGTAAAATGTCGTTCACTAGGGGTCAACACGCGACTTTCTAGGGCGATTATTTTCTGCTTATTGTCTTCATCAAATTGAAAAAGTACAGCTCCCATCGCAAATCCACTACTATCTACTTGTAAATACATTCTTCTGTCAAACTTTGGATAGCTAATCATAAATGTTTTATCAAAAAGTTCTTTCAGTTTCTCAAACGCGTCTTGACATCTGGCGTCCCATACCCATTTCTTCCCCTTTCTTAACAGTTCTATTATTGGGTGTATAATTTCCGAATAGCCTTTACAAAATCGTGAGTAATAATTACACACCCCAATTAATCGTCTAACTTCCCTTACATTCCGCGGTCGTGGAAAATTCTTAATTAATTCTCTCTTCCGATCTTGTATTGATATTCCTTGATCAGATATGACGTGCCCCATAAATTCTATATTCTTCCTTCCAAACTGACATTTCCTAATATTCAACTTCATATTATATGCCCGAAAGATCTTAAATAGTTTTTCTAGTTTTCTTAAATGCTCGCGCATATCACTAGAAAATAACACAATGTCGTCGACATACATCAGAATTGTTTCCTTCAGTTCGGCCGGAATCACATCATCTAAGTAACTAATTAAGGCTGCGCCGCTATTCTTTAATCCGAAAGCCATTCTTTGAAAACTGTACGTATTGCCTTCGAATGCAAAGCTCACAAATTTTTGGGATTCTGGGTGCAATCCAATTTGCCAATATGATGCCGTAAAATCTAGTCCTGTAATATCCGAGCTCCTTTTATTTTTAACATCATCTCCTCCAATTTCGGCGGTTTTTCATGACGAGCGATGGTTTTGCTATTGAGTTTTCTAGCATCGATACAAAATCTGATTTTATTATCTTTCTTTCGGACTATTACTATCGGGCTCACATACGGTGTCATAGATTTTTTTATGATACCATCCTCAAGCATCGTGTTTATTTGTTTACGTACTTCGGCTTTAAATACATGTGGGATCGGGTATTGCTTTACATTGAAGGGTTCCTCATCCATCAATTCAATTTTAAATTGATATCCTTTTACGGGCTCCTTTGAACCTTCAAAAACGTCTTGATATTCGCTAACTAACGTTTCAACGGAATGGCTAACATCTACTCCATTTTCGTCGACCGCATACTTGGCTGCTGCGTGAATCTGGTCCCTGGTCTCTTCAATTAGTTCTGCAATATCACAAATACACAAATCTTCGCCCTCCTGATCTTTGATCCCCAAACAATGTTGTTGCCCTTTGTCAGTTCGTAACAATATATTCCTGTTACCTACATCGACCTTGGCGTCACACATCTTTAGGCCATCAATCCCCAAAATGATTGGACGAATCAAATTTTTTATGATTATTGCAGGGAACTGTATCGTCACCCCTTGGACTTCCACCTCCACCCAAATTTGCTGACTTCTTGTTTCGATGCGCCTCCCGTTAGCCGTACGAATATTTAATTTTCTAGCAGGTAATTCTTCAATCTTATTCCCTTCTTTTTTAGTTGCTTATATAATTCTTCCGATACCGCACAAACATTTGCACCAGTGTCAATTAAAATATCTACCGGTATATGCCGAAACACCCCCTTCAACACCAAACACGTGCTATTTTCCGCCCGTTCGTCTGTCTCTTCCCTTAACAAATCTTCTGCTGCTACCTCAATGCTATTCAACTCTGTAATAACCATCATCTCATCAGTCTTATCGTTCAAAATAACCCGCCTATTTACTTCGAACAGTGGGAGTTTTCCTGCTCTATTGCATTAATTTCTATCTGTTCGTATCTCTTATCATCTTTGGATCTTCGCGAGTAACTATTTCCTGTCTTTTTAGATTCCCTCTTGGCATCATTTCCCCACTCGCCCTTCCCTTCTAAACTATCATTTCCTTGGCGATTATCATTATCAACTATTTTTCCCGTTCCATTATTCTTTCCATTCATGCTATCATGGTATCCGTTACTATTATTCCGTTCATATTCGCCATTCAAAGTCCGATCGAAGAGGCTTAGCCGTTCCACTAAGTCTTCATAATCTACAGGTATCGAATTCCATAGCAAATTTTGAATACTGACTGGCAATTGACGAATAATAATTCTAGTTAATTCATTATTATCTATCCCTTCTTCGCAAGCCTTGAATGCGGCAATTTTGCGTGTTGCAAAATCACACATGGTTTCCGCCCCACCTTTCCTATATTTTTCACTCATCAATTTATATTTTAAATCAAATTTATGATTCTCATTCCAGTAACGTTTTAAAAATTTCTCCTTCCATTCTTTATAACTCGTTGGTTCCGGAATTAATGATGTCAACCAATGATGGGCTTTAGATGACATTGCCTGCTCGACCATATGCAATTTTAACCTGTCAGGAATATTATTAATCATAAAGTAGCTTTCTAATTTTGAGATGAAAGACCATGGTTGCTCCTTGATATCCCCATGGAATTTTAAATAACTTGGCAAAACTACCGCGGATGCTGTAGTTATTACATTTCCCTGCGTGCGTGTTAGGACTTCATTTTCCAACTGATCTATCTTGCCTTTAAGGTTTGCTATCTGTTTTTCCGATTCCAATTCCTGCAAAGTTTTAATATTCCTCAGCCCCTCTTGTATCTGTTGTTCTACCTTACTATCTGTAACAACTATTTTTAATTCAATATTTTCTATTTTGTCGCCATGTTGTTGCGATATCTCATTTAAATATTCTATACGCGATTCAGCGTTCGTCATTTTTTTACATTGTTGGTTTTGTGTAAGTGCTAATGCTGTAACATTTTCCTGTAAAGCCCCAACTTCAGAATTAATTTTATTAAAACATTCCTTTTGCTCTTTCTGAATTTGATTTACTTGACAATTAAACGCATCCATTTTTGAATAAATATTACTAAATTCATTAGCTGTATCGGTCCGTAACTGCGATATCTCCTCACATATTGCTTCACGAAAATTCTTAAATTCCTGAGTCGTTTCTATCTTTATATTTTCCAATTTAGCGTTCATGTCTAAAGTCAATCCTTCCAATTTAGCATTATTATTCTCCAATTTAGCGTTCATATCTAAAGTCAATCCTTCCAATTTAGTATTCATTTCTGCCTTCATTTCAGCTAACATTTTAATTATTATCAAGTTACTAGAATCCGTATTGTCTACTGGAGCTGCCGCTACTTCCTTTTCTTTCTGTTCTACCTCAACTAATTCTCGCAACATGTCTCCTTCGGGATTCATACCGTTAGCCGCCACATTATCTATTTCGACATTTTCGGAACGTGCTGTCTTACTTCTAGTCTCCATCTTGAAATTATGATACAAATTAAAATTCTCACTATCAAATTCTCCTCAATGAAATGGTTTTGGCTTTTTTTTTATAATTACAGTTAATTTCATATGTCAATCAATAAATTTCAGATTCCTTTTTGATCAATTTGTTATAATTTATAATTCCTTTAAACGTACTTCACTTTGTTATAAATTATAACAAAATATGCCCCACGCTGGGCGCCATTTTGAAATATACCTTTCTCAACGTCTCATCAAAAGCGTGGCTGTAATCATGTCCTGTTCCAAATTTATTAAGATTTGGGCGCCAGAAACAGGTTACATGAATTACTATCAAAGTTTTTCTATCTGATTTAACAAAAATTATCTAAACATCCAGCTAGCTTGGGTCGATGGGTCCGGATACAAATACTCGCTATCGCCTCGATAGCCGATTACCTGATCTGCCAACTATACAGTATGGCGTGGAATCTGAAATGTAATAATTTTGCTACCAACTAATTGAAAATTATGATTGACAAATGAAAACAAACTCTTTTCTTTTCCAAAGAACAAAATTCAACAATTTATTTAACTTTTAAATTAAAACAATTAATTAGATGGTCATGACCCCTTTGAATAAATTGTCTCTTTTATACTGCAGTATTTTTTTACCGTTTTTGCATGCCAACGCTCCGTAGTCGCTTCTCACTTGGCCGTTGTTAATTCCAAGTTCCGCTTCTCTCTTCCGGTCTTGCGCCGCCACTGACACGTCCAGTCCACACTGCCTAAACTATCTGTTAGTCTTGTCCGACGCTCCCGGTTCCTAATCTCTCCCACCGGTTATGTAGACTATTGAAGTCCAACTGCAATGTCCGAAAATCTGAACAAGTCCTCCGAAAATCACTTCTGGTAAATTATTTCAAAGTCCGAAAACAAACTATCACTTCTCTCACAAGACAAAGTCCGAAAACAAGCTATACAAGTCTCACTTTCCCACTATATTGCCTACAAACGATCTTTACGCTACGGCACCCAGAGTCAGAATGTTCGATCTATACTCCACGACACCCAGAGACGGAATGTACGATCTTCACTCTACGACACCCCGAGTCAGAATATTCGATCTATACTCCACGACACCCAGAGACGGAATGTACGATCTTCACTCTACGACACCCCGAGTCAGAATGTTCTGTTTAATGCATTTTTGAACCCTTCATGGCTCGGTCGGCGTCCATCCTTCTATTATTTCAAAACACGGGCGGCAACATTAGACTATCTGATCTTTTATAGCCAACCCGTGCGTCTCTTACACATCCGAGTAGCCGTGACTTCCGTCAGTCATTCGTTTTTGCACCAATTATATCTTAGGTTCTTCAGCCATCTAGCCGGCGTCCTGACGTCATCAAGGCCCGTGAATAGTTTGTTGACCTTGCCAACCTCTGCGCCGCCGTTGCTAAGGCCGCATACCGCCATATTGAATCCCCATTTATCTACCCCATGTATAACTAACATCATTAAATAAAACCTATCATATTCTGGTATATCACAATATTTTAGGAGCTCATGAGGAGGTAAACGTTTTTGTCATCAGCATATACAGTACATAGTTCATTATGAAGTAGCTCTTTCTCAAAAAATGGATATTGTTTTGTCAATGCTGATATAAGTGGTTCCGGAAATTCTTTGGTATAATCCTCAAACTTTCTCTCATTTACTAGCTCTACAAACTGAATGGAAGGAAAATCTTCATATCTACATTTCATCTGGTTAATCAGAGAATCAAGAATTTCGAAAGTAAGAGCTCTAAGAGAGGCAATTTGGGAGCTGCGATACGCCAAATTCTTATTGAGATTCACACACTGTTCGACACACGTGTCTACAAATGTATCTTTTCTTAAGTTTTCCAAGTAGCGAGAATAATTTCATTGTGACTTGTTGATATATTCACTGAATTTGATTGTAAAATTTTGAACAGAGAGTCTATGTACAAAAAACAATTTTTATAAACACACAACAAGAACACAAAAATGGCGTCCTTAATATGCCTCTTAAGACCTACAGCACAATTCAGTGTCACAATCCCATTGCATATTCTCACCCTCTATTATTTGGTTGAAAATTAGGTAAAGATCAGAAAAGTGTGTTTCTATTGTTGAAACGGCTCGAGAGTGAAAATTCCAACGCGTGGCGCTGGCTTCGGGAAGTTTAAATCCCTGCTCAGTCAGTAAAACTGTTCGTTTCGATGATTTATTGAAGAAACTGTGAAATGCTGTTAACGCACAAACAAAGAGACGTACTTGCTTGATAGTTTTGGTACCATGTAACAACACAAGATTTAATTGATGTGCATAGCAATGAATGAACAGTGCATGAGGGCAAAATTGCTTGACCAGTTTTTGAACACCTCCATGTTGACCTGCCATAACTGTCGCACCGTCGTAAGTCTGACTAACAACTTTTCCATTTTCTACATTCCATTCCTCTAGGACATGATGTATAATTTCTGACAGACCAGCAGCAGTTTTGTCTTTAGATACGTCAAAAAATCCAACGAATCTCTCTTCGATTTTGTCTTTTATACACATTCTAAAACTTACACTCATTTGGCTCTTACAAGACACGTCTAATGTTTCATCCACCTGAATTGAAACAAAAGTACTTTCCTGAATTTCTAATTTGATTTTCTCATTTAAAACCGATGTTATGACCTCTATTAGCTGATTTTGAATATCCGGCGATGTTCCCTTGAAGATTGTAGACGATAACAAATGATCTCGAATGACTGACTCATTTTGGGCTAGTAGATCGAGTAATTCCAAAAAATTGCCTCTATTTTCAGTGCTTTCAGTTTCTCTGTGACCAAGGAAGGGCAATTCCTGTCTGGAGAGAAAAAGTATTGCTTGAATAAGCCGTCCCAATAATCGTCTGTTTGCAGATACGTGCTCGTTAAATTGTATTGCCTGAAGGCGAGCCGCTTCCGATAATACATGTTCTATTCTTGTTTTGCCGAGAAAGTGAAATTTTTCGTTGTTAAGCAAATGCTACTTTGATGACTGGTGTTTTATAGCTTTTTTAATGAAGTTCCCTAAATCAGACACACCACTAGTGCACCAAGTAGTATCTTTATCTCCAAACAGTATACATTTATGAGCTCGCTCGCACTCGGCGTCAGAACACCCGAACTCTCACCCCTTTCCCCGCTTTCGTCATCGCGATGTTCCTCGTTCTCAGGCGAGCTGTCATCTGCCTGTTCAACTACAATGGGCGCGGTGCCCGAATGCTCAGCTATACAGGACGCGGAGATGCCCGGTTCCCTCGTCACGGCATTTGTTACCTCTGCCGCACCTGCTCTCTCTGCCGCCTTCGCTCGAGTTACCACCGCGGCAACCACTTGTGGTTCAATAAAACCTGCCTTAATTTCTTCTAACAAGGCAGCCGTCCTGTTACTTAATAAATAATAACCTATGTCACAGTCTCTAGGCACTACTGGTGTCTTCGTCACAATACTCCCGAAAGACCCTTCAATCGCGACTTCTGCGACTGGAAGATTGCGCGCTGAGGCATCGAGCGGTTGCAGAATCCACACGCTTTCTCCCGTCAGATGCTCATCATTAATAAAACGTTCATTAACGATGTCGAACGAAGCCCCGGTATCGCGAAGCACTTTTCCGGGCCTTCCATTAATTTTGGCGTCGCTTACGTGCGGTAAAAACAGCTCACGCGCCTCTTTTTCAGCGACATGACCGACCTTTTCTGTCTCGCGACGCTGCGGGCACTCCGTAGTATGTGGTCGGTGGCACCACACCCATAGCATTTACGCCTGTCTGGCCTCTCATAAGCTGCCCTAGCGTCGTTTTTCTTACCGACCGATTTCCCCGGAGCTTCCGGTACTTTCGGCGTCGGCTTGCTCGAACTAGCCACATTTTCTGATGCAAATTCCGGTTTCTTACTATATGGCTTGAACGTAGATCGTTTCCAGCCTGCCCTGTTATTCTCGTAGTTATCTAACTTACGAGCTAGTTCCAGGGGGACCTTGAATTCCCCCCACTCATCAATAAAATGTTCTTTTATTTCGACCGGCACACGCCTTTTTAGTTGGTCGGTTACTATTAAATTTAATAATTCCTCGAATGTAGTGATGCTTAACCCAGCCACCCATTCTTTACAATAATTTTGTAATTCCCTCGCGTATACATTCCAGGTAGTATTCGCTGCTTTAACATGTTTTGAAAATAGTTGTCGGAACTTCTCGGCATTAAACCTATACATTTCGGGTAAACTATTTTTCAATTCCGCGTACTCAGTTTTCTTACCCTGGCCTTCTAAAGTAAGAGACGCATTGATAAGATGTGGGAGCAGCCCCATAAGATGTGCCACCCACTCATCTTCTGGAATTTCTAACTGTTCCGCCTGGCTTTCAAAAACACTAAGGAATGCCGTAATATCGTCATTTTCTCCTTTGAACCGACCCATCACTTGATTCAATCGAATGTGGTCTTTCCCATTCGATTCCGGCTGCGAATTCCCTCTACTCGTCTGTTCGCCCTGCTCTAATCTCAACTTTTCTAATTGGAACGCCCGTTCCGCATCCTGCTCAGCTCGTTCCGATTCTAGCCGTTTTTCTTCCCGCTCTTTCTCTAATCGCTCCTTACATGCTTGAGCTAACCCTCTTACTAATTCCTCATCATACTCAGAATGCTCTTCTACCAATTTTTTTAGCTTTGTTAAAGTTTCTCCACCTGTAAGTTGAATGCCTAATTCTAGTGCAACTTGCACGACGCACTCTTTTCCGAATTTTGGTAAATACGCCATGATTGAAACCTAAACTAATCTTATCAATGCAGTTGGCTATACTTACACCAGAATCCTTGCAGAATTTTTGTTGATTCTCGATCAAAGCCGGATGGCCTCGTGACGTCCTTCCTGCCCTCCGTCCTTCTGGCGTAATCGTGAAGACGTGGGCGTCTGGCTCGGAGCGGACCCTCTCTGCTCCCGTGCGTAATTATGTCTTTTCGTCGACACCAACACGCACGCGCTCACCCACTGTTCGTAATACCTGCCTCCACTTTTTGCTATGGTGCAACAATGCCGTGCTGTGCCGGTGTGAATGTTTTTTAACAGTTGCCACAAACCATGACAGTTTGGTAGGCACCACTGTCACTTCTGTGAGCAACAATTCTCCCCCGTGGGTTTCGTGATAACCGCTGCCACCAATTATGTCTTCCCGTCTGTGACGTCGTGGGAATATTATGGTAATCACAGACCTGAACTTTTGCTATAAATAAGTTTATTGTATAGCTATTTACACAATGTACATAGTTCTTACTGCTCACTCTACACAAGTGCCCGCACACAGCGTAACACTCCGTCATACGTGGAATAACTTCCACACCGGCGTTCCAACACATTGATTGCCCTCACGAGCCCAGCTCGTCTCTGCACCGCCTTGGCGCAAGTTTGGGTGCATCCACACCGTGATTCGGCTCAGACTAGAATGTCTGGCCGTTTCACGGGCCTCTTTTGTGAAAGGTCACGTGATTGACCTCCCACGCTGACGACCCGCGGCCCACATGTTCTCATTACTGAGATTTTGACCGGATGGGACTGCCGCGATCTGCAGTCCGAATTCTGTCGTCACACATCATCCCTTGTGCGCACTGACAGCCGCCTTCCGGACGCGCCCCCGGCTTGCCTGCCCCCTGCCGTCTCCGGCCGTGCCGCCCGGCACCAAAAGACAACCCCTCCCACCGGAACGACTTGAAAGGTCCGGCTGCCGCCAGCCCGACCCCAGATGACCAACCCCTACCCCTGCACGACGGGGTTTCTGTCGGTCGAACCCAATGCTATGACGTTACAATACACACGTAACAGAACATTTTGTTTGTTCGAGAACATCCAGTAAGCCACGAAAATCTCTCATACCAAGAAGGTTGAAATTTTCTAAATTGTTTTCCTCCAGAAGGAATGTTCAAATGCGGAGTGAGACGCTTATTCTTCAATGAACAATACTGATCATACGATAACACATTAACTGATGTCGACCGAAGGAAGTCGAGTAAATTGTCGACTGGAATACTTACATGCGTCATTTTATAGTTTTTGCTGTTCACAAATCGTCACTATGAACTACTTAACCTCACAGGCGCACGCAACACAAGCCAGATACACTGGAACTATACTGCGATTTTTGTAGGAAGAGCTCTCAAGATAACTCAAATCCCATCTTCGCGATGGAATATGTCACGGCATTTCGTATCATTCACAGTCGTTCCGCTAGATTTCGCACGATCGCGACCGTATGAAGCAGTGCTTGCGATCATGCGACTTCTACCGGCAAGACCGAGAAAAGACGCGAAATGCCGTGACATATTCCACCGCGAAGATGGGATTTGAGTTATCTTGAGAGCTCTTCCTACAAAAATCGCAGTATACTTCCACGATCTCGATTGCTTTCAACGGAGTAGGTGCTTCCCACAAAATCCTCACAGCAGCCAGGACTGCCGACGTCTTCAAAGCAAATTATACAATGGCTGAGCTTTAATTCTCATACGCCAATGGCAATGAGACCATTTGTGAATTTATACATTGCAGACTAAAATAATATGTAATTTATTTAAGGAATAATTCAGTTTCTTGGATATGAATTGAGAATTAGTAGATAGGAACTACTTCTACAGTTTGTGCACATGACCACAAAGGGGGACTCCCGAGTGAGAGAGAGATAATTTACTGACAACCTGAAGTGTGCTGCGCTCTCGTGCACAAACGAGCAACTTCGTGCACAAACGAGCAATTCATTTCATTAGATTCTGTCCGCGTAGACGCTAGCGTACAGCAGTCGGGTTTCTCTGGGCCAGGGGTGAAGAGGGGAGAAGGGAACCTCGCCATCTGCGCATGCGTCATTGGTCGTCGCAATCTCGTGGCAGACGCTAGAAGCATTTTAGCATCCAAGCAATCGCAGGCCAGCGTCGACAACCCGCCGAATTCAATCATAGGAAATGATTTCAAAATTAATACAAAACGTGTTACGCTCAACGGACCACTTGTAAGATTATCAATATAGTATTTACGGGCGTTTATTAATATTATATACGGGGATGCTCAGCATCTCAGCGTCCCCTGACGCTACGCCACTGCACTAAACCTATTCTTTCTTTAATAAGATAATGACATGTTTATGAAAACATTGAGTCTATGTAATGATTAGAAGGTTTAAAGATTGTCACATTTTATTTTGTTTGGGTACTTATTTAAATACGCAATATACATTTTCTATATATTAAAAAGAAAATTGTGTCCATGCATTTAATGTCCCTGAATGGTAGCAAACCACTGCAAGCATTTTATTGACAAGGGGTCTTTTAAATTAAGAAGACTTGGATTTTAACTTAATCTTCCATATTTATTAATTAAAAAACTAATTATTTCCATCTTTTTATTTAAAGTATGCTTTTTTAAAATGTATTTTCCCAAACAAAATAATTGTTTAGCATTTAGAATATTGGAAGTTTGCATTAAAAAGCAAGTTTGTTAAATTATAATATAAAACAATAAAATTATTTTCTAACAATTATTTTAAGAAATACTAATACTTAAATTTTTGTATGGGATCTTAGAAAATATTTATAAAACTAAAAGGAGGTCTAGTAGGGCTTCATAAAGGTTTGAAGGATAATCTTTTTACATTCCTTACTATTGGAAAAAATATTGCGGTTACTATTGTTATTTGTATATCAGGTATCGTAAGTAGTATATTTTCCTCTTTGATTGGTAAATTACTTACCTGAGCCAGAGATGTGAAGTACTGTACTGCCTGACATATTTAGTTAATGGGAGTCACAGCCAGGGGAGAAAGGGGTAAGCGTCTGCTCCAATATATTTGGGAACACGGTATATTTGAAAGGATTCCCCGGTAATCTATACTTTATCAATTGAATTTCCCCTCCCAATAATTACTTTTTCGCCTACTGCTTACGCACAGGCTGATACGTGTTTATAATGCTGCGAGAAAAATTTTCAGAAAATGCCTTGAATTTTTTCTTTTCTGTCAGTGAATTTTCGTCAGAAAAAGTCATTGCAGGATCCTGGTAACTAAAAACTGGATAAATCTTGTTGCAGTGCTTAACAAATGACTTCCTCTAACACGTTGTGTGGTCGAAATTCAATATACCAGTAATCACGTATCAGATATCAAGCAGGTTACAATTGTTACAATCCTCACCATATCCGCTGGGATTGAGGCGGGGGTAACTTTGGAATTTTAACTGGTAACCTGGAATTTTTGTTGCAGATTCGAATTCTGCCTACAAAAATATGTCAATTTTATTCGGTACATTTGTTTTAAAAAAATGAAAATTTATAAATTTATCAACAATAAATTTCAAGATATCAAAAATAACTTTGATGCAATATAAAAATTTGTGAAGAAACGTATATGAGAGAGACATGTAAATGTGTGTAATGAAAAAAGTATATTTTAATAAATTATTACAAGTAATAAATGCATACCTATAATAAATAAATAAACTAAATTATTCTTTTATTTTTTCTCACAATTATTTTTCTCATTTTAAATTTTCCTTTTTTACATTTTTTCGTTTATATTGCTCTTTCGTACATTAATAAATTTGCACCATATTTGAATCTCCTTGAATGGCGATTCTTCTATAACAATGTTGTAAACTTCATTATAAGTTTGGCGGTAACTACAGCGAGACATGCAAAATAATAAATAATAATGTAATAAATTTAATTTAATGCAACAGTTAATATTTTTCAATTAACTGATTTGATTCCTTTTGCATTGCCTTGGTGCTTTGTTTAATTAAAACCCAAATAAAGTAACATCACTGCAATACTGTTCATCAAGAATGAGTGCTATCAAAAGATACTTTTGATAATGGATTCGGACTCAGAGGCATCTAAACTTTCAAATAAGATATTTTAGGCGTCAGACTCTATTCTCGCTCAATAGCCGAACTAAAATTCTCTAGCCGGATTCGGACTCAGCGACAGCAAAATATTCAAATAAAGTCTTTTAGCAGTGGCGAAGCTGAAGGGTAATCTGGGAGCCTTATAATACCCAATTTTTTTTTCAATAAATTCTGTCGTGTACCATTTTTCAATATTTTTGTTACTGAATCGTTGAAGAAAATTAAATGTGTTCGACTTCTTTTCTCCGCTTACGCGCGATGGAATTAGCAGAGCCACAGAAATATACACTTTGAGGGCGGTAGCTGAGCGAGGAGTCTGCCAGTGGATAGACACCGGCTGGCTCTGCCGCGCACGCGCAAAAGAGAGCGTACTCTATCTCCCTTTCAATTGCATTCACTGGGCAGAGACCCCAGTTGCAGCCTAGGCTCTCGGTAGGCACGGACTTGTACAGCATTGCACACCCACGTCTCAGAGGCAAATTCACCTCATCACCTGACGTTGTGGGAAAATAGAGTTGTTTATGTGCCGTTTGTGTGATTTTTGTTAGTGTTTTCTTTACGAAAAAATTAATGAAGCTAAAGACATAGTGTTGCACACTATGTCCCACTGACTATGCGCCAGTCTCATAACTTCTAAACGATTCACGATATCGAAATGCAGTTTTCGCTCAACAATGCGGAATCACGAGTTAAGTACTACGCCATAGAGATAGAAATAGTAGCGATACGTAGTAATATACCGTGTTAGATATGAAGAGACTATTGAAATCCTCATCAAAGTAGACATGACTATGAATAAACTTTCAAGGTGAGAATTATTTGAAAGATAAAAAATTGTATCTTTTAAAATTATTGATAGAGTAGTGACTCAGATGGACTACATGTTTCAAAATTTTGACAACTTTCATTTTATTGAATTTCTGAACGAAAAGCAGTTTTCCACCTACAAGCGTCCTTTCGTTCAGAAAAGTTTCCTTTCCTAATAAAACAATATCGATTCCTTGACAGTGAGCAGCTTCGAAATGAACTGACAAATGTATACAGTAATAATGCAGAATACAGTTTGCAGTTTGTTTCCTGAAGTATTTGTTAGACAAGTTGGTACAGAAAAAAATATCAAGAGACGGTTCGGTTTGTACAACTCAAACTAACTTTCCCTTTATATACAGCATTATGTGAAAGGAATACGATTACATTAAAGAGTTAAGACGTTCTTGAGAAATTCCGTGGGAAATTAACTGTGCAGAAACGAAAGCTTTAAAGAACACATTATCGATGTTTTTGTTGAATAAAAAAATGAATGGAGCTAATTTACAAAAAAATGTAAGATAAGATTTTCAGAATACCCAACTGCATGACTCTAGCTTCGCCACTGTATTTTAGGCGTCAGACAATATCCTCGCCCATTAGCCAATCTAAAATTCTCTAACACTAAATCTTTTCGACTAATCTTTACCACTAACCCCTGTTGATAGCCTAACTTACGTTCTTACAAAACCAGAACCGACATCAGACTTCAATAATCAAATTAGGTTCGCCGTTACAGATTACTTTAAGCATTTTAAGGTTAAATAAACATTGAGTTTGATAGGAGTTCCGATACTGAATTGGATTGTATCATCGAAACTGAATCCTAACAAACACCTGAAAGCAAGATTGTTGCCAATTTTATATTCGTACCATTATTATTACGTAGTTTAGCTTGTTCTATTCCCTTTGAATAACAATTGTGACTTTTAAGATGAGTCCATTTGTTGACATCCATTTTTCGCACAATTCTCTCGTTGAATTAGTGACAAATACTCACATTAAGTTAGCGACAGTAGTAACGCGCAGTGTATTTGATTCCGACTTTAGATATGTTACTTGTTTAGATATATTTCTTCGTTTTAAAAATATTTTTAAAGTGATCTTGTATGATCTTCATGAAGTATGTTTTTATACAAATTAAATTCCAATTTCTATATACATTCGTTAGTTTTAGCACTGCTAAATTTTTAGAAATTTCTAGAATTGTTTGAAAATATCTGAAAATGTCTCGGCCAGTCCTGATTCTGTAGGGACACTGGAAAGGTTATCATTTTTTTGATATGTTGAAGTTTCTCACAAAATTTTGACAGTTCATCATTTGGGGGGGGGGTCATGACCCCCGTGACCCACCCTTGGATCCGTGCCTGCTTAAACTTACACCCAAGGAAATAGAAAACTAATACGGGAATGTCTGTGCCACCACTACTAGTATTCTGTAGGACCACAAGTTTTGTATTGTTAAAGGTATAGGTTCATCCATAGATCAAATGAAGCACCAATTGGAATATGTTTAGATCTTTCAAAAGCTTTTGATGTCATTGAACAAACCTTTTATTTTCAAAATCACATTCGTATGGAATTCGCTGTATTGCGCTGGATTTATGTTCGTTCCTTATACAACGATCCCAGAAAATAGAAATATCGCACTGGAATGTTAGAACATTATATAGTCACCTTTCCAATTTATTTAAATTGCACATGCAGTCCCACATGGTTCGATTTTAGACCCTCCCCTCTTCGTTCTATACAAGACTAAGAAAACCCGGCAGAGGTTGTTCTGCCCTTCATCTCACAATTTCCCCTCCCATCATCCTCTCACTGTCTCTCCCTCCCTCACCCTGTTCCTGTCTATCTCTACCGCTCTCTGTCCTTCTTATTCTCATTTAATTGCAGATTCGCCGGACCAGCATAAATATAATAGAATATTCAGGAAGGTTTCATCCTGTATATTACGGTGTGAGAAACGTTTCGTTGATGCCCTTGGCCTCAAACATTTTAGTTCTTAAGGGCATAGAACACATCGCTTAGTTGTTATTGAACGATATAGATGCAATTTGCTGCCGAATGTGTTGCGGGTTGCATTTAACGTAAATATTTAGTTTTGTTCTATAGCGCTACGTAGTGGAGTTACACCAGATTATATAGCACATAAACCTTCTCGGTGAAAAAACATGTGGAAGTGCCAACTTTCATAAAGATCGGTCTCACGGTGTCTGAGTTTAGCTCTTATGTATGTGTATATATATATACACATACATATATATATATATACACGTGTGTATATATATATATACACACACACACACACACACACACATTGCGATGTGCCGTTTGACCATCGCACGTCGCCACCCCCAGTGTCACGCCACATTAACAAGAAGCTCGCAAGGACAACGCGTCCCTCGCGCCGCTTGAATCAGTTCCGCACAGCTGCGTAGGCCTCCCGAAACCCTCCACCATAAATTCAACCCCCTTTTGTCCATACTACAAAATGATTGACTTCTGGAACAACTGCGTTATAGACTTGGCGCTAGCACGCAGCAAGATAATCCCCTAAGTTCAATAAACTCATCACATGTCAGCAGAAGAACCACGTGCGCACTTCTCTGTGCTAAACAAAGACATCCGATGGCCGCGAAAGAACGCGATCATCTTAGCCAACCAAGTTACAAACGACATAGAAAATTCTGAAACTCAACAAACCGACCTATATGCATAACACTGGGGTCAAATTCGAAAATCGAAAATTTTTCCGTTTTTTGCGTTTATCTCGTAAACAAAGCGTCGTAGCGCCAAAAGGGCCTTGATTTGAGATCACAACTTACGATCATGTTTATGGCCATTTTCTCGAAAACTAAGAGTCGGATCGAAAAACGGACTTCACCAGTGAATTCGCCATAAAATTACGCGCTAGGACGCATAACATTGGGGTCATATTCAAAAATCGAAAATTTTTTCCGTTTTTTGCGTTTATCTCGGAAACAAAGCGTCGTAGCGCCAAAAGGGCCTTGAATTGAGATCACAACTTACGATCATGTTTTTGGCCATTTTCTCGAAAACTAAGAGTCGGATCGAAAAAACGGACCTTCACCAGTGAATTCGCCATAAAATTCCGCGCTAGGACGCATAACATTGGGGTCAAATTCGAAAATCGAAATTTTTTTTCTGTTTTTTGCGTTTATCTCCTAAACAAAGCGTCGTAGCGCCAAAAGGGCCTTGATTTGAGATCACAACTTACGATCATGTTTTTGGCCATTTTCTCGAAAACTAAGAGTCGGATCGAAAAACGGACTTCACCAGTGAATTCGCCATAAAATTCCGCACTAGGACGCATAACATTGAGGTCATATTCGAAAATCGAAAATTTTTTCCGTTTTTTGCGTTTATCTCGGAAACAAAGCGTCGTAGCGCCAAAAGGGCCTTGATTTGAGATCACAACTTACGATCATGTTTTTGGCCATTTTCTCGAAAACTAAGAGTCGGATCGAAAAACGGACTTCACCAGTGAATTCGCCATAAAATTCCGCGCTAGGACGCATAACATTGGGGTCAAATGCGAAAATCGAAAATTTTTTCCGTTTTTTGCGTTTATCTCGGAAACAAGCGTCGTAGCGCCTAAAAGGGCCTTGAATTGAGATCACAACTTACGATCATGTTTTTGGCCATTTTCTCGAAAACTAAGAGTCGGATCGAAAAACGGACTTCACCAGTGAATTCGCCATAAAATTCCGCGCTAGGACGCATAACATTGGGGTCATATTCGAAAATCGAAAATTTTTCCGTTTTTTTGCGTTTATCTCGGAAACAAAGCGTCGTAGCGCCAAAAGGGCCTTGATTTGAGATCACAACTTCCGATCATGTTTTTGGCCATTTTCTCGAAAACTAAGAGTCGGATCGAAAAACGGACTTCACCAGTGAATTCGCCATAAAATTCCGCGCTAGGACGCATAACATTGGGGTCATATTCGAAAATCGAAAATGTTTTCCGTTTTTTGCATTTATCTCGGAAACAAAGGGTCGTAGCGCCCAAAGGGGCTTTGATTTGAGATCACAACTTACGATCATGTTTTTGGCCATTTTCTCGAAAACTAAAGAGTCGGATCGAAAAACGGACTTCACCACTGAATTCGCCATAAAATTCCGCGATAGGAAGCATAACACTGGGGTCAAATTCGAAAATCGAAAATTTTTCCGTTTTTCGCGTTTATCTCGGAATCTAACGCGTCGTAGAGCCAAAAGGGCCTTGATCTGTGCTCACAACTTACGATCATGTTTTTCGCCATTTTTCTAAAACTAAGATTCGGATCGAAAAACGGACTTCACCAGTGAATTCGCCATTAAAATTCCGTGCCAGGACGCATAACATTGGGGTCAAATTCGAAAATCGAAATATTTTTTCGTTTTTTCGCGTTTATCTCGGAAACTAAAGCGTCGTAGCGCCAGAAGGGCTTTATTTGAGATCACAACTTATGATCATGTTTTTCGCCATTTTCTCGAAAACTAAGAGTCGGATCGAAAAACGGACTTCACCAGTGAATTCGCCATAAAATTCCGTGCTAGGACGCGTAACAATGGGGTCAAATTCGAAAATCGAAAATTTTTTCCGGTTTTTTGCGTTTATCTCGGAAACAAAGCGTCGTGGCGCCAAAAAGGCCTTGATTTGAGATCACAACTTACAATCATGTTTTTGGCCATTTTCTCAAAAACTAAGAGTCGGATCGAAAAACGGACTTCACCAGTGAATTCGCCTTAAAACTCCGCGCTAGGACGCATAACATTGGGGTCAAATTCGAAAATCGAAAATTTTTTCCGTTTTTTGCGTTGATCTCGGAAACTAAGCGTCGTAGCGCCAAAAGGGCCTTGATTTGAGATCACAACTTACGATCATGTTTTTGGCCATTTTCTCAAAAACTAAGAGTCGGATCGAAAAACGGACTTCACCAGTGAATTCGCCATAAAATTCCGCGCTAGGACGCATAACATTGGGGTCATATTCGAAAATCGAAAATGTTTTCCGTTTTTTGCGTTTATCTCGGAAACAAAGCATCGTAGCGCCAAAAGGGCCTAGATTTGAGATCACAACTTACGATCATGTTTTTGGCCATTTTCTCGAAAACTAAGAGTCGGATCGAAAAACGGACTTCACCAGTGAATTCGCCATAAAATTCCGCGCTAGGACGCATAACATTGGGGTCATATTCGAAAATCGAAAATTTTTTCCGTTTTTTTGCGTTTATCTCGGAAACAAAGCGTCGTAGCGCCAAAAGGGCCTTGATTTGAGATCACAACTTCCGATCATGTTTTTGGCCATTTTCTCGAAAACTAAGAGTCGGATCGAAAAACGGACTTCACCAGTGAATTCGCCATAAAATTCCGCGCTAGGACGCATAAGATTGGGGTCAAATTCGAAAATCGAAAATTTTTTCCGTTTTTTGCGTTTATCTCGGAAACTAAGCGTCGTAGCGCCAAAAGGGCCTTGATTTGAGATCACAACTTACGATCATGTTTTTGGCCATTTTCTCGAAAACTAAGAGTCGGATCGAAAAACGGACTTCACCAGTGAATTCGCCATAAAATTCCGCGCTAGGACGCATAACATTGGGGTCAAATTCGAAAATCGAAAATTTTTTCCGTTTTTTGCGTTTATCTCGGAAACTAAGCGTCGTAGCGCCAAAAGGGCCATGATTTGAGATCACAACTTACGATCATGTTTATGGCCATTTTCTCGAAAACTAAGAGTCGGATCGAAAAAACGGACTTCACCAGTGAATTCGCCATAAAATTACGCGCTAGGACGCATAACATTGGGGTCATATTCAAAAATCGAAAATTTTTTCCGTTTTTTGCGTTTATCTCGGAAACAAAGCGTCGTAGCGCCAAAAGGGCCTTGAATTGAGATCACAACTTACGATCATGTTTTTGGCCATTTTCTCGAAAACTAAGAGTCGGAACGAAAAACGGACTTCACCAGTGAATTCGCCATAAAATTCCGCGCTAGGACGCATAACATTGGGGTCAAATTCGAAAATCGAAAATTTTTTCCGTTTTTTGCGTTTATCTCGGAAACAAAGCGTCGTAGCGCCAAAAGGGCCTTGATTTGAGATCACAACTTACGATCATGTTGTTGGCCATTTTCTCGAGAAACTAAGAGTCGGATCGAAAAACGGACTTCACCAGTGAATTCGCCATAAAACTCCGCGCTAGGACGCATAACATTGGGGTCAAATTCGAAAATCGAAAATTTTTTCCGTTTTTTGCGTTGATCTCGGAAACTAAGCGTCGTAGCGCCAAAAGGGCCTTGATTTGAGATCACAACTTACGATCATGTTTTTGGCCATTTTCTCAAAAACTAAGAGTCGGATCGAAAAACGGACTTCACCAGTGAATTCGCCATAAAATTCCGCGCTAGGACGCATAACATTGGGGTCATATTCGAAAATCGAAAATGTTTTCCGTTTTTTGCGTTTATCTCGGAAACAAAGCAGTCGTAGCGCCAAAAGGGCCTTAGATTTGAGATCACAACTTACGATCATGTTTTTGGCCATTTTCTCGAAAACTAAGAGTCGGATCGAAAAAACGGACTTCACCAGTGAATTCGCCATAAAATTCCGCGCTAGGACGCATAACATTGGGGTCATATTCGAAAATCGAAAATGTTTTCCGTTTTTTGCGTTTATCTCGGAAACAAAGCGTCGTAGCGCCAAAAGGGCCTTGATTTGAGATCACAACTTACGATCATGTTTTTGGCCATTTTCTCGAAAACTAAGAGTCGGATCGAAAAACGGACTTCACCAGTGAATTCGCCATAAAATTCCGCGCTAGGACGCATAACATTGGGGTCATATTCGAAAATCGAAAATTTTTTCCGTTTTTTGCGTTTATCTCGGAAACAAAGCGTCGTAGCGCCAAAAGGGCCTTGATTTGAGATCACAACTTACGATCATGTTTTTGGCCATTTTCTCGAAAACTAAGAGTCGGATCGAAAAAACGGACTTCACCAGTGAATTCGCCATAAAATTCCGCGCTAGGACGCATAACATTGGGGTCAAATTCGAAAATCGAAAATTTTTTCCGTTTTTTGCGTTTATCTCGGAAACTAAGCGTCGTAGCGCCAAAAGGGCCATGATTTGAGATCACAACTTACGATCATGTTTATGGCCATTTTCTCGAAAACTAAGAGTCGGATCGAAAAACGGACTTCACCAGTGAATTCGCCATAAAATTACGCGCTAGGACGCATAACATTGGGGTCATATTCAAAAATCGAAAATTTTTTCCGTTTTTTTGCGTTTATCTCGGAAACAAAGCGTCGTAGCGCCAAAAGGGCCTTGAATTGAGATCACAACTTACGATCATGTTTTTGGCCATTTTCTCGAAAACTAAGAGTCGGAACGAAAAACGGACTTCACCAGTGAATTCGCCATAAAATTCCGCGCTAGGACGCATAACATTGGGGTCAAATTCGAAAATCGAAAATTTTTTCCGTTTTTTTGCGTTTATCTCGGAAACAAAGCGTCGTAGCGCCAAAAGGGCCTTGATTTGAGATCACAACTTACGATCATGTTGTTGGCCATTTTCTCGAGAACTAAGAGTCGGATCGAAAAACGGACTTCACCAGTGAATTCGCCATAAAACTCCGCGCTAGGACGCATAACATTGGGGTCAAATTCGAAAATCGAAAATTTTTTCCGTTTTTTGCGTTTATCTCGGAAACTAAGCGTCGTAGCGCCAAAAGGGCCTTGATTTGAGATCACAACTTACGATCATGTTTTGGCCATTTTCTCAAAAACTAAGAGTCGGATCGAAAAACGGACTTCACCAGTGAATTCGCCATAAAATTCCGCGCTAGGACGCATAACATTGGGGTCATATTCGAAAATCGAAAATGTTTTCCGTTTTTTTGCGTTTATCTCGGAAACAAAGCATCGTAGCGCCAAAAGGGCCTAGATTTGAGATCACAACTTACGATCATGTTTTTGGCCATTTTCTCGAAAACTAAGAGTCGGATCGAAAAACGGACTTCACCAGTGAATTCGCCATAAAATTCCGCGCTAGGACGCATAACATTGGGGTCATATTCGAAAATCGAAAATTTTTTCCGTTTTTTGCGTTTATCTCGGAAACAAAGCGTCGTAGCGCCAAAAGGGCCTTGATTTGAGATCACAACTTACGATCATGTTTTTGGCCATTTTCTCGAAAACTAAGAGTCGGATCGAAAAACGGACTTCACCAGTGAATTCGCCATAAAATTCCGCGCTAGGACGCATAACATTGGGGTCAAATTCGAAAATCGAAAATTTTTTTCCGTTTTTTTGCGTTTATCTCGGAAACTAAGCGTCGTAGCGCCAAAAGGGCCTTGATTTGAGATCACAACTTACGAT
The DNA here is from genome assembly GCA_031308135.1 of Acheta domesticus. Lineage (NCBI taxonomy): Eukaryota > Metazoa > Arthropoda > Insecta > Orthoptera > Gryllidae > Acheta > Acheta domesticus. The sequence continues at coordinate 20,110,554 of JAHLJT010009355.1, read as the reverse complement.
CATGTTTTTGGCCATTTTCTCGAAAACTAAGAGTCGGATCGAAAAACGGACTTCACCAGTGAATTCGCCATAAAATTCCGCGCTAGGACGCATAACATTGGGGTCAATTCGAAAATCGAAAATTTTTTCCGTTTTTTGCGTTTATCTCGGAAACAAAGCGTCGTAGCGCCAAAAGGGCCTTGATTTGAGATCACAACTTACGATCATGTTTATGGCCATTTTCTCGAAAACTAAGAGTCGGATCGAAAAAACGGACTTCACCAGTGAATTCGCCATAAAATTACGCGCTAGGACGCATAACATTGGGGTCATATTCGAAAATCGAAAATTTTTTCCGTTTTTTTGCGTTTATCTCGGAAACAAAGCGTCGTAGCGCCAAAAGGGCCTTGAATTGAGATCACAACTTACGATCATGTTTTTGGCCATTTTCTCGAAAACTAAGAGTCGGAATCGAAAAACGGACTTCACCAGTGAATTCGCCATAAAATTCCGCGCTAGGACGCATAACATTGGGGTCAAATTCGAAAATCGAAAATTTTTCCGTTTTTTGCGTTTATCTCGGAAACAAAGCGTCGTAGCGCCAAAAGGGCCTTGATTTGAGATCACAACTTACGATCATGTTGTTGGCCATTTTCTCGAAAACTAAGAGTCGGATCGAAAAACGGACTTCACCAGTGAATTCGCCATATAATTCCGCGCTAGGACGCATAACATTGGGGTCATATTCAAAAATCGAAAATTTTTTCCGTTTTTTTGCGTTTATCTCGGAAACAAAGCGTCGTAGCGCCAAAAGGGCCTTGATTTGAGATCACAACTTACGATCATGTTTTTGGCCATTTTCTCGAAAACTAAGAGTCGGATCGAAAAACGGACTTCACCAGTGAATTCGCCATAAAATTCCGCGCTAGGACGCGTAACAATGGGGTCAAATTCGAAAATCGAAAATTTTTTCCGTTTTTTTGCGTTTATCTCGGAAACAAAGCGTCGTGGCGCCAAAAGGGCCTTGATTTGAGATCACAACTTACGATCATGTTTTTGGCCATTTTCTCGAAAACTAAGAGTCGGATCGACAAACGGACTTCACCAGTGAATTCGCCATAAAATTCCGCGCTAGGACGCATAACATTGGGGTCATATTCGAAAATCGAAAATTTTTTCCGTTTTTTTGCGTTTATCTCGGAAACAAAGCGTCGTAGCGCCTAAAGGGCCTTGAATTGAGATCACAACTTACGATAATGTTTTTGGCCATTTTCTCGAGAACTAAGAGTCGGATCGAAAAACGGACTTCACCAGTGAATTCGCCATAAAATTCCGCGCTAGGACATTAACATTGGGTTCAAATTCGAAAATCGAAAATTTTTTCCGTTTTTTTGCGTTTATCTCGGAAACAAAGCGTCGTAGCGCCAAAAGGGCCTCTATTTGAGATCACAACTTACGATCATGTTTTGGCCATTTTCTCGAAAACTAAGAGTCGGATCTAAAAACGGACTTCACCAGTGAATTCGCCATAAAATTCCGCGCTAGGACGCATAACATTGGGGTCAAATTCGAAAATCGAAAATTTTTTCCGTTTTTTGCGTTTATCTCGGAAACAAAGCGTCGTAGCGCCAAAAGGGCCTTGATTTGAGATCACAACTTACGATCATGTTTTTGGCCATTTTCTCGAAAACTAAGAGTCGGATCGAAAAACGGACTTCACCAGTGAATTCGCCATAAAATTCCGCGCTAGGACGCATAACATTGGGGTCAAATTCGAAAATCGAAAATTTTTTCCGTTTTTTTGCGTTTATCTCGGAAACAAAGCGTCGTAGCGCCAAAAGGGCCTTGATTTGAGATCACAACTTCCGAACATGTTTTTGGCCATTTTCTCGAAAACTAAGAGTCGGATCGAAAAACGGACTTCACCAGTGAATTCGCCATAAAATTCCGCGCTAGGACGCATAACATTGGGGTAAATTCGAAAATCGAAAATTTTTTCCGTTTTTTGCGTTTATCTCGGAAACTAAGCGTCGTAGCGCCAAAAGGGCCTTGATTTGAGATCACAACTTACGATCATGTTTTTGGCCATTTTCTCAAAAACTAAGAGTCGGAACGAAAAACGGACTTCACCAGTGAATTCGCCATAAAATTCCGCGCTAGGACGCATAACATTGGGGTCAAATTCGAAAATCGAAAATTTTTTCCGTTTTTTGCGTTTATCTCGGAAACAAAGCGTCGTAGCGCCAAAAGGGCCTTGATTTGAGATCACAACTTACGATCATGTTTTTGGCCATTTTCTCGAAAACTAAGAGTCGGATCGAAAAACGGACTTCACCAGTGAATTCGCCATAAAATTCCGCGCTAGGACGCGTAACAATGGGGTCAAATTCGAAAATCGAAATTTTTTTCCGTTTTTTGCGTTTATCTCGGAAACAAAGCGTCGTGGCGCCAAAAGGGCCTTGATTTGAGATCAGAACTTACGATCATGTTTTTGGCCATTTTCTCGAAAACTAAGAGTCGGATCGAAAAACGGACTTCACCAGTGAATTCGCCATAAAACTCCGCGCTAGGACGCATAACATTGGGGTCAAATTCGAAAATCGAAAATTTTTTCCGTTTTTTGCGTTTATCTCGGAAACTAAGCGTCGTAGCGCCAAAAGGGCCTTGATTTGAGATCACAACTTACGATCATGTTTTTGGCCATTTTCTCGAAAACTAAGAGTCGGATCGAAAAAACGGACTTCACCAGTGAATTCGCCATAAAATTCTGCGCTAGGACGCGTAACAATGGGGTCAAATTCGAAAATCGAAAATTTTTTTCCGTTTTTTGCGTTTATCTCGGAAACAAAGCGTCGTGGCGCCAAAAGGGCCTTGATTTGAGATCACAACTTACGATCATGTTTTTGGCCATTTTCTCGAAAACTAAGAGTCGGATCGACAAACGGACTTCACCAGTGAATTCGCCATAAAACTCCGCGCTAGGACGCATAACATTGGGGTCAAATTCGAAAATCGAAAATTTTCCGTTTTTTGCGTTTATCTCGGAAACAAAGCGTCGTAGCGCCAAAAGGGCCTTGATTTGAGATCACAACTTACGATCATGTTTTTGGCCATTTTCTCAAAAACTAAGAGTCGGATCGAAAAACGGACTTCACCAGTGAATTCGCCATAAAATTCCGCGCTAGGACGCATAACATTGGGGTCATATTCGAAAATCGAAAATGTTTTCCGTTTTTTGCGTTTATCTCGGAAACAAAGCATCGTAGCGCCAAAAGGGCTTTGATTTGAGATCACAACTTACGATCATGTTTTTTGGCCATTTTCTCGAAAACTAAGAGTCGGATCGAAAAACGGACTTCACCAGTGAATTCGCCATAAAATTCCGCGCTAGGACGCATAACATTGGGGTCATATTCGAAAATCGAAAATTTTTCCGTTTTTTGCGTTTATCTCGGAAACAAAGCGTCGTAGCGCCAAAAGGGCCTTGATTTGAGATCACAACTTACGATCATGTTTTTGGCCATTTTCTCGAAAACTAAGAGTCGGATCGAAAAACGGACTTCACCAGTGAATTCGCCATAAAATTCCGCGCTAGGACGCATAACATTGGGGTCATATTCGAAAATCGAAAATTTTTTCCGTTTTTTGCGTTTATCTCGGAAACAAAGCGTCGTAGCGCCAAAAGGGCCTTGATTTGAGATCACAACTTCCGATCATGTTTTTGGCCATTTTCTCGAAAACTAAGAGTCGGATCGAAAAACGGACTTCACCAGTGAATTCGCCATAAAATTCCGCGCTAGGACGCGTAACAATGGGGTCAAATTCGAAAATCGAAAATTTTTTCCGTTTTTTTGCGTTTTATCTCGGAAACTAAGCGTCGTAGCGCCAAAAGGGCCTTGATTTGAGATCACAACTTACGATCATGTTTTTGGCCATTTTCTCGAAAACTAAGAGTCGGATCGAAAAACGGACTTCACCACTGAATTCGCCATAAAATTCCGCGCTAGGACGCATAACATTGGGGTCAAATTCGAAAATCGAAAATTTTTTCCGTTTTTTGCGTTTATCTCGGAAACAAAGCGTCGTAGCGCCAAAAGGGCCTTGATTTGAGATCACAACTTACGATCATGTTTTTGGCCATTTTCTCGAAAACTAAGAGTCGGATCGAAAAACGGACTTCACCACTGAATTCGCCATAAAATTCCGCGCTAGGACGCATAACATTGGGGTCAAATTCGAAAATCGAAAATTTTTTCCGTTTTTTGCGTTTATCTCGGAAACAAAGCGTCGTAGCGCCAAAAGGGCCTTGATTTGAGATCACAACTTACGATCATGTTTTTGGCCATTTTCTCGAAAACTAAGAGTCGGATCGAAAAACGGACTTCACCACTGAATTCGCCATAAAATTCCGCGCTAGGACGCATAACATTGGGGTCAATTCGAAAATCGAAAATTTTTTCCGTTTTTTGCGTTTATCTCGGAAACAAAGCGTCGTAGCGCCAAAAGGGCCTTGATTTGAGATCACAACTTACGATCATGTTTTTGGCCATTTTCTCGAAAACTAAGAGTCGGATCGAAAAACGGACTTCACCACTGAATTCGCCATAAAATTCCGCGCTAGGACGCATAACATTGGGGTCAAATTCGAAAATCGAAAATTTTTTCCGTTTTTTGCGTTTATCTCGGAAACAAAGCGTCGTAGCGCCAAAAGGGCCTTGATTTGAGATCACAACTTACGATCATGTTTTTGGCCATTTTCTCGAAAACTAAGAGTCGGATCGAAAAACGGACTTCACCACTGAATTCGCCATAAAATTCCGCGCTAGGACGCATAACATTGGGGTCAAATTCGAAAATCGAAAATTTTTTCCGTTTTTTGCGTTTATCTCGGAAACAAAGCGTCGTAGCGCCAAAAGGGCCTTGATTTGAGATCACAACTTACGATCATGTTTTTGGCCATTTTCTCGAAAACTAAGAGTCGGATCGAAAAACGGACTTCACCACTGAATTCGCCATAAAATTCCGCGCTAGGACGCATAACATTGGGGTCAAATTCGAAAATCGAAAATTTTTTCCGTTTTTTGCGTTTATCTCGGAAACAAAGCGTCGTAGCGCCAAAAGGGCCTTGATTTGAGATCACAACTTACGATCATGTTTTTGGCCATTTTCTCGAAAACTAAGAGTCGGATCGAAAAACGGACTTCACCACTGAATTCGCCATAAAATTCCGCGCTAGGACGCATAACATTGGGGTCAAATTCGAAAATCGAAAATTTTTTCCGTTTTTTGCGTTTATCTCGGAAACAAAGCGTCGTAGCGCCAAAAGGGCCTTGATTTGAGATCACAACTTACGATCATGTTTTTGGCCATTTTCTCGAAAACTAAGAGTCGGATCGAAAAACGGACTTCACCACTGAATTCGCCATAAAATTCCGCGCTAGGACGCATAACATTGGGGTCAAATTCGAAAATCGAAAATTTTTTCCGTTTTTTGCGTTTATCTCGGAAACAAAGCGTCGTAGCGCCAAAAGGGCCTTGATTTGAGATCACAACTTACGATCATGTTTTTGGCCATTTTCTCGAAAACTAAGAGTCGGATCGAAAAACGGACTTCACCACTGAATTCGCCATAAAATTCCGCGCTAGGACGCATAACATTGGGGTCATATTCGAAAATCGAAAATTTTTTCCGTTTTTTGCGTTTATCTCGGAAACAAAGCGTCGTAGCGCCAAAAGGGCCTTGATTTGAGATCACAACTTACGATCATGTTTTTGGCCATTTTCTCGAAAACTAAGAGTCGGATCGAAAAACGGACTTCACCACTGAATTCGCCATAAAATTCCGCGCTAGGACGCATAACATTGGGGTCAAATTCGAAAATCGAAAATTTTTTCCGTTTTTTGCGTTTATCTCGGAAACAAAGCGTCGTAGCGCCAAAAGGGCCTTGATTTGAGATCACAACTTACGATCATGTTTTTGGCCATTTTCTCGAAAACTAAGAGTCGGATCGAAAAACGGACTTCACCACTGAATTCGCCATAAAATTCCGCGCTAGGACGCATAACATTGGGGTCATATTCGAAAATCGAAAATTTTTTCCGTTTTTTGCGTTTATCTCGGAAACAAAGCGTCGTAGCGCCAAAAGGGCCTTGATTTGAGATCACAACTTACGATCATGTTTTTGGCCATTTTCTCGAAAACTAAGAGTCGGATCGAAAAACGGACTTCACCACTGAATTCGCCATAAAATTCCGCGCTAGGACGCATAACATTGGGGTCAAATTCGAAAATCGAAAATTTTTTCCGTTTTTTGCGTTTATCTCGGAAACAAAGCGTCGTAGCGCCAAAAGGGCCTTGATTTGAGATCACAACTTACGATCATGTTTTTGGCCATTTTCTCGAAAACTAAGAGTCGGATCGAAAAACGGACTTCACCACTGAATTCGCCATAAAATTCCGCGCTAGGACGCATAACATTGGGGTCAAATTCGAAAATCGAAAATTTTTTCCGTTTTTTGCGTTTATCTCGGAAACAAAGCGTCGTAGCGCCAAAAGGGCCTTGATTTGAGATCACAACTTACGATCATGTTTTTGGCCATTTTCTCGAAAACTAAGAGTCGGATCGAAAAACGGACTTCACCACTGAATTCGCCATAAAATTCCGCGCTAGGACGCATAACATTGGGGTCAAATTCGAAAATCGAAAATTTTTTCCGTTTTTTGCGTTTATCTCGGAAACAAAGCGTCGTAGCGCCAAAAGGGCCTTGATTTGAGATCACAACTTACGATCATGTTTTTGGCCATTTTCTCGAAAACTAAGAGTCGGATCGAAAAACGGACTTCACCACTGAATTCGCCATAAAATTCCGCGCTAGGACGCATAACATTGGGGTCAAATTCGAAAATCGAAAATTTTTTCCGTTTTTTGCGTTTATCTCGGAAACAAAGCGTCGTAGCGCCAAAAGGGCCTTGATTTGAGATCACAACTTACGATCATGTTTTTGGCCATTTTCTCGAAAACTAAGAGTCGGATCGAAAAACGGACTTCACCACTGAATTCGCCATAAAATTCCGCGCTAGGACGCATAACATTGGGGTCAAATTCGAAAATCGAAAATTTTTTCCGTTTTTTGCGTTTATCTCGGAAACAAAGCGTCGTAGCGCCAAAAGGGCCTTGATTTGAGATCACAACTTACGATCATGTTTTTGGCCATTTTCTCGAAAACTAAGAGTCGGATCGAAAAACGGACTTCACCACTGAATTCGCCATAAAATTCCGCGCTAGGACGCATAACATTGGGGTCATATTCGAAAATCGAAAATTTTTTCCGTTTTTTGCGTTTATCTCGGAAACAAAGCGTCGTAGCGCCAAAAGGGCCTTGATTTGAGATCACAACTTACGATCATGTTTTTGGCCATTTTCTCGAAAACTAAGAGTCGGATCGAAAAACGGACTTCACCACTGAATTCGCCATAAAATTCCGCGCTAGGACGCATAACATTGGGGTCAAATTCGAAAATCGAAAATTTTTTCCGTTTTTTGCGTTTATCTCGGAAACAAAGCGTCGTAGCGCCAAAAGGGCCTTGATTTGAGATCACAACTTACGATCATGTTTTTGGCCATTTTCTCGAAAACTAAGAGTCGGATCGAAAAACGGACTTCACCACTGAATTCGCCATAAAATTCCGCGCTAGGACGCATAACATTGGGGTCAAATTCGAAAATCGAAAATTTTTTCCGTTTTTTGCGTTTATCTCGGAAACAAAGCGTCGTAGCGCCAAAAGGGCCTTGATTTGAGATCACAACTTACGATCATGTTTTTGGCCATTTTCTCGAAAACTAAGAGTCGGATCGAAAAACGGACTTCACCACTGAATTCGCCATAAAATTCCGCGCTAGGACGCATAACATTGGGGTCATATTCGAAAATCGAAAATTTTTTCCGTTTTTTGCGTTTATCTCGGAAACAAAGCGTCGTAGCGCCAAAAGGGCCTTGATTTGAGATCACAACTTACGATCATGTTTTTGGCCATTTTCTCGAAAACTAAGAGTCGGATCGAAAAACGGACTTCACCACTGAATTCGCCATAAAATTCCGCGCTAGGACGCATAACATTGGGGTCAAATTCGAAAATCGAAAATTTTTTCCGTTTTTTGCGTTTATCTCGGAAACAAAGCGTCGTAGCGCCAAAAGGGCCTTGATTTGAGATCACAACTTACGATCATGTTTTTGGCCATTTTCTCGAAAACTAAGAGTCGGATCGAAAAACGGACTTCACCACTGAATTCGCCATAAAATTCCGCGCTAGGACGCATAACATTGGGGTCAAATTCGAAAATCGAAAATTTTTTCCGTTTTTTGCGTTTATCTCGGAAACAAAGCGTCGTAGCGCCAAAAGGGCCTTGATTTGAGATCACAACTTACGATCATGTTTTTGGCCATTTTCTCGAAAACTAAGAGTCGGATCGAAAAACGGACTTCACCACTGAATTCGCCATAAAATTCCGCGCTAGGACGCATAACATTGGGGTCAAATTCGAAAATCGAAAATTTTTTCCGTTTTTTGCGTTTATCTCGGAAACAAAGCGTCGTAGCGCCAAAAGGGCCTTGATTTGAGATCACAACTTACGATCATGTTTTTGGCCATTTTCTCGAAAACTAAGAGTCGGATCGAAAAACGGACTTCACCACTGAATTCGCCATAAAATTCCGCGCTAGGACGCATAACATTGGGGTCAAATTCGAAAATCGAAAATTTTTTCCGTTTTTTGCGTTTATCTCGGAAACAAAGCGTCGTAGCGCCAAAAGGGCCTTGATTTGAGATCACAACTTACGATCATGTTTTTGGCCATTTTCTCGAAAACTAAGAGTCGGATCGAAAAACGGACTTCACCACTGAATTCGCCATAAAATTCCGCGCTAGGACGCATAACATTGGGGTCAAATTCGAAAATCGAAAATTTTTTCCGTTTTTTGCGTTTATCTCGGAAACAAAGCGTCGTAGCGCCAAAAGGGCCTTGATTTGAGATCACAACTTACGATCATGTTTTTGGCCATTTTCTCGAAAACTAAGAGTCGGATCGAAAAACGGACTTCACCACTGAATTCGCCATAAAATTCCGCGCTAGGACGCATAACATTGGGGTCAAATTCGAAAATCGAAAATTTTTTCCGTTTTTTGCGTTTATCTCGGAAACAAAGCGTCGTAGCGCCAAAAGGGCCTTGATTTGAGATCACAACTTACGATCATGTTTTTGGCCATTTTCTCGAAAACTAAGAGTCGGATCGAAAAACGGACTTCACCACTGAATTCGCCATAAAATTCCGCGCTAGGACGCATAACATTGGGGTCAAATTCGAAAATCGAAAATTTTTTCCGTTTTTTGCGTTTATCTCGGAAACAAAGCGTCGTAGCGCCAAAAGGGCCTTGATTTGAGATCACAACTTACGATCATGTTTTTGGCCATTTTCTCGAAAACTAAGAGTCGGATCGAAAAACGGACTTCACCACTGAATTCGCCATAAAATTCCGCGCTAGGACGCATAACATTGGGGTCAAATTCGAAAATCGAAAATTTTTTCCGTTTTTTGCGTTTATCTCGGAAACAAAGCGTCGTAGCGCCAAAAGGGCCTTGATTTGAGATCACAACTTACGATCATGTTTTTGGCCATTTTCTCGAAAACTAAGAGTCGGATCGAAAAACGGACTTCACCACTGAATTCGCCATAAAATTCCGCGCTAGGACGCATAACATTGGGGTCAAATTCGAAAATCGAAAATTTTTTCCGTTTTTTGCGTTTATCTCGGAAACAAAGCGTCGTAGCGCCAAAAGGGCCTTGATTTGAGATCACAACTTACGATCATGTTTTTGGCCATTTTCTCGAAAACTAAGAGTCGGATCGAAAAACGGACTTCACCACTGAATTCGCCATAAAATTCCGCGCTAGGACGCATAACATTGGGGTCAAATTCGAAAATCGAAAATTTTTTCCGTTTTTTGCGTTTATCTCGGAAACAAAGCGTCGTAGCGCCAAAAGGGCCTTGATTTGAGATCACAACTTACGATCATGTTTTTGGCCATTTTCTCGAAAACTAAGAGTCGGATCGAAAAACGGACTTCACCACTGAATTCGCCATAAAATTCCGCGCTAGGACGCATAACATTGGGGTCAAATTCGAAAATCGAAAATTTTTTCCGTTTTTTGCGTTTATCTCGGAAACAAAGCGTCGTAGCGCCAAAAGGGCCTTGATTTGAGATCACAACTTACGATCATGTTTTTGGCCATTTTCTCGAAAACTAAGAGTCGGATCGAAAAACGGACTTCACCACTGAATTCGCCATAAAATTCCGCGCTAGGACGCATAACATTGGGGTCAAATTCGAAAATCGAAAATTTTTCCGTTTTTTGCGTTTATCTCGGAAACAAAGCGTCGTAGCGCCAAAAGGGCCTTGATTTGAGATCACAACTTACGATCATGTTTTTGGCCATTTTCTCGAAAACTAAGAGTCGGATCGAAAAACGGACTTCACCACTGAATTCGCCATAAAATTCCGCGCTAGGACGCATAACATTGGGGTCAAATTCGAAAATCGAAAATTTTTTTCCGTTTTTTGCGTTTATCTCGGAAACAAAGCGTCGTAGCGCCAAAAGGGCCTTGATTTGAGATCACAACTTACGATCATGTTTTTGGCCATTTTCTCGAAAACTAAGAGTCGGATCGAAAAACGGACTTCACCACTGAATTCGCCATAAAATTCCGCGCTAGGACGCATAACATTGGGGTCATATTCGAAAATCGAAAATTTTTTCCGTTTTTTGCGTTTATCTCGGAAACAAAGCGTCGTAGCGCCAAAAGGGCCTTGATTTGAGATCACAACTTACGATCATGTTTTTGGCCATTTTCTCGAAAACTAAGAGTCGGATCGAAAAACGGACTTCACCACTGAATTCGCCATAAAATTCCGCGCTAGGACGCATAACATTGGGGTCAAATTCGAAAATCGAAAATTTTTTCCGTTTTTTGCGTTTATCTCGGAAACAAAGCGTCGTAGCGCCAAAAGGGCCTTGATTTGAGATCACAACTTACGATCATGTTTTTGGCCATTTTCTCGAAAACTAAGAGTCGGATCGAAAAACGGACTTCACCACTGAATTCGCCATAAAATTCCGCGCTAGGACGCATAACATTGGGGTCAAATTCGAAAATCGAAAATTTTTTCCGTTTTTTGCGTTTATCTCGGAAACAAAGCGTCGTAGCGCCAAAAGGGCCTTGATTTGAGATCACAACTTACGATCATGTTTTTGGCCATTTTCTCGAAAACTAAGAGTCGGATCGAAAAACGGACTTCACCACTGAATTCGCCATAAAATTCCGCGCTAGGACGCATAACATTGGGGTCAATTCGAAAATCGAAAATTTTTTCCGTTTTTTGCGTTTATCTCGGAAACAAAGCGTCGTAGCGCCAAAAGGGCCTTGATTTGAGATCACAACTTACGATCATGTTTTTGGCCATTTTCTCGAAAACTAAGAGTCGGATCGAAAAACGGACTTCACCACTGAATTCGCCATAAAATTCCGCGCTAGGACGCATAACATTGGGGTCATATTCGAAAATCGAAAATTTTTTCCGTTTTTTTTTATTCGGAAACAAGCGTCGTAGCGCCAAAAGGGCCTTTGATTTAAAGATTTACGATCATGTTTTTCCATTTTTCCAAGAATCGAAAGTGAAGGACTTACCACTTTCGTAAAAGCAAGTCAATTTAAAGGATGACATAATTTTTGCTTAGCAAATTTATCGCATTTCCATCCGAAAATATTCCAGATGTGCCAGACGATGAAGTCTGCAATACTTTCCCGCATTTACCATGCAATGCCAGCAGACTTTGAACCCATTGATTTTAATGCCCTAAAGAAGAAAATTCATGGTGCTTCTACAATCAAGCTCATGGGAATGAAAATTTCAAACATGGAAAATCAAAATTTTCACTGTTTTTCCCAGTTTATTCGGAACAAATTTCGTAGTATCAAAGGCTTGCAAAAAATGCATTACTGGACATGGTATCTGGGAAAAACAGAATGCAATGAAAGTTTGCATAGTTTGTTGAGCAAATTCCGCCAAAATAAACATTTCTTTCCTGAAAAAATATTGAAATTGCTGACATCAAACAGTGTCCCAGTTCCAAAATGGATGTGAAGGCAGTGAAATTTTCAAGAGCATGCTTCAGGAATCAAAGTGACATCTCTAAGAAAATAAAACATTGAGAGACAACGTCGTCTCCACAAAAGTGAAATTCATTGCAACCAGACTTAAAGTGCTAAAAAAAAGCCTTGTCAATCAAAGAAGGAAATGGTTTTGTCAATTCAATAAAAGAAGTAAAGAAAATAGATGTTGAAGATTTCAATGTTGGCTTCTGTGCAATTTTTCGAAAAATCCGCGCTAGGACGCATAACATTGGGGTCAAATTCGAAAATCGAAATTTTTCCGTTTTTTGCGTTTATCTCGGAAACAAAGTCGTCGTAGCGCCAAAAGGGCCTTGATTTGAGATCACAACTTACGATCATGTTTTTGGCCATTTTCTCGAAAACTAAGAGTCGGATCGAAAAACTCATGGCCACATCATTAAAATGCGATGCGAATAACAATGGGAGCCGAAGGCAAATATGGATGTGTGCTCTTCAAAAGCAAAGGGCCTTTTGACTTATTCCTTTAGAACATTTTTAAGTTAGTAATTAAATTTGTTCCGTTAAATAATGCTTGGTCTAATGCGGTACTGAAAATCTTTTGGATTGTAATATACAAAATATACAGACAAACGCCCTTGCCTTAATCTGGACGACGGAGCTGTAATTACCAAAGATTACAAAACAATCGCCGCGCTTAAATCTGGCGGTCGCGGTTACTCGGTAACGAAGGTCGTTGAGCGGGCTAGAGGGGGCGCTCGAACTAGAGGTTGGTGGTTGACCGATCGTGGTGGTAGCGGCGGCAACGAATGTATATCTGTATTATTTTAAGTAGGACATTCGACGTTGAATAGGGGAAATAGATTTGTGGAACGATAGTGCAAGAAAGTGAGTCCGCAGAAAGAAGCAGCGACTTCGGGCGACGACCGCGCGAAGACGATTTTCGGCGCGGAAGTCAAGGGTCTACGAACTGCGGGGCCATCGTTTCACAACGCCAAAAGAACAATTCGGTACCGTGAACCTAAGCATGCAATCAGAGAATTTTTATTGTTAATCCCAAATTCAATTTATAAACAAATTAATTGTTGTTCCACGTTGTTATGTAATTCTTTCCGGAATAATAAATAATTTCAGACTTCAGGCTTCTCTGTATAGAAGCATGAGAACAAAGAACTGAGCTAGTGAAGTAAATTAGATAAATAAATCATTCATTATTTTTATCACAGGTTGTTCCTGAAGCAAGTCCTATTTATTTTCCGTGAAAGCAGCTGCCAGAAAAAGGCTTTTCTACGAGACTTGATGATCGAAGTGTCAGCATTGAAGATAGTGTCACTGAAGTCCTGCCAAAAAAAGATGGTGACAGGATATGTGTGGTCTGTATGTATTGAACATGCGCATTGTGAAGCCGACGCAACAAGTTCAAGTGAACATGTGACATCATCGCAGACATTGCAAGTTTGCCATGAAAGGCTTGGCCATCACATAAACATATGAAGAGCGTCCTGAAGCAGATGAACATCAACGTGGACGAAGGCAAGGAAGAATTATGCGATGGTTGTGCACTGGGAAAAATGCATAGGTTGCCATTCAAGAAACGAATGAATCGACCAATAGTAACTGGTGAATAAATCCACGCCGATGTAAACGAACCCCATGTCAACTGAATCTCTTGGAAAGGCGCGTTACTATGTGTGTTTAAAGATGACTTTAACAAATATCGTAGATTTCTTTTTTTGAAACAGAAAAGTGAAGTATGCCACAGTTTTGGAGCAGTTTTTGAATAAAGCCAAGACGAATGGACATGTTATAAGCAACTGAGGTGGGATGGAGGAAAAGAATTTGACGTCTCTGAACTGCTAGCAAGCAGGGGCATAGACATTGCATTACTGCGCCGTATACACCACAGCAAAATAGTGTTGCGGAGCGTGAAAATCGAACCATTGTCGAGTGCGGGCGTTCCATGTTGAATCCAAACAAGTTGCCAAAAGAACTGTGGTCAATGCATGCAATACTGCCACATACCTCCTGAATCGCACTTACAGTCTTCCATTGAAACTAAGTCTCCTTATGAATTGTGGCATAGACGACCAGTAGGAAGTCTCAATCATTTGAAGATTTTGGAAACAGAATGCTACGTGCTCATCAAGAACTTCCGCTCTAAGTTTGACGATAAAGCTGCTCATGGACATCTGATTGGATACGTAAACGACAGGATGCAGGGTCTGGATTCCGACTCACAGGAAGATAGTCCTGAGCCGCGATGTGAGATTCAAGCCTGAAGTTATTTGCATTGTGCGCGTCAATACCGACAAGCTTGAAAATGCATGTGAAAACTTGCATCATCCGATGTACAAAGCCAGAAGTCAACGACGATGAAAGGAAGAAGAATGGAGTGAATCTGAAGAATTTGTACCAGTGTCCAGCTCCGGAGGAAGTGATATTCCAGCTGAAAAAGGAAGGAAAAACAAACGTGAATCGAAGAAAACACGATGGACCAGCGGAGAATTTGTCTTCATGGCCGGATCATCGATCACTGAAAACAAGAATCCAAATTCCTACACTGAAGTGCTGCAGTCTCCTGACAGAGAAGAGTGGTTGAAGGCTCTTGAATTTGATTCTTTAGAGAAAAATGAAACCTGGGTGTTGGTCGAACGTCCAAAAGATGTAAAAATCCTGAAGAATCGCTGGGTCTTCTGCCAGAAACTATTGGACAGCGGAAAAAACAGCTTCAAGGCTCGATTGGTCGCAAAAGGTTTCGTACAAAGACAGGGAATTGATTATGAAGTGACATTCAGCCCTGTTGCACGAGATGAAACCATTCGAATCTTGGTGGTGGCTGCTGCATTTGGAATGAAGCTCGCTCATTTCATGCCAAAACCCCTTTTTTGAACGGCATGCTTGAAAACGTGTATATGGAACAACCGGAAGGTTTTGAGGACAATACTGAACGAGTGTGTTACGTGAAGAAAAGTTTGTATGGCCTAAAACAAGTGCCGCGCTGCTGGAACAAACGATTTGAGAAGTTTATGAAGAATGAAGGATTTAAAAACAGTAATGCTGATCCATGTCTGTTCTACCGCAAGAGAGATGGGAAACGTGTATGTTGCAATTTTCGTTGGCGGTGTGGTTGTTGCAACTGATATAGAAGGACTTGGGGAATTCATGGAAATGTTACAGTACACATTCATACAAGAGGATCTCTCAGAAACTTCTTGGGCATGAGAATACAGCAAAATGAAGAAGATCAGTGTTGGCACATACATTTCTTATTCATTCATATTTGGCTCCGTGGCGGGAGATTGGTTTTTAATAACCATCTTTGGCCCTTTATTGCTAGCTCAGAATTTGCATTTTGAACGTACCGCGTCCCTCCAAAACCGCGCGCTAGGCGCTAAAAGAGCGGGTACATAAAATTCCTTTGTTTTCTGTCGAAATTGCATTCGTCCTAGAGTCTAGTCATAATAGTTTCATCTGTCTTCGACAGGGGGCAGCACTTGCTGGGGTTTCGTCCCAGGCAGTCTGGGGCAGAGGAAATTATTAAAGACACACTCGAGCTCCGTTTTAAACAATGACAGCATTCAATTCACACAAATTCAAACAGCGAAACAGGTCTTTCAAAATAGTCGCTCCGCCCAGTGAACGAGCTTCAGTGCGCTCGCATTAACGTTCCATGAGAACAGTTTAACTTAGCAAGGTTGGCATACCTGTCGCCTTTTAGAAAGCTTTTCAAAGAGAAGCCATCTTTTCGCGGGAAACGCTGCATGGATGAGCAAATTTGTGTAATACAGATTAAAAGAAGGCTTTGCTTTTCGTGTGAGACTCAGGTAACGGGTTGAACGATTTATTCCCTGATTGTTTATTCATTTATTATACTATCTTCTAATGAGAAGGGTATACTGTGTCTTTTCAGAGATCGAGCGAGCGAACGAGTATAGCAGAACAGTTCGTCTCGCCGTAATCAAAATTATGATCGCTCTCCCAAAAATTGAACTATAACCCAAATCTGAAAAAGGAGCTATATCGCCGCCTTAACAAAATTGGTGCCAGAAACACGGGATTCAGCAACCGGCAGGAAGCATAGCAAATTGTTTTCAGTGTTCTATTAGTAGTGTTGCATGGTGTAGCATAATATTGCAATATAAGGTGACCTTTCAAGTATTTTCGCGATCGCTGGCAACATGCCGCAAAGCAGTGCATAGTGTTAACAATGAGAGCATAAGATTTCATAAATTGCCCCCTCTGCTAAGTAGAAACTCCTTTTAAAATGCCTTTGAGGAAGCAGACAGTATTGCGTTGGGAATTTATAGAATCAGCATTAACTAGAATCGAAGAGAGTCTAAAATCACTCTCAGACCTTAGCAGGTCGAATATACAATGTATCATAGAACGTGTAAATGAAATTTGGGCTGATACCAGAACAGAATTCAATGACATTTTAAAACAGGAAGGACTAGCTGAGTTGAACCCCCCTTCGAAAGTGTTGAGGCTAGGGTTATGAACATCAAAGGTCAGTGTCTCTCCGCATTAGATACTCCAACCGAAAGATTACATTACAGCAACACAAGCTTGCCTCATGTAAAGTTGCCCGTTTTTAGTGGTTTATATGATGAATTTCCAAAATTTCATGATATTTTCTTAACCGCAATGGTGAATAATAAAACACTTACTAACATTGAAAGATACATGCATTTATTAGCACACTTGAAAGGTGAACCTTATAATTTAGTAAGTACCTTAAGCGTGTCAGGGGATAATTTTCAAAGAGTGTGGGAATTGTTAATTAAAAATACTCAAATAAGGCGAAAATATTAGATACTTATATCAAAGCCTTGCTCAATTTGCCACAAGTTAAGAGCAATGCATCGTCCCTTAAACCATTTATTTCTCAAATTGCCATGAACTGGAGTGGTTTAAAATCAGTGTCATTGGACATTGATTTAGGTGAAGTAATTCTACAGCATTTAGTATTATCAAAATTAGACTTAAAAACCAGAGAATCATGGTATCTTGCCCACAGTGCTGCCAAAAAGATGACAGGCTTACAAGAATTATTGGTAAATTATTGGAAAAAGGAGCTATATCGCCGCCTTAACAATCAGTAACAATTGATCGAGAAGACTACACACGAAAGGTTTGGAATGGCCGAGTCGAACGGAGTGTCTACTCCAATTGGGTGCGAGGACAACGATGAAGGAGAAAAGGTCACAGCCAAAGTACCTTATCGTGAGGCAGTAGGTTCTTTAATGTACCTGACTACAGCTACACGTCCTGATGTGGCTATCGCAGCTCGGGCCAAGGAAAATCCTGATTGGAATCAAGTGAAAAGAATATTTCGATATTTGAAGAGCACTGTGAAACTATGGAATCGTCTTCAGGAACGGTCAGGTTTGTAGGTCTACAGTGATGCTGGCTACGCCAGTGACACGAAGACAAAACATTCATGACAGGTGACAATGCAACCTTCAATGATGGAGCAGTTTCGTGGACCAGTCAGTTGCAGAAGTCAGTGGCAACGTAGACTACAGAAGCTGAAATAATAGCAGCAGTGAAAGAACTATGGATTAATCTGGCTGAAAAGATTACTATCTGAATTGCTGGAAGCTGTGGAAAAATCTCCTACGCTCTACATCGATAATGTTGGTGCTCTAAAACTAGCTAAAAATCCAGAATATCATCGCAGATCAAAGCACATTGAAGTTCGCCATTTCTATGTAAGGGAGAGATTCTTGGATGGAGATCTGGAATTGTAGCACATAGACGGAACCAATCAGCTTGCTGATCTACTGACTAAACCTCTGGAGAGGGTTAGATTTGAGATAGTACGTGAGAGGATTGGGATACAGAAGAATGCGTCCACAGACTGTAAATATAGTTTATTTTGTGTAGTTTGTGTTCATTTGATTATTTCTTTTGGAGGAAGTGTTAGTATGAAAAGAAAATGCAGACCAGGAACGCCATTTGTGTACGTATCTGAGAACTCTTTGAACTGAGAAGAGGTCGAGTTCGTCTGTCGAGGCAGTGCAGAGCCAGTGCGTGTTCAAGGTTGTTTTGTTACGGACATTTGTGAATACAGTTACATTGTATATTAAGATCAGTAATAAATAACATTTATTCAAACAAATTAAGTAAATATTATGTTAATCTAGTTACCTGTTATTTCATTGACCATTTTGATATTAAAATGGTATTAGTCTTCCCCTGCCTGAAGATTATGGAGTATTGTAAGGCGTCATAAGTCCTGTGCGTTTCAGTCACACATTTCAACTAATTGTTCAGACGAAAAGCACGATATCTCTAGACTGCAAATTTTCTCCGAGAATCACAATAACCACTTCGTCGATTGTTGGGGAATTAAACCTTGCGTGCTCACCGGCAGGAGTTTAGTCACCGGCAGTGATGGCATCCGATCCAATTCTATTTTGAACATTTTAACTAAATCGTTGTTCTCATGAAGAAACATTTGTAGTTCTTGGATAATGATTTGCTTCACTGCTGGAATGTGAGCATAATGCCTATCAACTTCCGCATCTGAATTGCCCATAAAATAAATTTGTGATTGATTGATTGAATAGGGTTTAGAAGGCGCTCGACTGCTGGGGTCATTTGCGCCATGCCAGAGTATTTGGAGAAAAGCATATTCAGTGTTGCATATGTACTTACTCACTGTTTAAAAGCATGTACATTGGCTAAAAGAAGGCTCGAATTCTGCTTCAGGCACACATGTAGAAATGGCAGAAGGAAAAGAAAAAAGGGCGCGTAAAATTTATGTTAAACGTAAAATTGGCTGTAAAGGGGGCCAAAAAACAACATAAAACATTGTTATCTTTCAAATAAAATTATATATTCTGCTTTCTCTCAAAAAAACAAAAAAGTTTTAGAGCGCAGAAATCGTCTTCCCCAGAGCACCACTTGTAGCGATGGTGCCAGGTCATGTCCTTCGTCGACTGCCAACAAATTCCTACAGTACAGCAGGACGTGTTCCACGGAAAGAACAGTCTTGCACGAGTCACAGATGGGGCGAGTTTCATTTCGAAGAATGAAGCCGTGAGAGAAATGGCAGTGTCCGATACGAAGGCGGGTTAAAATCACTTCCTCGCGCCTACAGGACCGTGATGAGGAGCGCCAGGGATACACAGAATTCTTTATCGCACTAGTTTGAAAGTGCTATTGTTGCCACTCTGTTTGCCACGCTCTAAGCACGGATCGTTTCAAGAAAGCCTGAACATCGGACAATGGCACAGAAGGGATGTCGATACGAGTTTTACGAGTCGCTGATTTCGCCGCCTGGTCGGCCAGTTCGTTCCCTCTGATACTCACGTGGCCCGGGACCCAACTAAGTACCAGGTCATAGCGGCGGGACAGAAGACGATGAATCAGGCTTTGAACGGATAACGTCAGGTAGTCTGACGAAGGACGGGAGACAGCTTGAAGAGAGCTGAGAGAATCAGAACAGATAACTACTCGCCGCAACGTCGCTGATTCAATGTATTTTAGGGCCTCAAAAATTGCATACATTTCGGGCAGTGAATATACTGCACTTGGAGTGAAGCCGAAATTGATTTGGTGGCCCTGATACAGTAAAAACCACATGCCACCGCGTCGCTGCACGATGAACCATCCGTGTATAAGAATAATGATCCGGATAGGATTCTCTCATATCCAGAAATTGCTTCTGGTAAACCAGAGGACTAGTAGTTTGTTGGGCAGATTGGAGAGTCTGAAGTCAATACTGGACGGAGGAGTTTCCAAGGGGGGAATCCGGTCTCTTGTGGGTTTCACAGGGGGTGGGAAGTTCTACATTTATTCCCGGAGAAGATTTCTTATCTAAATACCTGGGGGATGGGGTAACGATGTTCGAAGAATGTACGAGGACTCATACTTTGGGTGGATGATTATACGACGACAGGGGTGGTCAACCAGTCCCGACACTTTAGCCCCGTAGAGGCTAATAAAATATCATCGCCTTCGGCTCAGAGGTGGTTCTCCAGCTTCCGCCAAGAGACATTCGATGCGACTCGTGCGGTAGGCGCCTGTACTAATCCTTATACCGGCGTTGTGAATGGTATTTAATGGCCGAGGGTTGATGGTGACGCTGACCCATATACAATACATCCATAATCCAAAATAGAGCGGATGAGGGTTCTATACAAACGCAAGAGACACACACGGTCTGCTCCCCAAGAACTGCCTGTAAGGGTGCGGAGGAGGTTCAGAGGTGAGACACATCGGCTTTTCAGTTTACGTATATGATTTCGCCAAGTTAGGCTCTTATCGAAAGTAAGCCCAAGGAAAGTTGCAGAGTCCACAAAAGGTAGAAGATGGTTCCAGAAAAAGATCGGGGTGGTTATGAAGATGATAAATTCTGCAGAAATGCATACAGTTAGTTTTTGATGCGAGAATTTAAAACCTGTAGCATCACTCCATTCCTGCAATTTGTTGAGACAAGTTGTAATTGTCTTATCACTTGAATACTCTTGGAAGAGCAGAAAATGGCGAAAGTCGTCAACGAAGAGCGATGCTTTCACCAGGCCTCTCGGGTATCGACGCTATACTATTGATAGCGATGACAAACGAGTGACACTCAAATGAGCCCTGAGGGACTCCGTTTTCTCAGTGGTGGCTGGCGGATACCCTGTCACCAAGGCGAACGCGGAAGTATCTTGAGGAAAGAAAGGCTACTAAAAAAAGGGGGAGCCGGCCCCTAAGGCCCCAAGAATGATGGTGCGAAGAATGCGTACCTCCAGGTAGTATCATATGCTTTCTCTATATCGAAGAAAATTGCTACCAGGTGTTGACGTAACACGAAAGCAGAGGAGATCTGTGTGGTAAGGGTGACACGGTGGTCCATGGTTGACCTGTTCTTCCTGAAACCACATTGGATGGGTGTAAGTAGGTTTCTCTTGTTCCAGGTGCCAGACCAAACGCGTGTTCACCATTCGCTCCAGAAGTTTGCATATACAGCTTGTGAGCGAGATTGGGCGGTAGGTTGACGGCTTTGTCCTGTCCTTTCCTTCTTTAGGAATAGGAATAATAATCGCTTCGCGCCAGGACCTAGGAAAGGTATTTTCCATCCAAATCTTGAAGATACGGGGGAGAAAAATACGTGCCTCTTCCGGCAGGGTGGATGTTACATTTGGTTTGTGTATCTGGTCTGGTCCTGGAGCAGAATCTTTCCCACGGGCGAGCGCACAGGAAAATTCATCCATGGAGAAAGGGCGTTATAATCTCTCTCCAGGCAGTTGCGAAGTCCATCTGCATTCTCCATTCAACTCTTCGTTTTCAAGAGCTAGAGGAGTAGTGTAAGGAACTGGAGGTATTTTCGTAATGACAGGCAATTCCTCAACTACTTCTTCTGGAGATGTAATAAGATTTCCTTAATAAGAAGTCCCTGGGGACCGATGGTGGGGAAAATCTTCCTCCGATCTGTCGGATCTTTCGCCATACTACTTTAAGCGGGGTATGGCAAGAAAGAGAAAAAATAAAGGCTCTTCAGGAAGCGGTCTTACTTTCCCGTATTACTAATCTGGCTCTGGCCCGCTTTCTTTTGAAATCGATCAGGTTTGATGCGGTGGGGAACCTATTGAGCCTCGCGAGTGCTTGCTTTCGGTCACGCACCGCGGTGGCACAGTCAGCATTCCACCAAGGCACAGGGACGCGTCGTGGCCGACACGTAGACTTCGGGATTGCAATGGTGGCTGCGCGAAGAAGGGCGTCGGTGAATTGGGCCACCAAGGTATCGATATTATTTGAAAAGTGGTCTGGCATTATAATTTTCTCGCTGAATGTATCCCAGTCGGCTCGATGGAATAGCCAGCGAGGAGGGTGGATGACGTCTAAATCAGGGACATTAAAGTGGACCAAAGTGGGAAAATGGTCACTCCCATGTAGATCATCGAGTACGGTCCACTCTACCATGGTAGATAGGGATGGACTGCAGAGTGCCAGATCGATTGACGAGAAGGTGTTTGACGCCATGGAGAAATGAGTGTGATTCCCGGAGTTCAGAAGAATTAAGTTTTGCTGGTCAATAATATTTTCGAGGATAGAACCTCTCGGGCAGGTCCTCGTGCCACCCCAGAGGGGATTGTGGGCATTAAAATCCCCCGCAATAAAAAAAGGGGCGGGCAACTGAGAAAAAACATCTTCGAGTTCCTCTTGTGACACGACTTGGCCAGGGGGAATGTATATACTACACACCGTAAAAGAGAAGGATGGTAGGTGTACCCGTACGCAAACTGTTTGGAGGTCGGTTCGAACGTTGTGTTCCTCCGAGAACAGGGAGTCGCGGATGAGTACCGCAACGCCGCCGTGAGCACGAAGTCCGTCGTCTTGATCAAACCGATAGATGTTAAATCCGCGAAGAGACAGGGGATGATGAGGGAGAAGATGAGTTTCCTGAAGACAGACTATAAATGGTTTGTGGCGAGAAATTATTAATCTTAATTCTTCTGAGTGAGCACGAAGACCATTTAAGTTCCATGAGAGAGCCATTATGAGAAATTATTTCTTTGGTTGCTTTTTTTTCTTTCTCACCTTCTGAATGGTTGTAGAGGAACTCTCGTGGGTTCCTCATCAACAGCAGAGTCATCCTGACTGCTGCTGGATATGGTCGTCTGTGTCGGGGGATTTCCCGACTTTTGGCCACGGGTGACCGAGATCTACAAGGGCTGGAGGATCGTCCGATGTGATTCTCGGAAACAGAAAGAGGAGGACGGGATTTGGATGACGTATTTTTCCTGGGAGGCGGTGTCTGCTTAAGATCGATTTCAGTAGAAGTTTCAGTTGAAGTGGTCGATGTCTGGTGGAGTTTCTGGACAGGTTTTTGGTACTTTGTGGGAATGATAATTTTCCCACCTTGGATGCACGCCGAATCTTCGGGGAAGTCTACCGGCGACACCTGACAACTGAAATGTGAGACTACCGCTGGGGTACAGTGAGTTTGACAACTCGCTGCTACCCCCGGGGACTTAGGTTTTACAGCACTGGAAAACGATCGTGATAGGTCCACTGGATTCCTGATTTGGAACCTACGCTTCGCCTCAGGGAAGGAAACCTTTTCGCTTACTCTTATTTTTTGGATTTCCCTTTCCCGGTGATCGCCTTCGCAATTCACACAGTGCGGTGGTTTGTCGCAGGGTTGTTGGTCGTGAACTGACGATCCGCACTTCCCGCAAACCGCGTTTACGGACATACATCGCTGCTGAGTATGCCCAAACCTTTGGCACTTGAAGCAGCGCAAAGGATTCGGCACATACTGCCGCACACGGAGGTTGTAGAAAGCGGTAACGATCCTTTCCGGGAGAGATGGTCGGTCGAAAGTAAGGATCAGGGTAGAAGTAGGAATCACTTTCCCCTGCTCCTTCCTTCCGATCCTGTACACCTGAGTCACGCCATGGGTCTTAAAAAAGTTTAGAAGATCTTCCTCCGTTTCTGAAGCAAAGTCCTCGTGATTTACCACGCCTTTGCACAGGTTCAAGGTGGGATGAACCGTGACTACTACCTGGAGGCCGGCAATCTGCTTTGTATTTTTAATTTTTCCAATTTGCTCGTCGGTACGTGCTTCAAAAAGAATCGTTCCGTTCCTCTGTCGCACGACCGCTTGGAGCTTCCCGTAAGCCTCTTCTATGGCTCGCGCCAGACGGACAGCACTTACAGTTTTAAAAGTTTTACCTTCCTCAGCGCATGACATGAGGAGGAAACGAGGCATCTTGGGTCGATCTTCTTCTCTAGAAAAGAAACTATTCAAATCAATAGTTCTCTCTGCACATCTCCTCTTCCTTGCGGAAGAGGGCGGGGGAAAGGTGAAGTATCCATATAGATGGAATAGGTTCGTCCTCGTGGTCCCCACCCACCACGGAGCCCAACAAGGGGACACTCCATCGGAGTGCCAGGGTTGCCACGAGGATATAGTAGGGGAATAACACAGCGCTGCACCGCCGTGGATTCCCCCGCTCACCCTGGAGTTCAGTACAAGACCTAGTCCGAGCCGATTGATCGGGAGTGGGTTAGCTCCCGACCTCCCGTCTAGAAGAGTCCGGGGCCAAAGCGAGTGTGTTGGAACCTACAGGGAATGTTCCCCAAAATACGTAATCAACGTACTCCTTAGTGCAAGGCGAACAGTAGCACTAGGACTAGATAGGGAAACAAACAGGTCCCTCAACTGCCAGGACACACATTCCCTCCGACACGGGTCGCCATGCACGGCAAACACATGGGTGGGCGTTCAGCATACAGAGAAGGCCAGTGAGGAAGAAAAAGGAGTGAAAAGAACGTACATGACATGAAATGAGAAGCAAGAAGATGAAAAAAATGGAGAAAGGAACACTTGAGAGCCTTCTCTGCATCCCCCCGTCAGGACGTGGACCAACCCACCTCGACGGGATAAATTTGTGAGAATTGATGATCTGTTAATAATATGTGTGGTGTCGGGGGTTTTGGTAGAATAGCACCATGGGACCTCCCCGTCGTAGAAGGCGACTAATCGGAGCAGCTGTCCGCTGTCACTCCCCTAAATATCCTGTAATTCCCACTTTTAACTTGGTGTGTCATTACTTGTGGCACACTCGTGTTTTCTGTTCTGTAGGCCAACCTTCGTTGATTGATTGATTAGGTTTAAAGGGCGCTTCAACTGCTAAGGTCATTGGCGCCCATGTCAAAGTTTTCTAAAAACAAATATATTAAAGTTCTAATAAAAGTGTAATTGGTGCACTTGCCTACTAATTTAAAAGAACATGTCCCTTAACATACCTTAACAAGAACACTTCAATTATACATAAAATATTTAAGCAGACAGAATAAACAGAATTTGGGGCCAGTAAAACATGTCCCTATGTCATATAAAATTGTATATTCCGCATTCTCTCAAAAAACAAAAAAGCTTTGGGAGCGCGGAATCGTCATCTCCGAGCACCTCTCGTAGAGATTTGCCCAGAGCATGTCTACGTCGCCTGCCATCAAATCTCAAACAATGTAGGAGGACGTGTTCCACAGAGAGAGCCACCCTGCACGAGTCACAGGTAGGAGAAGATTCTCCTCGAATGAGGAAACTGTGGGAGAAGTGACAGTGTCCGATACACAGACGGGTTAAAATAACTTCCTCGCGCCTAGAAGGTCGGGATGAGGAGCGCCAGGGATTAACAGTATCATTTATTACGCTTAGTTTAAAGGTGGTATTGTGCCACTCCGTTTGCCACGCTCTAAAGATAAGTCGTTTTAAAGAAGCTTTAACATCGGACGATGGCACGAAAGGAATATCAACATGAGTATTCTCCGTTGCCGATTTTGCCGCCCGGTCAGCCAACTCGTTCCCTATGATTCCCGCATGGCCTGGGACCCAACTCAGTATTAGATCGTAGTGGCGAGACAGAAGGCGATGAATGATGTTTTGAATAGATTCCGTCAGGTAGTCTGAGGAAGAACGGGAGACAGCTTGTAACGAGCTAAGAGAATCGGAACAAAGAACTACTTGGCGTAAGGTCGTTGACTCGATGTATTTTAGGGCTTCAAGAATTGCATACATTTCAGCAGTGAAGGTACTGCACTGAGAATGTAGCCGATATGATTTTGTGACCCTGATACAATAAAAACTACAAGCCACCGCATCATTGCACGATGAGCCGTCTGTATATAAGAATACATGATCTGGGTAGGCTGCCCTCATTTCCTGAAAATGTTTCTGGTAAGCAAGAGGACTAGTCGTTTGTTTAGGCAGGTTGGATAGTCTGAAATCAATATTCGGGCGGAGGAGTTTCCATGGAGGAATGGAGTGACTTGGGGGTTTCATGGGTGTCGGAAGATCAACATTAAGGTCCCGCAGAAGATTTTGCAATCGAATACCTGGAGGCTGAGGCAGCGATGTTCGAAGAATATATGTTTCATATTCAGGATGAATAATTATTTGGCGGCAAGGATGATTAGGGAGTCCTGATACTTTAGCTCCGTAAGATGCTAATAAAATATCCCGCCGTTTTAAGGAAGGCTCGCCAGCCTCGGATAGAAGGCACTCAAATTCGGCTGGTTCGGTATGCGCCTGTTGCTAGACGGATACCCGCGTGGCGTATACCGTGGGTCGCAGAGTGGAGGGAGCTGCTGAGCCATACACTTCACTACCGTAGTCCAAACCTCAGTGGATGAGTGATCTATACAGCCGCAAAAGGGTAGTGCGGTCGGCACCCCATGATGTACCATTCAGCATTCGGAGAAGATTAAGGGGAGAGACACATCTGGTTTGTAGTCCACGGATGTGAGCGCGCCAGATGAGAGACTTGTCAAATGTAAGCCCCAGGAACCTGGCAGATTCTGCAAATGGAAGCGGGTTCCCTGCCAAGTGAAGGACTGGATTACTATGCAAATGGTATATCCTACAGAAATGCAAACCGATACATTTAGTAGAAGAGAATTTAAAGCCTGTTGACGTACTCCATTCGTGGAGCTTGTTGAGCACCATTTGGAGTTGCCTCTGGATCACGGTGATGCTGCTGGAGGAACAGAAGATGGCAAAGTCATCCACAAATAACGATGCCTTAACAGGTTCTCGTACAGTCGACGCTATACCATTGATGGCGATGGCAGAGTGACACTCAGAACTGATCCTTGAGGGATACCATTTTCAAGGGGTGACTACGAGAAAGTCTATCACCCACACGAACACGGAAGGATCTATTCAAAAGGAAGTTTTGGAGGAAGAGCGGAAGCTTCCCCTTAAATCCCCAAGAGTGCAGGGTTTGCAGAATGCCGTACCTCCAGGTGGTGTCGTAGGCCTTTTCTATATCAAATAATATAGCCACTAGATGTTTCAAGACGAACGATGTAGAGATAGCTGTTGCCAGCGAAACGAGGTGGTCCAAGGTAAATCGGTTTTGTCTAAACCCGCATTGGATTGGCGTCAACAGATTTTTATGCTCCAAGGTCCAGGCTAGACGCTGATTCACCATGCGTTCCAGCACTTTGCTTACACAGCTTGTGAGGGAAATAGGTCGATAACTTGATGGCAGTGATCGATCTTTCCCCACCTGGGACGATGATAGCTTCTCGCCACATGGTAGGAATCAGAGAGTATATAACAGAGACGGCACTCAATGTATATTGGAGAGCTCTTATTTGACATGGTGGGGGGAACCGACAGAGAGAGTGGGGGACGCCGCCATTCGCGGGCCCCAATAGCGTTGAAGCTTTAAAAATATGCCGGGAATACGAATCAGCCAATCACGACGACCCACTCAAAACGAGTAGCGAAGACGACCCCGGTGTCAAGAGAGTACAGCTCTGTTTCACTTCCAATATTATTTATATTGACTTTTGAATTTATTTATAAGTACATATGATTTGCAGATGAATTAAGAACAAAATAAATGTTACACTATTTAGGAATTTGAAGGCAGGGAAAGAAATCTAGGATAAACATGCAAAATAAACGAAAGTGATTTCACATTTTAACATTTATTTTCAAATTAAACATGGAATAATACAAAGACATAATACAAAGGCACAAAACACATACATCCAAAAATTGTGAAATATCACTAATTCAACTTTCTGTTGGCTCCCTACATACATATTTAAACCCTGACAATCTATTCAAAAAGAAATTTTAAAAAGCAGCAAAAACATAGCATAATTCATTGGCATACAGTGATGACAATTAAAAAACACACAGATATATGGATATTGCAATAAGCCTAAAGTGAGTTGCAATGTGAAAAGTATAAAGTGCACCGTTACCAAACAGTAAGAGTTAAACATAGGAAAATACAATTGAGTGATCGACTTGAACTTTTCTAGTCATAACATACAAACATAGATAAGTAAGATCCTATCAATTAATCTCAAAACCCTTTGGCCCAAGATTCAAAGCACTGAAATGAATCAACATACTAAGATTTGTAAATACAAAACGTGTAAATTGAATTCATATACTGTCAATACATTGATATGTAGTAAATATATACTTATGTATTTGCCCACTTGTTACAGTGCAAGCTCTTATTCATGCTCAGATTTATATGGAATGATATACATAATATTAACATAAATATGTACTAATACTGTTCAACTATGACTTACAATACACACCAAAGTTTTTAGTAAAATAATGTCTTAATCGAATGCTTCTCTTGCATAACTAGGATGGACAAATACTGTAGCTAGCCAGTAAACAAATTTTATACATTTGTGTGGCTGAAAACAAGTTCTTTAATCTTTTTCACACAATTGACCATTTACAAAATCTGCGAGTTACCGAGCATTGTTTCAAACATTCCAATGTGGATCAGTGCCTTTTGTTTTAATATTGCTTAGTTCTGGTAAAAACCCCATCCAACATGAGAGGGAAAACTGGAGACAAACTTTAATAATATTTTGTGGAGTGAATTCTGTAAGTTCTATAAATTAGATTAACCATGTACATTTGGACTAAATGTCTTTCTAATCTTTCATGAATAATTTTAAAAGAATATGTAATACATTGCAAATAAAATGTAGACAGGGCTGGGCAGTATTTAAATACATAAAATCGGTGTATTTAAAAAAGAAATACTTAAAATACTTCAAAAATACATGAAGATAATGAGGATAGTTTCTTTTTGTTTGATTTGGCTAGTGAATGGACCTCATTAAAAATAAATAAATAAAAGATTCTTTCAGCTGTAGAACTTGAGTTCTCTTCATTTTTAAATGACAAATCTAAATTATTAAACGTGATGGACAATTATCAAACAATAATACAAAGTTTATTCTGTATAACACTAGTTTATGTTCATCAGCGCCATTCAACAACTGTTTTCCTGTGCAGGCATTCACAAAGTAAGGGATTGCTTATGCTAATTTGTAATGTAAATGAAACAGGACCAATGACTTAAGCTCACTATAACTGAGAATTCACTGTATCCGAGTTCACTATCAACAGTAGGCTAATTACTAGAGGGTGGATTTGAACGAAATGTAATTCCTTATCTTTTCACTTTAGACCAGTACCTTTTAGTATAGATATTCATTTTATGTTATAACTAGAACTGGGAAGCTTATGCAAGCTTTTAGCACTGAAATATGCATACAAATATGCCACAAAAATGTTTGGTCATAAAAAGATATTTAACAAGATTACATATTTTTGCCACCCAGAGACAGGGAATATGCAATTAAAAACAAAGTATCTACTCATTGTACTAACATATTTGAAGCAACAGGAAAGTTCATGCTTTGTATTAATACAAATTTTTTACTTGGAAATTTATGGTTTTGTGTTATTTTAGCGAAGAAGTCGAACAATATGAAAAAACATTCATTTATATGCCAAAAAGCTCTGAAAACACAAGGTATGCAGTATATGCAAATAATTTCTTATTTTATTTCCAATATTTTGCCATGAAACACACATTTTACAATTTCAGGGAAATATGACCATTGACAAAAAACTTGCAATTGCATTAACTTCCCAGCTCTTGTTATAACAAAAGGAAATGACCCCATTTTTATATGCCCTTTTTTGCATTTTTCATCGATTTTGACTACCAAGTCACTTTTTACTTCTTTCTGTCATCTTTAAAGTATGTTTTGCTAATTTCATTGAATTTAATACAATTTTAATGGTACTTGCTTCAAGTAATGTTTACAAGATGCAACAAATGTTTTTCACAGAATTTCTGAGCAGCTTATTCAATTTTTGTGCTCAGAAATTGTAATGTCATCCATTACAAGAATGTAATCACCATTGTTTGGTGGATTTCACAATACCTGAAGACAGCCTGGTCCAGTCCAAACCCAAAGTTTGCAAGCTCTGTTCACTTGAATGAAAGGAAAAGACTAGAGACAAAAAAATAATGTTAAATTAAAATGTGCTCGTAACATCCTAAAAGCAAATGTGCAATAACTGTAAACAGTGAATACTTTACCTCTCTCCTCTGGTACACTCTGCAAGAATGCCCTGAGCATCCTGTCAGGTACCTCAGGACATACATCAGAAAAGAGAGTTGGTACTGCGTTACACAGCACTCTCCTAGAGGCACTAATCATGTGTGGTGTAAAATGATCTACGCACACATATCGACCACTAGTTACAGTGCGCCATGAACAGGAAGCCATCAGGACGCCAATTGCCTTCAGCTACTTTATACACCTGAAGTTATATTAAAAAAATTATCAATAATATTATCATCTTCTATTTATTCCACAAAAAAATATAGTGATGGTAATAATTTTCACATTTTTATGAATGTATTTCTATCGTACTACTACTACTACTACTAATAATAATAATGATAAAAGCATGAACAATATAATTTAATTTTATAAAAATGTAAGATTAACATATCGAGCACATGTGTTAAACACAATTACCTTCCAAACATCGTTGGGGAAAGCAAACAGATTTGGCCTTGCAGCAATTTGGCAACCAACACTGCTTCTGTCGTGGCATTTTGCAGGGAAGAAAAGGGTATCCTCTCCGATCCTCTCAATTGCCTTCAGCCCCTTAATACACCTGAAGTTATATTTAAAAAATTATCAATAATATCGTCTTCTATTTATTCCACATAAAATATAGTGATGGTAATAGAAATACATTCATAAAAATGTGAAAATTATCGTACTAATAATATTAATAATAATAATTATAAAAGCATGAACAATATAATATTATAAAAATATAAGATTAACATATCGAGCACGTGTTAAACACAATTACCTTTGAACATCGCTGGGAAAAGCAAACAGATTTGGCATCGCCTCTGTCGTGGCATTTTGCAGGGAAGAAACAAAAGGGTATCCTCTCCGATCCTCTCAACAAAGGTATCCACAAAAGGGCATTCGTTTTGCACAGCACTCTCGGCCACTCTTCGTGAAACGGTTCACCACGATCATAAATTTCAAAACATAGAAACAGGAAGTTACGTTCTCTTCGGTAGTTGTCAGAAATGTCGCTAGAGGGTACTGTTGATCCCAGTAGTCGTACGTAATTTCCGGGCCCGGATATGGCGGACCCAGTCAGGCGTCCCCGGGCGTCCCCACCAGCGTTTATACGAGAAAGTGGTGGGAGGTGTGAAGGTTTCCCTACCCCGTGACGGCCCCCTGGTAGAATGTATGCTCTTTCCCACATACGGATAAAGAGCCAGAGAAGAAATTCGATGGCAGTTTCGGGAAGATGCTGCAAACATTAAGTTGTGGATTTCGTCTGGACCTGAGTGGTTCTTTTGGCAAGCTCAGAGCAGAACGCATTTCATACATAGAGAAAGGGGTATTATAATCCTCATGTGCTTTGCTCGAAAAATCCAAAGCGCGATTTTCCATTCTTTCTTTAAACGAAAGGAAGTTTGGAGAGTAGTTTTGCCGAACTCGACATCTTCTATTCATAGTGATGGCAAGTTCCTCTACAACGGCGTCTCGATCTGTGATTATCTGACCATTTTTTTCTAAGACCTGGCACTGAGTATGAGGAAGGGTAACCCTTTAATTAGACGCACCTTCCTCCATACTAGACGTGGTGCGTGTGGCAATTCAAGGAGGACACGTATGCCTTCCATGATGCATTCTTGCTTTCTAATAGGGTTCTCCTCCGCCTTAGCTCTGCACCTCTTGTAATCAATAAAGGTTATCCCCTCGGTTTGGATAATGTTTAATCGAGCACAACGCTTTCCCTCCGAGCACCG
>JAHLJT010009355.1:19985579-20078648 GCA_031308135.1 Acheta domesticus | reverse complement strand
TTTGACTTAATAATCTTAAAATCGGTTTGAATTTGTGATTTGTGAAACCAAGGGATATTGTGGTGATTCATGAAAAACCCAGGATTGAGAGTGCATATATGTATAATCACACAACAGACTGGATTTATGTAAATATTGAAATGGCTGTTTTCAATTGTTATAGTTAAACTTTTTATTATGATGGGTTATAATTGAAATAATTTTCTATGTAGTGTTTTATTTTCTTGTTTCGATCTAGGATTGGGTGAGTAGCTATTCAGATGTTATGCTGGTTCAGTGAGCCCTCTAAATGTTACTGTTACAGAACCACTGTAGGTTCAGAGGCAATGCCACATGGACTTTGAATCTGATTGAAAATATTCATTTACTCAGTTGAGATCTTCAATAAAAAGTCCTGTCAGGATTTGACATTGTCACTGATTTTTTCAATTAGATTTGTGAGATTTATTGAAATGTCTTTGACAATTTATTTCTAACTGATTTTTTGAACTATGGTGTGCACTGCGTACCAAGTTTTGTGGTCGACGTCGTAAAAATGTACTACCTTCCGAACATTGTATCAAGAAAGGTTCCATTAATTATAGACAATCATATCATGTGAAATTAAATATATTTAATACAAAGTTGAAGAAAAACGAAGTTGAAGTGTACGGGTTGGAGTTCACAACGTTTCGGAGATATTTTGTCTCCATCATCAGGTACATTTTGACTGAAATCAAATTTATTCCGTAAATATGAGTAAATAAAATGAAACTTTTAAAATATAATGTAATATAATTTCACATGATATGATTGTCTGATACAATGAAGAATAGACAATCAATAACAACGTACCTTCCAAACGGTTACAGCCTACAAGTATTATTGCAGACCTCGCATGTGTGTTTCGTATGTTTTTTACAAAATTGTATCTGGGCTAGTTCTAGTGCTGTTTACACAGTGTTTGGAAAACTACTTTTGAATTGTAGTAGTTAACACGCCTTTCAATCCTTGTTTGTCAACTGTGTTGATTTGTATCTTATTGGTGTAATGATCTAGGATCATTTCTGAGCTGTTTCAAAACATTTTTAAGAAAGAAAACGTAATGAAGTGGGACGGAGTATACCAAAACGGGGAACCGAGTTGAACCGAGTATAGAATAAACAAGTGACGGCAGAGTCGCGCGTAAACAGTACTTTTTATTTACGTAAACGCCCAGAGAAAATGTATTTGTGCATCAAATGAGAGAGCGCATGAATAAGAAGAATTTTGAAGTTTGGTTTATCAAAATCGGACTGCGGGTTACGTTGCTGTGGTGATTTTCGTAAAATGCGTACTCGACGATGAACTTCCAATTAACAAGCTAGTGTTACAAGTTCTGGCGTCATCAGGAGATCAAATTGATATTTTTAAGGATTTTGGCCGAAATTGATGAGCTGTATCATATTAGAAATTACGAGGCTGTAGAGAAGAATTTCGGCGAATTTATGAAT
This sequence comes from Acheta domesticus, assembly GCA_031308135.1. NCBI lineage: Eukaryota > Metazoa > Arthropoda > Insecta > Orthoptera > Gryllidae > Acheta > Acheta domesticus. The sequence continues at coordinate 20,077,176 of JAHLJT010009355.1, read as the reverse complement.
ATAGTATTGCAATTTTAGAACGCTGGGGAAAAATATAAATTAATTTTTTCGAGTTCACAATCAAGAATCAAAACAAAAATTTGATAGTGTACATGACCAAATAGGAAAATGTAATGTTGAAATAAATATTTTTCGGCGCAATAAGTCGTAGAACGGCAAATTAAAGAATAGCATTGAGACATTGAGAATTTATGATGAATTTAGAACATCGTCACTCAACTGGAAATTGTAAAATAAGTTAAATGTGATTATTTTCCGAGCACGTAAAGAAGTCAAGAATGGCGGTGAGTGCACTTTGTTTGGTATGAGATTATAAAGATCTGGGTCAACAATGTGTATCAGAATGAGTCTCGAGATGGTACGGCACGCAGGAACTATGTTCGCGGCTACAATATTTTGTGAATTTTAAAAGTTTATTTTAAAGTTTTGCGAAGTATGAATTCATTTTAATTTGCCACGAAAGGAGCAAGACTAAAACTTGTCATGTAGGAGTGCACGACATATCAGTGACAATTTCGTGCGATTTCGAAAAACGGTGACAAAACGATATAGCGCGGGGATATCGCTGTTTATATGAGACGGAGCGAGCGAGCAGTCCACTGGGGGAGGCTTGTTTGAAGACAGGGATCAGCAAATTTGGTGTCGTGGGATCAAACAGGAAAGTCGACGCACTTTTATTTATTTATTTATTTCGAGAAGATAAAATACTTTTGTTCAAGACCAAGATTGTGATTAGTTTTAAAGAGTAACGAATGGCCATTCTAATAATTACGATCACTTTAAAAAAGCATATGCAGTAAAATAAGAGAGGAATTTCATTTTTCAAGGATCAAATTTTAAAGTAACTCCTAGTGTATATATTTTTGTTTTGTGTGTGTTTTCAGAGTATGTTCTCGTGTGTTATTTTATATTGGTGTTGTATTGACGTGCGATCAGACCAAAGTCAACGAGATATGGAACATTTTGGTTTGAATTAAATGAAGGCAGGCATCTTTGCCAACCGTGTTTTCTCTCACACGTGTGTTTTATTTGAGTAGCTAGGATCCCGGCAGCACTACAAATGAGGCTAATGTTTGAGGTATTATCCGTATGGAGCCGGTCACTACCCACATTATTATAAATTTAAGTAACGTACTTCAAAAAGGGGGCTCGTATATGTCAGGAAGTGGAATAAACATCCCAGTACAGTTTCGTAGGCAACGTTACGTTGTTGCAATGTGCATGCTGTTACATCTTGTCGTTGGTTGTGATTGTTAATTAAAAGTACATAAGAGTAGAGTAAGTCAGAGAAAACCCCGTACAGTTACATTGGAAACGCAACGTGAAGTTGTATTTGCAAGTCTGATAAATAATTAAATTAAATAAGTAAAGATAGTAGAGCTAGTTGTGCACCCCCTTTCCCCAGCACACAATCGGTTACAATGGTCAGTGTTTTTCTTTTTAATCTCCTAATATTTTTGGCAAGGAACACAGTGTTGTCCCTAATATTCAATTCAACTCTGCAATTAATAGTAATTATATATGGACATGGAGAGTAACTTAATGACCATAATTATTGTATTAAGTCAAGTTTATGGGACTTGCTCAATAGGAACAAATATTTTTTTACGCATGTTGTTGGCCAACAACTTTCATCATGGCTATTCAAGATGCTATTCAAGTTTCTATCATCATGGCTATTCAAGATGAGAAATTAACAAGAAAATTATATAAGGCCACAAAAACATGTCAGATACTAGTAAACTCTATCTTTGAAAATAATTTAGAAGGAATTACATGATTACCATGTCTTGCAACCACTAGCAGGGTACTCACACCAACATAATCTGCCACATATTCTTTACGATAGGACACCTCATAGGATGAGGTACATTTGGGCTCATTCACCACATCAACACACACGATGACTCCTAGTGGTAGAATTTTGGTCCGTGAGAAGAAAATTTTCTACAATGATTATGTGAGGCAAACCTTGCTTCTGGTGAGCATCTATATTAACTGAACTTGATATACACTTTACTTAATTAGGTAAAAATTACATGACATGTGTAATATACAAAACTAGCGTATCCGTGCGAGAACTCTTGCATGTTAAATCCCACCCTTTCCATTGTCTATCCCTATCCATTTGTCCATTTTCCATTTGTCTATCCGTTCCATAAAGGAGAGGAACTACTAATGTACTTACAGAATATCAAACAAAATAACAATGCAATTGATGTTTGAAACAAATTTTCAATTAAAGTGTATTCAACAATATAGAGAGATGTTCTTGGAACAATTTATACTTCTATAAAAACAACATTTGAAGAAATTTTTCAATCTTCGTTAAGAGTTAGCTTTTTCGCTTTCCTTGATAGTCAAATAATAGAAAAGGTTTTTACTCTTGAGAAAGCCTTGTAAAGTAGTGCGAAAATGACAGGATCGGGCAAGAACAGACCTACTCATTGCAATATTATTTAACTTTCCTTGATTTGTTAGGAAGAACCGAGTGGGTTTTGGAGAGTCAGGGTGCCAGCTTGCTGGGGTGAGAAAATTGAAAAATTATTTGTTTACTAAAAAGTATTGAATTATTTTCTGCGTCCTTACGTACCTCAAGAAAAACAATTCCGAGCCAAAAATAATCAAATAAATGTTTTCACCTTTGAGTACTAAATACCATTTGTTAGCATTAGAAACAATTTAGTAGGCATTAGTAAGCCCACTTCGGTACATGGGAATGTTGCTCAAACTATGTTTTCATTTTTAATATCTTAACGAACCGACACCTTGAGTTTAATATCAAACGGTGTTTTATTTACAATATGAGTTTGCAGTTGGGCGTTAGTGTACATACTTCCAGATACCGCCAACATTTAAATCGTGTGTTTGGACTGCGATCGTTGGCAGTTGTCGGGTGACTTGCACTATTCTTTCTATAATTTTAAATTTAGTTGTTTTTTAATTGATTCACGTAGTATTGTAGGCTAGCGCGTTTTGATTTTTGTTTTTCATTTATTTCAAGCTATTTTACTTTAGCTACTTTAAAAAGTTGGTTCTTTGTGTTGTGCCATTGCACAAGTTTTCCCTCACTACCTCTGCGTACCCGTGCGAGAACTCACGCATGTTAGACCCCACACTATTCCTATCCTTCTATTTTCATTCTAAGAGGGAAAGTAGTTAACGAAATGGGTTTATTTGTTTAAAATCTATAAAGGTTATTGCAATGTACTAACACAATTACAAATAAAAATAAAAAACAATGCAATTAATGTGTAAAAGAAATTTTCAATAAATATTTATTCAATATCATGGAGAATTTGCTTGGAACAATTCCCAACACTTAAAGACATGTTAAGTAATTATTCAATATTCTTTGTCAATTAGGTTTAGTTTTTCGTGATAGTCACAAAAATATTAGCTTTTTACTTTTGAGAAAGCTACGTGTCTGAACCCGTTGACTTTAAAATTTCATCGAATGATAACGAAAATACTGGTACAGGTAAAACACAGTCTTCACTCTTCTCTGTGAACCCACATTCCTCCTCAATTAGGTACACAGCACTTACAGACACCTGTAAAACGTTAATTGATTGGCTTCACTACACGCAAAGAAACAACCTTCATAGGCATCAAGCAACTATAACAGTACTTCTAGTTGTTGCTGGAGAGCAAATCTTGAATTAATGATTATGCACATAAACCTCGTCAGACTGCACAAACTACGGTGTTAACGGAAAGGGTAAATAAAGATTGTCGAATCTAAGCGTGTCGCCACAAATATTGCTACCAGCAGGAAGGACTGAAATAATGAGGTGGCCTTGATAGTATTGAAGCGTGGAACCGAAAAGTTAATTGAATGGATCGGGGAATGTCTCATCTTGTAAATTATGGTGTGAAAAACGTTATTTTCATTAACGTTTTTTCGTTAACATCAAAAATTTTAATGTTTAAGGCTCTAAAACGCCTTGTTTATGAGTTATTTGCCAATATATGTTAACATGTGATGCGGGTTGCATTTTACATAAATATTTCGATACGTTTTGTTTTAAGAAATCATCCATATTTTTAAAGTCAAAATGGAATTCGTCAAGTTTCCGTGAAATTCTCTTTTTTAGAGCCCTCATTTATAAAGATTGGTTGCGTGTGAGAGCCGGAACCCAAAGGTATACTACTGAAATAATACAGGAGACGATATTACAAGGAAACAAACACCGCACTTTACTCTGGACGGTGCGAAGCGGTTACTAGGTGACGAATGTTTGTTTACATGCATGACGTAAGGAACAACTGATTGAAGGTCTCCGGCGTAATATATAAACCCTGTACACACACAAAAAAGCATGGAACATAAATCAGCAGGTTATGTAATGGACAGAAATGGACGATTAAGGTCCGATTAAATTAAGAAGGTGATTGACATTTGTGAGTGGAGGGGAGCGACGTTGCCAGGTCGCAAACCACTGAGCACGTGTTACCGGGACACGAAAACAAACACTTCAAAAAATACGTGTAAAAGTGTAAAAAATACGACAAAAGCCTAACCTCAACGCAACTCATCACAACACAGTACACATTGCGCGCGCAGCACAGGCAGAAACGCGGGCGGCGCGGCGGCAGGGAAGTCGCTGTGCGATGCTCAAATGTTCCCCGTGTTCGGTAGTGGCAACTGAGCGACCTGACACGTCACGTTTTGTCTCTCTGGTTGGCAGCTGCCATGGAAACGGGAGAGGCGTCCTGACGTCACACAGAACTGTCAATCACCTTCTTATTTTAATCGGACCTTAGACACTCAATCGGAATGCGAGATGCTTTTGTTAGAAGCGCGGTTGGTTTTGACGTCTGTTAAAAGTACAACGGGCTTTTTTTGGTGGCGAAAGACTTTGGTTAGAGGCTCTCTTGGCTCTGAACTTTCGGAGGAGGAACATCGTTGTAGTAGCTATGCGAAAATTATCTGAATGATTTAAGTAAGACATCACCGTGTTTTATATAACAGGGAGCATAAGATTTAGAACTTCATCAATGCATACGAAAAAGACTTTGTTTAAAGCAATTATTTTATTCACCGACATGGAACATTAGTTGAACGTCGATTAATTATTCTAATTCCGGACTTGACAAATAGGTTTAAAGACATAAGCAGGAATTTACATGAAACAGTTCGTGGCTAGGCATCCGCCCGTGACACAATGTAGATGATAGGCTTAACAGCTGAGAATTCGGAATTTTTGTAAGGAATTCAATTTAATGGAGGTTTTTACTTTCGTGTTTTTTCTTTGATAAAAAATGTATTATGAAAATTTAGCCGAGAATTTGTTAGGTGAAATTTAATGGCCGCTGAATAATGGTTTTCGTTCGTTATGTTTGTTTTCTTGATAATAATATATCGGAAGAAAAATACATTTGTATTCGTTATGTGAACTATGATGACCGCTTAATGGAGATTTTTCCTTTCGTGTTTTTTCTTTGATCAAAAAATTTATTATGAAAATTTAGCCGAGAATTCGTTAGGTGAAATTTAATGGCCGCTGAATAAAGGTTTTCGTTCGTTATGTTTGTTTTCTTGATATTGTTACATCGGAAGCAAAATACATTTGTATTCGTTATGTGAACTATGGTGACCGCTTAATAGAGGTTTTTCATTTCGTGTTTTTTTATCCTTTGACAGAAGAACTTATTATGAAAAATTTAGCCGAGAATTCGTTAGGTGAAATTTAATGGCCGCTGAATAAATGTTTTTGTTCTTAGGTTTATTTGATAAGAGAACATTAGAACAGAAATACCTTTCTTTGAGTTTTGTTAAATGTGGTGACCGCTTAAAAGAGGTTTTTGTTTTTGTGTTTTGATCCTCTGATAAAAGAAATTATTTTGAAAATTATGCCGAAAAATTTCTAGGTTAAATTTAGTGCCTGCTGAATAAAGGTTTATGTTCATAAGTTTTGTTTTCTTGATGAGAAAACATTAGAAAAAAATACTTTTCTTAGAGTTATGTTAAATATGGTGACCGTCTAATAGAGATTTTTCTTTCGTGTTTTGTTCCTTTGATAAAAGACATTATTTTGAACATTTTTCGAAAAATTGTTAGGGGAAATTTAGTGACCGCTAAATAAAAGTTTTTGTTCATAAGGTTTGTTTTTTGATAAGAAAACACTAGAAAAAAATTCCTTTCTTATATTGATGTTAAATATGGTGACCGCTTAATAGAGGTTTTTCTTTTCATGTTTTGTACCTTTGATAATATAACTTATAATGAAAATTTTTCCGAGACTATGTTAGGTGAACTCTAATGACCGCTGAATAATGGGTTTTGTTCATATGTTTTATTTTCTTGATAAGAAAACAGAAGAAAAATACCTTTCTTAGAGTTATATTAAATATGGTATATATTTCTTTTCGTGTTCCTTCTTTGATAGATCTTCTAATAAAATGTTTGCCGAGAACCTGTTAGGTTAATTTGAATGACCGCTTAATTAAGGTTTTTGTTTGTATGTTTTGTTTTCTTGATACGAAACAATAGAAGAGAAATATCATACTTAGAGTTATGTTAAATATGGTGACCGCTTAATAGAGGGTTTTCTTTTAGTGTTTTGTTCCTTTATAAAAGAAATTATTTTGAAAATTTTGCCGAAAAATTGTCAGGTGAAATTTAGTGACCGTTGCCTAAAGGTTTTTGTTTATATGTTTTGTTTTCTTGATAAGAATACATTAGAAGAAAAATTCCTTTCTTAGAGTTATGTTAATTTTGGTGACCGCTTAATAGAGGTTTTTCTTTTTGTGTTTTGTTCCTTTGATTAAACAATTTATTATGAAAATTTTTAATCGAGAATTTGTTAGCTGAAATTTAATAACCGCTGAAGAAAGGTGTTTGTTCATAAGTTTTGTTTTCTTGATAAGAGAACATAAGAAGGAAAATACCTTTGTATTAGTTATTGTAATAGAGGTATTTCTTTGCGTTTTTTTCTTATAAGAAAACTTGCAAACAAAGGAAAAATTTTTTTCGTAATACGAAATATGAACAATTAATTGAGCTTTTGATTTACGTACATTTTTGAAACGTCTGAATACGGTTTTTTGTTTTTGTGTTCTTGATAGGGGTAACTTGCAAATAAAAATGTTTAGCATTAGTTAGGAATATCTCATGACCGTTTAATAGAAGATTATATTTTTGGCTTTTTTATTTTAATAAAATAATTTATTAAGATAACAAAGCGGACAAGGTTTATTATAATGGTCGCTGAATAAAAGTTTTGGTTTGTATTGTAATATACAAATATTACAGAACAAACGCCGCGCGTTAATCTGGACGGACGGAGCTGTAATATACAAAAATATTACAAAACAAACGCCGCGCTTCAATCTGGACGGTCGCGATTACTAGGTAACGAAGGTTGTTGACGCGCAAGAAGGGGGCGCTGGACGAGAAGAAGAGTTGGTGGTTGACTGGCATCCTGGTGGTAGCGGCGCGTATGTAACCTGAATTATTAAAGTTGGACATCGACGCGAATAGGGAGGACAAATTGTGGAACAAGTGTGCAAGAAGTGAGCAGCAAGAAAGAAGCAGACGGATTTTCGGCGCGGAAGTCAAGGGGCTACGAACTGCGGGGCCATCGTTTCACAACGCCAGACAATTTGGTACAGTGAACTTAATGCATGAAATTAAGCAAGAGAATTTTTATATTTTTAATCTCAAATTCCATTCTTAATAAACAAAATTATTGTTGTGCCACGTTGTGTGTAATTCCTTCGGGACATAAACAATTTCAGACTTCCAAGCTTCTCTGTATAGAGGGCAATCCAGTGACAACCAGCCTGCAGGTAAGCGTGCAGGTGTGTCAACATATAGATCCCAAAGAACTGAGCTAGTAAATTAAATTAGATAAAATAAATCATTCGTTGTTTTATCACAGTGGCGTTCCCAGCGTGGGGCTGGAATTAATAAAACGTCGTATAAAATCGTGTGAGACGATTATAACACGAAATTTTATTAAACATTAGGAAGTCTGAAATATGTGCACAACAATAATTTGAAAGTAGGAAACAGTAAATGCCAACCATTTCAAATATCATATTATTATTTAGTGAGTGTAATTGGTGTTGAATTAAGATATTGTAAATACATTGTGTCAGTATGGAAACTCGTGGGAGAAGGGCTCGAGTCGCGGAAGGGGAAAATGGCGGCGAAGGGCAGGACGGGGTGGCTGCAAATATGAATTTTGTATCGGAAGTTGAAGTCGAACGAAATTTAGAGGAAGAAGTACAATTAGTGCAGAAGGATGTTGTCCCGAACCTACCAGTAGAAAATGTGGATACTAATAGCCTTATACTTCAGATGCTCACGCAAATGAAGACAGATATGAATTCCAGATTTGACAGTCAAGACGCGAATTATGAAAATTTAACGTGGGAATTACGTAACACCAGGGAGCAACTGAGGGACGAAATGGCTCAGCTTAGAGCAGATACTGCCATAGAATTTAGTAATTGGAATCGTAAATTAGAACATCTTGATGCTAAGATACAACGTGGTCAGCGGGAACAGCAGGAAGTGATAGAAAATGTAGAATTAGAAGTGAATCATTTGAAAGAACATGTTGAAAATTTAGATCAAGTTGTGATGCAACAGCACGGGAAAATGGCGGTTGTAGAAGCACGTGTTGAGGAAGTATTTGAGATATCTCAGCAACAAAATGTTCGTGTTGGGAAGGTCGAGGCCAGGATAGAACAAACGCATGCTATAATACAGGATAGAATACGTCAGGAGGTGAAATCCGTGACGGAGGCGGAAGAAAGCAGAATTGGAACGGAAACGGCTGATTTAAGACGAAAGATCGAAGAGTTAGAAAAAGAAATTGCCGCAACTAGTTTTAGCGGAAGCGTCATTGCGTCGCCTACGGCATTAGTATTGCCAAGTCATACCAAATTTCATGGGGATACTCGGGAGCAGCCATGGTCATTTATTGAGAAGTTAGAAAGTTATTTTAGGACGAATAACGTGCCGGAACGTTTAAAATTGAACTTGGTCGAACAGGCGATGTCATCCAAGGCCCAAAATTGGTTAAAATCTTTAGTCCCGGAACCGCTGAATTATGTGGAATGGAACGTCAAATTCTTGCGGAGATATTGGAACGAGAGTCACAAATTTGAGCTCAAGTACAAGCTGATGGGTGAGAAATATCATAAGGGCGGGAATGAAACCATGTGCGATTTTGCTACAAGGAAAATTGCTGCCTTTAAGGTGTGTGATGAAAATGCTGACATGGGAGAGATCATACGCATTATAATTAGGCAATTACCAAATAATATTCAGAATTTGTTATGGAATTTAATGCCAACAAACACAGAGGACTTGATAGAGAGATTAGATCGTTTCGATCAGACATTAAATGTAGATCATGCCATGGCGGATGGAAGGGCAAATAACAATAATCAAAATAGTGTTAATGAAGGGATGGTGAAGCAAAATGGCGGGAACCAGAAATTTTATTCGCCGGAGGGGAAGGATATAAAAACGGAACGTAAACACAGAGGCGAGAACACATCTTGGAAGGGTAAAAATGACAGAAAATGCGATTATGCGGAAGTAAGTGCCATTGAGTAGGAAAACTAATGACGTCCGGGATAGATGGGCGGGATATACCGGACGCAGAAACGGGCAGGACAGTGCACATTACGGCAATGGAATCTATTTATGTGTCAGCGGACGATTTATTAAGAGAAGAACCTGATCATCGTGTAACGTCGAGTAAGTGTTTAATTCTGCAGGGGACGTTAAAAAATTGAACGGTAGACATCTTAATTGATACGGGAGCAAATGTCAGCGCAGTGTCGCAGGAATTATATGACAAACTTAAGAAGGAGGGCAGCGGAATAGAGGAATTACCTACCAGGAAGTTGGATATTCGTGGAGCAAATGGTAAACGGATCGATACCCACAGTCGGCAAATTTGGGCAGAAGTGCAGGTGCAAGGAATGATGATAGAGTTCCCGGCTGTAATAATAAAGGGGTTAATTCGTCCAGTAATTTTGGGAATGGATAGCCTAAAAATGTATAACGCCACCGTTGATGTGGGTAACAGGCAGGTTACGCTACAAAGGGACATGGGGCAAAAACATTGTTTAGGGGTCAAGGGCCCAAGGGACGAAGCTCTGAGTATTTGCGACATGGCGGGAACGATCGAGGAGAACCCTGATTTAGTCAGTGCTGCAGTGAAGAATGCGGTCGACGAGTGTGGGATCGATAAGAGCCGAGAAATGGAGGACATAGTGAAAGAATATCAAGACGTGTTTGAAAAATCTAAAACTCCTGTGTTAGGATACAAATTTCAATTAGAACTCACCGATGACGAGCCCTTCAATTGCAGACAATATCCAATTCCCCAAATCTACCGAAATGAAGTTAGAAAGCAGATCAATACGATGATCGAGGATGGGATCATTAAGAAGTCAATGACGCCCTACGTCAGTCCCATTGTTATAGTCCGCAAAAAGAATAATAACATAAGATTCTGCCTAGATGCCCGTAAATTGAATAGTAAGACTGTCGCTCGCCGTGAAAAACCGCCGAAAATCGATGAAATGCTTTATAAAATAACCCTGGCGAAAATCGGTGTGTACGCTAAACGTACGCCAATGTAGGGCAAACGTGCACGGAATGCGCATCTGCAATGTACGGATGTGAACAAGAGCTTGTCACGATATGAGTTTTTGTGTACCGAACGTGTAATTTGGCCCAAATGAATGTACGCTTGAGCTGAATTGGAACGTACACGACGTCACGAGTACACGATGTACAGACGATGTACGTGTACCATTACCAATCGATGCGTGCACCTAGGTTACGAAAACTAACCTAACCTAACATATTTACAGTGGAATGCGTTCCAGTAGAAAATCTTTCGCGATTCTGCCTAGATTTTCTTCCGGAAAAATTCTCATGAGAACCGAATGTTTCTCAGAGATACATTTTATACTGAAGGTTCCACAAAAAAAAATATATCCAAACAGAATTGTGCAAAAGATTCACTACTGAAACTGTCCGCGTAAAGGACTCACTAGTTTGATGTTGCATCAAGTACATTCAAATGTGATATATCATGGAAGATGTTTCAGAACACGTTTGATACTTACGAAAATAGCAGTTACACAATAGAAATAAACACATTTCTATGAATGAATTTTAATATCTCGTAACCTCATTCTTACAAATTTATTGTATTACTGGTGGTAGCTGGGAACAGAAGAATGTTTTGCTCGTAAACGTATTACCTTGAATTAACTACAGCCCTCCTATCAAACATTGCTTCTCGCAGGTCGGGTGCATTGAAAGAATCAAACAAAACCAAATTAAATTTAAGCAAAAACTTCCTTTATTAACTCTTATCGCTATTCACAACCTCGTCTGCTGCTCTTGGGCTAGGAAAAGTTTACCTATAACACACGGATGAATGAATTACAGTATCTGGCCTTAATCTCAGTAATAGTTCTCTTAAAATTTGCTTGTTTTAAAGGAAGTTGGGAATAGGATGAGATGAATAATATACTCACTCTGGTGATATTATATTCTTTTTACCTGAGAATACAGGAAAAAAATAAAGAGAATTTTGGAACATTTAACATCATAATCAACTTAAACCTTGAGTTGCAATTCATGAAATAATTCTTGTGGTAAGAAGTATTCTAATGAACATAGAATTTTCATTTAATGAGGTAATTTATCAATGATTGACTGGAACTCCAATTGGTGGTTAACTTAGTACAGTGTTTCCAGAAATTGTTAAGCGTAGACTTGAAGAATCAATCCTACCTGGCCTGTTAAATTGTTTTGTACAAAAGATATGTGGATGACCTATTAATTATAGTTGATGAAAATGACATTAAATTTGCTCAATATGTTTAATTCTTGTGATGAATCCAGTTCACTTTAGAAAAAAAATAATCAATCTATAAACTTCCTAGATATCTATATCAAACATGACAACGGAAAAATATCAACAAATTGGTACAGAAAAGGTAATGCTGCTAATCGTATTCTTAATTATTTACCTAAACATCCCATACAGCTAAGAGAGGCATTGTTTATGGCCTCGTAGATAGAGCAATAAAATGATCCCATCCCATTCACCAGGAATGTCATATAAAAATAGTACATGATATATTTATTTTAAAAAAATCCTGTTGAGTATATAAAAAAGCACATAAAGAAGAAGAGAGCAATGCTATGTGGAATGTTTAATATCATACCTGATCAACCCTATTCCAAAACCTTAGCTGTTAACAAAACTATAGTTTTGCCATATGTACCTAAAATTACTAACAAAATAATAAAAAATACAAAATATAATATCTAGACATATATTAACAAACAAACAATCTTATTAGAAATGTTAAAGATGTAATTCCAGCTTCTGAAGTGGAAAAAGGAAACTATATCCGTTGCCAACAAATCATGTATTGGTCAAACAAAACGAAGAATAAAACAAAGAATACATGAGCATAAAAATAACTTAGAGAAATTCATTAAAAACAATTTCAAAGCACAGAATTCAGCATTCACTTAAATTTGATTTTGAAAATCTATCAATTTTAGACAAAAACCAAGAATATATGCCAGGTTAATTTCCCAAACGTTATTTATCAAAATTAATCGTATCAAATTGGGTTGATAATGTTTTTGAAATGACGGGGTTGAAAATTCATTGTTTAGGAAATATCCTAGAAATAATTGCTTGCTATCGTCCACCGGCTAGTAGTTACGAAATCTTAGGCGCCATACACGAAAGAACTAAAAACATAAATAGCCATCCAGTAGTTATTGCCGGAGATTTAAATCTTCCAGACACTAATTGGAAAGGGTGCGTTTGCGACGGAAATGTGCAGCAACTTGTCAATAGACTTGTTTGGGACAACGGATTAGCGCAGGTAGTAGACCAGCCCACTAGACAGGAAGCGCTTCTAGATATTTGCCTCGTTAGACCGAAAGACTTATTCTTATCGTGCGACGTCATGGAAGGTATAAGTGACCATAAAGCAGTTCTTGTCGACTTGGACTTAAGTACTTCAAGGAAAAGTATTAACGCCGGATTTCCACTGAGGGAATACAAGAAAACGAATGTAGAAGGGCTTCAAAAATACTTAAGAGAACAGTACGAAGGGTTTCTTAGAATAGGAGGGGGGATTGAAGAAATATGGCGAGGATTTAAAAATATTCTTGAAAATGCCGTGCAGACATTTGTGCCGTGCAAATTGTTAAAAAGTAACCCCGATCCAGAATATTATAATGCAAAGATTAGATGCATGAAAAGAAAAATCAGAAAGGCGTTTAGAAACAGACACATTAGTGATAACCATATGTCATTATTTCGAAGTTATTCAAAAGCATTAGAAAAGGAAAAGAAAATTGCGGAAGAACGTCATTTGAAATATATCCTTGATGCGGACGGCAGTAATTGGTCGAAATTTTTTAAGTATGTTCGTAGAAGGAAGGGAAACAAAGATGAAATACCAGTTGTTCGGATAAATAATTCGCAAGTAACTGACGACAGGGAAAAAGCAAACGCTTTTAATGCGTATTTCACGTCGGTATTTCAGCAGAAAACTAACGATACACGGATACCAACGTTATCAGATAGAAATATATTTTATATCGACGTAAATACTCTACGGAAAAGAATAAAATTAATGAAAAGCGGAAAATCTCGAGGGCCCGATTGTATTTCCACGGATATCATTAAATTAGGCGGTGAGGCTATTCTACCGTATCTAATTAGATTATTTAATGTCTCTATCAATAACGCTTGCGTACCGGAAGATTGGAAGTTAGCACTCGTAGTACCTGTTTTTAAAAGCGGTGATAAAACAGTCCTTAGTAACTACAGACCGATAAGTCTCACATCAGTCGTATGCAAACTCATGGAACAATTAATTACTAACTACATCCGGAAAGAATGGGAGGACAAGGAATGGCTGTATCAAGGTCAACACGGTTTCAGGAACGGTTTCTCATGCGAAAGTCAGCTTGTTTCCCTTCTACAGGACCTAGCCGATGAAATTGATAATGGGGGAAGGGTAGACGCGATAGTAATAGATTTTGCTAAAGCTTTTGATGTTGTTCCACACGATCGTCTTGTAAACAAATTAATAGATTCGGGTATAGACACAAGGGTGGTGGCTTGGATAAACGAACTACTACGTGATAGGAAACAAAAGGTTCGAATAGAAAGCTATTTATCAACCTCCGCTAGTGTTACGTCAGGGATTCCACAAGGAAGTGTCATTGGACCTCTCATGTTTCTCGCCTTTGTGAATGACTTGCCAAAACATTTAGCTTCAAATGTAAGACTCTTCGCCGATGACTGTATCATCTATCGGGTTATCAAATCAGAGGACGATGTAGATATTTTGCAGCGAGACACAGACAAATTACACTCCTGGGCAGAAACAAACGGCATGGAAATAAACAGTTCGAAGAGCAAAGCCATCACGTTTGGTAGGGGTCGATGTTATGGTGAAACAGTGTACAAATTGAATAACAATGTCATACCTACAGTTACATCTTGCAAATATTTAGGAATACAGTTAGACAGTAAATTGAGTTGGGAAAATCAAGTAAATTTCGTTGTAGGGAAAGCCTGGAGATCTTTACATTTCGTTATGCGGATTCTAAAGAGGAGTACGGTGAAAAGTAAAGAATTAGCTTATATGTCACTAGTGCGACCCGTGTTAGAATACGGCGCGGTATGCTGGGACCCGTACAGAATATCGCAGCAAGGTAATCTAGAAAGGCTCCAGCGCAGAGCATTAAAATTCACTTTCAGGGGTACAAAAAATAAAGGTGCATGGAAGTCACTCGAAAAAAGGCGGATTAAGTTGCGACTCTGTGCTATGTACAAAGCATACAAAGGTTATCCTGCTTGGGGTGAAATTAATCGTCGTCTAGGAAAACCTACTTACTCCGGTAGAGCGGATCACAAGCACAAAATTAAGACAAGAGTGCAGAAAACGGATGTTGGGAAATTTTCATTCACAAACAGAACTATTAGAGACTGGAACAGTTTGCCTGCGACAATCTTTGAACCCTTTCCTCAAAACCTGAGAAAATTTAAAAATAAATTAGTTTCCTAGCTATTCATCTATATTTTATGTCATTGTATTATTGTTAAGTTTCTACTGTTAAATAAGTAGAATTTCCTATTAAGTAATTTGTCTAATTGTTATTATTATTAGTAGTTGTAGTAGTATTGTCATTATTATTATTATTATTATTATTTATATTCGTGTAGTGCAGTGCAGTGCAGTGCAGTGCAGTGTTGTGTAGTGGAGGGAAAGAAATGCGAAAGAGATGCATATCAGTTAAGTGTTGTGAAGTGCAGTGCAGTGAAGTGAACTGAAGTGAAGTGGAGTAAAATGAATTGGAGTAAGGTTTGCGCTGTGAAATTATGTACCATTATTCTTAATTATTGTTTGTTTGTTTTTGTTTTTTCTAAATCAAGTACTCTCTTGTAATTTAAATATTCTGCCACCAAGTAATGATACTTCATTGCAGAATTAATAATAAATCTAATCTAATAAAATAATAAATTCAAATCAAGAGGGTAATCTTCTTACCACTTCCTATTCCACTTACTACTTTAAATAAAATAAATCACAAAATTTTTTTGAAAACATCTTAAGATGAGTCTCTCTCCATAATTGTATTTTGTATTTGCATGTGTTGCTGGTAGTTTTATCATTAAAAAATATAACTGTTATTTTTAAAATGATTTTGCAGTATTTACAGAACTTATGCCTGAAGATAATTTATTTTTATAGTTTTCAGAATCTTATGTTTTAATACAATCAGTAGTCCTGTTTATTACGCAATCAGTGAATTGTATTTGATGTAATTCCAATTATAGAAATATCTTGTTTTTATTGGAAGCACAATGTTTCACAAACTAATTGTTTGAAACTTCAGGTACATACATGTATTACATCAAATACAATTTACTGATTGCATGTTAAACAGTACTTCTGATTGTATTAAAACATAAGATATTGAAAACTATAAAGAGAAATTACTGCTTAATAGGTTAAAAAGAAAGTACTGTTTAATATGCAATCAGTAAATTGTATTTGATGTAATTCCAATGATTGAAATATATTTGTTTTTATTGGAAGCACATTTCACAAACTAATTGTTCACTACTTCAGGTACATACATGTATGTACCTGAAGAAAATCTTGTTTTTAGAAAATAGTTAGAAATATCTTATTTTTATTGGGCTTCTAATAAAAACAAGATATTTCTATAATTGGAATTACATCAAATACTGATTGCATATAAAGCAGTACTACTGATTGTCTTCAGACATAAGATATTGAAAACTATCGAAAGAAATTATATTCATTCAATTATACACAATAGACAACATTAACCAAATTGGTGTAAAAATTAGCATATGATAGCACATTTTATTTGCATATTGCAAGAATGTTAACTAATAGTGTAGTATTTTTGGGCATTCATTATGAAAACTTGAAAAATTAGCTAATGTGAAGTAAAATGCTTCAGTTAAAAAAATATCAAAAACATCCAATTGGAAACCTGTCGTAACATATTGCATGTAGCACAATTCAATTAACATGTAGGCTTAATAGTCATAATAACTCAAATATATCTTGGTTTCTTGAAAGAGTCAAGGAAAATTATTCTTAAGTTTAATTTATTTAAGTTTAAGAAAATCATTAGTTAAAAAAAATAAATGCTATGGAGCAACACAATATATTATACTTTATAGCACTAATTTGCACACTTTGCTATACCACTTGAAAATCAAACAAGTTATTTCACTTTCTAACAAAATTATTTTATCTGCTATAAGTTAAAAAAAACAACCTATCACACGAATGAAACCATATTTTCTCTGTGTCAATATATGTGTTGTTGTTTCATTGAAATACACACGCAATTTTCGAAATTGACCAAATCACTGCCTATGAACTGGTGGAACTTAATCTTCATAGTGTGGTCAATTTATAAACAGCCAGCATTTGAATATCCTAGATCATACATTGTATTTAGTTTTCTTTTCTACCTCATCAATAATCAGATTATGACCACTCGACACGTTGGTGAAGGTAACCCTAATGTTTTTAGGGGTTATTTCTGAAACAATAAATATACTATTATTATGTGTGTATTAAATTTAGTCACAATTAAAGAAACGTATTTGCTTACCATTAAACATGATTGTGTTAGGATTATTTCATGCGTTAACTCTTCACGGGCCATCGATGACGATACGAAGAGAGTTTGTTTGCCACAAGTAAACATACTGGTGTTTGGTAATTTCAAGAGCAGACATTCGATGGGACACACATCCACAAAGAAATTAGAAATGAAATTATGCGATTTCCACAGAAAATTGCCGCTTACTTCACGAAATCCGCACACTGACCACTGATTAATATATAACTAAACTGCAATCTTCTAAAAGGGCCATAACCAATACTAACCAACTTTGTTTGTGCACACCTTATTTTGTATACAAACGGTACGCTTTATACGGTTTGTGCACACCTCTGGCACACCTTATACAAACGGTTTCAAACTAAGCGTACAAGAGATATGGACTACTGCAGAGCAGGGACGGTGCACAGTAGGCACACAGTATGCTACACTACAGGAACAAGGCACGAAATGAAAAACACGTACAACACAGCTGCTATACAGACCCTCACAACACGGATTTTCGCCAGGGAAAAGAATGCCAGGCGGCTTTTGTCAAACTAAAGAATATTTTTGAGAAAACATTTGTGGTTAGCTACCCAGATTTTGGGAGGAGAATGTATCTACAAGTTGACAGCAGTGGGTTTGCCATGGGTGCCGTGCTTTTCCAGTTGAACAACAAAAACGAACAACAAATAGTGGCATTAGAGAGCCGAATACTTTCTGCCAGTGAGCGGCATTGGTCTACGAGTGAACGGGAAGCTTTAGTAATCGTGTGGGCAACACAAAAGCTGAGATCTTTGTTAATTGGACGGCCGTTCACAGTGTTAACGGATCATAAAGCGTTGATTTTCCTCATGAGGAGCCACTTGAACAACGACAGGTTGTTGCGGTGGTCTTTATGGCTACAGCAGTTCGATTTTGACATACAATACTGCGAGGGGCGCGACAATGTTTTACCGGACTTATTATCGAGAATTAGATTGTACGACGATGGATCACCGGTAGAAACGCAGATGAATATCATGGAAATGGTCAAGATATGCCCTCGATGGAACAAGGAGGAGATTATTAAATTGCGACGGGAGGATCCTGTGGGAAAATTGATCTTTGAACAGCTCGAAACACCGACGATTACGGAGGAAGGGAATGAGGCATCTAGTGACGGGAAACAGGCTCGATGGAAGTTATATGAAGGGATGTTATTGTATTGTACTGATAGGAAAGGATCGTATTTTCAACTGTGGATGCCAGAAGTGTGCAGACGAGAACTAATACGAACTACGCACGAGCATTCCGGACACTTTGGATGTAATAAAATTGAAAATATGTTAAAATCAAAATGTTATTGGAGAGGCATGGGTAAACAGATCCGCAAACAAATTAGTGGATGTGATGTCTGTCAGAGGACAAAGCACCCTAACAGAAAGTACGAGGGACAGCTAGAGCCGATAATACCAACGGCGCCTAGGGAAGTATATGCCGTTGACTTATACGGGCCCATGCCGACATCAACGTTCGGTAACAAATATTTATTTGTGATTGTCGACGTGTTCTCTAAGCTGGTACAAATGTATCCAATACGAAAAGCCAACACCCGCAGCTGCCTCGTACAGTGTCGCAAGTTTTTCGAAAAGGCGGGCAGACCGAGAAAAATACTCAGCGATTTGGGGACACAATTTTCTAGCGAAGCTTGGAAGAAGGAAATGGACGAAATGGGAGTACAAATTGGTTTTACGACGGTTCGCAACCCGCAGGCGAATCCATGTGAACGGGTGATGAAAGAGATCTCTAGATTGTTTAGGGTGTATGTATCGGAACGCCATAACAGATGGATGGAGGCGGTACCGATTCTGAATTACGTATTAAATAATGTGCCACATGACAGCACGCGCAGGACACCAGCGGAGGTGCATTTGAATCCATTTGATGGGAAAGATCCGTTCGGGGGTATCAAAATACCATCAGAAGTTAGTGGCAGGGTAGAAAATAGGAGCGAAACGCAGATTGTGTTTGATAATTTACAGAGAGCTGCTGTGAAAAGGGGCAAGGCTCAAAAGGGACATTTCGAGGAAAAGTACCATACTGGGGACGAAGTCCTAGTGAGAATGCTACAAACGTCATCGGTGGACAAGAAATTATTTCATAATTTTTTTCCTCTATATAAAGGATCATACAGAATCAGGAAAGTGTTAGACAAAAATGCGGTTGTTTTGCATAATGAAGAAGGGGAGCATGTAGGAACATATAATTTTCGCAACATAAAGCCGTATTTACGGCACGATACTCATGATTGAGCATGTTAATCTTGTAAATAGTTGTAAATAGTAGTTTTATTGTATTGTTGAGAGTATTTAATAGTTCTATGTCATCTAGATATGTGGTCGAATGGAACCACTGATTTCATTATGCGAATATCAAATGATCATTTGAAATGGGCTTATGTTGGCAAAGAGTTTATATAACCAAGATTGTAGTCAGCTTAAGGCCTGAAGATACAAGTCCTAGTGTTGTGAAATTGTGTCGTGTGTATACCAGTGCAAGAGGGTAAGAAGAATGAAAAGTATTTTGTTGTTGTGGGAGTTAGTCTTGTTATTTATTAATAGGTAATTAGATAAATAACGCTCTGGAAGTGGGGAGCTGTAATATACAAAATATTACAGAACAAACGCCGCGCGTTAATCTGGACGGACGGAGCTGTAATATACAAAAATATTACAAAACAAACGCCGCGCTTCAATCTGGACGGTCGCGGTTACTAGGTAACGAAGGTTGTTGACGCGCAAGAAGGGGGCGCTGGACGAGAAGAAGAGTTGGTGGTTGACTGGCATCCTGGTGGTAGCGGCGCGTATGTAACCTGAATTATTAAAGTTGGACATCGACGCGAATAGGGAGGACAAATTGTGGAACAAGTGTGCAAGAAGTGAGCAGCAAGAAAGAAGCAGACGGATTTTCGGCGCGGAAGTCAAGGGGCTACGAACTGCGGGGCCATCGTTTCACAACGCCAGACAATTTGGTACAGTGAACTTAATGCATGAAATTAAGCAAGAGAATTTTTATATTTTTAATCTCAAATTCCATTCTTAATAAACAAAATTATTGTTGTGCCACGTTGTGTGTAATTCCTTCGGGACATAAACAATTTCAGACTTCCAGGCTTCTCTGTACAGAGAGCATGAGAACCCACAAACTGAGCTAGCATAGCAAATTAAACTAAATTAAGTAGAATAACTCATTATTTTATCACAGTATGTTTTAATCTTTTGATAAAGGAAAATATGGGAAGCAAAATACCTCAGTATTAGTTATGTTAAACATCATGACCGTTTGACAACAAGTTTTTCTGTTCGTGTGTTGTTCTTTTGATACAATAACTTATGAAGTAAACTAAGCTGAGAATTTGTTAGCTGAAGTTTATCGTCAGCTGAGTAAAGGTTTTTGCTCCAATGTTTATTTTTCTTGATAGAAGAATATAGGAAGAAAACAAGTGAGTATTAAATATGTACATTTCGTGAACGTTTAATCGAGGTTTATCTTTTCGTGTTTTGTTCTCTTAAAAAAATAACCTTTAAAGAAAACTGAGCTGACCATTACTTAGCTTTATTTAAATGACCGTTGAATTAAGGTTTTTGTTCATTGGTTTTTTTCTTGATAAGAAAACATGTAATGGAAAATACCGTTGTATTAGTTTTGTTAAATATGGTGACCGTTTAATAGAGGTTTTTCTTTTCGTGTTTTGTTCTTTTGATAAAAGAATTTGTTAGCTGAAAAATAATGGCCGCTGAATAAACGTTTTTGTTCTCATGTTGTTTCCTTGATAGGAGAATATGGGAAGAAAAATAGTGAGTGTTAGTTATGTTATATATTATCACCGTTTAATGGAGGTATTGTAACGTCAGACTCTGCCAACATTTTTTTGTAGAATCTTCCGTTACAATTACTGTAACTACTTATTTTTTTAGTAGTAACACTTCAATTCTTTTTTATTTTAGTTTTTATTTACATTTTTTTTGTACAATGTACTTCAATACTGTACCTTCTCACTTTGTGCAAATAGATTTTACACAATTCTTTAGAACACGTTTTTCGTTCAATTCTCTCTCTATATCTCATAAATATCCGTTGCTAACTTCATTCTCTAACAACCTGGGTACATCATATGTTTCTTATTTTTAAAATAACAATGTAAAAAATGTAAATAAACATTGGAATTGTTCGAAATGTTACAGTATTTCTTTGCACGTTTTTTTCTTTTAAGAAAACTTGCTAACAATTGAAAGTTTATTTCGTTATACTTAGTATTGTGAACTATTAATAGAGGTTTTTTAACGTGTCTTGTTCCCTTGATAAAACACTGTTGAAGAAAAGCAGGCCTCATAAGGTTTAGCCCAACTTTTGCTGGATTAAGGTTTTTGTTTCCGTGTTATGTTTTCTTGATAGGAGAACATGGGAACAAAAACGCTCAGCAATGGTTATATGATTTTCATGACCCTTTAATTGAAGTTTACCTTTTCGTGTTTTGTTCTTATGATAAAATAACTTAAGAAAACTAAAGTCAGAATTCGTTAGTTTAATTTTAATAACTGCAGAAGAAAGATTTTTGATCGTTTCATATGGTTTTTTATAGAGCATAGTTAAAAAACGTCAGTATAAATTGTATTAAATATCATGACCGTTTAATGGAGGTATTTCTTTGCGTGTTATTTTCTTCTTATAAAAACATGTGTAAACAAAGGAAAACTTTTTCGTAATACGAAATACGAACAATTAACAGAGGTTTTGGTTCACGTAAATTTTTGGGACCGCTGAATACAGGTTTTTGCTTCTTGTTCCTTTGTTAGAGTTTCTTGATAAAATTCAGGAGAATCATGCTTGCAATGAAAAGTTATATTTTTGTGCAAACATAATATAATCTACCCTACTTCGCGGGAGAAATAATTGAAGCAAATATTTCCCTCAATGAAGTACATTGTACGTCTTGTATTTCTCCCGACTAGTTTTAAAAAATGTTCTCAAGAAATATCACAAGTATTTTGTTATCTACAGACAACACAAAAACGCAAACCTTGACAAGCTCTTTCCAATCAACAAACGCTCACAAATAGATTCTTTGAAAAGATGAAACGGTTTGTAGATAAGTGTCTATTTTAACGAAATATGCAAAATATGCGCCTACACGAATAGGCATCAACAGGAAAAATAGATCAAATATGCACATAAATGCAGTAAGATATTAATCTACATAGCATCCAATTCTAACCAAATGTCAAGAAATTCCACTTAGCTGTGCTCTGAAGCACCGAACAAAAAATATGC
The DNA here is from genome assembly GCA_031308135.1 of Acheta domesticus. NCBI lineage: Eukaryota > Metazoa > Arthropoda > Insecta > Orthoptera > Gryllidae > Acheta > Acheta domesticus. The sequence goes on along the minus strand of JAHLJT010009355.1, from coordinate 20,054,675 downwards.
AAAATCATAGAAATCCGCTCCCTAGAAATTACACAGTGATTTGTAATTTTATTTGATTTATATTTTATTTTGTTTATATCTGTAGACTGATGATGACGGCAAAGCCGTCTCTCTGAATAAATTCATGAAGTTCACGGAGATCACTTCTTTTAGTACTCCACTTATTTTCCTCCCCTGCTCCTTCTAGGCCTGTGACATAGGCGCGGTGTCACCGGCGGAGTTTGAGAGTTCGGAGAGGTAAAAGTGACATTTTATTTTGCAAGTAGAAAAATGCGGCTCGAGGTTGATTTGTCGAGTGGCGTAATCCTACAATCACTTTTACCACATGTGTCATACACTAGCTTTTAGGCAGGCTTACTAATTTCAATTTTATTGTAATTCAAGTATATGAATCATTTAATGATTCATTAAGGTCAGCAGTAGCTGATGCAGTCAGACGAAAATATTTTGTTTTCTCTCTTGCATTCACAGATTTATCTGAATACTTGAGCATTGTCTAATTTTCAGCACTACTGATAAAAATTGAACTTTTAGCACCCTCTGCCCTGAACAAAACGCTTTCAGTTGTGGCTGTCTGAAAATGGGTTTTTGGAACCACAAATGGGTCAAAAGATGCATGATTGTTATATTGTTTTTAAGTAATATGTTTTTAAGTTATAGTCAGTTACGACTCTCAAGACAGATTATTTAGTTCATATCTTGTTTCTTGTGATTTTATGATTATAAACAGAAAATATAAAATTTGTTCCGGGGCCCCCACAAGGGTTACTTCGTCCATGATCTTAAAAAGAAATAATCTTGTTATTTACGTGCACGGAATATCATTGCAAGTAGTTTTACCACTTCTTTTTTTATTAGCGATTGTCTGAAATTTCAATCCAGCTCACACGGCTGTGTTTTCTTCCTTCATAAAAATACACTCTAGCTGCCAGAAATGCTTACCTCCGTCTCATTTACCACAAAATTCGATGAACCGTTCTACCTTTCTTCCTGTTCTCTCAGTATGCCAAAGAATTTTCTTGGAAGTGGACCATTCAAGTTCGAGAATGGTCAAATTGGCAGCAATAAAAGCGCTTATCCAACATATAAGCGAAAAGAGTTGCTTTTTAATTTTCCCATGTCCCAAACAGATAAGCAAACACTACTATCAATCAACTTTAGCAATATACAGGATGATTCAGTCCTCGTGGATCATGCAGGATCCGGTGATAGAGTACACTAAGTTGTTCATGAGTGCAAAAAGAAATAGTGTAAATCCTATTCAAAATTTTTAAAAAAATGTTTTTTTTCCATTGGTAATTTTTTTCAAAAAAGGTATCCCAAAAGTAACATTAAATATAGTTCCGTGTTGCTATTATTGCCTACTTACCTAACAATATGAAAGGAGAGAGAGAAAACTATTCTTTGAGTGTTATTTATGATAGTTTATCATATTTGCGTATACAGCCAACATTTCGCATTCTTTTTTCTCGTGTGTTCTACAAGTGTTCAAACTGGCCTCCTCCTGCGTGAAAGCAAGGTAGACCAGTGGTGCTACAGAATGGCACAGACTTTCCCGTATTAGTTTTCTATTTCCTTGGGTCTTCGCTAGCTATTCGGAATTGCCACATACTCTTTTCTTGCCAGCTGTCATCTATCACCGCCAAAAGTACATTTTTTTAATTTTCTTAATTTTCGGTTTCCTATTGCTAGAACGGAAATATTAATTTTAGAATATTAAAGAACACAAAAACCTAGCCCTAAATGGAAATTTTCTTTTAAAAGTTATGTGCCGTTTTAAAGAAAATTGTGTTTTAGCACTACTCAAAATGCGAAATTTGAAACTCATTTTCACAGACAATTTTTGAGTTTTCAAAATACTTTATTTGAAGTTATTTGAAGCATTTATTCTCACAAATATAATAATGTTTACAAATTGCTGGTAATGTGAATATTAAAGATGTGAGAGACCCTTAACCCATTTTATCCCAAATTATTTTTTTGTAACTTTTTCATTTTTTTCACATATTAACAACATAAAATATGTCTGAGGAGAACATTGCGAGATTAACTGGGACTTTATCAATTGTAGTTTTGAAAAACTTGCATGTTCCAAAAATGGAACAGTGGGATCGAATGGGTAGCATGTTTCTAAAATATTTATATAATTTTTAATTCGGTTATTTACTGTTTTATAAAGATAAATAGCTTACAAATAATTAAAAATGATACTTTAAATTACATTCTATGAAATATTTCAAATGATTTTGCGTGTAGAGTAATGTTGGATTTCTTGAATTTTCTATGTAATTTACAATGCCCATATCTAGACTCCTTGTTATGACCCACAATTAAATGATCGATCTCATCATATCTTACATCATTAAACACACACTTGCAATTTTCGAAGGATCTAGTGATGGTCGTCCTAATAGAGAACTTGTATATTTCTGGAAGCAACACGTAGTAACAAGTAAAACGCCTTGAAACACGAATGGGTTTTTCCCATTATGTGCTGCTTGGTGCTCTCCTTTCCATAATAAGATATTACTGCTTCATTAAAACAGTTCTTTCGTTTGTAAAAGCATGAAGCCACGGCTCGTTTAGCGTATTCCATAAAGGGCAAACTTTAGCAAGTTTATCTGAACTTGATAAACGTGAATTATCGGAAACGTAAATATTAATTTTCAAGAAAATTATTTCTGCAACAGTTACTTCAAAACGAAAGTCATTCTTATGACTGGAATATAAATTAGTACGGTGTACCATTATATTTAAAACTGAATTATCATAAAACTATTCAAACACGTGCACAGGCATCATTTCTTCTTCCGTAAAAGAGAGCGAAGTCCATTCTTTTGGGGTATCCTGCTATGTCTATGAGGAATGATTTTCGAATTATCTTTCCCTTTTTATTACAATTATCTGATTTTGACACCACTTGTATACGTCTTCCATTTTCCTTCCTTCAAGTTTCATAATGCTATCTATAATTCAGTGTTACTTCAGGTTCTAAACTCGGGGCCGAAACATCAGCAACAACAGATATACACTGTCCAAATGGCATTCTAACCTGGAAATATGTAATATTGAGGAAGTGCATACAGGATATGCCAAAAAACACGAAAAATCTATAATTCCACTGTCTTCATCTATAATAATTTGGGAGTCAATTCTCTAGAGCACATTAGCTTCTGTACATCCTCTTTGCTGATTTCTGCTGAGATTATTAAAATTTTGATCTTCGTCCCCCCCCCCCGAATCCTCATCAGAAAGGAAATGATACTCTGGAGAAGAAATAAAACTTCTGCGTACAATAATAGTCTTATTCTTTTAGAATGCTAATGATCTCGTCGACATTTAGGCTACAAAGGGAAAATAAAACATGCAGGTCATTCGATCCCACTGTTCCAAATATGGAACATCAAGATTTATTACATAATTTCTGGGTTAGGTTTCAGTCAAATGAGAGAACGATAGGTTCTCACAGGAATGGAACAGTGGGATCAAATGGGTTAAAAAAATTACGTATATGTAATTTTTGAAAAAAAATTCCTCAAAATAAACTTTACGTCATATTAAAGAGTGCAATTAGCACTATCCGATCGAAAAGTTTGAAGAAATTATTTTTAGCCATTTATGAGAAAATGACGTTTGAACGTTTCTGAAAATGCGGAATTTTGAGCTACTTTTCACAGAAAACGGTTGTGTTTTCGAGAAACTTTACTTGACATTATTTAAAGCACATGTACTCATAAATATAATAATGTGAACAAAGCGCCGCTAGTGTAAATATTAACGACGCGAGAGACAAGTCAAAAAAATTAAATTTTTGCAATTTTTGAAAAAACAAAAGAATACAGCAATATGGCGTTTATGTCATCTCATAGGGTACATTTAGCACTATCCCTACCAAAAGTTTAAAGAAAATATTTGGAGCCGTTGATGAGAAAATCTAGTTTTTGTAATTTTTTAAAATTGCACATATTGCACGCAAATGTTGCGCGAAAACTACTAAAATTTTCAAAACAATGTACATGACCTTAAACAAAGAACTCACTTTGGAGAACACATTTTATTTGAAGGAAAAATCTCTATCTTCAATTTTGTAGTTGGAGAAAGACGCCGAAAAAAAATCAAACTTTCACAATTTTCGAAAATTCAGAGTTATCTGTGAAAATCAGACCTATGCCCTCTTAATAAGTGTATTTTACTCTATTCATACAAGAAATTTAAAGAAAAAATTTGTAACCGTTTTTGAGAAAATTTTGAAAATGTCCGGGGGGCTTCATGTAAAGTACCCCCAAATTTTGACGAATCTTTTTCAACATCTCAAAGCTTTGACTAGAACCAGATCGAACGGGGAATATCCATTTTGGAAGAAATTGTACGTATGGTTTCGGCGCTAGCAGTGTTCACAGACGGACGTTTTCCTTTCAATGGGTTTTTCGGTATCAAGGTACGTATTCGGTACGTATACGGGAAAGTAAAAATGAAAATGTGCCGCATGACCTCCGCGACGCGCGCAACTTCGCCGGGTTGTATCTTTATTTCTGCAGCCACGCTTTCAACGCGCCGAAGGTCATCACGATCCTCGACCACGGAAGCACAAACGCGGTCAGTTAACCATAATAAATTCCTTAGAACAATCACAAAAGCACCCTGGTTCATCCCAAACTCTCAAATCCATCAAGAACTCGGTAACACCCCTATCTCTGCACATTTCTCCCTTCTATCCGCAAAATTCTATAACAAAATTTCTCGAATACCTTCAGCTACCTATCTCAAACTAGGCAAACAGAACCCTCATCGTAAACGATTGAAAAGGAAATTACCAAGAGATTCTTTCGACCCTCCTTAAGCAAACTCTAAACCATTAGCCTTAATATAAAGTGCTTCTGAAAATGAAATAATCACGATAAAAGAAAATACCTGGTAAACTTGCTGTATAAAAGAAAATTAACTACTGTATCAGTCGTTCACGGCTGCTGAGGGCCACAGGCCAAGCAAGAATAACTAAATTTTTAAAAAAGTTATTAACCCCCAGAAAAAAAAGTCCAGCGGACAGAAGTCCGGAGAGCATGCTATTGGGCCTCTTCTTCCACCAATAGGTAGGTAAATATAGAAATTGCATGTCAAGGTATTCTCGAACTCCGCAATAATTATGTGGGGCCGCGCCATTGTGCTGGTTCCACATCTGTGCCCGCACATTCAACAAGACATTCTCCAAAAGCGCTGGGAGGACCTGAGTTATAAAATTAAGATATTGAACATCTCTTAAACACACGGGTGAGACGTGAGGACTGAGGATAAATTCATCTATAATAAATACGCCAACAGACACATTTACAGAAAATTGCTCTTGGTGAGCAAGACTATGTGCAACATACGGATATTCCTCGGCCCTCACATGCAAAGGAAAATGACGAAAAAAAAATGATCAAAAATCACTCAGATGAAAAACTCAAGCTATTGGATATGTTACTTATGTAATCAAGGCTTCTTCCTTCTTTCAAGTGAACTCAGCCGGAAAACTTTTGGTTTGGACTGTTCTTGAAAAGAAAATTTCTGCCTTTATGTATCATGAAATTGGCCGACCTGACAAAGGCGCCGATAGGCGTCACCGGAACCTTAGATTACGTAGTACTCACACCGGCTGACGTTACAATATATGAGCGAAGAACTCGAATAGGCTACTCAGAAATTCTGCGGTGAGCATTTGTTGAATCTCGTAAATATTATTTGAAGCATTAAAATGATATTAAATTGGTTGAAATCGACGAAAAATGCATTAAAAATTACGGAAAAGGGTACAAAATTACTTATTAGTCGTAATCGACGAAAAAGGAAAAAAAAGTATAAAAGGCGTCATTTTCTTTCGTCAACATAAAAATAATTTCTATACTAAACGGCTTGGTTTTAAAGTGAAATGAAAAAAATACATTTCATAACAATCCGCCGCACAGAAATCGAGTGGAATCAGATCGACAGGGGAATTGGAAGATATTTTGGAAGAAATCGTACCTATGGTTTAGGCGCTAGTGTTGTTCACGGACACCAGACGGATAGACGGATGGACAAACGGACGGACAGACGGACGGATAGACGGACGGACAAACGGACGGACAGACGGACAGATAGACGGACGGACAGAAGGACGGAGAGACGGACGGACGAACGGGCGGACGGATGGACGGACGTTTTGAAAACTACCACTTTTTCGGTATCAGAGGACCCCAATCCGTTGAAATCTCGAAATCGATTTTCCGCAGCATTACATAACTTTACCTATACTACATAGCTTACTCCGTACATACATACATACGTATACGAGAAAGTAAAAACGACATTTCATAAAAAAATCCGCCCCTACATATGAGATCATGCCCGGCGTATTAGCAACAGGGGCGGATCTGGCCGATCATTTTGGGGGGAGGGGCAAAATAGATTTTTTTAAATAATAAACGTATTCGTTATTATACTGTAATTATTTTTGTAGTGCATGTATGATACCGTACAATATTATTTTTTAAATAATTATATATGTCTAATAAATATTTAAATCAAGTTTGCAAAAGGATGGTAATAAACGAAAACTGTAGACCTTTTCGGGGGGGTGCATGGCCCCCATGCCTCACCTGGATACGTCACCTGATTAGTAACAAGGACTGAATTCCCAAGTATAGTAATTGTCAGAATCCGACCAATAGCCAATTTTTTGTACGATGGCGATAGTACATACACTTCGTTTCCCATTGGGTGCATTGCTTCCAATAACAAAAAAGCATTTAGACAAATAATACCAATAAAATTGCCAATTGAACAGCTTGCCGCAAAATCACAACAATTTTAAGTGAAGGACCTCCAGCAACTCGATTGAGTGGCGGATCTCAAAAAGTCTATGAAGTGGAGGATCTAAAATAAAGTTGACCAAGTGCAAGATCTCAAAAAACGCGACCAAGGGGAAAACCTAAATTTCGGGGAAAAGGGAAAAAAACAATTTTCGTACAAAACGCATTCTAGGAAGTCGTCATGTTCATCCAGTTCTTATATTGATTGATTGATTCGTGTTTCCGGGCGCGTCAACTACTTAGGTCATTAGTCCCGTAAGTGTAGTGCGTGTTTTTCTCTGGAGGTGGCGGTGATCTTTTTCCCGCTGGATGGCGAGATCTGGCGCTGACTTACTGTCAACTAGCGGGGTTTTCCCCTAACCAGGTATCTCCCACCAGCCTCCACCACCCCAGCCGGGACAAGCTGTAAGCTCCTGGCCGGTCTCCCGGCATGTGTGGTAGTGTAGTGAATGTTAGTGTAAGTGTGTGTGTATGTGTATGAGGAGAGGATAGGACAAGGAAGAGGAAGGAAAGATCACGCGCGGTCCGTGGCCCGTTTGTTAGGGTACTGCTCCGGCATTCGCCTGGTATTGATCGGAGAAACCACGGAAAACTACCGATCAGAGCAGCCGGCCGCTAGAATTCTCCTGAATAAGACAGCGACTGATTTCGACCTAGCTCACAAGCTAGTGTCGAAAATCCTGCCGCGCCGTCGGGACTCGAACCTAGGACCTCCCGGTCAGAGGGACTGCCATGACATCAGGTTGATGCACTGAGCCATCTCTTCCGGCCCGGTTCTTATAAATTACCTGCAAGATAAACAATAATGTTCATACCATCTCCCGTGTAAATCTCAGAGCTGTAGGTCAAATAGTTTAAGAGCTAGAGCGGGTCAAAGTTGACCATATTTTGACATTCACTGACACAATTTTAAGAAAAACGCCTCTCAGAGTTCATTTCTCGCCCAAATGAAGATATAATGGCACTATCTAAATCTATATTAAATTTTGGAAGAGGATTTTGCTCCCTGTATCCAAATATTTTGCAAATATTTGCAGAAACGGCATTTTCTGCTTATTCTTTTGGGCAGCAAAAAAGCGAAAATTCAACGACCCCCCCCCCCCACCTGTTGCATTTGGCGATTTTCGACGAGGACTCGAGTCTTCTGAAAATCAGCGCCCTACCCTCAAATTGAGTGGGGAAAACACTGGTGATAGGCATTATTCAACCAGATGGTTCGTTTTCCAAAACTTCGCGTCAAAGTTGGCCGTAGTTTGAAAGGGGTCATTTCGTGGAAATGCCTCAGGGCTGATTTATCGTTCAAATGCGGTAACAAATGACATTTTCTAACTCTGTTTGAAATTGTGAATGTGGATTTTGTTTCCCGAATAGAAATAGTTTGCAAAGTTTTGCAGAAAATGACATTTTCATCCCCCTTTTTTTGCGAGCTAAGAACGTGAAAATTCAACGGTGTTGAATTTGGCGATTTGGGACAGGAACTCGAATCTTCTGAAAATCAGCATCCTAGCCTGAAAATGGCGAACACACTGGTGATACTCATTTTCCAACAGATGGTTCGTTTTCCAGACATGTTGAAAAGTTGACCGTAGTTTGAAAGGCGTCTTTTATTCGTGGAAATGCCTCTCTGGGCTGATTATTCTTTCAGATGCTGTAAAAATGACATTTTCTAACTCTATATGAAATTTTGAAAGAGGATTTTGGTTCCTGAATAGAAATAGTTTGCATAGTTTTGAAGCATTTTTGCCCATTCTTTTGTGTGAGCAAAAAACGCGATGATTCAACAAAACGTTCCAAAAAACCGCCAAAAAAGCCAAACGTTCAAAAAACGAATTTCGCGTCATGACCTATTGAATTTGGCGATTTCGGACGGTAACTCGAATCTTCTGAAAATCAGCGTCCTAGCCTGAAATCGAGTGGCGAATACACTGGTGATAAGCAGTTTTCCTACAGATGGTTCGTTTTTCAGGAATTCGCGTCACAGTTTACCGTAGTTTTTTTTTTAATACCTCTTAGGGCTGATTATTCTTTGAGATGCGGTTAAAAATGACACATTTTTACATCGATTTTACTTTTGAACTGTTTCTTCTTTTCTGTCTTAGCATTTCCTGTTTTCTTGCTTTTACTCTACGCTATTGTCACACTCCCAAGTACGAAACTTGTCCTGGTATTTTCCCGTTGGAAATCGTTTGGGACGCCTCCCAGATAGAATTCACATTACTATGATCCTTTACATATAACCACAGGTGCATAAGCCTGCAAACGAGCAACCCATTGATAGTCAATGATTGCGTCAGAAAGCTAATAATGCTAGCTTAACGTAACTTCTTATCGAGTGATTGCTGATTAGTAAATGAAACAAAATCGTCGCAAGAATCTAAAACATCATTTCTCAGAACACTCGTACAGATATTGCCTTTCTTAAGTTACTCACTATCATTTTCCGGGTATTTTTCCAGAGTGGGACACAAAAGGAAACTGAACACAAGAGGTAAATTATACCTACACTATTTCGAAACATCGATGTGTTGAACAGGTTCTAATCAACTCATTGCTTGTTTCTGCTATCATAATTTTAACTGCTTTACTTTTTAAACGGTAAGTAAATTGCAGATGAGTGGTAAATAATGGCATTGAACAAAGAATCAGCTGTGGCCTATTTACTATTCTACTTATGTGCCTTACGGTACTAAAGATTAAAACTCTATAATATCTAAGTAAATATATTTGTTAATCAAATAGATACTTCAACTTTGTGTCGATTTTTTTGGTTGATGCATTGTTCGAAAGGGTTTGAGATGTATATTTGTAATAAAAGTTGCAATTAAACATTGCGATTTTACACAAAGGAAAATGTTAATTTTGACGAATGAAACAATCAATACTAGTAAAGTAACTTAATCGAGTGAAGCTAATTCCAATTGAAGTGTTCATTCAAAGCACGATGTGCTGTAAGCAGTTTGTTGGTGGAAGAGAAGATGGTACCGTTGCGATGTGGTAATCGTGTACATGAGATGATTGATGATGTTAGATATGAGGTAATAGAAGTGGTTGCTTAAGTTTTAATTTTTGCATGATTAACAAAATCTCAGATTTTATCAATGGCTTGAGACAAATACCATTTTCTGCACATGGATTCTACAAAGTCATCAGAGTTCCAACGATAACTTTCATTTACGCAATTATGGTGCAATAATAATATTTCTTGGAATTATGTGAATTAACGCTTTAAATTTGAACCCAATATTAATGTTGATTATTGTGTTTAATGAGAATTTAAAAGAGAGTAAACATTTCGAAAAATACAATGACAATTTAACCAGAGCTCACAGTATTTCTCTGTTGTTACAGGTTGTGGCCATAACTAATACAGGAAATTAAATTTCATAGCTTCAGAATATGACTTTTAGGATAGAGAGAGAAAGGCTATTCAGCGGGCAGTTTTCCTCTGCAGATTTCCTTGTTCAACTTAACTATATTTATTCGGCAAACATGTATGCCTGCACGATCCTGTGTGTTTGTAGGAAAGAGATCGTATTATGACGCAATTCACATTTTACCACATCACCACCTCTATGACAACAGCGTCTCTTTCGTGAGTGAAATTAAGCATGCAATTCCCCAACAGGTCTCTGCAAGTCGTTGGGGTTTCTAATCTTCCATAGCACAGAACGTTTCCATAGAAAGCAAATAGAATAGAGAAGTAAACGGAAATATTTTGCATACGAAGTCTGACCTGTTATGCCACCATTTTGCTGAGACATCTCATGTGAGCCAATTAAAAATTCCAAAACTTAGAGATGATTTTCAGGATTAAAAAGCCTACAGAATAGTCAGAATCTTCAGTTGTATTTTATCTTGTGGAATAGTACAATAATAGTTGTAGTACTGATCGGAGTGAACCTAGGTTTCCGCAACTTGTGCATCCAGGTTTAAACTTGTAAAGTCATAATGTTTTGAAAAAATCTTTTCTTTTGTTAATTTTTACATCATCTCTTCCTTCTACAAACAAATCAATCAAAACAATCACATACGCCTTCAAAGGATATGTAAATCAAATCAAAGAAAATGTATATTTTTTAATGAAAATTCAGTAAAAATAAGTATTATTCATCTTACTCAATTACTAATAAGAAAAGGAAGATATATTGCCATGGAAATCTACCTGCTCGCAAGAAACGTCTTCACAATGATTTTCAAGAGACGTAAACTCATCAATTTAAAGTGGAACACAGACTGTGAGGCGGTAACGACAACAACAGGAACACTCAGTATTCATGATCAGCATCTGTATTGGTGGAAAAGTAATTTTCCCTCTGGAGAACCTTGTCATTATTTTTCTGAACTTAGCTCTGCTGGGAAAGTTTACGCTAGGCGATTAGCTCTTCTACGGAGAACGTTTTCGAGAGACGTCTGTTGACTGCCATGAATATGCAAAGGAAAAGGTGAAGAGTCATTCGGAAAACACCTTTTAAGTTCACATGGTTATCCCAATAACAATTGGCAATCATCTATTTAAATCTGAAGTCGGTTTGAAATGAAAACGAGAAGTGGACAATTTATAAAACGTACAGGAATTTTAATATCCAATAAATTATGTCGCTTACTCGACGAGCAAGGGAGCGGCAAGTCCCTCCACCACGTACAAAGTCCCGGTTTGTATTGTAATCTACGCTATCGCTCACACGCCTCAAGGCTCAATTTTTGGAAATCGATTCTAATTAGCCGGGTCGCCCCGAGCTACGTTAGTGTACAGCCAGCAGGTGACCTGGCAATATTGCGTGCAAGATGTTCTCAAAACCCCTCCCAATTTTTTTCTTTAAATGTTTGGAATGGATAGTATTAAATGTACTCTGTGAGATGACATAAACGCTCTATTCTTTTGTTTTTTCAAAAATTATAAAAATATAATTTTCTTGACTTGTATTTCATGTCGTTAATATTTACATTAGCTGCGATTTTTCACATCATTATATTTATGAGTATATGTGCTTCAAATAATGTCAAGTAAAGTTTCTCGAAAACTCAACCGTTTTCTAAGAAAACTAGTTCTAAATTCCGCATTTTCAGAAACGCTCGAAACGTCATTTTCTAAAAATGACTCCAAATATTTCAAACTTTTCGAACGGATAGTGCTAATTGCACTCTTTAATATGACGTAAAGTTCATTTTGAGATTTTTTGATTTTTTCAAAAATTACACTAATGAAATTTTTTTGAAAGAATTCTCACACCGTTAATATGCACGTTTTCTACAATTAGTAAACACTATTCTATTTGTGAGTTAAAGTGCTTTAATGACTTCGAATAAAGGTTTCCAAAACACAAAAGATTCCTGTGAAAAAGAGCTTCAAATTTCGCATTTAGAGCATTGCTTAAACGCCATTTTCTTAAAAATTGCTCCAAATTTTCTAAGAAATTGCCATTTAGGACGAGGTTTCAGTGTTCTTTAATATTCTTAAAATAATATTTCCGTTCTTCTGTTAAAAAACCGAAAAATTTAGAAAATGTTAAAGAAAGTAATTTGGGCGGCGATAGATGACAGCTAGCAAGAGTATGTGTGAAGTCCGAACTGCTAGCCGAAACCAAAAGGAAATAGAAAACTAATACGGGAAAGTCTGTGCCATTCTGTAGCACCACTATTTCGTTATCAGGGCCCGGCAATGAAGTTTTTTCTGCCGAAAATTCGTTTTTCTCGCAGCATTACATAACTGTTCCTATACTACGTATTCGTATATACGTATGAATACGGGAAAGTAAAAATGTCTCCATAGTTTTTTTTTTAATTTTTTTGTTGGATAGTGTGCAAGACGTTTAAGAGAATCGTGCACGGTCTCATTTTCTTTGAAAACTCTGATATTTCGAAATTCGAAAAAAATTCAAAAATTTGTTGGTGTCTTCCTACAATTAAAATATTAAAGATGGAGATTTGTACACTTTTTTCGAAAATTTTAGTACTTTTCGCGTACTGCTGAGTGAAAGTACGGGCGAGAAAGTACGTGCTATTTGGGCAACACTAGTTTAAGTATCAATTGCCACTAGTTGAAGTATATAAGAGAGAAAAAAAATGACCTAACATTTCAAAGAGCCAACTCGTTGATCGATGTAAAATCAAGCTCTTAATGATGATGTTTGTGCTATGATTAGTACAGTTTCGTGCGCGTTTCCGCCCCGCTCCTCCGTGCGTGCCCGCGGACGCACGTGCGTGCGTGCGTGTGGCGAGTGCGTGCCGGGCGGCCCAGCTGCCCGATGAGGACATTTCCATGCCCCGGGCGAATCTCGCCGCCCCCCGCCCCCCGCCCCCGCCACAACCTCCGCTCTGTTCTGCGCAGTGGGCTGAAAACCGCCCGTAGGGAGAAAAAAGTCTTCATCAATGACGAATCACCGTTAGCGCCAAGAAACGTGACACATCTAACAAAAGTGTCGACATTTGTTAGTTATGTTAATATATAAATGAATTTAATAATGAATTAAGAAGAAAAATCCAATTATTAAGAAGGAAATCGGTTATTTACGAGGAATACTAACTAATTAAAAAGTAAATTGATTTAGAAATTATTACTTAAGAAAATGAATCCGCATGTAATTTCACTGAGCATCAAACGTATTTATCTTTCTTTTTCTCTAATACCTCATCTCCCCCATCTGCGGGCACATTTGGAAATTGCGTATCTCCGGAGAAGTGGCGTATTGGAAGAAGCCAGGGAACCACACCTGCTTACATAATGTTAATGAACAACGGATTTGTGGCGTTTTCACACGTAACGAAGATAAAAGCTAATAACAAAGATAATTTGTAATCAAATGGTGAACTTTCCTCCTTTCCGCAAAGATTGAAATGTGACCATTTCGAAAAAGGAAAATAAAACATTAGAAACATTAGAAAGAATTAGAAATCCACATCGCCTGTAATCTCCGCAGGATATTGATTAGGATGAAAACAACGCAATATGAAAGAGGGGACCATTTTCAATTGACATCTTTTTTCAAAACTTTTTTAGTGTAGACCTTAGATAAATAACAACTAACAACAACAACAATATTCGAACTAAGGATGCCAGTAATTTCCATGAAAACATAGATGTTTTAAACATCGATATATTGAATACGATACTTTTGGATATTGATGTGTTGTGCTCGACGTTTTTACGTCTCTTTTGTTTCATTTATGGATGAAGACTTTTCATAATCACAATTTTGTAAAAGTTAAAATATGAAATAATAACTGACTTTGTTCTACTTTCATATAGCACACTATCCCTTGCCCGAGATAATGCTGATGATTTTGTATTTCCTTCGTCTTTCGTCGTATTTTTTACATGAGAGGCGTTTTATAACTTTATTTTGAGTAAAATTTTGTTGCGCACGAATTAAATGTTCGAGGTAACTAAACCAGCTTTATAACTTTGATGGTTTTTGGTCGATGTTTCATTAGCATCGATGTTTGGCAACATCGATGTTTTGTTATCGATATCACATCACTAGAGAGATTTTGCACTCTAAAACGTGAAGTATTATCGATCTTTTGTGCATGCGCAGATGCACTAAAGTGTGAGAAACTTGCACTGCGCATGAGCAGAAGGTCGATGATGCTTAAGGTTCGAGGATGCAAAAACTCCCTACTAATTCGTATACCTTAGTTAGTCTGTGGTCACAGGGTAAAAGTTCTTAAGTCAAAATCTTAGTTTGGAGAAAACGAGGGTTAGATTTTCGAGCCACCGTTTGTTCCTACGCGAAACGCTATTTCGTAATGTTTTTCTCTCGTTCAGGAAGCAACATTTGAATTCGGTCGTTTTACTAAAATAAAATATAGATACTTAACTTGTAGTTTCAGTACTTAACCCAATTTTGCCAAAAATTGACTTAAGAACTTTTACCCTGTGACCCTTATTTTATGCCTTATTTTACGTGGCGAGACTCGGGCCATCAGGCCCGCTCTTCCGTCTGACCACGCACATTTCACTACGCTCCTTTCACCATCTAGCGGAGAAAGAAAGTATTATCTCGGGCGACGAAACAGGCGATTTGAATTTAGCTCAGAGGCTTCATTTAGACTTGAGGAGCTTTTACATGCAGTAAATCTACTACATGTGACAGACGGCTTTACTTCCCCTCCGAAGGAAGGCGTACGAAGAATTTTTCCGCCCAGGCTTCGATCGGGTTTGAACCTGCAATCTTGGGTTCAACAATCCGATACGCTGACCTTTATACCATCCCAATCCGCCGAATACGCGACCCACTACCTTGGAATAATTTACGCGCGATTCCAGCAGAACGACGAGCGCCACCCGGAGCGCGCTCGTCAGCTTTTTCGCGCCCACTGCGCGCCTTGGCTTTCGACAGCGGCGCAGCGCGAGGCGTCATCGCGCGGCCGCGCTGCCAAACGGCCTCGCGGCGCCGGCCTTTCTTCATATCGCCGCGCCGCGCCGCCCCGCGCCGCCGGCGTTGCGCCAACCGCTGACGCAGCACCCTCCCCCTCTCCCCCCCCCTCGCAGGGACGCGCTTCCCCTCCCCCGCCCCCCCTCGCCCTCCCATGACAGCGCTCCGTCCGAAGGCGAAGTGCCGCCGGAGTGCCCAACATACGTACGCAGTCAGATCCGAAGAGCATAAGAATTAGGGACGTGATGGAAACGTCATGCCACGGTCTCTATACTGCGATTTTTGTAGGAAGAGCTCTGAAGATAACTGAAATCCCATCTTCGCGATGGAATATGTCACGGTATTTCGCGTCTTTTCTTGGTCTTGCCGGTAGAAGTCGCATGATCGCAAGCACTGCTTCATACGGTCGCGATCGTGCGAAATCTAGCGGAACGACTGTGAATGATACGAAATGCCGTGACATATTCCATCGCGAAGATGGGAATTTGAGTTATCTTAGAGCTCTTCCTACAAAAATCGCAGTATACTTCGGTTTTTCTATCTGGGCGCGTGGAGGTGTGTCATCAAAATGCAATATTTCATAGTATTTCGCGTCGTTCTCGGTTGTGCCGGTAGGAGTCGCATGATCGCCAGCACTTCTCGATACAGTCACGATCATGTGACTCCTAGCGACACAGCCGAGAACGACGCGAAATACCGTGAGATATTCCATTTTGATGACACACACCCCCTATGCGCCAAGAAAGAAAAACGGAAGTATATACTGCGATTTTCGTAATATTGTCCCCGACAGAAATCAGCTGTTTCGCTGCCATCCACTCAGGAGCTTATATTTCGCGATAGTGACGTCACTACGGCGACGTTCAAGCTCCTGATTGGATGAAACCGTGAACAGCTGATTTCTGTCAGGGACAAAGTTACGAAAATCGCAGTATAACCATGATATCTTTACATGCGGCATCGATGTCGACTGTTTTCGAAACATCGATGTTTTAACTGGTGACGTGCGGTCACAGTGACCGGCGATGAAAAATAAACTCACTGTCCTCTCGACCGGTGAAACGCAGGGAGTTTTGGTCTTAAGTACCTTCTTATCTCTTTCTAGACAATGTTCGGGCGTGGGACTAGCTATCTAGTTGCAGCCGCTCGCTTCTGAGAATCAGGTTGAAGTTACGGATCGGTCTCGATGACCGCACCTCACCAGTAGTAGAAATTTATACTTGGTAATGCATGTTTATACTTAGTAAATAATTTTCATTTAACAGTGTATTTTATTAGTAAATACAGGTTGCTTTATGTAATCAATATCATTTCAAAGCCCTTCTATGCGTATTTCAAAAGTCAACTGTGAAGAAAAAATATGGAACAATATATGACGAGAAATTTTCCCAGTGAGTAATTAAATATTATATTATTTTCTGTTTATTTTATAAACTACAAACTCTTCAATTTTCCTCTCTATTATGCCTCTGTTAACGTGAAAAAAAATTGTGAATTCGGTGTGAAATGAAATAACGAATATAATCAGTGTAAAACTTTGACCGCACGTCACCGGCAACAGAAGTTCGAAGGCACGTCACCAGTTGACGGTTAAACATCGATATATTAAATCCGATGTTTTATTAACATCGATGTTTTATTAACATCGATGTTTTGAGCTCGATGTTCTTGCATTTTCGAAGTATTGTTTGTAAATGAAAAATAATCTTAATTTGTCAAAGTTAAAATATGAAATAATAGCTGAAAATACCACTGTCAGTTTTGTGTTTTATGAACCAAACGAACACCGCGCAACCTTCATCGGGCGGCCTGTCCCTTGCTCGGAATGATCCCGAAGCTATCCCAGTATTTCCTATTTCACACACGGAGATGCGGCCAACGCATGCGCCGCTGCGCGCCGGTGGGCTTGTTTTGAATTTGCACTAGGCTTGTGCATGGGATTTATTTTAGATCTCCTTGATTGGACATTCAGGCTGCGCACGAAACGCAAGCGACACATTTCTCTGAGACACATACTCTTTGAAGCGACAGACAGACAAAAGCTGTGGATAGCTGGTTCTTTTGAAAAGAGTAGTGGCAGGGCGCTTGTGAGAATATTAATGAGGTTTATGAAAGATGGTTAATGTAAAAAAGAGTTTGGGGCTGAATTTTACATTGCGAGGTGTGAAATAAATTATAGATAACTTGCAACCCGTTTAGTAAGCATGGAAGTCAAAAGAGAGGAATAAAAGTAATTGTTCTCACTAATATCTGTCTAAATTTGTTCCGCACAAAATTGCCTAAAAGTGTTTTTCTTCCTTCAAATATCAATTACGTATCCCAAATTTCTTAAAAATGTATGAGAAGCCCTTTAATAAATGTGTTTTTTTTTCACTAATAAACTGCCTCAAAATTTTTCAATTAAGGATTACCGGTTAAATTCGGATAACGTAAATTATACGTTTTATAAATGTTTGGTGTCTAATTGTTCTTTCATAAACCTTACTAATATTCTCACAAGCCCTGCCACTACTCTTCTCAAATGCACCTGCTGTCTACAGCTATCTGTCTATCTCTCTTCAAAGTCTACGTTGTTTCAGAGAGATGTGTCGCTTGCGGTTCCTGCGCCGCCTCATTGTCCAATCAGGGAGCTCTAATATAAGTTCCTTGCACAAGTCTAGTGTAAATTCAAAACATACCGCCGGGAGCTTAGGGCCTCCCTTCTTCCCGTGGCCTTCTTCGGGGAAGGAAGGACTAACCCTTTGAGATGACTCTCGGCGCCCAGTCTTAGTTTTGTCCCTTGTCCTATTATTTCTGAACATCGTTTTCAGTTAAATTTTAATATAAATAAATAAACACGGCCACTGTCAAATTACATTTTGTTACGCACGAATTTAATGTTACACATTATTAAACCAATTTTAAAACCTCGATGGTTTTTGGTCGATGTATTATTGACATCGTCGTTTTAATTTTGAGCATCGATGTTTGGGGCAGGTGAGCCAAAGTACGTGGATACTAAGGATGTGGGATCGAAATCCACGTAAAGCGTGAATGTTTTAGTTGTGTTTGAGGCGTGGGGAGCATTCCGAATCCTTCGTGAATTACTGCACATAATCCAATATAAATCTCTTGGCCCGTCAGAAAGCTACGTGTAGATTCTGTGTGAGCAATCGAATAACTGGATCCATATATCCGTATCAATGGTGTAAGCCCCAAAGTCGGGCAAGGGATACCATGGGCAAATGTACAGAGGTACAGAGCAAAAGGTACAGAGCCGAGTCAGGTCAATACGGAGTGTGGGAAGCGAAGGAGCTCTTCACTGGGAATGCCTTTAGAAGAGAGCTAAGTCCCACGCCCTGGAAAGTATTTTATGCACCAATAGATGGCAGCTGGGAAAAGGGTGGGTCAAACCCGAAATGCTAGCCCAGACTCAAGAGTATAGGAAACTACAGTACGAGAAAATCTGTGCTCTTCTGCAGCAGCATTAGTTTTTATTATGATTTTTTTTGTTATTTAAGGTCGCATCAACTTCTGGGTCATTAGCGACCACTCTTGGATTTTATCGTTATGGTATGACGATGAAACGATATGGTGATGATAGAGGGTGAAAGGACGAACACATACAACCCTGCCCGAGGCGGGAATCGAACTCGCGAGCGGTCCGAGATCGCTACGGCACTACTACTATAGCGATCTCGGCCACCGGGCAAGCCACGACCTTTTTTTTAAATTATTTTTTTATTTAATGTCGCATTCACTACTAGGTCATTAGCGACCGCTATTGGACTTAACATTATGGCATGAGGATGAAACGATATGGTGATGATAGGGGGTGAATGGACGAACTCATACAACCATGCCTGAGGCGGGACTCGAACTCGCGACCAGTCGGTCTGAGATCACTATGGCACTACTGCCTCAGAGCTACGGCATTGTAAAGCACAAATAATTGTTTTAAAGAAGAAAATACGTACCGCAGCTAGTACGCAGTAAATTAGTTCCTCTCAGTCCTTTGAAATCAGAATCCACGTGTTCTGGGTCCTTGATACCGAGAAATTGGTTTACTCCAAAACGTCTGTCCGATCGTCCATTCGTCTGCGGTCAACATGCGTCTAAACCGTTTAGATCATTTGCTCCATACTTCATATTCCTTGATCGATCAGGCCGAAATCAAGGTCACGTGAGTTGAAACATATTTTTATTTTATATTTAAATATTATTCATACCACATCCTGAGTGAAATAAACAAGTAAGCGGTCAGTAAATAAAAAAAATATTATAAAATTCAAAAAATAAAATCTTGACATGGATGCAGAAATGCTAAAGATACCTTAAAGCGTAGGATGCAGAAACGTAAGTGTTTAGCTGTCGCACTGAATTGACATTTAACGAAATTTCTCAATATTTATTACATTCACAATTACCCACTTCGTGTATTTTGTGACGGGTTGTTCCAGCGTTCTAAGGGAAATCCCGCCATGTGCTGCTGTGCTAATCAGTTGTGCGTCAGTGGACAGCCCAGTAAGGTGCGAGTTGAAGTGCGGTCAGGTGCTAACGACAACGAAGGCAAATAACTTATTTATTATTACCAGCCTTATAAACAACCTTTCTCGTTGCAAGAAATTGTTCATAAAATGGCATCTCATTGCACAACTTGTGATCGATTGATGAGTGATCCCGGGCGCGTCAACCGCTAAGGTTATTAAATCCGTAAGTGTAGTGCATGTTCCGGAGGTGGAAGAGATCTTTCTCCGCTGGATGGTGAGATCCGGCACCGACCTTCCCGTCTTATCTAGCGGGTTCTTCCCCAACCAGATATCTCCCACCAGCGGGGCACCGACCCAGCCAGGACCATCTCCCGACCGGTCCCCCAGCATGCGTGGTAGTGTAGTGCATGCACATGTAGTTATGTGCAAGTACGGGGTGAAGAGAGAACAAAGAAGAGAAAGGAAAGGTATCACAAGGTGCTCCGTGCCCCTACTGTTAGCGTACTGCTCCGGCATTCGCATGGTGTTCAACGGTGAAACCACGGAAAACTACAAATCAGAACAGACGGCCGCTAGAAGTCTTCTACAGACAGCGACTGAATTCGAACTAGCTATGTAGTAGTGTCGAAAATCCTGCCAGCATCGAGACTCGAACTTAGGACCTCGGTCAGAAGCACTGCAGTGACATAAGTTGATGCCCTGAGCCATCTCTCCAGGTACAAATTAAGACGTATTTGTAGTTTATGGGACGAAAATTGTGCCAATCGCAGGGAATTAATTGTGCGGGGTGGCGGTAAACCGAACAGTCGACCCTTTTCGCTCAGATATCAAATACTCTTATGTTCTTGGCTGTCCGGGATGAGCCGCGTCTCAGTCGGTTTTGCTGACGTTTCGGCCATCTTGCTGTGGCCTTCTTCGGAGCTATACTGCTGACGCAGTATAGCAGTAGCAGTCAGCAGTATAGCTCTGAAGAAGGCCACAGCAAGACGTAGTATAGCAGTCAGCAGTATAGCTCTGAAGAAGGCCACAGCAAGATGGCCGAAACGTCAGCAAAACCGACTGAGACGCGGCTCATCCCGGACAGCCAAGAACATAATGACTCCGGCCGCGGAAGCCTACGAATCTACCTGTCAAATACTCTTGACGTCATCAAACTAGTGGTGCTACAGAATGGCACAGACTTTCCCGTATTAGTTTTTCCTTGGGTCTTCGCTAGCTATTCGGAATTGCGACATACTCTTTCTTGCCAGCTACCATCTATCACCGCCAAAAGTATATTTTTTTTTGTCATTTTCTTAATTTTTCGGTTTCCTATTGGTAGAACAGAAACATTAATTTTAGAATATTAAAGAACACAGAAACCTAGCCGTAAATGGCAATTTTCTTTTAAAAATTATGTGCCGTTTAAGAGAAAATGGCGTTTTAGCACTACTAAAAATGCGAAATTTGAAGCTCATTTTCACAGAAAATTTTTGAGTTTTCAAAATACTTTATTTAAAGTTATTTGAAGCACTTACACTCACAAATATAATAATGTTTACAAATTGCTGGAAATGTGCATATTAAAGATGTGAGAGATCTTTCAAAAAAATTACAATTATGTAATTTTTGAAAAAAACAAAAAAAATACTCAAAATAAACTTTACGCTATACTAAAGAGTGTAATTAGCACTATCCGTTACAAAAGTTTCAAGAAAAAATTTGCAGCCATATACGAGAAAATGGCGTTTGAGCATTTCTGAAAATGCCGAAATTTGAGCTACTTTTCACAGAAAACGGTAGTGTTTTCGAGAAGCTTTACTTAACATTATTTAAAGCATATATACTCGTAAATATAATAATGTAAAAAAGTCGCCGATAATGTAAATATTAACGACGTGAGAGACAAGTAAAAAAATTTACATTTTTGTAATTTTTGAAAAAACCAACCGATAGGTCAAAATGGATTTTATGTCATTGATAGAGTACATTTACCACTATCCCTACCAAAAGTTTAAAGAAAAAATTTGGAGCCGTTTTTGAAAAAATCTTGTTTTTGTAATTTTTTTAAATTGCACATATTTCATACAATATTGCACGAAAACTACCAAAATTTTGAAAAACATTTACATGACCTTTATGAAAGAACTCAATATGCAGAACAAATTTTATTTGAAGAAAAAATCTCTATCTTCAATTTTGTAGTTGGAGAAAGACGCCGAAAAAAATTCAAACTTTCACAATTTTGAAAATTCAGAGCTGTACGTGAATATCGGACCTATGCCATGTTAAAAAGTGTATTTTACTCTATTCATACAAGAAATTTAAAGAAAAAATTTGGAGCCGTTTTTGAAAAAATTTTGAAAATCCCCGGGGGGCTTCATATAAAGTACCCCCAAATTTTGAAGAATCTTTTTCAAAATCTCAAAGCTTTGATTAGAATCAGATCGAACGGGGAATATCCATTTTGGAAGAAATCGTACGTATGGTTTAGGCGCTAGCAGTGTTCACAGACGGACAGACGGACGGACGGACAGACGGACGTTTTCCTTTCAATTGGGTTTTCGGTATCAAGGACCTAGAAAACAGGGTTTCTGGCTACACCACGTGTTAGGGTTTTTTTCCCTTAATTTAGCAACTGATTTTATCCACTTATTCGTTTTCACGGCCCGGCAATTAATTTTTTCCGCCGAAAACTGGCCATTTTTTCGCGCAGCATTACATAACTTTCCCCATACTACGTATATCACTCCGTGTATACGTACGTATACGGGAAAGTAAAAGATGATGCCGTAAATTAACTTTGATTCTCTTATAAATTTATAATGCGGTTATACAAAAAACGAACATATGCAACTCTATTATAATAATGCTTTATTACATTCGAAAAATTTGAATACTCGCTCCTAATATCTCTCTTTCTCAAAACATTTACTTATGCAATAAATCTTAATGTAATAAATTAGTTGCATAATGTAATATCGTGTGACATGAGTTGCATGGAGATGGCACAGTAGTGATAGTTTTGAAGCCAGGATCTCAACTCAACAATCTTCAGATCTCTGGAAAGACAATGTTGTGACGAGATGATTATACGACGATTATCTATAATGAAGTGGCGAGTAATAGATGTGAAAATGTAGAAGATGGTGGAATTAGAGGCTGGAAAAACCGGAGAACTCCGAAAAAACCTGCCCTAAACACATTTGCTCACTACAAATATCGTATGGAATGACCGGAATTTAAACACTGGTGCACAATCCTGGACAGCTAGGACACTAAGGATAATTCCTGGTAACAAGAACAATGCTGCGCCAAATGTATATGAGGACATTTTTGAAGGCCACGAGCGTATCCACCTTTATAAGTGTATTTTACTCTATTCTTACAAGAAATTTAAGGAAAAAATTTGGGACCTTCTTTGAGAAAATTTCCAACATGCCCAGGGGGTTTCGTGTAAAGTACCTCCCAAAATTAATGAATGTTTTTCAAAATCTCAGAGCTTCAACTCAGGCCAGATGGGCAGGGGTTTCTTCAATTTGGAAAAAATCGTACGCACAGTTTAGGCGCTAGTGTTGTTCACATACACCGGACAGACGGGCGGACGGACAGACGTTTTGCTCTCAATTGGTTTTTCGGTACAAAGGACGCACTAATCAGGGATTCTGGCTACACCACGTGTTAGGGGATTTTTTTCTTAATTTAGCCACTGTATTTATCCACTTTTTTACTTTTTCACGGCTCGGCAGTGAATTTTTTTCTGCCCAAAATTCGCCGTTTTTTCGCGAAGCATTACATAACTTTCCCCATACTACGTATATTACTTCGTATATACTCCGCCGAAACGCTCCTACGTATATTACTCCACCGAAAATTCGCCGTTTTTCGCGCAACATTACATAACTTTCCCTATATTACGTTTATTACTCCGTATATACGTAAGTATAGGGGAAAGTAATAAAATTATAAAATATCAAAACTTTAAAAAAAGGGCATGTACAATTTTCTGAAAAATAATCGTGATGTTTCTGCGTAATTTATGCTTGGGCTAATGCGGTAAATTTAGTTAATTGGTTGAATTTATTTAAAAAATTCTTAAAAACGGCTCTAATTTTTTTTCAACTGATAAAATAAAGGACTTAAAAATGGCACAGGTCTCATTTTCGTTGAACCCTCTGAATTTTTGGAAAATTTCAAAAGCTGGAAACGATGCCTGAATGTATGTACTGCGTAGCTACCTTATTCTCACAGTGAAGCTCCAGTGATGACTACACCCCGTTCTTCGAGGACCACAGCAGGTAAAGTACGTATTCACTTCATCTGCAGGAGGACGTTTTCGTGCGCGATGATGCAACAAGAACAACATTAAATTATTTAATGACGACGCCGCAATGGTGGGGCGTCGCGAATCACGACTGCAGTTCTGCCAGTCAGCACATCTGAAACGGATGCACTGGCAAAAGCGCACGCAGAAGTTCCTCAGTTTACACAATTATCAGATTTCACAATCCTCGGTTTCCTCTTCACCGTCTCATGTAAACAATTGTTGATATGAGGGCGACCGGTGGTAAAGAGGTTAGACCACTCGTCCTCGCCACCGGGCATGGGATTCAGTTCCATCGAGTGATTCAGGTTGAATGTTAGTTATTGCCTTATTTTACGTGGCGAGGCTCGAGCCATCAGGCCCGCTCTTCCGTTTCACCACGCAAAGTTTGCTACGCTCCTTTCACCACCTAGCGGAGAAAGAAAGTATTATCTCGAGCGACGAAACACGCGATTTGAATTTAGCTCAGAGGCCTTATTTAGGCTTGAGGATCTTTTACATGCACTAAATCTACTACATGGGACAGCCGGCTTTACTTCCCCTCCGAGGGTAGGCGTACGAAGGATTTTTTCGCCCTTAAAAATCCACGGCTTCGATCGGGTTTGAAACCGCAATCTTGGGTACAACAATCTGGTAGGCTGACCGTTATATTATCGAATCCGAAATGTGTGATGGAAAGAGCGGATTCGCGGCAGATTTTCTCGAGGTGTTTTCCTCCCTCTCCTTACTAGATCTCGAAATTGTAGCCACAAAAAGTGATGATTTAGGCACGTAAAATAGGAAACAAAATTATGAAATTAGGATCTATTAGGCATAAAAAGCGACGTTTTAGTCACTTAAAATAGGTTACAAAATGCTTAAATCAGGAATTTCAAAAATATTAGATATGAAAAGTTATGTTTCTGGCACCTCAAACAGATCACAAAAGGATCACTTTTATTTTTCAGGAAAGTAAAGTATTTTTACATTTATGAGTGACTACGAGCCTATTATTTTTTTTTTCACTTTCATTTCTTTTCATTGCATTCATTCTTTCACACCTATTAACATTCTCAACCTATTAACAGCGTAACTGCACCGGGAATAGGTGCAATTGCCTAAGAAGTGCGTTCTGATTGGAGATGAGCACCATATGTTCGGTGTGTTGGGCAGTGGCGTACGTAGGGGAAGACAGGGGGGGCGGCGCGCCCCAGGTGACACCAATTAAATTATCTTATAATTGGAATTATATAATTTAAATCATTTATTTAAAAATTTTATGGTATATTAATAGTTAGTTTTCTTAGTTTTAGTAGTTCGACAATTTTATTGTTGGAATTATATAATTTTTATGGTTTAGTTAACAATTATTTATATTAATTCATTAAGTATACATTTAAATCATAAGCATAGATTATGATTTAATTGCAATTATTCTTAATTACATAGAATTTTTAAATATATTTTAAATAACTATCATGTGCAAAATATATTGGTATTTTTAATCAAATAATGCACAATCAATGCAGCAATACATACTTTTATTATTTTAAGGGGGGTGACACCATTAGCTTCGCCCCAGACGACACCAACTGAAGCTAAGCTTCGTTTGGCATCGTAGGCCCTTATTTCTTCGAGGACCACAAAAATGGCCATGCTGATACAGTTACTAGTGATCGCTTAATGAATATGGTAAATATCGTTCTTTTTCCACTACTAGTCAATCGCAACCTGCCTAGGTATGGATCCAATAGGATGGGGCACGACAATCCATGGCTATCTTGCAGCCTGCTTTTCAAGATCGATTAATTTCCAGATTTAGAGATATCAACTGCCCAGCTCACCAGATTTGGTCACCAGATTTGTCTACCCCTGATTTCTCATTATGGGGATATCTGAAGAGTCAAGTCTACACTACACGCCGTCACACATTGGCAGATCTTGAGCGCTGTATACAAGAAGCCTTGCGGAAATCCCTCTGGACACGCAACATCGTGTAATGAAGGCTCTCGTTCGCCGCTTGGAGGAATGAGTACAATGTAATGGTGGTCACTTACCCGATATAATATTTAATAAACGGTTACTGTTGTCATTAATGACTAAATGACATACCTTTACCTGTGCTCTCAAGGTATTTTCAAATAAATTATTGTACTTCTTACTATATGCTGTTCTATTTCAATTCTACTATTCTTTCTGTTCAACCCTGCTTTTAACAACTTACACGATGACTTGCGTTACGGAAATATGTCTCAAGGCACGTGTTACGAGAATTACTATATAACATTATATTACTACACAACAACAAGAATTACTATATAGCTGATCGAGGTGAGCTTCAAAACATGTCTAGAGTGTCGACGACTTCAGAAATCGAGGGACATGAGCCTTATGGTGAAGGGGAGTCAGTTCATTGCCCAATTAGAAAAGATAGGCAGTGGGTTTATTTATTTATTTATTTGTCAAAAAAACAGTAAAAACTGTATATGACGTGTGGGGAAAGAAATTTATCTGCGCACATTTTCTTGAGGGCCAGAATTTTATTTAAAAAAAACGGAAAAAAAAACGAAAAAAATTAATTTAGAAATAATTATTTTAGAAAATTAAAGATATTTGAAAAATGTTTTTTCCCGAATTATAGAAAATCAATTTCAACTGTAAATGAACTACAAGCAAAAGGAGTGCTCAACAAAACGTGCGCACAGTGAAGCTACATTTACGTCCAGAAGCAAAACAAGGGGCCATCTCAGCATTTGCTCAATGGATCAGGGAAACTGGACAAAAACCTGATCGAGATGGGGGTCATTGACCCGGAAGCTGAAGTACATTACTTGTTACAGGCGTATTAAATATTTTTTTAAATGTATACAATGCAAACATAAACTAATTCATTATATATCTTTGTTTTGTTACATTAAACATTATTTTTCTTTTTCACGATCAGTATAGTCTCTAATTGTATAGAAACAGTTTTGCAGCAGAAAAGATTTTACTTTTAACTTAAATTTGTGTACCGACTTTAATTGTTTATGTCATCTGGCAGTGCGTTGTAAAGTAACGTACATGTATTTGTATGTTGATTTCTTGTACTGAGCTGTTGATACTGATACTTGATGCACGTGATTTCTACGGCTCGTGTGTTGTAATTAAAATATCAATATTGCATGAAAATATGTTCCCTCCGTTAAGTAGGTCATTTTTGACAAATATTACAGATTCGTAAATAAATAGACAAGGCAATGGTAGGATTCCCAGCTCAATGAAAAGAGGCTTGCAGGAATCATGTGGAAGGCATTTTTTCATTATTCGAATAATTTCTTTTGCAATCTGAAGGTCTGAATACTACAGGATGAGCTTCCCCAGAATATTATGCCATATCTCAGGCGGGAATGCACATTTGCAAAATAAACGCAACGAGCTGCATGAAGGCTGACAGAATTTGAAAGAATTCTGAATGCATAGCATAATGAACTTAATTAGTGTTTAATTCTGTTATATGTACATTCCATTTGAGGTTTGATTGAATTGAAAGACCTAAAAATTTTGTTGCCTCAACATCAGCTAATTGCATATTGTTCATTTTCAATGGAATATGCGATTTCCGATTTGAGATGCCAAAATGCATTGAAACAGTTTTTCTTTTCGTTAACAATTAATTTGTTATTATTAAACCAATTTGAAATTTCTGAAATTGTACTATTTACTGTTTTCTTTTTTGCAAAGAACATTCGTGTCATCAGCAAACAGAGCCGTTCTTTCATTTTTTAATAGACGAGGGCATATCGTTTACATATAACAGAAAGAGAATAGGACCTAAGATCGAACCTTGCGGGACCCCATGCACAATTGGCAAAGAATTGGAAATATAAGTATGTAATGTCCTTTCCTGCCAGTATGGTATTTCTACTCTTTGAGTCCGATGTTTAAGGTAAGAAGTTATCCAATCTAGGGCAATACCACGAATTCCATACGAAGGTAATTTTGAGAGCAAGATCTTATGGTCAATAACGTCAAAAGCTTTCGAGAATCTAAGAATATTCCAATGGGTACTTCATATTGGTCTATTGATGAAGGCAACATCTTTGAGAAAAGAATAAAAATGGCAGTTTCCGTAGATTTTGATTTTCTAAAACCGTGTTGTGAGTTTGAAACGCTCTGTTTTTTCCTGAGAAAAGTTTCCATTCGTAAGTAGAAAATGCCTTTCTAATATTTTGAGAAAACTGACAAAAGAGAAATTGGCCAGTATATTTTGTATATCATTTTTTGTTCCCTTTTTTAAAAAGTGGCTTAATTTTTGCTGTTTTGAAAATATCTGGAAATATCCTGTACATAAAGAAGCATTGAAATGTGAGTTAACGGATGGTATAAAGAAAGTTTTTAATAAACAATCCGGAAATCATCTAAACCAGATGAATACTTTTATTTTTTAGTTTACTGACTATTCTGAGGATTTCGTTGGAGAAGTTTCGGGAATAAACATCGTATCTGAAATTTTTTTGGGAAGTGTAAAATGTTGAATTTTGTGATTTAGTCCCTTCGTGAGATCAGACGCAATTCTGGAAAAGTGTTTGTTGAAGAGATTGGCAACTTTTTCGGATTACTCGTTTCTCTTTCATTATCCCTTTAAAATAACATTCTCTACAAGGTATCGAGATGATTGTGGTTGTATTTTTTACGATATCCCACATTGCTTTAGTTTTGTTACTAGCGCTCAAATGTCCTGACTATTTTTCATTATTTTTGCCTGAACTATTACTTTCTTAAAATTCTTTTATATTCTCGGAAGTATATATGGAAACCGGGTGATACGTTATGATGTTTAGAAATAAAGTAAAGCGTACGTTTGTTTTTACAACGATGTTCTAATTCAAAGCTTGGAGAAAAATAAATTATATTTTTCATTTGTGTCAACAGCGTTATAAACTTCGTCCCATGATTCCTTCATCAAGTAGTCCGTAAATAATTTTATATTAACTTTAGTGAATCTAGTGAACTTAGTGAACTTAGTAAATTTAGTGAACTTAGTTCAGAACAGAGAAGAAGGTTTGTCCTCGTTCTTTAAGATACTGCTCCGGAACCCACCAGAAATTTGTCGGAGGAAACCACACGTACCATCGATCAGATACGCCAGCCCCAAGCAGTACACCGATCAGTAGCATTATCCGACCAAGCTAGAGCTGCAAATCTGTCAATACCAGAAATCGAACCTATGATCCCCCGACCTCTGTAACTTCATTTGCGGACTTGCAACTACATTTGACCTCGCACGAGGTATTGCATGATTCAGAGATATTAAATAGATGTTTACTTTACTGTAACGATATCTGCCTTAGCTGAGCTAGAATTTCCCCATGCTTATAATTCCCTAGAATACCTCACGCGGATAACAGAAAGCAGTACTACTGAAAGTGAGTAGTAAAGCGAATGCTATGGAAGAGTGGATGCACATTAGACAGAACCTCGGAAAAAATAATTATTATATTTTAGAACGCCCGGGTTGAAAATTGTAAAGGGAAAAACAGACATTAAAGATTTCACCTGGACATAGTAGTACAGCGGGGAAAGTTGACGTTTTTTGGAGGTTACGCGATTACGAAAAGTGAGAGTAAACATTACTAACAGCTTGGGGCAGTTTTGGTGACATCGTTTACGTCTCATTTACGTGACATCGTTTACCACACTTTCGTAATAGTAATTTACGATATAAGGGAGAGAAGTGTTACATTACGAGTGTGATATTTTCAGCCGAGAAGACGTTAGGAGCTTCGTAAGGAATTTCAAAATGAGTAATGTAACACTCCCGTCCGTGTGCCGTGACACGTTTTATTTCATACTAAATTCCATATTGTATGTTCTAAGGAATAGGATTTCATTAGCAGTGTATTAGCGGTGTCGCTGAGCTCTTAGAGAGAATATAGATAGCTCTGATATGATCAAGGAGGAATAGTAGCCCTGGCTTTCAAAGAGTTTGGGATAGAGATTTTGGTAAAATTTATTCCAATAAATCAAATAAGAGATACAAAAAAGAAACAGGTATTTTGTCAATGGAAACTCAAAAGTAAAGTTGCGAAGTCATTGTCGAAGAAATACAAGTTATAGTATAAGTACACCCAAGATGTACTTGTAAGGTTTGCTCCCAAGATAGACGCATTGTTTCTATCATTGTTTTGCGATATAAATACCAACAAATTGTAATTTTGAAATGCTGTTTTTTGTTTTTGTTTGCAATTTTTGAAAAATACAGAGACTTTGCCGAAAATAAGATTAACTCCAATTTCTTTCCGTTGTTTGCTGCACATGAGAAAAAAATTTGGAGCCGTTTTTGGAAAAATACTTGTTTCAAAATTGAACACTACTATGGATTTTTATTTTAGATATTTTCTGTCTTTTCTTACATATTTTGGAAAAATAAATTCATATATATGCACATATTTCGCTTTTCTTATTAAAATAAATTCCATTCCCTAGTTTTTAACATACAAATACTTCACCTTCCATTCAAGGAATAAATTCATTCGTATATTCACATACGTTTCTCTAGTATTAACCAATGGTAAAAGACGTGATTCTATTAATCAGCTTATTATTTAATCCACTTTCCCTTGAACTATCTGTGTACAAACTGGAAAATCGGTGTGGCATGCTCTACGATGCACACCGAATTAAAATTCCATCGCTCGTCGCAAACCTCTGAAAGGTTGAGCAATTGAAACTGCTCGAACCCGGAAGTGGTGTAATGTAATTTCCGTTTGCTAAATATTTTGTTCACCGCCTCCTTCATAACAGAGTACATAGTGCTTTTCACAAGCGTTTTGTAGCAATACTGCAGGAAACTAGAATGAGCCCGCTCCGTGGATTTTCACGAGAATCGAGCGGCATCGACGGTTCCGAGATTTCCCAGAGACGTACGTATTTTCACGGGCAGATATGAAGGCACTCGCACTCTGAGACTGAAAGCAATTCAGCGAGAAAGGTCGATGATGATAGTCATAGAACGCGTTTTGTCGGGCTCTACTTTTTTTATTTTATTTTTTTATTGATTTATGTTGGTTGTACTACATAGTTCAGTATAATTTCTACTTTAACGTATGTTTGAAGGCTTACATGCTAACTTACATTTAAAACTTACTTCTAACTCTTAAATCTAACATAAGGGTGAGGATGCCCTTTTGGGTCCTCTATTCTGGTTCGAATTCGGAGAAGGTTTTCAGGAACATGTTGTAGGGATATCTGTTTTTTATTCTGGTGTGGTTAGGATTTATTGCGAGTCTGAAGGTTGCAAGGGAAGGGATTTGGGGTAAATAATGGTAGACGTTAGTGGCTAGGTATGTGATGTGATGTTCAATGGGTTCTAGGCTGAGTTCCTTATGAAGCTGATGATTCGTGACAAACCATGGTGCATTAGATATTGTTCTGAGATATTGATTCTGTATGATTTGTATTTTTTTAGATTGGTTTTTGAGGCATTTATCCAGATGGGACAGGCATATAGTAGTAATGGTGTATGATGGATTTATGTATAGCGATTGAAGAATGATATGAGTAATGGGCTGTTTCTGTAGATTAGAGGTTTTAATTGCTGTAGTTTTATTTTAGCTTGTACATAGTTCAAATAAATTATTGTACTTCTTACTATATGCTGTTCTATTTCAATTCTACTATTCTTTCTGTTCAACCCTGCTTTTAACAACTTACACGATGACTTGCGTTACGGAAATATGTCTCAAGGCACGTGTTACGAGAATTACTATATAACATTATATTACTACACAACAACAAGAATTACTATATAGCTGATCGAGGTGAGCTTCAAAACATGTCTAGAGTGTCGACGACTTCAGAAATCGTGGGAAATGAGCCTTATGGTGAAGGGGAGTCAGTTCATTGCCCAATTAGAAAAATAGCAGTGGGTTTATTTATTTATTTATTTGTCAAAAAAACAGTAAAAACTGTATATGACGTGTGGGGAAAGAAATTTATCTGCGCACATTTTCTTGAGGGCCAGAAATTTTATATAAAAAAAACGAAAAAATGAATTTAGAAAATAATTATTTTAGAAAAATAATTATTTTAGAAAAATAAAGATATTTGAAAAATGTTTTTTCCCGAGTTATAGAAAATCAATTTTAACTGTAAATGAACTACAAGCAAAAGGAGTGCTCAACAAAACGTGCGCACAGTGAAGCTACATTTACGTCCAGAAGCAAAACAAGGGGCCATCTCAGCATTTGCTCAATGGATCAGGGAAACTGGACAAAAACCTGATCGAGATGGGGGTCATTGACCCGGAAGCTGAAGTACATTACTTGTTACAGGCGTATTAAATATTTTTTTAAATGTATACAATGCAAACATAAACTAATTCATTATAAATCTTTGTTTTGTTACATTAAACATTATTTTTCTTTTTCACGATCAGTATAGTCTCTAATTGTATAGAAACAGTTTTGCAGCAGAAAAGATTTAACTTTAAACTTAAATTTGTGTACCGACTTTAATTGTTTTATGTGTTATAGATTAGTTTATTGAATGTCTTGTATACATTGTGGTATGGTTTTTTGTGTTGTAGAAACGAATGTATCCATCATTGGGAGTAACTATGTACAAGGACTTTCACTTTTTTCTGGAGTTCCTAACCAGATGAATAAATGCCATGTGTTGAATTGGACGTCTGCGTATTATTCAAATATTATCCGTAATTGGTACGAATACCTAAGACAACGAGTAACAATCTGGTAGCAGAGCGTGGTTGCCTCTTCGTTTGATAAAATCATCGCAAGAATCATGACTGATGTAATGGCCTCATCGTTTGCAAGGATCGAGTTGCTGACGGATCAAAACTACGACTTGTGGAAAATAAAGGTCAGTGCTTTAATTAAGTCTAGACATCTATTCGATGAAGTAATAGTTCGAGACGAACCACGAAAGGTTGAAGGTAACGAAGAAAGTGTTAAAAATTGGGAAACTTGGTCGAAGAAAAATGATGAAGTAATGGGCATTATAATTTTGACTCTCTCTAATGAACAAATTTTGGCTAGTAGAGGAGTCAATAATGCAAAAGAACTGTGGGATTTGTTAAAACGTCGTCATGAAGGAATTAATAAAAACAAATTAGTTAATTTAAAAATTAAATTAGCTAAATTGGAACTAATGAACAAAGAGTCAATAGACGATTTTTTAACAAGAGCGAGAGGTATAATATGTGAATTACATGAATTGGGTGCTAAAATAGAAGAAGAAGAATTGATTCAATATGTTCTTAATGGGTTACCAAGAAATTATAATGAGGTAGCAACGGCATTATTGGCGAATCAACATCTCACGTATGAACACATGCGCGAGAATCTTCTGCGTTTCGAAAGGAGGCAAAACTTATTTAATAGCGAAAAAGAAAATAACGCCTATAAAGTTAGGGAAACGAAAAAGTTGGCGTGCTACTTCTGCGGCAAATTAGGTCATATAGCTCGAAACTGCTGGCATAAAAAGGGAAATAGAGACAATGTTACTTACCGCAAGAATGATTCAAAAAACGAATTTAATAAGACAGATAAAAAACTTACAGATGTCGATAACTGTAATGATTTAAAATCTCGAAAATTGAATTCTAAAAGGTATTGGGAAAAAGAACGGGTGTTAGTGGCCAATGAAACAAGAATTGAAGATGATGATAGACGAAAGAAAGTGTGGTATCTTGATTCGGGTTGCACGACACACATGACGTCAGAAATTGATTTACTTCGGGATCCGATACGTGCGAAGATCGAAATTGAAACGGCAGAATCTGGGAGAAAAATATATTCAGATTTTGTTGGAAAAGTTAAGGGATATTGTGATAATGAATTGGGGAATATATCTGAAATCGTCATGGAAAGGGTTTTGCATGTTCCACATTTGAATACTAATCTACTGTCGGCGGCAAGTATGGTAAAAAGAAACAAGAAAATCGTACTTGACAATAAGGGTGTGAGAATATATGATACTTACAATGATCTCGTAGCGAATGGAACGTTTGATGGGAACAATTTTATATTTGAGATGACTGTAGAAACTGGAAATAACATTAATGAAAATAACATAGGAGATAATGGTTCGAAATCTGCTGATGTATTATGTTTCAAATGTGAAAATGTCGTAAATCTGTGGCACAGGCGGTTTTGCCATATGAATCGCAGTTATCTGGAAGAATTATGGAAGAAACAAATGGTTAGGGGCTTGAGTGACTTTGATGTCGAAAAAGATGATTGTGAAGCTTGTATACTTGGTAAATTTACTCGCGCTTCACATAAGAGTATTCATGGGGAAACCACGAAACAAATATTAGAGAGATTGCATGTAGACTTGCTTGGCCCAATGCCTGTTAAGACAATTGGAGGGAACAGATATATTTTGACTATTGTGGATGAGTACAGCAGACGATATTTTATTGAATTATTGAAGCATAAATCTGATTGTACTGAAAAAATTAAAGAATTTGTGACAAGAAGGGAAACTGAAACAGGTCTCAAAGTGAAAAACATAAGATCTGACAACGGGGGCGAATTCACAGGATCGGAATTAATTGATTTCTACGCAAAAAAGGGTATAAAGCACGAAAGAACAACACCCTACAGTCCTCAAAGCAACGGGATTGCTGAAAGAGCAAATCGCACTATTTTAGATATGACTAGAACGATTTTGATCGATTCGGGGCTACCAGCTAATTTTTGGGGAGAAGCGGCACAAACAGCAGTATACGTTCGTAATATTACGCCGAATTCACAAGACAAAGAGAAAGTTCCAATGGAAATTTGGTCAGAACGAAAACCAAACGTACAACATTTGCGAATATTTGGTGCAAAGGCTTTTTACGGAAACGTTGATGTTGGAAAAAATAAACTGAGTCCAAGAAGTAAGCCCGGTATCTTCGTGGGATACGCAAAAAACAGAAGAGCCTATAGGATTTTCGACCCAAAGCAAAGTTGTATTGTTGAAACGAGAGATGTTCACTTCTTGGAACATGTTATGGGTAGTAAAGACATGCAACGGATAAATAAAGATAAATTGCGTGAATTCGATTATGATCGCATAACAAGTTATCAAATAAATGAAGATGAAGTTGATTCCAATAGCGATGCTTTTGTACACGTGGAAATTGGAAAAACATCTATAAATTCCGTTGGAAATGAAATAGGCGAAAGAGAACAATTGTACAATCATTTGACAGTTGAACCTGAAATTCAAAATTTACGAAATGAAGTGAATACTAATGAATTACGAAGGTCTTCCAGGTTGAGAACTCCCGTCATCAGGTATCAAGCGGCTGCCAGAATTGCTGGTGGTGAATTGGAGGAAAATTTACCTAAAACGTTCTATGAAGCTATGAATTGCATGGACAATTCTAATTGGAAGAGAGCAATCGAAAAGGAACTCGAATGTTTACAACGTTACGAAACGTGGGATTTAGTAGATCGTGATCAGATAGGAAACATGAAGATATTGAGAAGCAAATGGATTTTCAAGAAAAAAATCGACCAAGAGAATATTAAATACAAAGCGCGTTTAGTAGTTGATGGATCAAATCAAGAATGTGGTGTTGACTATGAAAGTGCTTACAGTCCAGTCATGAAATATGAAACGCTGAGAGTACTTTTATCTATTGCGGCTACTAATAACTTTGTAATAAAATACGTAGATGTCGAAACGGCGTACCTCAACGGAATATTGGAAAGAGATGTATATATGCAATTACCACAAGGATTACAGAATGCGAAAAATAAAGTACTAAAATTGAAGAAAAGTTTGTATGGGCTCCCGGAGGCAGGCAGATGCTGGTATATTAAGTTGTGTAATATATTGAAAGATTGCGGTATGATGCCGTGTAAGTGCGATCCATGTGTTTTTAAAAGGGGAAGAGATGAAGATTTTTTGATAATTACCTTTTACGTCGACGACTGTTTAATTATTGGCAAGAATGTGAATCTGGTCAACGAATTAATTAATCAGTTGAAACATTATATCACCATTAAAGAAATAAGTGATCAGGATAAAGTGACATTTCTAGGGATTCGAATAATAAAAGACGACGAGGGTTTTACACTCGATCAAGAAGATTTCGTAAAGGAAGTGTTAAATAAATTCAAAATGATTGATTGTCATCCTGTGGGCACTCCAGGAGTTGCAAGTGTGAATCTCTATGATTTTGAAAATATAGAAAAGACCAACCCGAAAATTTATCAAGAAATGTTAGGCAATGTAGGGTACTTGGTCACTGCGACCAGACCGGATCTTGCATTCACATATAGTAAACTTTCTCAATTTTCAACCGACCTACGAATCAATCACTTCCAAGCACTTAAGCGCGTTTTTAGATATCTACAAGGTACGAAAAATGTCAAACTGAGGATTAATAAGGACAATGGTTATTTAAGAATATTCACAGACGCAAGTTGGTGTGTGACCAGAGACAGCAGGTCTTTCGCAGGGTATAATGTTAAAATCGGAAACAATTTGATAAGTTGGAAAAGCAAGAAAGAAAAATTGGTAGCGCTCTCATCGATGGAAGCAGAATTTATAGCATTATGTGAATCTGTTTGTGAAGGAAAATGGTTAAAGGAGCTAATTAGAGAAATTGGTTTCGATAAGATTATCAAAAAGCCGACTATAGTATACACTGACAGCAAGTCAATTATTGATTGGAGCAAAGAATTTAAGATAACAGCGAGAAATAAACATATGATGCGAAAAATTAATT
Organism: Acheta domesticus; assembly: GCA_031308135.1. Taxonomy (NCBI): domain Eukaryota; kingdom Metazoa; phylum Arthropoda; class Insecta; order Orthoptera; family Gryllidae; genus Acheta; species Acheta domesticus. Next base: position 20,017,989 of record JAHLJT010009355.1, on the reverse strand, counting down.
TTATAAGAGAGGATATAGAATCTCAAGAAACAGAGTTGGTTTATTGCAAATCACAAAACTTAGACGCTGATATGTTGACGAAGGATGTGGATAAGAGTACGTTAATTAAACATATGATGTCTATGGGAATAACGTGATTAGAAATTTCGTGTTCACAGGGTACTCCCGTGTCACACGAAAGGGGGGAATTGTTATAGATTAGTTTATTGAATGTCTTGTATACATTGTGGTATGGTTTTTGTGTTGTAGAAACGAATGTATCCATCATTGGGAGTAACTATGTACAAGGACTTTCACTTTTTTCTGGAGTTCCTAACCAGATGAATAAATGCCATGTGTTGAATTGGACGTCTGCGTATTATTCAAATATTATCCGTAATTGGTACGAATACCTAAGACAACGAGTAACATTATGTCATCTGGCAATGCGTTGTAAAGTAACGTACATGTATTGTATGTTGATTTCTTGTACTGAGCTGTTGATACTGACACTTGATGCACGTGATTTCTACGGCGTGTATTGTAATTATAAATATCAATATTGCATGAAAATATGTTCCCTCCGTTAAGTAGGGAACTAAGTGGTTAACTTTGTCGTCTATGTGCTGTTTCCAATTCAGTTGAGTGTCCAAGTTTAATCCCAGATATTTAATAGGTTTGTTAGGGGGGTAACAGATTATTGTATTGCTATTTATTGTTAGGGGGTGGGAGAGGTATAGGGTCTTTGCGTAAATATTTTTGCCGCGGTTTTGGTTGGATTTAGTTTGATTTTGAGTTTGGATGCCCACCTATCGAGTAAGTTGAGGTATATTTGTGTTCTATTTCTGATTTCAATGATAGAGTTGCCAGAAGAGAATATTGCTGTGTCATCCGCAAATTGGGCAGTGTGAATGTTCATTAATTTTGGAAGATCTGCAACGTATAAGTTGAATAGTGTGGGTGAAAGTGGTGAGCTTTGAGGGAGTCCTGCGTTAATTAGTCTAGGGTTGGAATGATGATTATTGACGTTAACGGAAAAAGTTCTATTGTGGAGAAAGCTATTGATAATGGATTTTATATAGTATAGGGGTGCCAATTTGTTTTATCTTGTACATTAAGGCTTGGTGCCATGTCCGGTCAAATGCCTGAGTGATGTCTATGAATACCCCTATTGTGTGATGTTTCTTTTGAAATGCTGTACATATGTTCCGATATTCTTAGTAACTGGTGCTGTGTAGACAATTTTTCGGTAAATCCAAACTGTTCTTTAGGGATTGTTTTCGTTATGTGTAGGTGAGAGTTTAATCTTTTTAGTAATTTTCTCGAACATTTTTGATAAAGATGGCAATAAACTGATCGGACGATAGCTGTCAGTATTTGCAGGATTTTTACTTGGTTTACAAATGGGGATAATGATAGCATGTTTCCAGGTATGCGGAAAGTAATTTGTTCTGAAACACGAATTATATATGTTTGTAAGTGGGGCTATTGCTGGTGCAGGTAAATGTTTTAATACGACATTATTTATATTGTCGTGGCCGGGTGATTTTTTGAGTGGTAGTTTGTTAATATTTTTTTAAATTTCGGAGGGTGATGTGTAATGTATTTTTTGGTGCGGTCCATATTCTTTTTCTAATGTTGATTTGGTTATGGTGATGTGTCCCGGATGAAAATTAGTGTTATTAACAGTAAAAGTTGAGGCAAAATGGTTCGCTAGTTCTTCTGATTTTTGGTAGGATGTGTATGCTTTACCTGTTGCTGTGTTTATAGGAGGTATCGTGTTTTTCTTCTTCAGAATTTTTCTTGTGAATTGCCATAGAGAATTATTATTTGCGCTGAGTGATTGGATTAAGTTATGGTAATGTTGGTTATTGAAGGTAGTTATCAGTCTTTTTACTATATTTGTAATTAGATTTAGTTCTCTCTTTAGTTCAGGTGTTCTTAATCGGTACCAAAGTTTTTTGGTTTTATTTTTTATCGAAATTGCTTTTAATATTTCTTTGGGTAATATTTTATGTCTGGTTGCTTTTGAATTCGGTGGAATAGTTAATTGTGTATTTTTTAGCGTGGAGTGTATTAATTCGTCGAAACGAGAGATGGATTGATCTATGTCCATCGGGGTTTCTAATATCTTTATTTTGGGCAGAGGATTTCTTAAAGTTTCTTGAAATTTTTGCCAATTAATTTTTAATGAAGTTGGTTTTGGGGCGGGGGCGTGTTGCGGTGTGAGTTGGTGTGTAGTAATAATTACCGGTATATGATCGGAGTCGAGTTCGAAAATAGGTGTTGAGTAGAATTTAATGTTAGTATTTGTGATGCCTATGTCAAGGATGTCCGGTTTCCGAGTGCGATCCCGAGGGTGATATGTTGGTTCCGATGGAGTGAGTATTCTTAGGTTTGTAATGTTTAATAGTTGTGCTAGTATTTTTCCGTTATGATTATTTGTTTGACATCCAAAGCTTAAGTGTTTACAATTGAGGTCACCTAACAACAAGGTTTTCTCGGTAGGGTGAAATAAATTAGAAAAATTTGTATTTAGAATTTTGGCTGTTGGGGGCTTATAAGCTGTTATAATTTTCCATGGTTGGGCGTTAATATAAATTTGAATAGCGACAGGTTCGATGCCTGGTGTGTCGGGCAGGTTAATTTGGTGGTGATTGAGTAGACTTTTGACCGTGATAAGTACACCTCCTCCTTTATTTTCCGTTCTATCAGTTCTATATATGTTATAACCTGGGATAAATAGTTTATTCTTTATATTGAAGTGTGTTTCGGTGATACAAGCTACGTCGATTTTATGATGGTGGAAGAAATGAATGAGTTCTGTTTTTTTATTATTGATGCTGTTAGAATTCCAATTCATGAAGGATATATTATTACTGGGTTGTGTTGGCATTGTTATTCCTCAAATATGCAGTGACTGAATTTTGAATGGTGTTGATGATGGAAGGGATTAAAGAATTTATAAAATTAATGATACAATATGTGATTGAATTAATTATTGTATTGAGAATAGGGTTATTAGATTCAGAATCTTGTGGATGAAGAGTTGTCTGGGAGTGTGTGCGGGAGTTTTGAAAGTTGGATTGGATTCTATTATTCACATTTGAGATATGGGTGAAGTTTCGGAGATTGCTAGTGTGGGGTAATTCTGGGAAAGGTTCTCTGGATTGGTTTGGAGGAGAGGGTGGTGGAGAGGATTGACTGTTTTGACGGTTTACATTACTAAAATTTTTGTTCCGAACATAGTTTTTTCTTTCAAGGATTTCTTTAAAATAGTTACAGTTTGGGTTTCGTATGTCCGCATGGTGGTTTCCGTTGCAGTTCGCACAAAGAGGGGTTTCATTTTTTGGGGGGCACGTCACAGAATAGTGATTTCCGGCACAAAAAGCACACTTGATGACATGATTGCAGTTATTCTTCGTGTAGCCGTAATCTAAACATCTTTGACACTGCAGGGGACCTTGAGGTTTTCTACGTCTTTCTGTTTTCACACGGTGATTACATATTTGCACTGTAGCTAGAATTGTTTCTATTGGCTCGGCTCCGTTGAACTCAGCGGCCACCACCGGGATAGTGTTATTGTCTTTTAATAGTCTTGTAACTTTGATAATTGATGGATGACGCTTTTTAAATCTGAGAATATTTCTAGTTCCGAAATAGTCTGATGAACATTTTTAAAATCGACTGAATATTTTTATTGGATGGATCTTTGAACGAATGAAAACTTCTCTGTGTTTGTATTAAATATTTAATTATGCTACGAACGTCTGTAGATGTGTTAGGGCTGATTTTAACTTTGTTGTTTTTAATGTCTGCTACAAAATTTGTTGTTAGTTTTGATTTTAGTTCTTTGATGAAATTATTAACTTGAACGACGTGGGCAACAACTATTAGTGGGATTCTATTTGGCACACTTATTTGATCTTGTTGATGATTTTTTAGATATTCGAACCTTGTGTCCTCGGGCATGGTATCTTTATCAGCAAGCGGGCCAAAGCTGTTTACAACTGGCACTTTATATTGTAGGTCACCAATATGTTCACCATCACCATTATGATCACTATAATTGCTGGATTCCTCACTTTTTTTTATTCTGAAAGTCATCAAGTTCACCTACTGACCTTTTTCTGTTCACCGCACCTTGCAGTGGAAGATGTTGCTCCATGCTGAGTAAAGCTGCAGTTGACTGGGTAGCCTCCGTACTACCTTCAATGCTGTTCTGGGACGGGGCCATGCCGAATCCCTCTTCCATGGCGACCTCTGATGATAGAATTAGCGGCGTCGAATTTTCGTCGCCGTTGATGAAATTGTTGATGTCACTGTTGTGAAGAGTTATCAGGGCTTGACTAATAGCATGCCCTGTTGATGGGTCAGTGCCACATGACATAGACTGGTCACTCGTTTGCGTGAAACGTTCACTGCGAGCACCAGTCTCTGTTACTTCGCACTGCGGGAACACAAACACTAGGCACTAAGTTAACTGGCAGACCAACCGAGCGCTACTGAGCGCTAGCAAGGAATGAGTCGGGCTCTACTAAACACCTTTTCTTTATCTTTTCAATTAATAGGACTTCACTAGAATTGAACAGGGTGAGACGATATGATATATGGTTTCTAATTGTTCCTGACAAATATGGCATTTGACATCCTGGGAAGTTTTGAATTTTGTTTTACTTTTTCATATACGCGCGAATATAGGAAGTGTAGAGAAAGTTACGTAATGCTGCGGAAAATCGATTTCGAGTTAACTGTAATACGCGTTTTGGGGTCCTTTGATACCAAAAAAGTATTGTTTTTGCTTCAAAACGTCCGTCCGTCTCTCTTTCCGGGAACAAAACTAGCGGCTGAATTATTCGTAGGATTTTTTCCAAAATGAGTATTCTTCGATCGATCTACCCAACTCAAAGATCTCCGATTTTGAAAAGAATTCTTGTAATTTTGGGGATATTTCACGTGATGCCCCTGGGTCATTTTCACAATTTTCTCAAAAATTGCTCCAATTTTCTTCTTTAAATTTATTTTAAAATGGTGAGAAATACGTTTGTAAAGGTGGTGTAGGCCCATTTTTCATTGTTCATTCAGAATTTTCAAAAATTGCAAAAGTTGAAATACAACTTTTGCACCCTCTTACAACTACTATTGAAGATGGAGATTATTTCTTCAAATGAAATTTGTTGTTCAGAATTAGTTCTTTAATTAATGTCATGTGCAGTATTTTGAAAATAACCTAAATTTTCCCACAATTTTGAGTGAAATATCACAAAAACATTTTTTTTTTCAAAAACGACCCCAAATGTTTCGTAAACTTTTATATACTGATAGTATTAAATGCACTGAATAACACGAAATATACGCCATTTTGATGTTTTCTATCGATTTTCAAAACTTATACAATGTATTTTTTGGAGCATATCTCACATAGTTAATATTTACACTAAGGAAGTTTCTTATTCATTTCTACATTTGTGAATACACGTTCTTCCAATAATTTCTTAAGTTTCTCGAAAACCCAAAAGTGTTGTTTTTAAATGAACTCAACTTTACGATTTCGCATTAACTCTCAAACATTTTCACAAAAAATGGCGCTAAATTCTTCAATGAAAATTTTCATATGGGACTGTGTTTTACTCATCTACAATATTCTTAAGGTCATAATACAGTTCTATTGTTTAGAGACAAAAAAAATCCAAGAAAACGTGAAAAAATGAACCTTTTTTTATAAAACACCATTCCGTCATTAAAAATATTGCTTGAAAGTAAACTAACACAATGTGTTAACTGAAACGCATGATAAAAAATAATGTTCTACAACATTTTCTTTACAGTTCGTTGATTTTGCGAACATTGCTCTTTACTGAGTGTTGAATGTTGAAAGATTATGATGCCAGATTTGTTTAAATTGTTCCTATGAAAACAAATGGCTTCAAAGTACTTCAGATACATAGAATCAATATTATAAAGAGTATTAAAGGCCACGAGTGCACAAAAATGTAACTTTTATTTTGTATTAGTAGTTTTGTCAAATTATGTTACAAATACGTAACACGTTTACAACTAGTAAAGTCAAGTAATTCGGCGTCATGAGACAGGGGCTTGGGACAGTTGAACCAAAGTACGTCGACTTAGGCTGTGGGCTCGAAAGAAGACATCGATGTTTTCAGTTACGTTTGAGGCACGGCGACGTGTATTACATCTCCGACATCCTCGAGTAATTACATCTTCACCGGTTCCCAGACTCAACGTCCAGTCACGTTTCGTCCACATTACTTACGTCTACTGTGCAGTCTCGTCCATTTTGGATTTAGACTAGGATTACTTAACGTCCATTACAACTTCGTCCACTTTTTAATGTCCATTGATAAGAATTGTCTATTGCATAATGCCATTCATCACATTAGTATGCCCACGAACATTCTGAACATTTTGTAGATTTTTAGTCAATTTCTCTTAGTCCAGAATTTGATATTTCACTGTAGGAGAAATGCACCTTTTTCAGCATTTTATCGTGTTACGTTATTTTAATGAGAAACAGTACAATAACATTTTAATAAAGACAACACATATGTACAGTAAGGTGTAAATAACGTATTTTTCACATTTTCTAGTTCCTCTTCACCACTCTAAACGAATCTCCTCTTCACCAATTTAAACGAAAGAAGATGGGCAAAATACTTGTGGACGTATGACATTGATGGACGAAATTTAGTGAGCGAATTCTTTATGAGCAAAAAAGTGGACGAAATATCATTGCGACAAATGAAAAAGGACTTTATAACAGTCGACGATATGAAGTGATCAAACTGACCTGGTATGTCTATACAATAATCCTTCCATAATCTCTTGGCCTGATGGGCAACTGTGTGTAATCAAGGTTTTACTGAAGAACTGGACATCATATCCAGATCAACTGTACTACCACCGACGTGGAGCCAAGGCATAGTATGGACAAAAATATAAAGGTATAGGATAGAGATATCTATGTGATGTTCCAGGTGCACGAACATCCTCTTCACTACATCGTAGAGTAGTGGTAGGTACTACGAGAGTCTCAGATAGTCTTTGAGACACCGAAGAGAACAGCAAACCAATTAGTACGAGAAATTCTGTGTCATTCTGTGGCACCGCTAGTTATCATAATGCGTTGTGAATGCCTTATTTGGGCAGCTAATACCTTCGCTTCCGATTCTGTCTTCATTCTTACCCTTTTAAGCGACATAATTAGAGACCGGAATAATATGTAGTATTAAATGTCGAAATATGTACATAAATATGTAATGAAAATAGTAAGAATTATGTAATAAAGATGTAAAATTGGATATAATATGTAATATTAAAATACTCTAATTATACATTTACATAATACGAAATTACATTAATAAAAAATTCCTAAACAAAATTTAAAAGTAATACAAACCTTTTAAAGATTATTTGGAGAACACAATTTGATGCTCACTTTGCACCATACAACTATCCCGTCAGTAGTAAAAGATTCTTCTATTGTTATCCAGGACCCTAGTTTAACAGCCAGACAAAGGTGTATCAAAGTTATACGCACCTTGAGCCAGACTAGACGCAATAGAAGCCATGGTGATAACTACGACCAGCAATCACTGCAGCGTGCAACATTCTTACCGAAGTGTTACTCGTCAGCGATCGCCAAAATTTATCGGAAATTAAAGTTAAAGGTCACGAAACGTGGCGACAATGATACATTTCACACCTACATTTCATCAACAATGAAGGCAAAATGCTAATTTTTTTAAAATACTTCTTTTCGTAAAAATAAATATGTAAATAAATTCAAGAAAATTGGTAGAATAAAGAAAATATTTGGTGAAAATCGCAAAATATATCAAATACATAATGTAGTACTAAACATGTATAAATATGTAACAAAAAAAATGGATATTGTGTTAGAAGAGCGACGATTCGCCAAGATTATAATTTTGAAAACGCTAAGAAGAAAGGCAAAAAATATGTAATTACATAAAAATTCGGTCTCTAGACATAATTATTGGCTTTTGTCTATTCTGTATAGATATTATTTAGTGTATTATTACTATTCTTCTTCTATTTATTATTATTTACTGAAGGGGCAAACTCACAAGTTGTATCACACCCTCCTGTGAAGTATAAAATGAAGCCGGATGTTGTCAGTGCATTTCCCGTGGCTTTTCGCAAGTCAGTACTACAACACACGCCAGTCGTTCTTCCCGTGAGGGCGGAGATGGTATTGCGTCACGCGCCCTTGCACGCGGCGCTGCGCCGGGCGACCACGCGGAGGCGGGATGGGGCGTCGTAGCGTGGCGTGGCGTGGCGCAACAGTCACGCGTGGTGGCCGACTGTCACGAGTTGGCTGACGCGGCGGAGCGCGCGCGAGGCGCCGACAAAAACAAACAGCCGACTCCGGTGAAGTCGTAGGCGGTTTCCGCGGACAGAGTTGAGATCTTGGTTCTCGGGGTGACCCCGCGTATAATGCGACTTTTCTATCTCTGCCCCCCCAAGCCCCTATGGCCACAATGGAATATAACACGGCGTTTCGCGTTTTTCTCCGCCATTAGAAGTCGCATGATCGCAAGCACTACTTGATACGGTCGCGATCATGCGATATCTAACGGCACGACTGAGAAAGAATCGAAATACTGTGACATATTCCATTGTTAAGACGGGGCTTGAGGGGCAAAGTTAGAAAAACCGCAGTATAGAAGGCTGTGTAGCCGACGTTTCGATCATACTGTTCGTGGTCTTCATCACTGCGCGGCCCTGATGAAGATCACGAAAAAGATGGTCGAAACGTCAGCTACACAGCCTTCTACGCGGCGCCACCCGGACAACCAAGATCTAAACAGTCAACTCGTCCACTCGAACTCCAAGGGAGCAGGAGAGAGAAGGAAATTGAATTACTGGTGACTCGCGATTATCAGAGGTAATCCTAACCGAAATTCCTGAAAAAAGAAACTCGGATAACCTGGAGTTCATTTGCTAAAGATCGTAAAAAACGAAGTAACATGTACATTTTTGGATAAATATTAAGCAAATCTTAATTTATATATACATCAATAACAGACATAATACAAATATTGGATAAAAAGGAAAAATTTAATTTAAACGAGCAACATTCGAAAATATCCTTGACGCATTTTTGGCAAATTCCTAGAATCGGTCGCGGCAACGCCCAGCGCTCATGCCGACTCACTGGTGTGTCCACTTGTATGTTCCACTTATCAATGAACTATTTTTATGTCTGCCTCGATTACCCCGGAGTCTTGGTTAACCAGGACTTCAATAATTGTCAGACTATTGTATCGAAATTTTGAACGATTCATATTAAACTTAACTTTCCCAATACATTAGATTCTTCTGTTGCTTTAAATGAATAATTGAGTCGTAATAACGACTACTGTCAAATAATTGCATGAATGAGATGCAAGAAGCAGCGGTAAGCCATGAAGGGGAATTCCCCAAAATGCAATCTACCTTCATGGATTTCACGTGTTACTACGAAACACGCAAATGAAACCAAATATTCACTTCGAACTTTGAAATGAGACAAGAATGTACTGATTTGGATCCGATTTTACAGGAAATTGTCGGGAAATTCTCGAATTACTGACGTAATTCGTAAATGTATCAAAAATGTTACAAACCTATGTTGCAGTTCGGTAGTTGCTTTACTTAGTCGTATATTGGGCTGAAGTTGAGCGCTCCCGCTAGAGGCTGGAGGTGTAGCAGTGCAGGTTACAAGAGCTGGAGTTGACGAAGCTCTTATTGCTACAGTTGGTAGGACATTTGTTAAAGAAGTAGTTGTTTTGCGATTTGATGATGCTTGATGAAATCCATTGAAGGTTTCTTCGCTCACATTTTTGATTCCATTTGATTGAGGATCAGCTATCAAAATAGCATTGTTGACGTATTGGCCTAGGCTAGAGCAAGAATTGTCTAATATAATAAAATTGATTCTGTATACTATACGAGAATTCACTATCACTTAAACTTTAACAGTTAACGCCTCTAATTTGAACTATTAGTAAGAGCTGTCTCAAGAGCGATGGTTTCTCAATGGAGATCCGCACGAGGAGGTTCGAGCACGACTCTCAAGACTTGCAATTTGTTTATCTTTTTTCGGCGGAAGTGATGTCCTTCTCTTTGGCAAGTCAATCTGGGTGTCAAAAGACCGTAGTTTCGGCTTCTTTTTGTTGATTTGATATTTGGCAAAAAAAAAAGTAAAAACTGAATATGATGTACGTATGGGGGAGGAGATTATCTGCGCACATTTTCTTGAGGTCCAGAATAAAAAAAAGCGTGAGATTAACAACATTACTTGAAAAACTAGACATTTTCGTTCTCGCGTTATAGAAACCATAATTGCAACGGTAAACGAACTGCAGATGTGATTTTTCTGCTTTGCTAACAAAATCGTAACTCACCCTCAGCTCTACTCCTACCACTACAAGCAAAAGGTGTGCTCAACAAAACGTGCGCATAGTGAAGCTACATTTAGATTGTTAGCTCTTTGTGCATGAGCCATTTGCAAGCCCGGTGAAAGATTCAAGTGATCTGCTCTCGTTTCATTCATGTTCAGGTGTTTACTTTGACAAAAAGCACCCCAGATTCTACGTGGAATTACATGAAGAATGGGAGATCTGGCTTTTTTCGAAAAAAAGAAAACAACTTATTTTTGAGAAAATTAGATTTAAATGTCAATTCCGGGCGCGCAGCTGAAATCGGCTTCGGTGCACTGTGGCGACTACAATGGCACTGGGCGTTGCCTCGTTTCTCCATGTTATTGCTGAAACTAAATTTTCTACTGCTGACAAGCTAGTGTCGAAAATCCTGCCGCGCCGTCGGGACTCGAACCTAGGACCTCCCGGTCAGAGGGACTGCAGTGACAGCAGGTTGATGCACTGAGCCATCTCTCCCGGTCATACTTAAAGAGTACTAAGGGTACTTTTTTAAGAGTATTTCGGTACTTGCCATTCAATCTATTAACCCTTTATAGGTCGGATAACTTTTTCTCCGGAATTATTTGAATTTATCTTTTAATTGTTTAATTTTGATTTTAGAAACATGAGAAAAATATTAATTTGTGATTTGTTTAAATATAAAGTGAGATAATTGCGAAAATGATGTGGTCGTATAAACGACCACAATCCATTTAGGGCTATGCATTACGCTATGGATTGTGATTGCGTACAGAACCATCTCGTATAATTCCTGAATAAAAATCTAATATCCAGTCATAAATAAACTTGTGCATGTTCTTAACAAAATAGAAGAAACACGTAGGAACAGACGTAAAATACAAAAAGCAAGAAAATTGAAAATAAATAATGCAAATAAATAAGTAGTGAAAATCAATATGATATACATTTAGAAACAAAAATCTAAAATAACAAATCATTGACTAAAGAAAACAATATTGAAAGAAACGTGGGCTGCTAGAGTTCATAAGCTGCGTTATTGGCGTCACGTCATCTGCATTGGAATCCCCTCTATACTCCGAATCTAACGCCGCATCATCATTCTCGTCAATATTCCCAAGAAACTGTTAAATTCTTATTAGACCATGGGTTCAGAACTGTGAAAATTCCAAATATTAGCCATTCTGTAAGATAGCACACCACTAGTAACAAGTATGGGTGTTACATTATACTACGCAAATATACGTAATCACTGAAGAAATGTAAAAATATTGAAATATTTTCTAAGTCACAAATATTCGTAAAACTAAATTTATTTAGCGAACATCTTACATTATTAGACAATGTATTTAATTGTTCAAAACATTTTTTAAAATTCATATTTTCACAGAACAAAAAAAATTTTACGATTGTGTACTTACTCCTGACTACGCCCTTGAAAATATAAATTAATCTTATTGTTGTAAAAATGGAGTATTTTATGAATAAATCTATTGTAATACTAAAAAATAGCTTAATAAACAATAATAAATAAGTAATAATACTCTGTTCTCGAAAAACTCCGGAAACTCGAAACACGAAAAATCACTTCTCAACAAAATGTTCAAATGAACACTCCGCAACAGTGTCTGTATGCATTGTGGTCGCGACGACGACCACATGCATGGCCTATCAACAAGATTTCTAAGAATAAATGTGATCACACTATCTGCAACAATCGCATTTCATTGAAAAAGACTCTACAATGTCAAATTAGCGATAAGGATGAAAATTGCTTGGTATTGTTAAGCAAAAAATGGCCGAACAGCATGTGGTCGCGGAGAGAACCACAATCCTATAAAGGGTTAAACTAAATTAATGTATTTTTGTTCAAAACTTTAACCAATGTATGCGTCAGCGTTACAATAAACGAACACACTTTAGGAAACGAACAAAACTCCTGAAAGGCTTTGAATTATTATTTTCTACCTATCGTCTGTGCGAACTAGTATAGTGTGCTTTAGATAGTCATACAAAAGAGTCTCTTGCCGACTCTATTCTTAATATCATGGCACATAGTACTAAAAATCATTTTATAGTTAAAACGTACGTTCATGAAAATGTTTATCTTATTTATGACTTGTGGGCTGGCAGTTTGAATTCCACACCCACAGCTCCGAACACGCGCTTCTAGTACAGCGTAACCTTGTGTAAAAAGTGGGTGTAAAGTGGGTAAAAAGTGTAAAAAATGTTATAAGTTCATTAACAGGAATAAGGTGCCGTCACAGTTACAGGAAATATTGGTTAGCTGTAATAATGTGAAAGTTATTTGTGTGAACTAATTAGCGTGTGAAGATCACATATTCAGAAAATTAGTATCTTTACCCAGTCCTGTTTCAAATTGCAGTTTACCTTGGATTCATTACCTATTATATAAAAGTAAATGTATTTATGTATGTATGTTCCACAAAAACTTTTGAATTACTATAGCGATTGATTTCAAATTTTGCACGAATACGTTTACGCGAACGAGAAATATCATAAGGAATACGGATCAAAATGAGGAGATGCGGATCAATTTCTGTCCGAACCACTGTGAACTGATATGTTCTACCCGCAAGAGTTTCGAGAGAACAATTAGCAACATAAACAGAGTTTCGTCCTGTCAGATTCATCAGATGGGCATTCTGCCCCACGACGCTGCTGTTGAACCTTGCTAAATGTGAGTTCATCTTGTCCGAGATACTCAATATACAGTGCGATCTGGTCACCGCGATTACTTCGGTTGTATGGCTGGTGCCGTGGTACGTCAGTAGGGTTGCGACCGAGCAGAGTTGGCGTTGCACCGAGGAAGAGATTCCTCGAATAAGAACATTTAACGGCAGCTCGCCGTGAAGCAGATCATCTTTAGCTGATGCTTGCAAAGGGTTGCCAGATTTGTCCCCCAAATGGGGATTTTTTCGTTGTGGGAAAATAATGGGGAACATAAATGGACAGGGGGATTTTTTGGGGAAATTATTTTCATTTCGAGTCGAGATAAATATATTATCTCGATTATTATGATTGAGAAAGAAAAATAGACGATATTCTCTCTCATTTTTATGTATCAAACAGCGAAAAATAAACGACAGTCATAGAAAGATAAGCTAAAAACTATTAGTACTATTAGTAAAAACTATTAGTAATTATTAGTAATTATTATTAGTAACTATTAGTAAACTATTTGTAAAAACTATTAGTAGCTCAAGCATCTTAGAGGACGATGATTGGTTGATTTGAATTAAAGGGGACAGCCAATGGAATCGCCAGGGACAGCTCATGTCGTTGGTCCGTAACACGGAGAATATTTTTCGTTTAAAAGTTGGGAAATTTTGCTTCATTGGGGAGGTTATTTGGGGAAAATTCATAGTAGTGGTGTGGAAAGAGCTGGAAACATATGGCAACCCTGCGCTTCCAGCCGTTAGTGCGAAAACATCAGTCAAGCCGTTTGTCCGCATCTGAAGAGCAGAATACAAGGCAAAACCGAGGCTATCTAGCCACATCGCCAACCTGCGTGGCGAGCGCTCTCAAACGAACGTATGGATTTGCGAACTGCTTTGCTTCATCTCGATGACGCGACCTTTGGCTTACGCCAGATCTGCCCGAACCACTGAGTTGTGGTACAGTGTTCTACCTGAAAGGAGTTCGAGAGAGCAATTAGCAACATAAACAGCATTTCGTCCTGTACGACTCATCAGACATTCTATGATTCGCAATGCATAGGTTTTACTGCAAACTATGTGCCACAAGCTGATATTAAGGACCTCAGTGCATTTGTGGGTGGTGCGAGACTTCATGCGAAAGATACCACGTGAGACGTGTACGAAAACACGAACATTTCACTGGCCAAACTCGGCAAGGAATGAAACGGTACAGACTATAAACTCTTCGAAATTCAGTAATTTTAGAATATAACCGCTGTAACAATGACAAACTTCTGATATTGCTGATATTCAGACATATCACGATTATTATTATTACAACATTATTATTATTATTATTATTGTAGTTATAATTACCTTAGAGTAGGCCTGCCAAACTGCTTCCGCACGAGCTCCTTACCTGCCTGGAAAGCCCCACGCTCCTGCGATCACAGGGAACTTTCCCTGACTCACATCTCATTGCCCCTCCAAATTCAGATAGGGGTGTACTAACTGAAGCGGGGAGGGGAATGTTAACGCAGAGCATTCTCGAATTGTAACGAATAGTGGATTCTCACAAAATTTGGTTGCCTGATGTTCTCTATCAAACAGCTGATATTTGAATTTTGTTTTTATACTTTACTATTTATTTCTTCATTTCATGTTCATTTCTTTTTAAATTCTACCTTGTACAAATGTTTTAGCCAGGGGGCAGGAATATGTTTGAACGGTCAAATCTTGGCTGTTTTTTGTTTTGTGTTATTTTTACTTAAATCGTTCTTTGTCAATATTGTGAAAAATAATAAGTCCATTTTACAGGCGAACAGCTCTTTTAATTAACAAGAATCTTTGATTGTTAAACCTGCTAACCTGAACGCAGGAACTTCATGGAATTATTGCACTCTTAAAGTTATGCGATTAGGAAATAAATATCTTTTCGATTCCAAATATTTAACATTACTCTCAATTCACAGTTTTCAATATGATTGATTTATTTAATTGGGTAATTTCTTTGCTTTAGTAAACATAGGGGAATAATATCGCTTTGACAAGTCCCAGAAACTATCAACTAACTTCCCTAAAGATTTCTCCAAAAGACTGCCATGAGCTAGTAGGTATCCCGTGAAGCACTTGCTCTGGATGCAGAGTCCGCGAACTCTAAAAAGTTAGTTACCTTGCCCGCGACCTTGACATGCCCGCCTTCGATTCATCAACTTCTTGCGTCTTGAGCGCCTTTGCGTATTTTTTTCAATAATACTTCACTCAATAATACTCGCGTAAATAAATAGTACCGCTCAAGGTTAGTTAGTCCTAACGTAATGAGTAGCTTCGAAGGTGCTTTCATGGTTGTAAACATGTGTACAACAACTTTTGCGCCTAATCCAAGTTACAACAAAAACACATTAGGTATAATTCCTTTGAAGCATAAGATGATGAATCACAACACGTAAAGTTCTACTAGTTTTTGTCGTTCTACTCGTGTTACTCGTTCGTAGCCATCGATGAAATTCGCTTTTGTAATATTTTTTAATGTAATGTAGATTTTTTTCCTATAAACCATCGACCAATGAGGTTCATGGATTCCTTCGTCTCCGTTTATAAGAAATGCGATTTTAACACTTGCGTTTTATCGCCACGACGTGTTTCTTATACAATACGGCTGAATTGGTTGAAAGTTGGTGACGGTACTTGTATATTAATCATTACAATACTTTGGATATGAGATTAATTATAATTATATATTTATTTTCATTCCCGAAATAATTCTCTCAAATACGACTCGTGGTCTAAAAACTACAGATACATTCCAAAATCCTTATCATAGTATCTACGATAAATTATTTACTAGTAGAATATAAGATATCATTATTTTTAGATGTTTGTAGATTATTTTTGATAGGTTATTTATTTATTTGTTTCTTTATTTATTTTTCTAAAGCGGTAAACATTGGAAGAGTTACCAGGCCTTTACAGGGTTATTTTCCAGCTGCAAGCTCCCAAACGAGCACTACATGACTCACTGTAGTAATGGTTATTGTATTTTTATTGGGATAATTATTTTATTGAATCTTACGATGGTAAAAATTTTGTCCAGAACGTTTCTTCTGAGTTGTTATTTTTAACCTGAAGTAGGATTTAAATTGCACTTATTTTTCGCATTACGCATTACTTTGTCATCCGAAATTATAATGCAGTAATGCAGCATTATAATGCCTCTCAGCAATTACATGCTGAGACTGCTCGGGATGACAACTGATGTCATTGCAGTCCTCTGACCTAGAGAAACTGGGGTTCGAGAGACGACGATGGCGAATTTTCGACATTGACTGTAAAATTACGCCGAATTTAGCTGCTGGCCAGGAGAATATTCTAGCTGCCAACTGCTCTGATCGATCGTTTTCCGTGGTTTCTTAGATCAATATCAGGAGAATGTCGGAACAAAACCTTAACGAACAGGTCACGGGCCGTGCGCGATCTTTCCTTCCTGATCTTTGTTCTCTCCTCTCCCCCCTCCCCCCTCCCCCCGACACACACTTTCATGCGATACTCTCCGGGAGCGGTGGCTCAGTGCATCAACTGATGTCACTGCAGTCCCTCTGACCAGAAGGTACTAGGTTTGAGCCCTCCCGACGATGGCAGGATTTTCTACTCTGGCTTGTCAGCTAGGTTGAATTGAGTCGCTGTCTGGAGGAGAATTCTAGCGGCCGGCTGCTCTGATCGGTAGTTTTCCGTGGTTTCTCCGATCAACACCAGGCGAATGCCGGAGCAATACTCTAACAAACGGTCAACGCACCGCGCGCGATCTTTCCTTCCTCTTCCTTGTCCTATCCTCACCCCTTCCTTACAGACTTTTACAGTAACGTGTACTACACAACCGCACATGCCGAGAGGCCGGTCCGGAGCTTAGAGCTTGTCCCGGCTGGGGCGGTGCCCCACTGGTGGGAGGTACCTGATTGGGGAAAACCCCGCTAGCCTACTGTTGGTATTCGCCTGATCTCGCCTCCAGCGGACGTTTCCGAGGAAAACATGCGCTACATTTACGGGACTAATGATTTTAGCCGTTGACGCGCCAGGAATCACTACCAATCAATCAAATCTTTCATTCAGAGATCGCGATGTTCCTCTTCTTTCATTCTTTGAACTTTTTAAGTGGATAGTTCTAAATGCATTGAATAATATGACATAAACCTTATTTTGACGTCATATTTTAATTTTTGTAAACTTTACTACAACACAAGTTCAATCGAGATGTGAGCCGGTGCCCGCTCTTGGAGTTGCATGGAGGGAGAACCCCTAACTCTCGGGGGGGGGAGAAGAGAACAAAGATCAGGAAGGAATGATCGCGCACAGCCCGTGGCCTGTTTATTAAGGTTTTGTTCCGACATTCTCCTGATATATATCTAAGAAACCACGGAAAACGAACGATCAGACCAGTTGGCAGGTACAATATTCTCCAGGCCAGCAGGTAAATTCGATCTAATTTTATAGCTAATGTCGAAAATTCGCTCTCGTCGCCTCTCGAACCCCAGTTTTTCTAGGTCAGAGAGTGCGACGCGTAGGTCCGAGCCGGATATGACGTACCAGGAGAGAGAACTTCCGCCACTTCCCGGGATACAACATGCACTACACTTACGGAACTGAGAACGGAAGCAGATGACGCGCCTGGTAACGCAATAATCAGTCCAATGCAGTCATAACACGAAGTTGCATTTCCTGAAAGAGGAGTCGTATATTCCCATTGTGCTTTTATGCAAACACACTTCCTTTGCGATTGTTTTTTGCTCCGAGAAGATTGATATGAAGATAAAATCGCGAGGTACCGTAGCGTGTTGTCGTCTGCAATCCCGCGAAGGAAATTCCCCACTTGACAGACCGGTTCTCTTCTAAGGTCACGGATCTCGTGTCTGGTACGCCAATGCACCTGCTCCGCTAACGTCAGGTCGAAAGAGAGGTAGCGGAAATTGCGTAATCGGTGCCTAAGTGCAAGTATTTTCATTGGCGAGATAGTGATTTTTATGTTATAGATCAATCTCTAATGGTCTTTTACCGCAGAAACTACGGCACACACTGCAATTCTTTTATAATTTTAAATAGTGGTGCTACAGAGTGGGTCATTCTAGTTAATTTCGGTATCTCTTTAAGTCTCTTCAGGACTAGCTTTTCGGTTTTTGTACCAGGCTTTCCCCAGCTACTACATATCGGCCTCTAAAATGCATTTTCTCAATTTTTTGGTCCCCTTTATCATCATCGGTGAACAAGAAAGATAATAGGCAATTTACTTTTTAGTATAAGTAGGTATATACAGAGTTAATATGTTATCTGTATATACGTATGTATAGAGAAAGTTATGTAATATTATGTTGCAACAATATCGATACATGGAATAAAAGGTTTTAGGGTCCTCTGATGCTGCAAAAATCATTTTAGCGTCCGTCCGTCGGTCAGTCAGACTGTCAATCCGCCTGTGTGTAATCTACACTATAGCCTAAACTATTCGTATGATATTTTTCCAAAAGGAATATTCACCTATCGATCAGGCCCAACTCAAAGCCCCGTGATTTTGAAAAATAATTCTGCAAATTTTGGAGGTACTTCTCATGAAGCTCCTGGGACATTTTCAAAACATTCGCACAAATGGCTATTTTTTTTAATCTCTTGTAAGATTAGAGTAAAATGCATTTATAAAGATTTCAATTTTTGAAAATTGCAAATGTTTGAAAATTTTTGGACCTCCTCGCACAACCACATTATTGAACAAAAAGAGGTTTTCCTTGGAAGAATTGTCCTCCACAATAGTTCTTTAATTAATGTCATGTGCATTGTTTTGAAAATATTAGTATCTTTCGCATAATATTGAATGAACTATGGGCCATTTTAAAAACAAGATTTTCACAAAAATGGCCCCGTATTATTCTTTAAACTTTTTGTTCATATAGAGCTAAACGCACTGAATTATATGACATAAACGCCATTTTGATATTTTTTTTAATTTTCCAAAAATTGCAGAAATGTTTTTTGAATATCTGTCATGTCGTTAATTTTCACATGACGGGAAGCATTATTGTGTTTTGAGTACAAGTACTTCAATTTTTCGATGCAAATTTGCATACAGAACCAGATTGTACACTTCTATAATATTCTTAAAGACATATTTCAATTAGGAGAGCGAACATTGGGGAAATGTGCAAGAATATACGTATTTTACGAAAACAAATGGTGTAAACAATAAAATATGTAGTTTCAATGCTCCAAAGAACATTAAAGACCATGTGTACATAAAGTGTCAGTTTTAGTTTTTATTAGTTTTATCACATTATGTTACATAACCGTTTCGTGTTTACAAACAGTACCACTGAATTCATCGGTCCCGTGAGACGGGTTATGTGAGGCGAGACCTAATAGGAAAACAAGGCTGATTCAAAACCTCATTTATGAAATATTTCTCTCAACCCAAATTCCAAGTGAGTATTTTACCCATTCGGAATTTTTCGTGTGTGTGTGTGTAGCTACCCACCATACCCAAACTATCCGCCGGGACTAGCCGAGGGATACCATGCGCAAATATGTAATGGTACCGGACCGAGTTAAATCTTTCATTCAGAGATCGCGAAGGTCGTCTTCTTTCTTTGAATTTTAAGTGGATAGTGCTAAATACACTGAATAATATGAAGTAGATATTATTTTGACGTTATCTTTTAATTTTTGTAAACTTTCAGAAATGTATGTTCAAATAGTATTAAAATTTACACAACCTTTCAAATAATGGCGACGGAAAAAACAAGCGTTGTACCGTCACTAGTTTATTTATGTAAAGAAATTCTAGCTTAGAGTGGAGTTAACGAAGCTTTAAAACATTTTTAAAAGCCTTTTAAAATTAATTTGAAGTTTATAATTAGATTAAAATTAATTGAGGTTTTTAATTAGATTAGAAGGTCACAAAAATGACCTCACAGCAGACCGAGACACGTCGAATGACACCTCGCGATCACCCAAAAGTGGACCGGATGGGGTCTGGTCACTACGGGAATCACGACAGACAAGAAGAGACACGCAGGTTATCCGGTTACTACTACGTAGATTTTTAGAGCGTAGTTCATTTTACTAGTAAAAATTTCAAAACGTGTTCGCAATTCAGCTGGTAAAAAAATAGAGAAAAACACTTTGTCTTTGATAGACGAACGTCACGGCCACCAAAATGCAGGAATGTAAAGATGTTATTTGGGGTAGTATGTCATTATTGTTTTCTAAAATATTTGCTTTCTCAAAATAGTTTTTAAAAGTTCATAGATTTATCATATTTCATTTTTCAAAGCGCTGCATCATTAGAAAGGTAATAACAATTTGTGCTATATTCATTGGAATATTTCGTCAGAAAAATCTTTTTACCTGAGAGTTCATTTCATAAATGTATAAAAAAGTAAAAGAAATGTCTCCTCAATCCGTGTTTTTAAATGTCAATGTATTAAAAACTACGTTTTCTATTTTTTTACGCAAAAAACAGTTAAAAAGTGTGTGTGACGTGTTAAGGAGAGAAATTGCATTCTGTGGACGTTTTCTTAATTCTGAGATCCCTACCTATCATCATATACAGTTGAATTCTGAATACAGAAAGAAATTCGCGTTTTTGGCAAGAGCTGTTAACAAAATATTCGCTCCGTTTTAATAAAATGTATTTTCAAAGGCAAATCAGCTGTAACGTCTTCTCATCAGAAGTCTAATGTTTAAAATAATAGTCATTCACTTTAATTGCTTGGTCGTCTGTAGGTCATCTGTGAAGCTTAAAGGAAACTGAATGAAAGGGGTTCGGAAAGCAAGAGTTGTGAATGGTAAAATTACATCTCGCAAACAAATCTGTTTTATACATATTTATAGTCTATTTTGTAATAAAATATTACATTTATTCATTACACAACCTTGCCTCCCATTTTAAGCTAGTAACAAAGTAGGAAACAACTACGAAAGGAACAAATAACATATTTTTAATACTATAATTTTGAAATCTATGTTAAAATCCTTAGTCAATAATTTCCGTACACTGTCGAAGATCTCTGGTATGCATTAATATCTTCATCAATAGAGGCTCGAAATTGAAAATGGCATTCTAATTAAATGTCGACGAGGTATAAAATTAATTATGTTGCACAATGCCAAGCAGAGATGTAGTATTAGTGAACTAAGAGTCACGGAAGAGATTGATAATAATTATCTATTTCCCTCTACTCATTTTTACAACGGTATTTGTTCCTTCAGTAGCTTATTGTGAACCGCAGCTTCCTGCTCTCTACACAAGTATGCATAACATGTCAGGGTCAACAACACGTTGATCTGAGGTGAATAGACAGGAGGTCTCGGGCTTGCGTAGGCAAACTCTATAGTGAAAGAATAAAACAGAACGTTTCTTTAATATTCGGAATATTGCTATCCCACTGCGTTTCAATGATTCTTTATAATTCCGTTGGTCGGCCTTGGGCAAGCAAGACTGCTTGTGATGTGAATGTTGCGTGAATAGCATCATATCTTTGATTTCTACATTCCAATGGATATGCGTTTGTATACAAAAATGCAGCTCCAAACTCTCCGAAGAAGGCTGACGTCTTATAGAGAGTGGAGGCCACCCATGATCTCTATTTATTACTGGATATGCTACTGAATATGAAAAGGCAACTCTGGTATATTTGTAGCAAATAAAATGTTAACGGCTAAAGTAACAAAATGTGGTAAAGGCGAAAAAACCGTTAACACATTTTGTTAATAAAATAGATTGTAAATAAATCATATCATTACTATAAGCCTAATTCAATTTTGGTAACTTTTGTTATTTTTCAAGAAGTTTATCTGTATCTTAAGAACATTAAAATTATAACAAACTCGAAAAAAGTCAATTCTGACAAACTAATTACTAATGAGTAACTCGGTTAGCAAAAGAATAATTCTGTTTTCCAATTCTACAATGGAATGCATTTATTGGTAATCTATAAAGTTAATCAGTAAATTTGATATTTCTAACAAATGCAATTTAAAGAATCAGAATTGTGTCAATATCTTAAAAATGTAAAATGTTACAAATAAAACGAAATGTGTTATTTTCCCAACATTCTACAATTTGGCGCAAACTGCATCCCGATACCTGAAACCGTTCCAAAGATATTCGCTGTGGTCAACGTAAGTGGTCCACTAGATTTGTTTGCCGATAAAATGAACTTTGTGTCTGACAGTTGAGCGTGGTGGGGGCAGCGTCGCCGCGATGCTGGGAAACACACGGCCTCCCGGCGACGCCGGCGAGAAAGCATGCGAGCGTATAAAAGATAGGAAAACCCGGCACACGTTCTGCCCTTCATCTCCCTCTCTCTCCTCCATCTCCCTTTCTCACTGTCTCTCCCTCCTTCCCTCACCCTGCCCCTGTCTGTCTCCGTGTGTGTCTCTGCCTCTACCACTCTTTGTTCCTCTCATTCACATGTACTTGCAGATTCTGCACTTCTCTGGGCAGGTGAAGCAATATTGGGAAGAGCCGGACCAGCAAAAACGTAATAGAATGTTCGAGAAGAGCTCATTCTGTAGTTTATGGCCTTCGGCCTCAAAATATTAGTTTTTAAGGCCCTAGAACTGGTTAAGGAGTTATTTAACGATATAGATTCAAAATGCTGCCGAGTGTGTTGCGGGTTGCAGTTGACACGAATATTTAGTTTTGTTGTACTGGAGTTACAGCAGAATTAATATCACATAAACCTTCTGGGTGAAAAAACACGTGGAATTGCCAACTTGCATGGAGATCGGTCCAACGGTGTCGGAGTTAAGCTCTTATATAATACCAACATCCAGTTTTAAATATATAGATGATAGATTTAATGGTTATTTATGCATCAAGGACGTTATAAGGTTTCTAATGATTGAGCGACGACAAAATGGCCGAGAGCCTTTGGCTTCTTGTCGTCCGAGATCATTACAACCCGTTAACGCCCGTGGTACATACATAATTTTATTGATTCGGATTGACTTATTTACTAATTAACTAGCTGTTAACTTGACTCAGTTTGGTATTTCATATTTCCCTCCCATAATTCCCTCTATAAGAGAACACGTAGCATCATTCAACTGTTTTCATATTTTCCTCGTAACCATGATCCTTTCGATCCAGATAAATTATGCAATGTATAACGAGCTCCGTATTGAAGGCAATAACAAGCTATAACGTATCATTAATAATAACATGTTAATGTACTTACAGCTTGCAGTCCGTTCGAACAAACGATCACTACGAACTGTCGCACACTTAGTTATTTTAATCAGACATCTGGCGGGCTGTCTGTCCCAGTGGGCTCTGGTGTAGACTGAAGACCATACTTTGTGCTAAGAAATCGTGACGGTTCGCCATGATAAACGTCTATTCTGTCCTAGTTATCTCAGAACCAAAGAGCAGAAATTAGCGACTCATTCCAATTTTAAACATTTATTCTCTTTTATGTTTACTAAAACGTAATAAAAAGTTGAAAGTAACCAATATTTAAACTTTGAAATTTCAATTTACCTACAATACTTTAACAAAATCCATTCTTTCATTTCTTGGAGGCCTTTTTCAACATCCACGCAGGGAAGTCTTCTGGTTTTCAGTATTTTTAATAATTTTGTTAGATCGACTTATGAGCCATTCCACGTCAAATCGCACAAGAGTTGACACGACATTTTTTAAAATGTACGATTTTTTTTCATAAGTCTGGACATCAAAAAAAGGGACACGTATTTTTTAATTTGCCTGAAAAATGATTATTTGTGTAGTTATGGCTATATTAAATTTTGGAATTTACAGGTACTTCACAAAATAAGATCAATTATCTCTCCGAATGTACTAAATATAAAAATTTCTGGTTAGTGTCATTTAATACTTTGAAATGTGTATTCTATTCCTCTGTAAATAAATTTTTTAAAAAATATTTTTGTTCATTTTAAAAAATGTATATTTTTCAAAAAAAAGTAACATTTCTATATAAACTCGATGAGATAAAAATTTGAAAAAAATATAGGCGTGTTCCTTGTTCAATTTTCTATAATATACAACAAGAAAAAGTGGGGACTCCACACATACAGTTCTAAGAAAATCAATTGTAAGTATGAGGGCGCGCTCTGCCGACCCATGCACTAACGAATTGTGTTCGGCTAGTCTTTGATGCGAGTGCTGAAGAACTAAAAAAAGAATGACCGTCTGCCTGATAAGGGTTTCAAGAGTTATTAGTATTTCAGATGTTCACTCTACCCCCACAATGTATGACATTGTGTCATACATATTTTGTGGGTAACATCGTGGGTGACTTGTGGGTCACATATGTTCTTATGAGTGACAGCAAAACGAATTGAAATACGAGCCATTCCACGTCAAATCGCACTCGAATTGTCAGGACTATTTAAAAAAAAATAAATGACACGAATGACATTCATTTTGGACATCAAAAAAGAAGCACGTGTTTCTTTATTTATCTTAAAATTGTTTATTTGTGTAGTTTTGCCTATATTAAATTTTGAAATTTACGCGTACTTCGCAAAATAAGATTAATTGACGCTCTGAATGTATTTAACATAAAAATTACTGGTTTGTTTCGTTTAATTTTTTGATATGTGTATTTTATTCATTTGTAAATTACTTTCTCAAAAAAATAAATATTTCATTAAAAAATTGTAATTATTTTTAAAAAAACGAAAATTTCTTTATGAACTCTCTCAGATTAAAATTTGAAAGAATAGGCATATTTCTTATTCAATTTTCTACAAAAAATAACAAGAAAAAAGTGGGCACTTAACACGTATAGATTAAAAAAATCTATTGTAATTATAGAATTCGGGCACGTGATTCCTGCCCCTGCACTAACGAATTGTGTTCGATCAGTCTTGGATACTAATGCCGACGAACAATAAAAAGAATGGCCCTCTGCCTGATTTGGGTTTCAAGAAACATTAGTAAATCATATGTTCTCTCTTTCCCCAGAAAGGATGAGTGACAGCAAAACGAATGCTTTTCCTTGTGTCAGCGAAACGAATTTTATTGCAGAGTCCCTTTGCGTCCTAGGGACGGGGTGCCCTTCTGACCTTGCTCGTGAAGTACAATCGACCACTTGTCAAGGGACATGGTAAAATTTTCTAAACATTAGTCGCAATACGCAATACTTATGAAGACAAGAGTGCTAGTATTTGTTCTGTGAATCGTGTGTACACTGTGCAACATGAGTGGCGAGCAGCGTATGAGATAATGTTTCAATTCATTTAAACTTTCTGATCACGATTTTTAAAACAGAAAATCTCCAAGATGATTTGCTGGTGAATTTACAGGAGTCATTAGATTGGTGAATTTGTGATTCATTTCGGAAGAAAGGGAATCGGCTTCCAAAACGGCCTTTTCTTAATGAAGATAGCATCGAGATCACTGGCTCCCGTGGCATTAACGAAAGTAGCGGAACGTCTAGTGAAAAATGTGGAAATCGAGGAAGTGACAATTTAAGCTCCTCGGATAGTTCGTCATGTGTCTGCGAAATGAATAAAAGAGAAGATAACCATGAGTTTAATTGCAATAGGAGAAACCCCCGCCACGAAAAGAAAATTGGAACAAAATGGCATCTCCATGAGACATTTTAGAAAGTACAAAGTGCCAACACAGATAATTTTTTTCACATTGAAGATCCTTCGATGTCCATCAAAAATTAGACAAAGATACTATTTAGTAATTTATCGATTACTTTCACTCAACAGATGATATGACGTTGAAAATTTGAATTCTGACAATTTTTGAAAGTTGGTCATACAGTAAAATTAAACGACTTTTTGCAGAAACCGAACGCATGATAAAAGTGTCTAAAACGTTGTCTGAAGAAAATGGAATTTTGTCCAGAAATGAAGTAAATTCGGTAAGGCATTAAAACTGTGCTTTGTGATGAAAGTTCAGGAATTCTATGGTTAGCGAGTACATGTATTTAAAGTGAGTTGTGAGGGACCAGAAAATTCAAAATGTCAGTCAAAACCTGAATTAAGAATCCGTCATTTAATTATTTATAGATTTATAAATTATATATAAATACATTAATATTATTTATATGTATATTAACACACGTAAATATTATTATTTATAAATTCAATCATGAAGGTTTACCACCTCAAGAAGTACTTAAATTACTGCTTCATCCCAAGAAACCGACGACCAGTAACGCAAAAAACGTGTCTATTGCAGCAATCTATTAAACACTGGTTCGTAAAATATTAATATCATTTAAAGTTATTGAGATCCCACTTTGATTTTTCCTGGACTTATTATCAATACTCCGGTGCGTTTATAAATATTTTTAAAAAATGTTTAGCTCATCGAGTTTAAAAAAATATTCAATTTTCAAAAAATTTTAGTTTTTTAAAACTAAAATAAAAAAATAGAAAATAAATAAAAATATGAAGGTCAAATTTTGGTATTTTTTGTGCGATTTGACGTGGAATGGCTCTTATAGCAAATAATAGCCGTTGTAAACCTAAAAAAAATATTAAGTAATGGCTACCAAATAATATCACATCTAGTAACATTCGCTTCTGGTTTGCAGTTTATTGGAGTTCTTTACAACCGAATTTTCAGCAATACTTTGGTATTTTCGTTGACAAAGACGATTGTAAACATCAGTAGCAATACACAAGATACATCTTGCATATAAGTAAGAAAGTCTATAGGTAGACGTTCACCGCAGCCAAAATTAACGGAAAACGACCGCCACGATTATCAAACACTTGATAGTATTGCAGTTGTGCATTTAGCTATAACAGTGTTGTCAAGATCGATGCCACGAGCGGGGGTCCAAGGCACGAGTGCCACGACAAATCGCCCCTAATGCAGTTCATCATCACGCCACAGTAGACAACGCCATCCCTATTGCAAAAAGGCGCGGTTACTAACAGCTTCCTTTCCCTTTTGCGCAGAGAAGCTCGTGCATGCTACGGCGCCACGACGCGTGCCACTGCCACCAGTACAAGACCTTGTCACGACTGGGCTATATACTTCGGTTTTTCTTTCTTAGCGCACGGGGGGGTCAATAAAATGGAATATTTCACGGTATTTTGCGTCGTTCTCGGTTGTGCCGCTAGGAGACGCATGATCGCTACCGTTTCGAGCAGTGCTGGCGATCATGCGACTCCTGGCGACACAATGGAGAACGATGCGAAATACCGTGAAATATTCTATTTTATTGACACACACACCCCCGTGCGCCAAGAAAGAAAAACCGAAGTATAATGTTGAGATGACCGGTGTGTCCGCCCACAGGGCCGTGGCGCCGTGGGCGACGCGGAAGGCTAGGGAAAGGCAGGGCCGCGGGTGGTGGGCGGTGGGCGGTGGGCGGTGGGCGGTGGGCGGTGGGCGGTGGGCGGTGGGCGGTGGGCGGTGGGCGGTGGCGGTGGGCGGTGGGCGGTGGGCGGTGGGCGGTGGGCGGTGGGCGGTGGGCGGTGGGCGGTGGGCGGTGGGCGGGGTGGGCGGTGGGCGGTGGGCGGTGGGCGGTGGGCAGGTGGCGGTGGGCGGTGGGCGGTGGGCGGTGGGCGGTGGGCGGTGGCGGTGGCGTGGGCGTTGGCGGTGGGCGGTGGGCGTGGGCGGTGGGCGGTGGGCGGTGGGCGGTGGGGCGGTGGGCCGTGGGCCCGTGGGCGGTGGGCCGGTGGGCGGTGGGCGTGGGCGGTGGGCGGTGGCGGTGGGCGGGGTGGGCGGTGGGCGGTGGGCGTGGGGGTGGGCGGTGGGCGGGTGGGCGGTGGGGCGGTGGGCGGGTGGGCGGGTGGGCGGTGGGCGGTGGGCGGTGGGCGGTGGGCGGTGGGCGGTGGGCCGTGGGCGGTGGGGCGGTGGGCGGTGGGCGGTGGGCGGTGGGCGGTGGGCGGTGGGCGGTGGGCCGTGGGCGGTGGGCGGTGGGCGGTGGGCGGTGGGCGGGGGGCGGGTGGGCGGTGGGCGGTGGGCGTGGGCGGGGTCGCTCTTCCCGCTGGGGCGCCGCCTCCGGAAGCTGTCGCTCTTGACCGCCGCGACGGCCTTGCGGGACGCCTCGCCTCCCGAGTCGGAGCGCCTCAGAGGCCGGCCCCGACGCGCGCCGCCGACAGGCTTTCTCCGTGACACATGCCAGCAAGGCAACGCACAAGGTGGCTGGGTGTGTTGTGGAAACTTATCCATTGCCAACCCCCAACATGAGTTTCATTATTGTTGCGCGTTTTATTTGAGCTGTTCGCGTTATATCAGTGCAATAATTCTGTGGTCAGGCCGTAAAAGTTCTTAAGTCAATAATCTTAGTTTGGAGGAACAACAAAGGTTAGAGTATTGAGCCAACACTTTTTCCTATGCTCAACGCTATTTTGCAACGCATTTTTGTCGTTAAGGAGGCAACATTTGAATTCGGTCGTTTTACTCAAATAAAATAATAGAAACGTAACTTGTAGTTTCAGTACTTGACCCAATTTTGCCAAAGTTGACTAAAGAACTTTTACCCCGTTACCACAGAATTGTTTGCCCCTGCAACGCCTCTTTAGGGTAGATTCCAAGGTTCGAGTCCCGACGGTGGCGGGTCTTCGGTCGTTTGATTGATTCGTGATTCCGGGCGCGTCAATTACAGAGGTCATTAGTCCGTAAGTGTAGTGTGTGTTTTCCTCGGGAGGTGGCGGTGATCTTTTCCCGCTGGATGGCGAGATCTGGCGCCGACCTACCGTCGAATTGCGGGGTTTCCCCTCTATCAGGTATCTCCCACCAGCGGGGCACCGCCCCAGCCGGAACAAGCTCTAAGCTCCCGACCGGTCTCCCGGCATGTGTGTAGTGCATGTTAGTGTGTGTGTGTGTGTGACAGAGTGTAAGGGGTGAGGATAGGCAAGGAAGAAGGAAAGATCGCGCGCGGAGAAACCACGGAAAATTACCGATCAGAGCAGCCGGCGCTAGAATTCTCCTGAATAAGACAGCGACTGAATTCGACCAGCTGACAAGCTGGTGTCGAAAATCCTGCCGCGCCGTCGGGACTCGAACCTAGGACCTCCCTGTCAAAGAGACTGCAGTGCCATCAGTTGATGCACTAAGCAATCTCTCCCGGTCTTCTTCGGTCGACTGAATTCGACCTAGCTATACTGCTATTTATTCACAGCTGCCTCTGGGAGGTCATTAGCTGTTACGGTGCCATCCAATCGGGACTTCACGTCACTACAGTGACGTCACTGTGGTGGCGTTCAACCTTCCGATTGGATGACAACGTAACAGCTGATTTACGTCAGATACAGCTTTGAATAAATCCAGCATAAATCCATAGCTATGTCGAATTTAGTCGCTGTCTGGGGGGAAATTCTAAAGGTCGGCTGCTCTGATAGGTGGTTTTCCTTGGTTTCATCGAACGATACAGGTGCATTCCGGAGTTGTACTCTCAAAGCGGGCCACGGAACGCGACTGATCTTTCCTTCCTCATATTTTTCTCCTCCTCACCCTCACACACAGACACACATACGCATCTCACTACAACTACGTCGGGAGCTTAGAACTTTACCCGGCTGGGACGGTGCCTCGTTACGGGAGATACCTGGAGAGGATAATTCCTGCATTGTCAACGTGTTGCTCGGCGCCAGATCTGGTCGGTTCTAGCGGGGAGGATCACTACCACCTCCTGGCATAACGTTCACTACGTTCACACATTTGACCAATGGTCAAATTATACAGCATCACAGGCTGTCTGATGAGTCCTGAACTAGGACGAAACGCTTTTGCTACCCTAACTGCTCATCCTTTGCGCCTCTGCGCTAGGGTCACCCTGCACGCACACTTGTGCGGTAGGTGGATACGGCACCACGACGCTGTACCCTTTTTCTCGAATGAGAAAAGATGAGAGCAGTTGAAAGTAATACCCCTCTTCTACATCCACTAGTCGTTGACCGAGTGAGCATAGGCCAGGAGGCCGACTTTCCGGGTCAGTTTCGTCTTGTGTTCGACTCTTCAGACGCGGACTTGAACCGCGTGACTGAGTTTCTTCACACATAACGCGTGTGTTCGCATCGCTGCCTAAAACATGCTTCACGGCTAGCTCTTTTCTCATTCGAGAAAACGGGTATGGCGGCGTCGTGCCGTATCCACCTACCGCACAAGTGTGGGTGCAGGGTGACCCTAGCGCATGAGGCGCAAAGAAGAGTAGTTAGGGTAGCAAAAGTGTTTCGTCCTAGTTCAGGACTCATCAGACAGGCTTTCAGCCTATGACGCTTTGTGAACAATATTCTCTGTAGGTTCGTACCACCCGATGCGCCAAGTAAGCTACGGTTATGCAACGATGTTGCACCGAGCAGGCAGCGACGGTGTTGCACAGAGGAAGATACTGCCTCGTGCAAGAACACTACTTATCTGCAGCTAGCCGTGAAGCATGTTCTACGTAATGATAAAATTAGTTGGTGCGCACAGAAAAATGAAATACTCAGCCACTCTAATTTGACCCTTCACGGTCGCGCAACCCTACTAACTAGATTCCCATCTCATAATACTCTGATTCGTAGTTCTCTGATACTAGTTCGTATTCTCAAGATAAGTTAATTACTACATTATCTGCAACAATTTCTACGTTCCCATCTTTTTTTCAATTTCAAGGGTTTCCACGTATTTATAAAAACCTTCACAGACAGATGGACTAACAACTTCATATTCAGCAAAAGCACGTTCACATATTCGTGACATGTCCCTGGGAAAATGACTTTCTCTCTCTCTAACATCTTTTAATGTTTGCTCATTCAGGCTTAATTGCATTTGATTCGCATTTGTAGAGGGAAAGACTTAAATTGTGAGACCAGTTTCTACTGCCATCAACAGCAATTAGTAACAAGGATTCAGATAATGATCTAAATAAAAGAAAATACAAAAGATAAATCGTAGAACGGAGCGAGAAGCAATACCGGGGGTATAAATCGACAAATAAATCACTCATCACAGTAACGAATAGCGAAACGCCAGAACTAAATTCATTAGTAATGGCATCTACATTTTTTCGGTCAGTTTCCTTTGATTCAATGAGCAAATGCTTAGAAGTTTCTCTATGTGTACGATTTGTTGATCTCTTTCTTCTTTTGCTAATTGAGGTAGGAGTAGAATCGACAGTACAGGTTGCTTGTTAGCAATAATATGAAATTACATATGTAGTCCGTTTACCAATGCAATATTTTGAGACAGCCACTAGTATAAGCAATTACTTTTTGGGTATGTACAGTATGCTACAAGTTCAATTTTATCACTAGTGCTAAAAGTGAGGCGATGCTCTAATATTTAGACAAAATTGTGAATGCAACAAAGAAAAGAAAATACTTTCGTCTTTCCAATTAATTGATTTGTGTACTTGAATTAAAATAACAGGAAAGTCAGTAAGTCTAACACGCGAGGTAAACATGATTTTGTGCTCGTAAAATGTCACTTTTATCATTCGTATCATAAGTCATTTTGTTGCTAATTTTGTTCGTTGATCAACTATGCACAGAAAAAGGATGAGGCAGTCTCAAGAAAATGTGCGCAGGTTATACTTCTCTCCCATAGGTGACATACCGTTTTTACTATTTTATTACGAAAATAAATCAATTCAGCCTCCATAAGCGTGTCATTCCGTGTGAGACCAAGGATTTCTGACCAGTCAATGTAGTGTCGGTCGACAAGAGAACATATACGTCAACATAACTTATGGCTTACGCGAATAGTAGTTACAACTCTGCAATGCAGCTTCCTAGAGATTTTTATTGGAGTCCCGTTAACAGTTTCTACATTATTTATGTAGCGAGTACAGATGACATCCTTGCGAGTGAAAAACTATGTATCGGCTTCTCTGACTGGTCGTGTTCTCCGATGATTTCCACGCTAATTCTGAGTAGTGCTTTGAACGAAGTTCACGCGCAATCCCTCCCCCTCCTACAAGAATCTTCACTTGCATCTTGCATCCTTCCTTCTATCTTCACTTTCATTTTCGTGCCAGGCAATTGCCTGATACCATACCACAAAGATTCTTTCAGCATGATCTCGACACTATTAAAAGTATTTGGATGTCAGTGAAAGGCTCAAAGTTTCAAAGCAATACAAGAAAAAAGGACATCCTAGCACAAAACGTAAGTTTTAACAACCGTTTTCTCGATCGCATCTTGGCCCATGGCCACACAGAACGATTGATTCATGTCGCGATGCAATTAAGAAAGGTGTTTTGTGGTAATTAAACATTTTAACTCCGACTTCTTCTAATGATAAACACTACGAAAAAAGAGCTAACGTGGAAAATGGCAATACGAAATGCAAATACGGCAAGAAAATATCTTGCGATTTAGGCCTTGCAATTTGTCTCCTTTAAATGGCTCGCGCTTCTTTGTTGCAGCAACGCCGTG
>JAHLJT010009355.1:19882820-19984579 GCA_031308135.1 Acheta domesticus | reverse complement strand
TGCATCTCGCCAGCGCGCTATTTTACCACTTTTTCAAATATGTCAGCAAGTATAAAAACATTTTAAAAATTCGATTCGGCTATTTTACTGGGAAAAGGATTAACCAGGTGAATTCTATCAAGGTGACAAACGCCGTTTTGAAATGATAAATCGAATCGTAGGATAAAAGAGCTCTTGCGTTATCTCCGCTTGTTTTTTTCCGGTAGTGAAATGGTAATGGAAGATCTTAGAAGTACAATATATCTAAAATACGATGTGAGGAGATGGAATATGGGTGATATTTACGCAAGTAGTTCGATTTTTTCTTTTTGAAATCAGCACCAAAGCGGGATCGGTGTTTTGAGTGATACCTCAGACATTCTTATGATGGTATGCGAAGGAAGATGGAATATGTGAATAAGATAATAGTTTTATACTACTATTAAAGATGATACGAGACCGTTTACCCCTATTACAGCATCACTAGTTTCATATGTGGGGAAAAAATATCTTGAGATGCGAAGTGACGGAAGCATCAACGAAGTGACGGGGTGTCTGGCTTGCTGCCCCCGAAGAGTTCAGCCTTCTTGCCCGTCGCCGCGCCGCGGCGGCCGCCGCCCGGCTCGCCCGTGCCGGCTTGACCGCGCCGCCGGCCAACAATGTCGCGGCGGCGTGGAAGGGGAAGGGGGAGTGGGGTGAGGTGTTTTTTCGAAATTTCACTTACCGTCGCTCCTATTTATCCGATTTGCATGTTTGACACGGCGTTGGATTCTGGAAGCGTGTCGCCATCGCGCTATAAGCCCACATTTTTGAAATTGTTCCCGGAAGTACGAGAAAAATTTTAAAAATCGAGTTTCTGCTAGTTTTTTTTTAAAAAGGGCTTCGTAGCGTAAATTCTATTATAAACAGGAGTCAAATGCCGTTTACAGATCGAAAATCGGACCATTTGTTCAGACGTAATCGGTAAAGTAAAATTCACTAAACTTGGTGCTGCCACGTGGTGGCGACAAATTGAACTAGTGTCGGTACATTTAGCCTTAAGGACCTCAGTGCATTTGTGTGTGGTGCGAAACTTCATGCGAAAGATACCACGTGATACAGGTACGAAAACACGAACATTTCACTGGCCAAACTCGGCAAGGAATGAAACGGTACAGACTATAAACTCTTCGAAATTCAGTAATTTTAGAATATAACCGCTATAACAATGACAAACTTCTGATATTACTGATATTCAGATATATCACGATTATTATTATTATTATTCCATTACATCACGACTAAAGATGTTATGAGTCGGCTGAATATAAAATCTACTCCAGGTTGCAACCAGCTACCTAAGGAGCAGATCCGGTGACTATCAGTGCCTCTACAATACTTTACGCAAAATGTGGGCTGTTCCAAATAAAGCTATTTCTTGCACTTCCCAGTCTTTTGAATTACCTGGGAGTTTAGACAAGTTCTTACTCAAATTTTGCGGAACAAATCCCAGAGCTCCGATAACTATCGGGACGACCTGTGCTTTTACGCCCCACATTCGGCTGATCTCGATTTCCAAACTCTTGTATTTAAGGACGTTTCTCTGCCTCCTTGGTAACGACGTTTTGATCGCAAGGTACAGCAACATCGACAAGTAAACACGATTTGTTCTCCAAATCCCGGATGACTATATCCGGTTTGTTTGCCGCTATCGTGCGATCAGTTTGAATTTGTTGGTCGTACAATATCGTACACATTCCAACAGACGTCACCGGTTTTGGTGAGTGTTCGTACCACTTGGGGCATGTGTTTGGAACTTCGAGGGCGGTACAAATCTGCCAGTGGAGGTAGCTACACACCCTGTCATGTCTTTTCAGATATTCCGTCTTTGCTAGGATTGGACAAGCTGAGACAATATGATCAATGGTTTCTACTTGCTCCAGGCAAATGCGGCATTTATCATCTTGGGAAATTTTGAGAACCGCTTTATCATAATGTCGTGTTCTCAAGGCCTGATCTTGGGCAGCTA
Organism: Acheta domesticus; assembly: GCA_031308135.1. Taxonomy (NCBI): domain Eukaryota; kingdom Metazoa; phylum Arthropoda; class Insecta; order Orthoptera; family Gryllidae; genus Acheta; species Acheta domesticus. The sequence goes on along the minus strand of JAHLJT010009355.1, from coordinate 19,982,592 downwards.
TTACAAGTGCTTCCGATTCTGGCTTCATTCTTCCCCTTTTAAGCCACATAAATGATTGATCTTTATTGATCTGCACCTTGTCCATTCTTTTTAGGTATTGTCCGTGGAGTGGTTTGTCTCTCCACGATTTCTTTAACATTTTTTGTGTTTCACACTTCATGTTTAGCAGCATCAGAAGTTCAGTGTCTGTGTTATTCGACGTGTCTTGCCTAGTTTTCTTCGCAATGCTTCTAGCTACACTAACAATGCCTCTGTTTCCCATTCTTCGGTCAGATTTCATGACCTGCCTCATTAGAGGGTCATCTTGATGGCTGACTACATACTTTCCCATCCCGGCTATTGCGTTGTGCCAGGAGGCCTCAATTTGTCTGAGGCCTCTTCCTCCTTCCTTACGTGACACATAAAGTCTATGTATATCAGCTCGAGGGTGGGCAACATGATGCATTGTTAGCAGTTTTCTGGTTTTTCGATCCATGGTGCGAATTTCCTGCTCAGTCCAGTCCACTAGTCCAAAACTGTATTCGGCTACAGGTACCGCCAAACTACCTATTGCAGAAATTTTATTCCTGGAATTCAGAGCGGACTGCAGGACCAGTCTCACTCTCCTATAATACTCCCTACGAATTCTCTCTTTCATTCTGTCATTCGAGATGGTTTCACATTCTTCAATGCCCAGATATTTGTAAGTTTTACCTGGCTCAAGATCTTGAATCACAGTGTGCGTATCAATTTCAATGTTCTCAGACGTTGTGAGTTTCCCTCTTTTTAAATTGATTTTTGCACACTTGTCAAGACCAAACTTCATGCAGATGTCATTGCTAAAGTCATTCACGACAGACAGCATTTGGGAGAGAATCGCTTCATTCTTAGCAAACAGTTTAAGATCATCCATGTAAAACAAATGTGATACTGGCCTTTCATCACCATGGAGTTTAAAACCAAAGTTAGCTTGCGACAACTGTCTCGATAGTGGGAACAAACTAATGCAAAACAGCAGAGGGGATAGTGAATCTCCTTGAAAAATACCCCTGTTAATCTGAATACTTCTGGTTTCTACTGCTTCCTTTCCGCTGTGGATTAGTAACCTGGTACTCCACGACTTCATACTAGCCTTGCAAAATTCAATAAGTCTAGGATGAAATCGATAGATCTCCAGGGTCTTCAAAATCCAATCGTGTGGTACACTATCAAAGGCCTTTTGGTAGTCAATCCAAGCCATGCTCAAATTACGTTTGCGTTTCTTTACATCATTCAAGATGACTTTATTCAGGAGCAAGATTTCCTTACAGCCATAAGAGCCTTTACGACATCCTTTTTGTTCAGCTGGCATTAGATGATTCTTATCTAGATGTCTGTACATTTTGTCAGCTATGGCTGAAGTTATAACTTTGTACAGTACTGGCAGACAAGTAATTGGCCTGTAGTTCTTCGCCAAAGAGCTGTCTCCCGCTTTGGGTAGCAAATACGTGATGCCGCGTGTGAGCCATTCCGGGATTTCCTTTGGGTTTTCAAAAATTTTATTAACAGCCTTTGCTAGATGAGAATGTATTGCTGTTAATTTCTTAATCCAATAAATCTGGATCTTATCAATCCCGGGGGACTTCCAGTTTCCCATGTTCTTAATTGCTTGAAAGAGGTCCTCTTCCGAGAATTGGTGAACATCTTCCACTGTTTCTACAAGTTCATTGGCAGCATCAACTTCAGATTGAAGCCAAGATGCGTCTTTGTTGTAGGATCTGCTCTCCTCCCAGATTCCTGCCCAAAACGCTTCGACGTCTTCTTTTGAAGGTGTGACAGCTTTGCCATTCGGTTTTTGAGTCAGATTGCGATAGAATCTCTTCGCGTCTGTTTCAAACAACCGGTTCTGTACACGGAAATCTATTCTACGTTTGTAACGTCTAATTCTTTGAGCCCATGCTTGAATTTTCTCTTTTAGCTTTTCAACTACCATTAGCCTGCTGGTGTCATTTTCAATTTGGTATTTTTGTTCAACATTGAATATTTTTCGTTGAACTTTAGAGGTGTGCGTTGATTTAGAAGATGCCTCAGCTAAGAGTGATATTTCGCGCCGGGTGTCGGCTATCCGTTTCGTAATTCTGTTCAACCATGGGGGTACAGAGCTGTTTACTCTGTTTTGCTGTCGGCCGTCGGTGTTCTTGGCTGGCCCCAACATTATCTGAGATACTAGATATCCAGTTGCATATATGATGTGATTGATTTCAGTAACATCTAGATCTCTGCCTGGGGTCTCCACCACCTCATTTAAGACAGAATTCACTGTTTCTATCACTCTTTTAGCTTTGGCAGTTTCGTATATTCTCCTCAACGGTTCGCGAGATTCAAACGGAAGTTGACTAACTCTTTCTATCTCGCGCCGAAGGAGATTTCGCATCATGTCCTTATTGTGTAATTCATTGCCAGATGAGTTGTCACCACTGACGTGTGTTTCACTGGAAAGAGATGAACCTTCCACGGGATCATCATTTTCAAGTTCTACATGTTCGTCATGTGGGTTGTTCGAGCGAAGTACATACTCCGCATTTCTCTCAATGTCAGCAAGTTGTTCTGCTGTGAATTTTCCACTGCTGAGTATGTATCGTCGTTGACTGGCAAGCTTCTTTGAGTCTAGGGTAGGTCTGATATCTGGGTTCCGCTCTCTCCATACCTTGAAAACTTCTATTTCAGAGCCCCCATTTTTCGCTTTTGCATAGTAAAAGCACCACATCACCTCCTTTAATTCATCCCGGGTCCATCTCTGACGATGGCTTCGAGCTACTGCCGGCTCTGAGTCCCTGGGACTAACATCCGTGGGATGGCCAGACGTCGACAAGGTGACATTAGCTCGGTTTCTGAGCAGGTATGGGACATTGGTAGAACAAGGCACGTTAAGGTTCATTACATTGCTTGTTCTATCCATTTTGCTCATTGGTTTGAATTGAAGATTCGCAGGATGCAAGTTCGAGTTCACAGATCACACTTATCCTTCGGGTTGTTTCCTGCCATCCGTTACTGCGACCCACAGTGGCCTCGGGGCATCCCCCGCAGGGTCCAGCAAGGGGTCCCTCCGATCGCCAGTCGGCATTACTAAACCCTACGGGATTTTCACTGACTGCTGAAGGCAGCCTCCTTCGCTGGCTAATGCAAGGTTCGGGCCTCCACTCTAATCAGTGGCCTGGTGTGCCAACCCAGTTTCTCTCCTGTACCCTCTATGGGCCGACAACAGGAAGTCCAAAGGTTCATGACCCTTCCCTCTCTACTTACTTCCCACTCTCCTCAAAATGGAGTACTTCTTCGTCTGACCCCTCACCTTCAACCTATTCAGCAAGGGAGGCCCTACCGGTAGCTAGGCTACCACTGACATAGCTTTAAGGCTCATGGGGGTACTCAAGCCCCACCACCAACTGCAAGGTCGTGTACTCCCTAGGTGGAGTTATTATTATTATTATTATTATTATTATTATTATTATTATTATTATTATTGTAGTTATAATTACCTTAGAATAGGCCTGCCAAACTGCTTCCGCAAGAGCTCCTTACTCGCCTGGAAAGCCCCACGCTCCTGCGATCACAGGGAACTTTCCTTGACTCCCATCTCATTGCCCCTCCAAATTCAGAAAGGAGTGTACTCGCTGAAGCGGGGAGGGGAATGTTAGCGCAGAGCATTCTCGAATTGTAAGGAACAGTGGATTCACACAAAATTTGGTTGCCTGATGTTCTCTATCAAACAGCTGATATTTGAATTTTGTTTTTATACTTTACTATTTATTTCTTCATTTCATGTTCATTTCTTTTTAAATTCTACCTTGTACAAATGTTTTAGCCAGGGGGCAGGAATATGTTTGAACGGTCAAATCTTTGCTGTTTTTTGTTTTGTGTTATTTTACTTAAATCGTTCTTTGTCAATATTGTGAAAAATAATAAGTCCATTTTACAGGCGAACAGCTCTTTTAATTAATAAGAATCTTTGATTGTTAAACCTGTTAACCTGAACGCAGGAACTTCATGGAATTATTGCACTCTTAAGGTTATGCGATTAGGAAACAAATATCTTTTCGATTCCAAATATTTAACATTACTCTCAATTCACAGTTTTCAATACGATTGATGTATTTCATTGGGTAATTTCTTTGCTTTAGTAAACGTAGGGGAATAATATCGCTTTGACAAGTCGCAGAAACTGTCAACTAACTTCTCTAAAGATTTCTCCAAAAGACTGCCATGAGCTAGTAGGTATCCCGTGAAGCACTTGCTCTGGATGCAGAGTCCGCGAACTCTAAAAAGTTAGTTACCTTGCCCGCGACCTTGACATGCCCGCCTTCGATTCATCAACTTCTTGCGTCTTGAGCGCCTTTGCGTATTTTTTTCAATAATACTTCACGCTACTCATTATTTACTCGCGTAAATAAATAGTACCGCTCAAGGTTAGTTAGTCCTAACGTAATGAGTAGCTTCGAAGGTGCTTTCATGGTTGTAAACATGTGTACAACAACTTTTGCGCCTAATCCAAGTTACAACAAAACACATTAGGTATAATTCCTTTGAAGCATAAGATGATGAATCACAACACGTAAAGTTCTACTAGTTTTTGTCGTTCTACTCGTGTTACTCGTTCGTAGCCATCGATGAAATTCGCTTTTGTAATATTTTTTAATGTAATGTAGATTTTTTTCCTATAAACCATCGACCAATGAGGTTCATGGATTCCTTCGTCTCCGTTTATAAGAAATGCGATTTTAACACTTGCGTTTTATCGCCACGACGTGTTTCTTATACAATACGGCTGAATTGGTTGAAAGTTGGTGACGGTACTTGTATATTAATCATTACAATACTTTGGATATGAGATTAATTATAATTATATATTTATTTTCATTCCCGAAATAATTCTCTCAAATACGACTCGTGGTCTAAAAACTACAGATACATTCCAAAATCCTTATCATAGTATCTACGATAAATTATTTACTAGTAGAATATAAGATATCATTATTTTTAGATGTTTGTAGATTATTTTTGATAGGTTATTTATTTATTTGTTTCTTTATTTATTTTTCTAAAGCGGTAAATACTGGAAGAGTTACCAGGCCTTTACAGGGTTATTTTCCAGCTGCAAGCTCCCAAACGAGCACTACATGACTCACTGTAGTAATGGTTATTGTATTTTTATTGGGATAATTATTTTATTGAATCTTACGATGGTAAAAATTTTGTCCAGAAAGTTTCTTCTGAGTTGTTATTTTTAACCTGAAGTAGGATTTAAATTGCACTTATTTTTCGCATTACGCATTACTTTGTCATCCGAAATTATAATGCAGTAATGCAGCATTATAATGCCTCTCAGCAATTACATGCTGAGACTGCTCGGGCTGACAACTGATGTCATTGCAGTCCTCTGACCTAGAGAAACTGGGGTTCGAGAGACGACGATGGCGAATTTTCGACATTAACTGTAAAATTACGCCGAATTTAGCTGCTGGCCAGGAGAATATTCTAGCTGCCAACTGCTCTGATCGATCGTTTTCCGTGGTTTCTTAGATCAATATCAGGAGAATGTCGGAACAAAACCATTATAAACAGGCCACGGGCCGTGCGCGATCTTTCCTTCCTGATCTTTGTTCTCTCCTCTCCCCGCTCCCCCCTCCCCCCGACACACACTTTCATGCGATACTCTCCGGGAGCGGTGGCTCAGTGCATCAACTGATGTCACTGCAGTCCCTCTGACCAGAAGGTACTAGGTTTGAGCCCTCCCGACGATGGCAGGATTTTCGACACTAGCTTGTCAGCTAGGTCGAATTCAGTCTCTGTCTGGAGGAGAATTCTAGCGGCCGGCTGCTCTGATCGGTAGTTTTCCGTGGTTTCTCCGATCAACACCAGGCGAATGCCGGAGCAGTATTCTAACAAACGGTCAACGCACCGCGCACGATCTTTCCTTCCTCTTCCTTGTCCTATCCTCACCCCTTCCTTACAGACTTTTACAGTAACGTGTACTACACAACCGCACATGCCGAGAGGCCGGTCCGGAGCTTAGAGCTTGTCCCGGCTGGGGCGGTGCCCCACTGGTGGGAGGTACCTGGTTGGGGAAAACCCCGCTAGCCTACTGTTGGTATTCGCCTGATCTCGCCTCCAGCGGACGTTTCCGAGGAAAACATGCGCTGCATTTACGGGACTAATGATTTTAGCCGTTGACGCGCCAGGAATCACTACCAATCAATCAAATCTTTCATTCAGAGATCGCGAAGGTTCTCTTCTTTCTTTCTTTGAACTTTTTAAGTGGATAGTCCTAAATACACTGAATAATATGACATAAACCTTGTTTTGACGTCATCTTTTAATTTTTGTAAACTTTACTACAACACAAGTCGGCAGTACAATCGAGATGTGAGCCGGTGCCCGCTCTTGTAGGTGCATGGAGGGAGAACCCCTAACTCTCGGGGGGGGAGAAGAGAACAAAGATCAGGAAGGAATGATCGCGCACAGCCCGTGGCCTGTTTATTATGGTTTTGTTCCCACATTCTCCTGATATATATCTAAGAAACCACGGAAAACGAACGATCAGACCAGTTGGCAGGTACAATATTCTCCAGGCCAGCAGGTAAATTCGATCTAATTTTATAGCTAATGCCGAAAATTCGCTCTCGTCGCCTCTCGAACCCCAGTTTTTCTAGGTCAGAGAGTGCGACGCGTAGGTCCGAGCCGGATATGACGTACCAGGAGAGAGAACTTCCGCCACTTCCCGGGATACAGCATGCACTACACTTACGGAACTGAGAACGGAAGCAGATGACGCGCCTGGTAACGCAATAATCAGTCCAATGCAGACATAACACGAAGTTGCATTTCCTGAAAGAGGAGTCGTATATTCCCATTGTGCTTTTATGCAAACACACTTCCTTTGCGATTGTTTTTTGCTCCGAAAAGATTGATATGAAGATAAAATCGCGAGGTACCGTAGCGTGTTGTCGTCTGCAATCCCGCGAAGGAAATTCCCCACTCGACAGACCGGTTCTCTTCTAAGGTCACGGATCTCGTGTCTGGTACGCCAATGCACCTGCTCCGCTAACGTCAGGTCGAAAGAGAGGTAGCGGAAATTGCGTAATCGGTGCCTAAGTGCAAGTGTTTTCATTGGCGAGATAGTGATTTTTATGGGATAGATCAATCTCTAATGGCCTTTTACCGCAGAAACTACGGCACACACTGCAATTCTTTTATAATTTTAAATAGTGGTGCTACAGAGTGGGTCATTCTATCTTTAAGTCTCTTCAGGTCTAGCTTTTCGGTTTTTGTACCAGGCTTTCCCCAGCTACTACATATCGGCCTCTAAAATGCATTTTCTCAATTTTTTGGTCCCCTTTATCATCATCGGTGAACAAGAAAGATAATAGGCAATTTACTTTTTAGTATAAGTAGGTATATACAGAGTTAATATGTTATCTATATATACGTATGTATAGAGAAAGTTATGTAATATTATGTTGCAACAATATCGATACATGGAAAAAAGGTTTTAGGGTCCTCTGATGCTGCAAAAATTATTTTAGCGTCCGTCCGTCGGTCAGTCAGACTGTCAATCCGCCTGTGTGTAATCTACACTACAGCCTAAACTATTCGTATGATATTTTTCCAAAAGGAATATTCACCTATCGATCAGGCCCAACTCAAAGCCCCGTGATTTTGAAAAATAATTCTGCAAATTTTGGAGGTACTTCTCATGAAGCTCCTGGGACATTTTCAAAACATTCGCACAAATGGCTATTTTTTTTAATCTCTTGTAAGATTAGAGTAAAATGCATTTATAAAGATTTCAATTTTTGAAAATTGCAAATGTTTGAAAATGTTTGAAAATTTTTGGACCTCCTCGCACAACCACATTATTGAACAAAAAGAGGTTTTCCTTGGATGAATTGTCCTCCACAATAGTTCTTTAATTAATGTCATGTGCATTGTTTTGAAAATATTAGTATTTTTCGCATAATATTGAATGAACTATGGGCCATTTTAAAAACAAGATTTTCACAAAAATGGCCCCGTATTATTCTTTAAACTTTTTGTTCATATAGAGCTAAACGCACTGAATTATATGACATAAACGCCATTTTGATATTTTTTTTAATTTTCCAAAAATTGCAGAAATGTTTTTTGAATATCTGTCATGTCGTTAATTTTCACATGACGGGAAGCATTATTGTGTTTTGAGTACAAGTGCTTCAATTTTCGATGCAAATTTGCATACAGAACCAGATTGTACACTTCTATAATATTCTTAAAGACATATTTCAATTAGGAGAGCGAACATTGGGGAAATGTGCAAGAATATACGTATTTTACGAAAACAAATGGTGTAAACAATAAAATATGTAGTTTCAATGCTCCAAAGAACATTAAAGACCATGTGTACATAAAGTGTCAGTTTTAGTTTTTATTAGTTTTATCACATTATGTTACATAACCGTTTCGTGTTTACAAACAGTACCACTGAATTCATCGGTCCCGTGAGACGGGTTATGTGAGGCGAGACCTAATAGGAAAACAAGGCTGATTCAAAACCTCATTTATGAAATATTTCTCTCAACCCAAATTCCAAGTGAGTATTTTACCCATTCGGAATTTTTCGTGTGTGTGTGTGTAGCTACCCACCATACCCAAACTATCCGCCGGGACTAGCCGAGGGATAGCATGCGCAAATATGTAATGGTACCGGACCGAGTTAAATCTTTCATTCAGAGATCGCGAAGGTCGTCTTCTTTCTTTGAATTTTAAGTGGATAGTGCTAAATACACTGAATAATATGAAGTAAATATTATTTTGACGTTATCTTTTAATTTTTGTAAACTTTCAGAAATGTATGTTCAAATAGTATTAAAATTTACACAACCTTTCAAATAATGGCGACGGAAAAAACAAGCGTTGTACCGTCACTAGTTTATTTATGTAAAGAAATTCTAGCTTAGAGTGGAGTTAACGAAGCTTTAAACATTTTTAAAAGCCTTTTAAAATTAATTTGAAGTTTATAATTAGATTAAAATTAATTGAGGTTTTTAATTAGATTAGAAGGTCACAAAAATGACCTCACAGCAGACCGAGACACGTCGAATGACACCTCGCGATCACCCAAAAGTGGACCGGATGGGGTCTGGTCACTACGGGAATCACGACAGACAAGAAGAGACACGCAGGTTATCCGGTTACTACTACGTAGATTTTTAGAGCGTAGTTCATTTTACTAGTAAAAATTTCAAAACGTGTTCGCAATTCAGCTGGTAAAAAAATAGAGAAAAACACTTTGTCTTTGATAGACGAACGTCACGGCCACCAAAATGCAGGAATGTAAAGATGTTATTTGGGGTAGTATGTCATTATTGTTTTCTAAAATATTTGCTTTCTCAAAATAGTTTTTAAAAGTTCATAGATTTATCATATTTCATTTTTCAAAGCGCTGCATCATTAGAAAGGTAATAACAATTTGTGCTATATTCATTGGAATATTTCGTCAGAAAAATCTTTTTACCTGAGAGTTCATTTCATAAATGTATAAAAAAGTAAAAGAAATGTCTCCTCAATCCGTGTTTTTAAATGTCAATGTATTAAAAACTACGTTTTCTATTTTTTTACGCAAAAAAACAGTTAAAAAGTGTGTGTGACGTGTTACGGAGAGAAATGCATTCTGTGGACGTTTTCTTAATTCTGAGATCCCTACCTATCATCATATACAGTTGAATTCTGAATACAGAAAGAAATTCGCGTTTTTGGCAAGAGCTGTTAACAAAATATTCGCTCCGTTTTAATAAAATGTATTTTCAAAGGCAAATCAGCTGTAACGTCTTCTCATTAGAAGTCTAATGTTTAAAATAATAGTCATTCACTTTAATTGCTTGGTCGTCTGTAGGTCATCTGTGAAGCTTAAAGGAAACTGAATGAAAGGGGTTCGGAAAGCAAGAGTTGTGAATGGTAAAATTACATCTCGCAAACAAATCTGTTTTATACATATTTATAGTCTATTTTGTAATAAAATATTACATTTATTCATTACACAACCTTGCCTCCCATTTTAAGCTAGTAACAAAGTAGGAAACAACTACGAAAGGAACAAATAACATATTTTTAATACTATAATTTTGAAATCTATGTTAAAATCCTTAGTCAATAATTTCCGTACACTGTCGAAGATCTCTGGTATGCATTAATATCTTCATCAATAGAGGCTCGAAATTGAAAATGGCATTCTAATTAAATGTCGACGAGGTATAAAATTAATTATGTTGCACATTGCCGAGCAGAGATGTAGTATTAGTGAACTAAGAGTCACGGAAGAGATTGATAATAATTATCTATTTCCCTCTACTCATTTTTACAACGGTATTTGTTCCTTCAGTAGCTTATTGTGAACCGCAGCTTCCTGCTCTCTACACAGGTATGCATAACATGTCAGGGTCAACAACACATTGATCTGAGGTGAATAGACAGGAGGTCTCGGGCTTGCATAGGCAAACTCTATAGTGAAAAAATAAAACAGAACGTTTCTTTAATATTCGGAATATTGCTATCCCACTGCGTTTCAATGATTCTTTATAATTCCGTTGGTCGGCCTTGGGCAAGCAAGACTGCTTGTGATGTGAATGTTGCGTGAATAGCATCATATCTTTGATTTCTACATTCCAATGGATATGCGTTTGTATACAAAAATGCAGCTCTAAACTCTCCGATGAAGGCTGACGTCTTATAGAGGGTGGAGGCCACCCATGATCTCTATTTATTGCTGGATGTGCTACTGAATATGAAAAGGCAACTCTGGTATATTTGTAGCAGATAAAATGTTAACGGCTAAAGTAACAAAATGTGGTAAAGGCGAGAAACCGTTAACACATTTTGTTAATAAAATAGATTGTAAATAAATCATATCATTACTATAGGCCTAATTCAATTTTGGTAACTTTTGTTATTTTTCAAGAAGTTTATCTGTATCTTAAGAACATTAAAATTATAACAAACTCGAAAAAAGTCAATTCTGACAAACTAATTACTAGTGAGTAACTCGGTTAGCAAAAGAATAATTCTGTTTTCCAATTCTACAATGGAATGCATTTATTGGTAATCTATAAAGTTAATCAGTAAATTTGATATTTCTAACAAATGCAATTTAAAGAATCAGAATTGTGTCAATATCTTAAAAATGTAAAATGTTAGAAATAAAACGAAATGTGTTATTTTCCCAACATTCTACAATTTGGCGCAAACTGCATTCCGACACCTGAAACCGTTCCAAAGATATTTGCTGCTGTGGTCAACTTAAGTGGTCCACTAGATTTGTTTGCCGATAAAATGAACTTTGTGCCTGACAGCTGAGCGTGGTGGGGGCAGCGTCGCCGCGACGCTGGGAAACACACGGCCTCCCGGCGACGGCGGCGAGAAAGCATGCGAGCGTATAAAAGATAGGAAAACCCGGCACACGTTCTGCCCTTCATCTCCCTCTCTCTCCTCCATCTCCCTTTCTCACTGTCTCTCCCTCCTTCCCTCACCCTGTCCCTGTCTGTCTCCGTGTGTGTCTCTGCCTCTACCACTCTCTGTCCCTCTCATTCACATGTACTTGCAGATTCTGCACTTCTCTGGGCAGGTGAAGCAATATTGGGAAGAGCCGGACCAGCAAAAACGTAATAGAATGTTCGAGAAGAGCTCATTCTGTAGTTTATGGCCTCCGGCCTCAAAATATTAGTTTTTAAGGCCCTAGAACTGGTTAAGGAGTTATTTAACGATATAGATTCAAAATGCTGCCGAGTGTGTTGCGGGTTGCAGTTGACACGAATATTTAGTTTTGTTGTACTGGAGTTACAACAGAATTAATAGCACATAAACCTTCTGGGTGAAAAAACACGTGGAATTGCCAACTTGCATGGAGATCGGTCCAACGGTGTCGGAGTTAAGCTCTCATATAATACCAACATCCAGTTTTAAATATATAGATGATAGATTTAATGGTTATTTATGCATCAAGGACGTTATAAGGTTTCTAATGATTGAGCGACAAAATGGCCGAGCGCCTTTGGCTCTTGGGTTTCTAGTCGCCCGAGATCATTACAACCCGTTAACGCCCGTGGTACATACATAATTGTATTGATTCGGACTGACTTATTTACTAATTAACTAGCTGTTAACTTGACTCAGTTTGGTATTTCATATTTCCCTCCCATAATTCCCTCTATAAGAGAACACGTAGCATCATTCAACTGTTTTCATATTTTCCTCGTAACCATGATCCTTTCGATCCAGATAAATTATGCAATGTATAACGAGCTCCGTATTGAAGGCAATAACAAGCTATAACGTATAATTAATAATAACATGTTAATGTATTTACAGCTTGCAGTCCGTTCGAACAAACGACTGACTACGAACTGTGGCACACTTAGTTATTTTAATCAGACAATATCTGACGGGCTGTCTGTCCCAGTGGGCTCTGGTGTAGACTGGTGACCATACTTTGTGCTAAGAAATCGTGACGGTTCGCCATGATAAACGTCTATTCTGTCGTAGTTATCTCAGAACCAAAGAGCAGAAATTAGCTTCTCATTCCAATTTTAAACATTTATTCTCTTTTATGTTTACTAAAACATTATAAAAAGTTGAAAGTAACCAATATTTAAACTTTGAAATTTCAATTTACCTACAATAATTTAACAAAATCCATTCTTTCATTTATTGGAGGCCTTTTTCAACATCCACGCAGGGAAGTCTTCTTGTTTTGAGTATTTTTAATAATTTTGTTAGATCGACTTATAGCACATAATAGTCGTTGTAAACCTAAAAAATATTAAGTAATGGCTACCAAATAATATCACATCTCGTAACATTCGCTTCTGGTTTGCAGTTTGTTGGAGTTCTTTACAACCGAATGTTTAGCAATACTTTGGTATTTTCGTTGACAGAGACGATTGTAAGCATCAGTAACAATACACAAGATATAACAATGTAGGCTTTCACAGTCGGAGTTGTAGTCAACGTTTTCTTCCGGGCTGAGGATGTCCGTCGCAGTTGCGGACGAAACGTTTGGGATAATGTTTTCCAATAGACCACGGACCCTAGCCCGGAAGAAAACATTGACTACAATACACAAGATACATCTTACATACAAGTAAGAAAGTCTATATGTAGACATTCATTGCAGCCAACTTAATGGAAAACGACCGCCACGACATTCAGCACTTGATAGCATTGCAGTTGTGCATTTAGCTATAACAGTGTTGTCAAGATCGATGCCACGAGTGGGAGTCCGCTACAGTAGTGTGTTGTCAAGATTCGCCACGCCACCAGAGACAACGCCATCCCTATTACAAAGCGGCAGGGTTTCTAATAGGTTCCTTTCCCGACGCTAGTTGCGCCGAGAAGCTCGTGGCATGCTACGGCGCCACGGCGCGTGCCACTGCCACCAGTAGAAGACCTTGACACCACTGAGCTATACGGAGGTCGTTTGATAAGTATCTTGGTTCGCATACCAAGAGACGACGAAAGCAACTTCTGTGAATTTTAATTTAAAGATACAACAATATACGGTAAAATTTCATTGTTGCAAGTCATTATCACCCTAGCTCATTGTTGGACAGCGACTTGAACAAAAGCGTTTGCGAGTCAGTGTGAAAGATGGATAGAACTGGAATTCGATGTGTTATCCAATTCTTTTTTATGGAAGGTAAAAACGCGAAAGAAATCCATGAAAGGATAGCGCCTACATTGGGTGATTCATGCCCTTCGTATGAGACGGTGAGACTTTGGGTCCATGAATTTAAGCGAGGCAGGACAAGCATCGAAGATGCCCCAAGACCTGGGGTTCCAAAAACAGCTGTGACGCCAGAAAACATCGACAAAATCCATGATATTGTTTTAGTAGACAGACGAGTGAAAGTGCGCGAGTTAGCAGAGGCCACAGGTATCTCAAATGAAGGAGTGCATTTTATTTTGCATCATGAATTGAGCATGAATAAGCTGTGCGCAAGATGGGTGCCGCGATTGCTGACTGCAGAGATGAAACGAAATCGCATGAGAACATCTGTCGAGTGTTTGCAGCTATTCAAGCAAAATACAGCGGATTTTTTGCGTCGGTTTGTTACCATGGATGAAACTTGGATTTACCATTACACTACAGAAAAAAGCAGCAGTCAAAACAATGGATTGAAAGATGAGAACCGGCTCCAAAGAAGGCGAAATGCAATCCATCAGCAGGGAAGGTGATTGCGTCAATCTTTTGGGATGCTAAAGGTATTCTTCTTATAGACTACCTGGAAAAGGGAAAAATCATCACTGGAAAATACTATGCATCACTTCTGGACAAACTCAAGACAGCTACCGCGGATAAACGTCCTGGAATGGCAAGAAAAAAGTGTTGTTCCATCACGATAACGCCCCAGCACATTCAAGCCATATCGCCCACAAAAATTGACTGAACTTCGTTTCCAACTGCTTCCACATCCGCCCTATTCACCTGATTTGGCCCCCTCGGACTTTCATTTGTTCCCAAAATTAAAAACTTTCCTGGCTGGACAAAAATTTGTCAGCAATGAAGAAGCCACCCAGATAGTCAATGACTATTTCGAGGGTCTTGAAGAAAATCACTTTAGAGAAGGGATCCTGAACCTGGAGAAACGTTGGATCAAGTGTGCTGAACTTCGAGAGAATTATGTCGAAAAATAAGGTTAGTTACAAAACTCAGATCATTGTTTTTCGTATCGAAACAAGTTACTTATCGAACGCCCCTCGTAATGTTGAGATGACCGGTGTGTCCGCCCGCAGGGGCCGTGGCGCCGTGGGCGATGCGGAAGGCTGGGGAAAGGCCGGGCGGTGGGCGGTGGGCGGTGGGCGGCGGTGGGCGGTGGGCGGTGGGCGGTGGGCCGTGGGCGGTGGGCGGTGGGCGGCGGTGGGCGGTGGGCGGTGGGCGGGGTCGCTCTTCCGCTGGGGCGCCGCCTCCGGAAGCTGTCGCTCTTGACCGCCGCGACGGCCTTGCGGGACGCCTCGCCTCCCGAGTCGGAGCGCCTCAGAGGCCGGCCCCGACGCGCCCGCCGACGCCACCTCCGTGACACATGCCAGCAAGGCAACGCACAAGGTGGCTGGGTGTGTTGTGGAAACTTATCCATTGCCAACCCCCAACATGAGCTTCATTATTGTTGCGCGTTTTATTTGAGCTGTCCGTTTGTATCAGTGAAATAATTCTGTGGTCACGGCGTAAAAGTTCTTAAGTCAAAAATCTTAATTTGGAGAAAACAAGGGTTAAATGTTATCGAGCCAACGCTTCTTCCTTTGCTCAACGCTATTTCCCAACGCTTTTGTCGTTAAGGAGGCAACATTTGAATTCGATCGTTTTACTCAAATAAAATATAGATACGTTACTTGTAGTTTCAGTACTTAACCCAATTTTGCCAAAAATTGACTTAAGAACTTTTACCCCGTTACCACAGAATTGTTGCCCCTGCAACGCCTCTGTAGGGTAGATTCCAAGGTTCGAGTCCCGACGGTGGCGGGTCTTCGGTCGATTGATTGATTCGTGTTTCCGGGCGCGTCAACTACAGAGGTCATTAGTCCCGTAAGTGTAGTGTGTGTTTTCCCCGGGAGGTGGCGGTGATCTTTCCCCGCTGGATGGCGAGATCCGGCGCCGACCTACCGTCGACTTGCGGGGTTTCCCCTCAACCAGGTATCTCCCACCAGCGGGACAAGCTATAAGGTCCCGACTGGCCTCCCGGCATGTGTGGTAGTGTAGTGCATGTTAATGAGTGTGTGACAGTGTGTAAGGGGTGAGGATAGGACAAGGAAGAAGAAGAAAAGATCGCGCGCGGTCCATGGCCCGTTTGTTAGGGTACTGCTCCGGCATTCGCCTGGTGTTGATCGGAGAAACCACGGAAAACTACCGATCAGATTAGCCGGCAGCTAGGATTCTCCTCCAGACAGCGATTGAACTCGACCTAGCTGACAAGCTAGTGCCGAAAATCCTGCTCGTATAGTCTCGGGACTCAAATCTAGGACCTCCTTGTCAAAGGGACTGCAGTGCCATCAGTTGATGCACTGAGCCATCTCTCCCGGTCTTCTTCGGTCGACTGAATTCGACCTAGCTATACTGCGATTTATTCACAGCTGCCTCTGGCAGGTCATTAGCTGTTACGGTGCCACCCAATCGGGACCTTGACGTCACTAGAGTGACGTCACTATGGTGGCGTTCAACCTTCCGATTGGATGACAACGTAACAGCTGATTTCCGTCAGATGCAGCTTTAAATAAATCCAAGCACACATAGCTATGTCGAATTTAGTCGCTGTCTGGGGGAAAGTTCTAAAGGTCGGCTGCTCTGATCGGTGGTTTTCCTTGGTTTCATTGAACAATACCAGATGCATACCGGAGTCGTACTCTAAAAAGCGGGCCACGGAACGCGACTGATCTTTCCTTCCTCATATTTTTCTCCTCCTCGCCCACACACACAGACACACGTATGCATCTCACTACAATACGTCGGGAGACCAGTCGGGAGCTTAGAACTTCACCCGGCTGGGACGGTGCTTCGTTGCGGGAGATACCTGGAGAGGATAATACCTCCGAGTCAACGTGTAGCTCGGCGCCGGAACTGGCGGGTCCCTGCGGCGGAGGAGCACTACCACCTCCTGGCATAACGTTCGCTACGTTCACACATTTGATCAATGGTCAAATTATACAGCGTCACAGGCTGAAAGCCTGTCTGATGAGCCCTGAACTAGGACGAAACGCTTTTGCTACCCTAACTGCTCATCCTTTGCGCCTCTGCGCTAGGGTCACCTTGCACGCACACTTGTGCGGTGCACCACGACGCTGTACCCTTTTTCTCGAATAAGAAAAGATGAGAGCAGTTGAAAGTAATACCCGTCTTCTACATCCACTAGTCTTTGACCGAGTGAGCATAGGCCAGGAGGCCGACTTTCCGGATCAGTTTTGTCTGGTGTTCGACTCTTCAGACGCGGACTTGAACCGCGTGACTGAGTTTCTTCACACATAACGCGTGTGTTCGCATCGCTGCCTAAAACATGCTTCACGGCTAGCTCTTTTCTCATTCGAGAAAAACGGGTATGGCGGCGTCGTGCCGTATCCACCTACCGCACAAGTGTGGGTGCAGGGTGACCCTAGCGCATGAGGCGCAAAGAAGAGTAGTTAGGGTAGCAAAAGTTTTTCGTCCTAGTTCAGGACTCATCAGACAGGCTTTCAGCCTATGACGCTTTGTGAACAATATTCTCTGTAGGTTCGTACACCCGATGCGCCAAGTAAGCTACGGTTACGCAACGATTTTGCACCGAGCAGGCAGCGACGGTGTTGCACAGAGGAAGAGACTGCCTCGGGCAAGAACACTACTTATCTGCAGCTAGCCGTGAAGCATGTTCTACGTAATGATAAAATTAGTTGGTGCGCACAGAAAAATGAAATACTCAGCCACTCTAATTTGACCCTACACGGTCGCGCAACCCCACTAACTAGATTCCCATCTCATAATACTCTGATTCATATACTAGTTCGTATTCTCAAGATAAGTTAATTACTACATTATCTGCAACAATTTCTACGTTCCCATCTTTTTTTCAATTTCAAGGGTTTCCACGTATTTATAAAAACCTTCACAGACAGATGGACTAACAACTTCATATTCAGCAAAAGCACGTTCACATATTCGTGACATGTCCCTGGGAAAATGACTTTCTCTCTCTCTAACATCTTTTAATGTTTGCTCATTCAGGCTTAATTGCATTTGATTCGCATTTGTAGAGGGGAAGACTTAAATTGTGAGACCAGTTTCTACTGCTATCGACAGCAATTAGTAACAAGGATTCAGATAATGATCTAAATAAAAGAAAATACAAAAGATAAATCGTAGAACGGAGCGAGAAGCAATACCGGGGGTATAAATCGGCAAATAAATCACTCATCACAGTAACGAATAGCGAAAACGCCAGAATTAAATTCATTAGTAATGGCATCTACATTTTTCGGTCAGTTTCCTTTGATTCAATGAGCAAATGCTTAGAAGTTTCTCTATGTGTACGATTTGTTGATCTCTTTCTTCTTTTGCTAATTGAGATAGGAGTAGAATCGACAGTACAGGTTGCTTGTTAGCAATAATATGAAATTACATATGTAGTCCGTTTACCAATGCAATATTTTGAGACAGCCACTAGTATAAGCAATTACTTTTTGGGTATGTACAGTATGCTACAAGTTCAATTTTTATCACTAGTGCAAAAAGTGAGGCGATGCTCTAATATTTAGACAAAATTCTGAATGCAACAAAGAAAAGAAAATACTTTCGTCTTTCCAATTAATTGATTTGTGTACTTGAATTAAAATAACAGGAAAGTCAGTAAGTCTAACACGCGACGTAAACATGATTTTGTGCTCGTAAAATGTCACTTTTATCATTCGTATCATAAGTCATTTTGTTGCTAATTTTGTTCGTTGATCAACCATGCACAGAAAAAGGATGAGGCAGTCTCAAGAAAATGTGCGCAGGTTATACTTTTCTCCCATAGGTGACATACCGTTTTTACTATTTTATTACAAAAATAAATCAATTCAGCCTCCATAAGCGTGTCATTCCGTGTGAGACCAAGGATTTCTGACCAGTCAATGTAGTGTCGGTCGACAAGAGAACATATACGTCAACATAACTTATGGCTTACGCGAATAGTAGTTACAACTCTGCAATGCAGCTTCCTAGAGTTTTTTATTGGAGTCCCGTTAACAGTTTCTACATTATTTATGTAGCGAGTACAGATGACACCCTTGCGAGTGAAAAACTATGTATCGGCTTCTCTGACTGGTCGTGTTCTGCGATGATTTCCACGCTAATTCTGAGTAGTGCTTTGAACGAAAGTTCACGCGCAATCCCTCCCCCTCCTACAAGAATCTTCACTTGCATCTTGCATCCTTCCTTCTATCTTCACTTTCATTTTCGTGCCAGGCGATTGCCTGATACCATACCACAACGATTCTTTCAGCATGATCTCGACACTATTAAAAGTATTTGGATGTCAGTGAAAGGCTCAAATTTTCAAAAGCAATACAAGAAAAAGGACATCCTAGCACAAAACGTAAGTTTTAACAACCGTTTTCTCGATCGCATCTTGACCCATGGCCACACAGAACGATTGATTCATGTCGCGATGCAATTAAGAAAGGTGTTTTGTGGTAATTAAACATTTTAACTCCGACTTCTTCTAATGATAAACACTACGAAAAAAGAGCTACGTGGAAAATGGAAATAACGAAATGCAAATACGGCAAGAAAATATCTTGCGATTTAGGCCTTGCAATTTGTCTCCTTTAAATGGCTCGCGCATTCTTTGTGTGCAGCAACGCCGTGCCAAGGTCACCCGCTTCGACGTCGCTGAAAATGCACCCGGTGAAAAAACCTTGTTGGTGGGAACATCAACCTTCCCAGCTCTTTATGAACATACAGACATACTAAAAAATTGTGATATTACCTTCAAGGTAAAAATGCTCTCTGATGCTGCTTTCAGAACTTCGGTCCGTGGCGCAGTCATCCCAGTTAAACACCAACAAATATATTATAGAATCGCCTGTAAAAAACTTTAACGCAAAAATAGTAACTATCATTAGAATCACTATCATTAGAAGCAGTTAACACTAGTATATATACGACTTTATTTTTATTTATTTGTAATCATTCAGATTTACTTATTCATTAATTCATTAGATGTTAACTTGATTCCGTTTGTCTTTTCATATTTCCCTTCCACAATTCCCTCCAAAAAGAACATGTAGCATCATTCGCTTGTTTTCATGGTTTCTCTCGTAACCATGTAGTTTCGATCGTGGTTTGCCTCGAATCCACGATCCTCTCGAACAGGCAGGTTACGCAGTGTATATTGAGCTCTGCAACGAAGTCAATAACGCAAGCAATAACAATTCAGCAAAAAGTAAGAGCTATTTTTTTCAAAACGTCCATTCTGTCCGTCTCTCTGCCTGTCTGTGAACATCGACACTTTAACTATTCGTAGAATTTTTCCAAGATCAATATCCTCCGATGGATTTTGTGCGACTTGACGCTCTGCGATTTCTTGAATTTTTGGGTGAATTGAAACCGCTGGAACATTTTCAAAATGTTCTCAGAAATGGCTTCAATTTTTTGCTTTAAATTTTCTTTACGAAAAAATTGGCGTACATTAATAAGGAAAGCATTTTTTTTATAATTTATTTACTTATTGTTGAAATTTACATAGTTCAGTAATTAATTACTTTTTCATATGCATTTTGTTGGCTTAAAACTATTCTTATTCTAACTTATTTACTAAACTAACTACTTATTGATGTAGGGGACTCATGGAGCACCTACTATTTTAGCTACTGTGTGGAGAAAATATTTAAAAATGCTTCTAGTGGGAATCTGTTTTTGATACGGGTTGGGAAATAATTGACAGATGCTAGGTTATAGTGGGCGGCTTGGGGTATTGAGTTTATATTTGAATAGAAATTATTAGAGAGGTGGGCTATGTGATGGGTAATAGGTGGTAGATTCAATTCTTTGTGGAGTTGTCTATTTGATATGAACCAGGGAGCATTTGGTGCTATTCGGAGGAATTTGTTTTGCATAACTTGAATTCTATTTATGTTTGTTGGTGAGGCATTTATCCATATTAGCATGAGCACGCATATAGCATGAGCGGTCTAATTATTGTTTTATATAAGGCTATTGCATTGCTTAATGATAGTTTACTTTTATTATTGAGTAAGGGCTTTAGTTGGATTAACTTTATTTAGTGAGTTTTATCTTTTCGGTTATGTGGGATTTCCAATTTAGTCTGGTGTCGAAATTTAGTCCAAGGTATTTGATAGTTTCGTTTTGTGGTATCCATGGGATTGTGTTATTATTTATATGGAGTGGGGCGGGGGTGGAGAATGGCCTGAGTGAGAAGATTTTTGTTGCTGATTTGGTCGGGTTAAGCTTTATTTTCCATTTAATGGACCAGTCTTCTATTTTATTTAAATGTTGTTGGATTTTGTTTCTGATGAGGTTGGTTGAGTAGCTGGACTTGTAAATTACTGTATCATCTGCGAATTGTGCTGTGTGTGTGTCTGATGTAGTAGGTATGTCTGCTGTATAAAGGTTGAAAAGAGTAGGCGATAAGGGTGATCCTTGAGGCAGTCCTGCTATTATTTTACACGGATTTGAGATATGGTTTTCAACCATTACCGTGAAAGTTCTGTCTGTGATGAAGTTTTTTATGACTTTTATTAGATAGTTGGGTGTCCCTATTGATTGGAGTTTGTATATCAATCCTGGGTGCCATACTCTGTCAAATGCTTTGGATATGTCAATGAATGTGGCTATTGTGTGTTTTTTCTCTTGGAAAGCTGTGTGAATGTGTTCGGAAAGTCTAAGCAACTGATGTGAAGTAGATACTTTGCTGGTGAATCCAAATTGGTGCATAGGTATTGATTTGGTTTTACTCAGATGGGCATTTAATCTTTTGAGTATTAGTTTTTCAAGAATTTTTGAAAATGATGGAAGAAGGCTAATTGGTCTATAGTTTTCGACAATACTTTGATTTTTGTTTGGCTTTGCTATGGGAATTATATTGGAATTTTTCCAGATTATTGGGTAGTAACTTGTTCTGAGTATAGAATTATATATGTTGTTTAGGTAGGCTATCGTGTGAGTCGGTAAATTTTTTAGTATTATGTTGCTTATTTTATCGTGTCCTGGTGCTCTTTTTAATGGGAGTTTGTTTATTAAGTTTTTAACTTCAGTGGGGGAAATGAAATTAATTTTGTGTGGAACATTGTAGCTTGGGGTTGTTGCTAGATTTCTGATATTATTATGATCTGGATGTGGTGGGGTATTGTTTGGAGTGAAGGTTTGCTCGAAATTATAAGCCAGTGCTTCTGCTTTTTCGAATGGTGCGAACTTTTTTCCTGAGTGAGTGCTCAATGGTGGGATGTGCGTTTTCTTTTTTAAAATATTTTTAGTAAACTGCCAAAGTGTATTATTATTTGTATGGAGGGATTGGATTAGATTGTTATATTTTGAATTATTGTAGTCAGTTATTGCTTTTTTAGTTATTACATTTAGCAAATTAAATTCTTTTTTTAATTGTGGTGGTCTGGTGATACACCATAGTCGTCTTGTTTTATTTTTGGTGTTTATTATGTCCAAAATGGATTTAGGCAATTTGTCGTTTGTGGGTTTATTACTGTTAAGAGAACTGTCCTTGTTTAGTGACTGAATTGTATTAATAATCATATTATTTAGTTGTGCTATAGCTTGTTCTATTTCTATGGGTGTTTTTAAGTTTTTAAATTGGGGAGTTTGATTATTTATAATATTTTTAAATTTATACCAGTTGATGTTTTGTGTGTGAAGGGCATAGGTGGGGATGTGCGGGGGGAGGTTTGGTGTGTTGAAATTACGACTGGTAAGTGATCTGAATCTAGTTCGAAATGAGGAACTGAGTGAAAATTTATTTGTGTGTTAGTTATTGCTATATCTAGGATATCGGGATGCTTGTTTGGGTCTAGTGGATAGTGAGTTGGTTCTGGTGGTGTTATTAATTGAATTTTAGATCGTTTATGGTTTTTAGCAGCATTAGACCTGCCGTATTGGAGGTTCTACATCCCCAGTTTGTATTTTTAGCGTTAAGATCACCGAGAAGTAGTATAGGGGTGTTTTGTTGAAGTAATGCTATCATATTTGTATGATTTATTTTAATTTTGGGAGGTTTGTATGCTGCTATAACTTTGATTAGCCTGTTGTTTAGTGGGACTTTGATTGATACTGTTTCTAGTCCGGGAGTATATGGAAGATTGGTTTGTATGTACGGGATAGATTTTTGAATTAGTATTAATACGCCACCGCCGTTTTGGTTTTGTCTGTCATTTCTGATTACATTGTATCCCGGAATTCTGAAAGAGATACTTGGCTTTAAGTGAGTTTCAGTTATGCAAGCTATATTTATTGCTTTGTCATTTAGAAAGTGTGTTAATTCTGTTTTTTGTTATTAATGCCATTGGCATTCCAGTTTAATAGTTTTATTTTTTCTTTATGGTGTTGTCCTGCCATTATTATTGGTAAAAAATGATGAAAGTGGGTTTTGTACATTATTGATTATTGTTGGGATGATGGTGTTAATAAGATTTATTATATA
Source organism: Acheta domesticus (assembly GCA_031308135.1). Taxonomy (NCBI): domain Eukaryota; kingdom Metazoa; phylum Arthropoda; class Insecta; order Orthoptera; family Gryllidae; genus Acheta; species Acheta domesticus. The sequence continues at coordinate 19,959,442 of JAHLJT010009355.1, read as the reverse complement.
GGAAGAGATAGAATTTATTAATGTGTGTATGAACGTATTAGTGTTATTATTAGCTTGCATATTGTGTTGTGATGTGTTTTGATAGGGCTGGTTACGTACGGTATGTGGCGAGATTGGAGTGAAAGTGAAATGTGGGATATTGTTAGTTGTGGGGAGGTTAGGGAAGTTTTGTGAAGATAGCCCTGGTGGCGGGTTATTTCTACTACTAGTTTTTGAGTTATTTATTTCTCCTCTTTTGGATATGGGTTCCACGATTTTTTGGTAATAAGCGCATTCTTCTGTTCTAAGGTCAGCTCTATGAGTCCCCGTACACAGTTTACAAATGGGAGGGAGATTTTTCTGTGGGCACTTTGCAGAATAATGATCTCCGGAACAATAAATACAAGCTATTGCGTGATTACAATTGTTTTTTGTGTGTCCAAAGTCTAAACATCGTAAGCACTGAATTGGTCCCTTAGGTCTTCTTCTTTTTTCAGGTTTTACACTTAAGTTACAAATCTGTTTAATTTGAAGGATTAAGTCTATGTTTTCTTGACCGTCAAATTCTGCTGCTACAACCGGTATTGGAATATTGTTTTTGTGAAGCCTGGTTACGCTGATTAGGGATGTGCACTTTGTTTTGAGATCTTCGTAAATTTCTTGCAATGTTATAGAAGGATGAAGATTTTTGAAAATTACTGAAAACTTTTTATTGGCTGGATCTTTGTAGGTGTGAAACTGTCTTTTTGTATTTATTAAATGCTTTATGGCGTTTCTAAAGTCTGCCGTTGTTTTAAACATTAGTTTTGCTCGGCTATTGTTGTAGTCTGTTGTGAATTGATTTGTTATTTGTATTTTAATTTCTCTGTTAAAGTCAGTTATGTTTGACACATTGTTTACATAGATGGGTGGAATTCTAATGTTTTCATTATTCTGTGGTGCACTTTCATTTACGTAACTGAATCTTTTTTCATTTTCGGTTAGTTTTTCTAGGGGAGCGAATCTGTTACTCACTGGCACTGAATATGGGTCTTGTTCGCTGCTAGTGGATTTTTTATTTGGTTGGGAGCTCGAATCCGAATCACTGTCATTGTGACCTCTTTTTCCGTTGGTAGGGTTGCTCACTAGTTCACTTTGGCTGGGAGACACATTCACTGCGCCATTGCACAGCGGTTGGTTACTGACCTGATGGAGGCCACCCGTGGCCAAGTCAAGGTATGATGCATCTGTGTCACCTATAATTCCTTCATGGGACAGCAGATTGAGATGACCGTTGTGATGTTGTAGTCCCATGCTATCGATGCCGGGGAGCTGAGTTTCGTTCTGATGAATGGAGTTTGTCTCCATGGCGCTCTCTGGGTTATAGAGTAACGCCATTGATTGCGCTACGGCTTGGCCGAGGCCAAGGCCTGCCGAGGAGGCTTCACTGTTTATGTTTTCAATAATGGCACTTGATGAAAATGAAATATGAATGAATCACTGCACAAAAACACAGTACTAAATGATTTGCACTAGACTTCTACTAAACACTGTTGGACTGAGTAGACCGTGATAATGGCACGGCCTCTCCGGAGCTCACGAAAGCGACTGCTGATACCGAAGTGCTCGGCTCGGCGGTCGGAACGAGAATGTAAGGAAAGCATAGGTGCAATTTCCACTGTTACCCTTGAATTTTTGAAAAATGCATAAGTTTGACATTTTGTAATTCCCTCACACAACTACATTATTAAAGATATAATTTTTTTCTTGATATAAAAATACCAGACATACACTGTTAATGGAATATGTCATGTTACTAAATAACACGACACACGCAAAATTCTTTGGATATTTCAAAAATTACAACCTGAAGATTTTTAAAAGATCTCGGACTTCGTTAAAATGAATATCATTGTTTAATATATTAGTTATAGAAGAAACTTCAAAGCATTTCTAACGAAGTTTTAAAAAAATAGAAAAGTATTGGAATATGTAAGAACTAAAAATGGCGAATTTTTTAATCCGTTCGCAGGAACCTTTCTGAAAAACTGCTGCAATTTTTATCTCGAAAATATTCAAATCGGAAAATTCACATCCTGCTGCTATCAGACGTGAACCTAAACCTCAGCAGAATTTAGAACATAATGCTGTAGTGTACTTTGTACTGTTACTACGTTGTATGTGTAATACTCTTTCAATAAATAAATACATTTATCTTGTTAGTAAAAATTATATCATGTAATAATTAGATAGTTACGGAGAATTCAGTAATTTTCCGAATTTAATAATAATAATAATAATAATAATAATAATAATAATAATAATAATAATAATAATAAGGAGAAGAAGAAGAAGAAGTTCTAAAAGTAATTTTTTTTTCATGAAAGTATTTTCATCCCTTAACCATGATAACTTAATAACTTCAAATCAATAGAAGAAATATTAATTAAATGAAATTACAAAGTTATCGTTAAAATTAAAATAACAAATGTTCATAGAATCATTAATATGATACGCGTTTAAACAATTTTCATTTACTGTCACTCCTCCGATGGCCTTTCCCGGGAAGAACAGTCCCCGTTCCTCCTCCACGCTACGCTACTGAGAAGGAGCATTCAGGCTTATAAACGACTCCTCCAAACAATTTATGGCCCCGTTACCGGCCGTGGCCGGTTTAACACGACGCGCATGTAAAGTAAAACACTTTCAATGTGCCAGCGAAGTAAACTGCTACACTCAGGTTAAAATGGTGCTCCTTCAAACTGATAATTTGGTTCTTGAGCGCTATGTACTATAAAACAGAACAAAGACTACATACGATAAAGACCTCACTTTTTAGCTGTCCGCCCAGGAGTCGAGTAACATAATTGAGCCCTGTCCCTGGCGCTCTGGTCGGACGGCAGGTGATGAACCAATTGAAAGTTGTTTATGTCACGACTTTGTTTCGCTCGGGACATCAGAGAGGAAAATTCGTAAGTGGAACCGTCACTTTCCTGCATCGCTCTGATTCCATTGAGCAGAAACATCAGATTGCGATAAGCAACATTTTTATGAGCCAACACCTTCCGCGCTTCTTGTGTTGCGTAAAGAGAAATACTAACGTATATTACGTAAATCACTGACTTAGAATTAATGGATGGGAATGTTTTCATGGCGTGATTTAACAAATCTATTATTTTGAATAATTATTCAGATACCTTTTCAAATAATAATGGGTGTTTTCATACTACATACATCTCATCAAATTATCACTTTCTCGTACGTACGTAAGTATACAAGAATATGTGTATTATAGAGAAAATTATGTAATTCCTGGGAAAATCGATTTCGAGATTTCAACGGGAACGAGCGTTTTGGGGACTTTTGATATGGAAAATTTCTTTGGTTGTTCTTCTTTTTTTATTTATTTATTTATTCATAACTGTCCATTTCTCTTTCCGACCGTCAATCCGTTAAAAAAATTGTTTTCATTCATTACTTTGAACTATGTATTACCAATATGAGTGAATAAGATTGGCCCAATTTCTCAAGAATTTCTTATGATTAAGTTTAAAAAATAGACAAATAAACAAATAGCACTTTCTCTGAGGGGCAATCGGGAAAACAAAACAGTATACTATTTTCTTTTCGAAGTACTTGAAAACGCCGGAAAACCCAGACATCTGTTAACACTGCTATTAGCTTGTTAACACTGATATTAGCTTTGGTGTAATTTTTAAGTTATTATTGCTTATATAGTTTTTGTTACATTTATTTTTATTATTACTGTCGCATCCGTTGTATTTAGTTACATTTAGTCATATCCGTTATAATAGTGAAGTGTAGTGGAAGGGAAGGGAGTGTAGTGTAGTGAAGAGGAGTGCAGTGTAGTGAAGTGAAGTGTTAGTTAAATTAGAAGTCAATTTAGAGATAACTAGAAATTAATTAGAACTTGGATATCATATAATTCTAATGGTAATTCTAATTGTAAATGGATTGTAATTGTTCTAATTCTAATTGTTATCATGTTTGCCACCGAGCATTAACTCAAAGCGAACTGTAATAAATCTATTTACAATGATTCACTTGATTCACTTCTAGAAACTCGAGTCTACCTTAACAAATTACTCGAAGTAATGAATACATTTTTCATTGACCTACCCTCACGAGTACCCACACTGTATAAATATATTTTCGAAAACCGACACCGAGACAGTTTCATTGTGTTACGGTTCCAGCAATAATTTTAATCGAAGAAACATTGGTTGCGGACGCGCTATTGATACTGATTGGATGAATGACTTGGTGCAGAACCCAAGAAACTGAAAACGATGAGATGCAAGGGAATTGTGGAAGAGCTATCTCATGAAAAATCTCTCTCAAAAAAACACTGTTTGCGGTCGCGCAATTGAAACTGATTTGGACGGTTACGGTTTCGGATGAATGACTTGGTCAGAACCCAAGAAACTGAAAACGATGAGATGCAAGGGAATTGTGGAAGAGCTATCTCATGAAAAATCTCTCTCAAACTAGTGGTGCTACAGAATGGCACAGTCTTTCCCGTATTAGTTTTTCCTTGGGTCTTAGCTAGCTATTCGGAATTGCGACATACTCTTTCTTGCCAGCTACCATCTATCATCACCAAAAGTACATTTTTTTTGTCTTTTTCTTAATTTTTCGATTTCCTATTGGTAGAACAGAAACATTAATTTTAGAATATTAAAGAACACAAAAGCCTAGCCGTAAATGGCAATTTTCTTTTAAAAAGTATGTGCCGTTTAAGAGAAAATGGCGTTTTAGCACTACTAAAAATGCGAAATTTGAAGCTCATTTTCACAGAAACATTTTTGAGTTTTCAAAATACTTTATTTAAAGTTATTTGAAAGCACTTACACTCACAAATATAATAATGTTTACAAATTGCTGGAAATGTGCATATTAAATATGTGAGAGGATCTTTCAAAAAAATTACAATTATGTAAGTTTTGAAAAAAACAAAAAAATTAACTCAAAATAAACTTTACGCTATACTAAAGAGTGTAATTATCACTATCCGTTACAAAAGTTTCAAGAAAAAATTGCAGCCATATACGAGAAAATGGCGTTTGAGCATTTCTGAAAATGCCGAAATTTGAGCTACTTTTCACAGAAAACGGTAGTGTTTTCGAGAAGCTTTACTTGACATTATTTAAATCATATATACTCGTAAATATAATAATGTAAAAAAATCGCCGATACTGTAAATATTAACGACGTGAGAGACAAGTAAAAAAAATTACATTTTTGTAATTATTTAAAAAACCAACCGATAGACCAAAATGGCTTTTATGTCATTGATAGAGTACATTTACCACTATCCCTACCAAAAGTTTAAAGAAAAAATTTGGAGCCGTTTTTGAGAAAATCGTGTTTTTGTAATTTTTTAAAATTGCACATATTGCACGCAATATTGCACGAAAACTACCAAAATTGTGAAGAAACATTTACATGACCTTTATTAAAGAACTCAATATGCAGAACAAATTTTATTTGAAGAACAAATCTCTATCTTCAATTTTGTAGCTGGAGAACGACGCCGAAAAAATTGAAACTTTCAAAATTTTCGAAAATACAGTGTTATCCGTGAAAATCGGACCTATTCCATGTTAATAAGTGTATTTTACTCTATTCATACAAGAAATTTAAATAAAAAGTTTGGAGCCGTTTTTGAGAAAATTTTGAAAATCCCCGGGGGGCTTTCATATAAAGTACCCCCAAATTTTAAAGAATCTTATTCAAAATCTCAAAGCTTCAACTAGAACCAGATCGACCGGGGAATATCCATTTTGGAAGAAATCGTACGTATGATTTAGGCGCTAGCAGTGTTCACAGACGGACAGACGGACGGACAACAGACGGACAGACGGACGGACAGACGAACATTTTCCTTTCAATTGGGTTTTTGGTATCAAGGACCTCGAAAACAGGGTTTCTGGCTACACCACGTGTTAGGGGGATTTTTTTTCTTAATTTAGTAACTGGTTTTATCCACTTATTCGTTTTTACGACGTTTTCACGGTTAATTTTTTTCCGCCGAAAATTGGCCATTTTTTCGCGCAGCATTACATAACTTTCCGTATACTACGTATATCACTCCGTGTATACGTACGTATACGGGAAAGTAAAAAACACTGTTTGCGGTCGCGCAATTGAAACTGATTTGGACGGTTTCGGAAGAAGGACGTGGTTAGAACACAAGAAACTGGAAGCGATGAGATGCAAGGGAATTGTGGAAGAGCCATCTCATAAAAAATCTCTCTCTCTCTCTCTCTCTCTCTCTCTCTCTCTCTCTCTCTCTCTCTCTCTCACACACACACACACACACACACACACAAATAATGAAAAATAAAAAAAAATAAAACTGGTTGTGGTAGCGCAATTGAAACTGATTTGGACGGTTACGGTTTCGGATGAATGACTTGGTCAGAACACAAGAAACTGAAGGCGATGAGATGCAAGGGAATTGTGGAAGAGCCATCTCATGAAAAATCCGGCGGCGTCGACCCGTCAGGGCCACGCGGCGCGACGCGGCCGCGTCACAGGAGCCGCCGGACCGCGGTTGACCCTGTCCGGCCGCCAGGATAGGAGAACGACCTCGGCGCGGCGCGGCGCGGCGCACCGTTTGTTTCCTCACTTTCCCTTGCACGCTTCCTTCACAAGTTGGGCCGGTCGCCTGCAGCTTCCCACCGCACGGCAGGTCAGATCGCTAGCCAGCCGGGAACGTGTTTGTTGTTTGGTTGTTTTTCGTGCAGGTTATCTGCTCTGCCCATGCACTGCCCAAACGCCTCCTAGACTGGTTCAGTCACGTACCGTTAGCGGTGATGTTTTTGTTTTTGGACACCGGCTCCTGAGGAAACACCGAAGAAAAATAGGAATGATAGCTTCACAAACTGCATTTCTTGTTCGTTTGAGTTGCAGTTAAACGTGGGTTGTCTGTGTTACGTTTGATGCTGAATTTGTAAATTGTATCACACCCGGACGGCGTGATCGTACTCGTTCCTGTACACAACTAGCCACCACTCCTTTACATGAATAAGAAGAAAACCATGAAACGCTTTTACCTTTTTGGGTTCCTATATTCGCATCAAAATGTTTGGTGCGTCTTAAAGGCTTCACTCGGTGGAATTCCATCAGTAGATGCACATGCATTATGTAGCAGATGTTCTTCAAGAGGTCAATGCCAAAGACCCTACGTATCTCAAGCCTCTGCTACTGTAGTACAGTTGACGTGAATGTAATATTTGTTTATTCATTTCCTTATTCCGTCCAGAACTCGCTGATATTGCATCGAGAAAAGAAATTAAATATTAGAGATAGTTGACATTAAAACTAGACTATAAAGTTTTGGTTTATGTTACCTCCCCATTATATTTTACAGCATAACGATGAAAGTAAGAAATAAACTCAGCATGAGTATGATTCAAATCGACTGTTTAATTTCATTCGTTGTCTTTTGGTACATACCGCAAGAAATATTGCGTAGTGATCTGATGCGAATAAAGCGCTCTTAAGGGACTGTTACTTCAAGTTTGAAGTAGGCTAAGCGGGAAAATTTTAAATTCATAGAGTGCGAGTAAATCAAGTTCTGTATCTCGAATAAAACTTAACCCACCAGCAGGCGCGCGCGGCACTCCGTGCCGCATTTATCATCTTCGATTTTCGCGTCAAAATAATTATTACTTTTGTTATGGAATGTGAAGGAAATATTCTTTATTTATGTTTTTATACATTTAATTTCATAATAACTAAATACGAAATGAAATATTTTACTGTTTTTGTTAATTTTTTGACAAACAAATAAATAAATAAATAACAATATTAATAGGAGTCTGAATCATCACTCGCTTCCTCCGTGTCGTGTTATATGAAGGGAAATGAATACGGTGCAAACGTGCCTTCTAACGTTTCTTGCATTTAAAATTGCTTGCAACGAAACAATACATTTAAATTTGAATTAGCAATTAGTAGTCAAAAATCTGTATCGTAAAGCTCATTAACAAAACAGCAGTAAGAATTCTAATGGATAAACTACGCAAATATTATACATACATGACAAAGCGCGTGCGGTACGGAGTGCCGCAACCGTTGCAGAGTTTAAATTATTAATGAATAACGGTCAATCGGATGTGCCTAAAATCGTGATTTGAGTCTCATACGGTTAAAAATATAATGAATGAAGAATAACTATGAGCTCAAGAGTGCGACACTAATTATTTACACGAAATCAACAAAAATGTAAGAATGCGGCACTGAGTGCCGCTACGCGCCCGTCGGAGGGAACTTTGAATCTTTTATTTGTGAAACATTAATTTATTATTTTTGTTTACAAAAACTAGCCAACGGTCAGCTGATCGGAAGCTACTTCGGGTTACGAGGCAACTTTCGATTACGGATGGCGCTGAAAGCTGAACGCAGTACTTCTTTACGGGCCATACTTGTTATGTATGGTTTACTGATATTAAGTTTGCTTCCGATATTGCCGCCTTTTCGAATACATTTCAACATCTGTACCCTCTTGACATTGCGAGAATAATTAATGGTAATTTTAAAGCAATTATTCATTTCCTGATGTTGAAATTTAGTTTATGAAGATACATCATAATACCATTATTTCAGAGAATACTTATATTTACAACATACACGTCATGAATCTCAGAACGTCTGATATGTGGTTTCTAATCGACACAGTATTATTTTGAATGGTTTATTTCACGATTGCCTAAAAAATCTACATCTTCGAACTGCAACCCTTCCGTCTTTGAAGATGCATCCTCTTCCTTATTAGGGTATTGTGTCTGTGTGCAACCATGAGAAAACAGACAGCGAACATTTCCTGGCGAAGATCCCGCGAATTCAACGATGAAAACAAAGGAGAAGCAAGATTATTGCTTATTCTGAGGAGAAAAGCAAAACAAAGCATCTCCGAAGTGGAAAAAGTTCATAGAAAACCTTTCGTAGAACAGAGAATTTTGAACTAAAATTACTTATATTTTTATTCAGAGATAACATACATTTCATTTAATAATTAAATAAAACCATTACCACTAACTTTTGTGCCTGAAATTATTACAGATACAAAGTTAGTACCACTGGTTTGTACAATTTGTTTCAGAATATATTTTTCTAATCCCTCTCTTTCTCTCTTCTCTATCGCAAAAATGTGATTCCCGTTAATATCCCCTTTGAACTAATTGACACATTTTGCCTTCACTGGCAGTTACTCTTGTATCGGTCTATATAAATTAAATGGTAGTGTTTGTAATTACAAAATACTATCTTTTTGTAACCTCATATTCTTATTAACTCCTTTCATATTCCTTGGAGCAATATTTAAGCATGGGCTCTTTCCGTTCCTCGTAAACAAACTACCAGCGAGTCTGAAACATTCAAATACCTTCCGTAAATTCAAAAATGAATTAACCACATGGGTAAGGAATAATGACATGCAGAATGGCTGTTAACATCTTCAATCTCCAGACTTTTCCCACTTCCAAGCACCCGGTCACCACACCCTCTAAATGCTGTACTTTGCGCACTCTCTAAATTCAAAATTCCATCCCATACCTCATGACTCTCTTCACTTTCCATTCTGTATCACACCCTGTAAATTATTTAATACAATCATATAATTTTCAGTATATCTTAATTGAAATGTTTAAATAAAATATACATAAAGAGACTAGCGACATTCCAGATAAAAGTACTTATACTCGTAGCTATTTTTGTATTATCATCATAATCTTTACTGCAATATATTGGTATAAATACAATTTGATGTTAGGATCCTATTATACTTTTATAATCTTCCTGAATACTGTCAATATTGTATTTTAAATTATTGTTACTATTAGCCTATAATGTATTGTACTCTTCTGGTGTTAAAAATGATTTTATACTTATGTAAAGTGCTCATGTAAACCGAATGTACCTTGAAGTAACGTCTCTGGAATAACGTCTTCCGCCTACTTTTTCTTCCTCCTTTCCTTCGCTTCTTCTCCCTTCCCTTTCTGTCACAAATTTCCCCATTTTTTATTTATGACTCCCCCCTCCGAACATCTTTCTCTTCTCTTTCTCTACTGTGTATATATTCTGCTCTATTAATGTTCGGCCCTAAGCCGCCATCCTGATTGAGATTTTTCTGGGTTTACTCAAAGGCTTAAGGCGTACGCCGGGATGGTCCCTTGTCTTGCACTCTGTCATAAATGTACAGTTGTCCCCCCTTTTAGTCTATCTCCTTTCTTCTTTCTCTTTCGGCCTTTCTTCTTCATTTCCATCTGTGTTTCCCCTCTCTTTCACTTCTCTCTTTGTTTTTAAAATGGTCGGCCTTTAGCCGCCATCCTGATTGAGGTTTTCTGGGTTTACTCAATCGCTTAAGGCGTATGCCGGGGTGGTCCCTAGTTTAGCTCTCCCAGATAAATGTACAGCTGGCCCTCCCCTTTTAAAATATTACTACTCTGTATTAATGTAGATTGAGTGGTTAGGCGGAAGAGCAGGCCCTATGGCCTGAGCCTCGCCATTAATAAAGGCATTTTTATTATTATTATTATTATTATTATTATTATTATTATTATTATTACTATTATAAATATAAGTGCTTTTTCAATTAATTCAAATATTCGTCAGTTATAAATTGTTAAGTTTTTCACAGAAAAAATACAATAAATTCATCACATTATTTGATTGCTTATGACCATGTAGTTGTACAACGATCTAAATTTTTTTTTAATTCACCAGAGTGGAGTGAAGTTTCTGAAAGCCAAAAGAATTTCTTCTAAATGTATATTGATTCTTCTAATGTATATTGATTCTTTCTTCTTGCGCAGTTAAGTTCAGAATAATTCACGGGCAAAGTGAGCCTGGGGGTAAGCAACGATGCTTGTGTTTATTGCTGCCCCACAGCAACGACGATCGTAACAAACATGGCCGGGTGGGGAGGGGCAGGGCGGGCCAGGTGAGGCAGCATGATTACGACTAATAAACACGCGGCAACGCAGGATACGTCAGCTGTACTACGAGTATAATAAAATTCTGCCACGCGAATTTCTTTCGCTATCTTCTGTGGTCTCTTACCAGGCGAGGTTGAATAGTTCGTAAATAGATGTAAGAATCCTCTGTACACATTAGTTGTTGAAGGATTCAAGAAACACTAGGGTCAATGGTACAAGGACCGTGGAAAAATCTACTCAATAAAATTTCTCTAAGGTGACAAAAGGCTCACTCCATATATTGCTTCACTCAGAGGCAAAGCCAGAAAGTATTTCAGTGAGGGGGTACTGTCAGTTTGGACTCCCTCCTTTTGTATATTTTTGCAAGTAGAATAAAATTATCTTCAGGTTAAACAAAATATACATTCCTAGTAACAATTCTCCTTTTGTTGAAATGACATCCATATGGAGCAATTGTTTTGAATAAACTGAGTAAAATTATAAAAAATGTCTTGGGAAGGCACGGATTCCATCTAATACTCATAGAAGTTATTTTATTTAATAAAACAAGACTTCCTTTTCTGCTCAATTGAAACAACAGTGTCTGGTTATTTTGTGACTTTGGTAACACTAAAAACATAACATTCCAAGTCCAAAATTAAATAATGAAACAAGAGTTTAGTAATTCATTACTTTTTCGTAAGGTTAAATACACTTCTCATTCGCCAATAACATGTTCCTACAATACTTCTTGATCACTTTCGGGCGATACAAATATTTTAAATCTTCTCTCCTGAACGCTCCGGGGGGGGGCACACGCGCTCTGTGCGGCAGTGCAGGAAATTTGCAGAGGAATCTAACATTTTATTTTTTCACACGCTTTCTCATGCGATTTTTCGACATAAAAACTCTTATTGCCGGGTTCTGGTAACGAAAAACGTGGATTAATCTTGTTCCAACATACAGTAAGTTATTTCCTCTAACACGTGTTGACAGAACCCATGTTTGGGTTCTCGATAACGCTAAAACGTGTCTTTATATATAACACATTTATTTATCTAGATGGAATACATCGTTCAGTGTAATCACTTTACAGATGTTTTGTTTTGACTTATACTAGTTAAAATATATAAGCTAACTTATCCTAAACATTGAAGAGGATACTCTAGGGGAGAACCTCGAGGTTAAGTGTCATGGTTTTTGCTAATTTGAAGTGGGATGCTGCTGGTATGTCTGCTAGGTTTTGGTAGAAATTGTGCGATAAATGGGCTATTTGGTTTATTATTGTATTCATGTTTAATTCGGAATGAAGTTGTTTATTACTTATGAACCAGGGAGCATTTGTGATTAACCTGATAAAGTTGTTTTGAATTATTTGGAATTTATTGACATTTGTGGGGGCTGCATTTGTCCATATTGGGCATGCGTAGAGCATTAGCGGCCTTATCATAGTTATATATAATGTTGTAGAGTTTGTGAATGAGAGGGATTTGTGTTTGTTGATTAGTGGCCGGAGTTGGAATAATTTATTTCTTGCTTGTTTAACTTTCATCTCAATATGGGATTTCCAGGTTAATTTTGTGTCGAGATGAAGTCCTAAATATTTTATGGGTTGTGAAGGTGGAGTCCTGGTGATGTGGGAGTTGTTTATTACTAACGGAGGGGGGATGGTAAATTTTCTGAGTGAGAAGATTTTTGTTCTTGTTTTGTCAGGATTAAGTTGAATTTTCCAGATGTTTGACCAGGTTTCAATTTTATTTAAGTGGCTTTGGATTTCTGATCGAAGGTTATTTAGTGAGTATCCTGAGGCAAATAGGGTTGTATCGTCTGCAAATTGAGCAATGTTAGAATCTGTTGATGATGGAAAGAACGTTTCTGATCAACGCTCTAGCGCCTAAATCATTCAGTCGATTTTCTCCAAAATTGATATACCCCGATCGATCTGAACGAATTCTAGACATTTAAAAGGATATTTAGATTTTGGGGTTCTTTACTTCAAAAGCATTTTCAAATTTTTTCAAAAATAGCTCCAATTTTTTTCATGAAACTTTATCTTGGGATAGAGTAAAAGACGCTAGAAAGATGGTCTCTTTTTGTTGATATTCCTGAGTTTCATGCAATTTTGCGTGGAATTTAGGCAATTTTTAAACTCTCGTTTTCACAAAAACTGCTTCAAATTATTTCTTTAAATTTTCTCCTCGCATTTATCAAAGGACTGTATAAAATGTGATGCTCGTCCCATTTTCGGGGAATTTCTTGTATTTTCGAAAATTGACAAATGCTAACATTTCAAAAGTACAATATTGAAGATAGAGATGTTTGTCTTAAATTAAATCTTTTCTAAAATATGAGATCTTCAAAAGAGGTCATGCACATTTTTGAGGAAAAACGAGAAGTATTCACGTAATTTCTTCTTGAAGTTAATACAAATTATTCAAAACTTTCCTTAAAAACTGCTACAATTTTTTTTTTCAATTTCTTTCCTCCGGTAGAACAAGAGACGCTTAAAAGAATGGCTCAGATCTCGTTTTCGTTGAACTCTGAATTTTCGAAAATTGTAAATTTAGACTCAGTGTGTGAAAGGATGTGCTATTGTAGCACCACTAGTGTTTTTTTCTGTAATTTACTAAAAAGTTAAATAAAATCACATTTTATACACGACAATAAAAATACTTTTTCGTCTTGTACATCAAATTACTAATACTACTACCAGTATATAACCATTTGGCGATGAATTATCTTGATGCAATATTTCATTCCAATTGTTTAAGCGAAATACAAAACAATAAAAAGTTCATCAACGCTACGTCAAGTTCAAAATGTGTAGTGTCCCGCGCCGACACTGAAAGCTGCTCTGCCGCTCGGAGCAGCCAACAGTGTGGATGAAATATTTTTATCGCCCGTAGGTGATAAGGAGGTACTTAAGCAACGTATTAACCACTAAGAAGAGAAGAGGACCCTCTGAATCTTTCAGCAACCTATTTTAAACGTCACCTTTTATGCGAAAGTTGTGCGATCTACTCATCACGCACGTGGGCCAGAGCCTCCTTTCGGGACGCGCGGTGAAGCAGCGGGGAGTACGCGGAAGTCTTGGAACGGGACCGTGGAAGATTCCCGCGGTGGCGCCGGCAGCACCAGCCCCGGGCGGGGTGGGGGAGGGGTGGGGGAGGGGTGGGGGAGGGGAGGCGGAGGGGAGGCGGAGGGGGCGGCGAGGGCGGGAAATGTTAATGAAGACGGTTGTATGTGCCGATGAAGCATACGGTTTTTCCCCATTCAAATTCTCGCTTGTTTAAAAGGTAGCTCACCTCGAATTTAACCAGTCACCTGTAATGGAGGCTTTCCTGGAACACAATGGATCTGGGTTCCTGCTATTCGTTATTTTGCAGTCCAGAAACCACAGTACCAGTAACAGTATTTCATAAGAACCACGAAGTAAAATCTACCTAAAATTTATTAAAATCAACTAAAATGTAGTGACTAGAATTTAATACTAGTTCCCAGTGTGCTTAAGAAGTATCGCACGAATGAAGTGCTTCAGAAAACAAAATTCCTCTGAAATACTGTTTTAAGAGAATAAACTCTCTCTCAAATAAGGCCAAAAATTTAAGTACTTGAGACGGGATTGGCACATGGTCATATGAAGATTGAGACGGGATGAATGAAGAGAAAGGTATATGCGAGTAATTTAGATAAGGGCAGATATACGAGTATATTATAACAGTATTACGGGGAAAATATTCTTAGAAATGGACACTTAAAGATGGTCCCGATGAAAAAGGGTAAAATATTAAGGTATATTGTGTCTTCCGCCACCCTGAGATATTGTGGTCGATAGAACCAAGCGAAATAATCTAAATAAAGATTTCAGGTTTCGCGCAAACAAAATCAAAATTAACAAGTCCGTTATCTTACAGTGCAATAAGCTGAAATCATAGTAACAAAGATACTGTTGAAATATATCACAAGATAATTGAATAATTCCAGTTAATTAAAACGTAACGTTGAACACCTAGAAGAAATGGCCTTGAATTTGAAATTCACCAGCACAGTTAATCGCTCAAGAACTGGCCACTAGGAAGGTTTCCAAGCAACAAAATGTGCTGGTGAACTATTAAATCGATGAACTTATAATAGAAGACATTCGTTAGGCTTATTAAGAACCTTGATCTTTATTTGTTAGACTTATCAAGAACCTTGGCCTTCATTGGGCTTCAAATTTATAATCAATTACCGATGACTTTGAAAAAAAAGTAATTCCTTGAATATTTTCATACGCAGGATAAAGATTTGGATTTTAAAGCATGATGATATAAACAGTTACCTGAAATATAGCATTAAAACTGTTGGCTGTGAAAATTAAGTATGACTTTACCTACGGAGTTATATACTTGTTAACGGAAATATATCTATTGCATCTCTGTAAATTTCCACTTATTTTATGTTTTACGCTTGGATTTTTATTTTTGTATGTGCACAGAATCTTAGATAATAAATTTACAAAAAAAATTCAAAAACACGCCACACAAAAAATACTAAGTAGAAGTAGACAGATAATACATTATGAACCCAGTATTCCTAACCATCACAGTAGTAGTAATTCCAAGAAAATTCAACGTCTATTATCTCTGTACAACAAAATGGGAATAAACTATTATTATTATTATTATTATTATTATTAGATTCGTTAGCTATTATTTAAACCCACCTTTCATCCATGAATCCTCACCTCCAAAGATGCAGAGGAAACAAAACAGCAGTCTTCAAATCATACCTACATAATCATACCTCTATTTGCTATGAAAATCACTCTTAATTTTTGATTAAATGCTATTTTTTCTAATTTTACAATTTGAATAAAAATTTGAAGACTTGGGTTAGGGTTTCTAGGTCCCGTAATTTCAATTTTTCTTCAATAGAAAGTAAACCGAAATGAATTTTTATTTATGAACATGGATTGTTACGAATTGCAAATATACGATCACATAGGGATCCGATTCCTGGAATTTCTATAATGCAGACCGATGCCCTATCTTAATCTATTTTAGCTATTTTAAATTGAATGCAATTACACATATATGAATAAATTGTCTAGCAGTGGGGAAATAAATTTTCGACACTCATAATCTTCACAACTCAAGAATAAAAACACACAAAAATACGTCACAAAATTAAAAGTAATTTTTATATGTTATGGAAGGCGATTTGTCGGACTCATTACACAAAGAGTAGTAGCCGGAGCGATGACAACACAATAAAACTTGTCCCAAATTAAGCATGGTTTAAATTCTCCCTCTCACACGTACACACACACACACATACACACACACACACGTGACTACACAAAATGATTGAGCGTATAAGCACTGGGAGAACAGCAGGCAATCACCGGCACTGCGAGCACGGAGCACTGTATGCGATCTCGTACAGATCATCAGAAAGGTTCTCCCAAGGCGGTCGATCTTTCCATTAAAGAAACTGCACTTGTTAAATGCACATTTTGAAACTACAAACATAATATCAATTTAAAATAAATGTGTGAAACATTCTAAATAATACCTTCAAAATCGTCAAAAACAATCTAATCTTCTTCCTTTAACGAAAATTAGTAACATTAAAATGTATATTTGTAAGACTGTATTTGTTCTTTTATTTTATAGACAGAAAATATCTATAAATATATATTGTGTCTATAAAATAAAAGACCAAATACAGTCTGACAGATGTTCAATCTACAGACAGAAAAGAAAGTACAAATTTAAAATGCATGTATCCAGTTATATTCAGATGAAGACAGAAAACTGGTATTTCCCTCCAAGTTTGTCAAGGCCGCCCCCATTGCTCTACGATTTAAGCCTGTGGTGCGTTCTACGTATCGTTACGCCACTTAAATGCACGGGGAATGACCAAGTGTTCGCAGTGGTGGCGCATGGAGACGCGAGGCCAATCGGATAATTCGTTCGTCACAATATTAAAAATTTTATTATTAAAGCTGGCAAGTGTATCATTATTTAAATGTTTTGTTCATGAAAATTATACCATATTATGTGAAAATGTGATAAGTCTTAATAAATATATTTTGAGTGTCATTTCACTTGATATATTCATAATAACTTTACAATTGCTAAAGAAAATTGCAATTAGAATCTTGTCATAAGTAATTGATTACTCAATGAAAAACAAGGTACCATTTGTAAATAGCAGTCTCTTACAAATACAAATAAGTACATTCATATTAGCTGAAAAATCTTAAGTGAAGCATCAGTGTAAAATTAGAGCAAAGTTGTTGTAAGAAGTTGTTATTCGACTTTAAATCTTTAAGCTAATGTTCTTCAAAACAAGGAAAGAATCAGAATGCTGTCACTCCAAGGCAACGATTTGTACAAGCAATACAGTTTGTATATTTGCAAGCAGCTGCCTACATGTGTTAACGAAAATTAGGTTGTCGTCTGAAGATCACATGGAAATACCACATAAATCTTATAGAAAATATCGAGTTCGTACTAAATCTATGCTAAAAATAATACATTGAAGCAAGTGTCATATATTTAGGAAGTAACATTACAACTACAACTTGTACCATGACCAAGATCAGCAAGATGAGCAAGAGAAGGTACAGTACATAAATTCCATTGCATTTGTGACGTATAAGAAAATTTAAAGTACAAAACAAGGAAAGGCACTTTGCTTAAGTATTACAAGGTAATGCGAGTATGTCCTCACAAATTGTGAAGTGAATCTCATTATGTGAGAAAGAAATTGGAAAAACGTCTAGAATCTTGAAATACAAGTAGACGAATAGATGAATGTTACGTAATATTCCGTAAATTCCACAAGTTGGCTTCATGAAAAAATGAAATACTTTCTCACTGTGTAAAAAATGAAAGAATATATCATAAACAGGCAATAGCATGGAAATCGATTTTTGACACTTGCCTTAGCGATGAAATATAGACGAAGGATCCTTTCAGTTCTGTGGACGAAGGAACAGAAGAGAGTAGATTGCGGAAGGAATTTATTAGCACCTAGAACAGGCAAGTGACTAATCTGTGAAATGAATAATGTTATTAATACATATAATATAATAATAATAATAATAATAAGAAGAAGAAGAAGAAGAAGAAGAATGAAAAGGAGAAGGAAGATGGAGTTTTATCGAATTCAATGCGTATCAGCTACCAGATTTAAAGAGGCAGTTTTCAAGAACATTTAGTGAGGAATAAAACATTGACAGTCATCCATGGGTTAAATCTGACATTTTCATTAACAAAAAATGTTACGTTAGTCAAGTTTTCACCAGGACTGTTCATCCTTAAAACACGTAAATCCAATGTCACAATTACCTATTTTCCTCTCTTTCCGTCATGTATGTTCGGGAATATTCTAGAATGGTTTAATGATGTACTGACGCACGGACAAAGAGCAGTATCTCTGAATTTTATTAAACCAGTTTCGCTAACGTTCGGATATTTTGTTTCTTTTCATATTGCTATAAGGGGAAAAGCACGGTCAAGTTTCCACATGCAAGGGTTCGTACACGCTAGTTTTCTGAATATATGTTTGCTCTATTAATTCTTTGTCGTCGTCTAACGATGGAGAAAAATCAATGGTGACATTTGTTCCCCTTAAGCAAATAACAGGGTAAAAAATATCTACAGTGTTTATTGCTATCCTATGTGTCAATGTCTTTGAAGGGAATACATTTTGTGTATATAATCCTCTTAACTAAATTTATGTTTTACTTTCTTGAATTCTTCTTTTCACTCGGCTTGCTTAACTTTCAACTACACATTACGAAAAATCAGTATATATTTGATATTTTAATGGAAAGTAAATAAAAATAACAATATCGTCAGTAAATTTTTCGTTGGTTGGTTAGCATTTTAAAATGAAGACTGCTTTTCACTGACTTCGTAAGACTTTTTGCTTAATACTGCCTTCACAGCGACTTAGATTGGGCTTAATTATTCAAGAAAGTGTAAATAAGTAAGTGAGATTTGTCTATTTCCTCACAGAAATGTTTCTATCTTTACTTTTTTATACCAATTTTGAATTTCAATGGTACACAAAAATAAAAATGTGGGTCTTGAAGCTACAAAAGGTATGCTGTGGGATAGCGCCAATTAAATCTCACATATTTCTATAACGCCTATTAAATCTCGCATCTCCCATTATGTAAAAAAAACAGCTCTCTAACAAGCAGGTCGAGAAGTAGCCTCTCATATTACAGGCACCGAAACGTTGCGAAAATTAGTTTGCGATATGGGACAATGAGCAAAAACAATAAAATAGATTGTTACACGCGACCTTCCGTGATTAAAAAGATATGCTCTAAAGAAAATTTGAAAGGGCTGGATGACTTGAATTTTTCTTTTTGTACATGTAATACGAATAATAATAATAATAATAATAATAATAATAATAATAATAATAATAATAGAAATAATGAAGCATACGGTTGTACTTCCAATAAAGACAGCTTGTATTGCAGAGTTGAAACTTATTTTGGTTGCCTAGACTGTTTCAAACTCTCCAACAAGCGGAAAATTTCACACTTCACGCTAGAGAATTCCATTAGGATCTAATTTTTTTCACACCTTCCTCAATTTTTTCCACTTTTCACTCGACTTCGTCACTCGGAATTCCAAACTAAACATAACCATGCAAAATACCAGAGAGGCACTTCAGCCAAACTATTTATCTTCAGATATGCAATTAATTTATGTTGATATACAATCAGGGTTTTTTTTAAAAAAAAAGAAATGTTCAAGTTAAAGTAACTTAAAAGATTTTCTGAATAAAATAGATGTGTGCTTATTAACTAAAGGCTTATCAAGTGATCTAATTGTTTGACTAAAACTCCTTTATTTCGAATTATGTTTCCCTTTATTTCTCTTTTACCGCCTCTGTACGATTATCGTTCTCTTTTAGTGGTCCCACTACTGTATATTCAATGGAACTAATATGTTGCGAGGGTCGCTGTTGGTTAAATATTGACCTTCACGGCACTACCACACTGAATTCAGGTTTTTACGAGCGGTTTCTCCAGTTTAGCCAGTCCAATCCGAGTTTCTCAGTATTGTATTCCCAGAACATACGTGACGAACATTTCCAACCATACCAAGTCATTTCATGGAATACTTATAAATTACGTTTTTTGATGTCTGCGTTCTCTTGCCTTCAAAATGTGATAAACACTACTCGATCAAAAAAACAAAGGTTGCAATATTTGATCAACTGGTTTCAAATCGACAACGAATCGTGATGAACACTAATAATAATAATAATAATAATAATAATAATAATAATAATAATTACAATGCCAGCCGAAGACGGCACAAGATACTAGTAGGGCTACTGCCACTACATCTTCCGGAGGTATAGCAATATCTCTTGGTATAATACCGGTCATTATGTCAGCCACGAGAGTTCTTCCCTAACACAGCAAATCAACTCTACTTCAAAAGAACACACTACATGCTGTGCACTATAAATTACAAAATCAATCATTCTATACATCTGTCGTATTGTAAGAATTTTTAAATTCATATTCATTGCCCTGCAAGTCCCTTCGGTACCTAGTAATTTATACATTAACAGTAAGTATACGCACCATACTTTGCCATTCTTTTGTTGGTCTTTATTTTCGAGTAAAACGTCACTGTTCTTCACTGCACATCACTGCACTCTTGCGCTCTTTACAATTCTCGAACGCATAACTAGCGTGCTTCTGGGAAGAGTCAATGTCATTTCTGCAAGTAAATTGTTCTAGTCAACAATGGTCCTATTCACAAAGCTGAATTTTCTTACATCCGTTCTTTGCTTAATGCATTTTATTTTGTGTGAGTGGTCGTCCCTACTACAGTAGCACGCATTTCAAGCCTTTCCCTTTCCCCATTTCAAGCTATCCATACCGGTTTCATTGTGTGCGTCTCGAAGAGGACATACAGTCGTGCGTTCTTTCTACGTACAACAAATGATTCCCAATTGACATTCGCCTTATTGTTTCTGCTTGCGAATTTACCCGCCCACTGCTCTGTATTCCTTTAAGGAATGAAGCAAGGAAGTGTAAGCCTGTATTTTCGTGACACAGCTAGCTTTGCGAAATATGCGCATAACAAAATGTAGAGTTTTCCAAACCCTCTGTGTAATATATCTAACTTGATTAGCCCTGCTGAAGTAACAATTATTACGTCCAGGTATTTACATCTACGTATCTCGGGAATTTTATCTCTACCCGTTATATACTGTAGTGTTTCCTGTATTCGAGCTCTCGTAAAACTAATTGTTTGCTTTTATTTCGATTTATTTTCATTCCGTTTTCCTGGAACCATTTCAACAGTTCATCAATGTCTAATTTGCCTTTAATGTTTCAATACATGATGCAGTCGTTCGCGAAATGTCTGATTGTCGATCGAATTTCGACCATTAATATACCTAAGAAAAAAGGAGCGGCTCTAACACGCTTCCCTGAGGATGCCGGACGCTACACGCGGAGAAATTCCCTAATCCAGAACGACTACTCGCGGGTCTACTTCCGATTCGATAATTTTATTAAAAGTCTGTCGTGAGGAATTCAATCGAAAGCTTTAGATAGTCTATAACAAGTGCAACAGTTCTTTCTCCTTGGTCGAGTGAATGTCTTGACAAATGGTAGCTAGCTAATACGCAAAGCTGAGTCTGTTAAGATTATTCCATTTGAAATAGCAGCAACTGATCTTGTTAACAAAAATCTAAAGTATTATTTGTAAAAATTAGGTCCTCTTCACAAAATTATTCTAAAAGCTTCAAAGTCAGTCATTCTTTAAACCTGAAGGATTTTTATCACGGTTCTAAGTAGGCAAAGCTGGGAATATGGTATGCCTAAAGGTCCGGGTGAGAAAACCCTGAGAAAAAATATCATAATAATAATAATAATAATAATAATAATAATAATAATAATAATAATAAATTCCATTAGGGCTGAAAGGAGAATCACAAAGCAAACAATTGTATAGTTTTATTTGCAAATAGTACTTACACATATGAATACCAGGTAAATTCCTGTATTAGAAAATATAATATTATATGCGAGGGAAGTCCGCCTTCAGTTGCAGCGCTTCAAAATGTTTTTAAGTGGATTGCATCCTGAAGTTCATTTTAATTGAGCCTTACAAGCACAATGTTACATATTTTTAATCAATACGTTGTTGGGAAGTCTGTACCTTGGTATAATGAATGAGACATGTATTGTCTACGTATCTAATGCTTTAATGACTTTAGCTCATTGCGATCGCAAAGTGATCTTCATAGCTAGCGCTAATGATGATGGCTAAGCGATTGAAATTAGCTTAATTCATTAAAGCATTAGACACCTAGGCAACACCTGTCTTCTTAACTAAACACAGTTTGAAATTAAGAAACATTAAGTATTTAAATAAATTTTAAAAATAAATACAATGTTAATTCAAGAAAAGTCCTCATAGTAGTCTAAAAGCGCATCGTGTTTTGGACGGATGGTCTAGTAAATGTAATGGTTCAAGTCATTCATTATTAATTTAAAATATTATTGTCAAGAAGCTGGACGTCAAAGTATTTGAATGACTGTGGACCATTTGTAGATCATTCAGAAATCTTAGTAATTGTTTTAGGTAGTAAATATTTGCATATATTTGTATAGAGTGATATTTATAATATTTCATGAGACATTTAAGTTTCTTTTTACGGTATAGTCTAAAAAGAAATCGCAATATTCAATGCATTTGGAACGGTTATTATGACAATATGGGCAAATAATCTTCCAAAACCAAAACCCAAGGTATTAAATGACCTCACGTGTGGAATTACAGAAGGGCGTAGAAAGACCTGTGTCTGTCGACCTGCGTGGCCTTCCAGAGACCTTCGCCGTGCTTCGAATGTTTGACGCACTATAATTTGTTTCCACTCACACATTTGTTGCAATACTCGCTCTTCTGAATAATATACATTGTTTGGAGGATTGTGTATGTTATTAACTATGATTTCTTGTTATTAAAAATACAACAATGTACTCTTCGCAAATTACGTACACATCACACACAAAATTAACATTTAAAATTTTGATGTAAGTCCTATTGATATTTTACTTATATCGAGAATATATAAGTGTTGATGAAGAAAATTACTCCCTGAGTGTCTGTTGATATTATATGTTGTTTGTCACTGATGTGGAGAAAGCTATTCTCTTTCAACGTTCCCTACAACTCAGAGCTAAGTGTGCATTAACTATTCATGAGCGATTGCCTCAATTGCATTTTAACTGACAAACTGTAAGAAAAAATAAGGCATTTGGCATTATATTATGCCACTAAAAATATTTATTAACATACCAATACGCGTATCTGGTGGGGACAATCAATTCGACGACAACTACTGTAGAAACAGAACACACCACTGGAACTTAAAATGTAGGATTATTTGAGTATTATCGTAACTTCACAATATTTTGTATATTTTTTCTATCAATAGTTTTTAGAGTTTCGGAGTTTTACGTTTAGAGTTTAGAATAAATACACAACTTGAATGAATTAAACTGTGTAATTATGAATCTGTTGTAACAATTTAATCTACATAGATTTTGTAATCAGACCTATTACGTTCAATGATTATAATCCAGCTACTTTAGAAGTAAATAATTTGAAGTATTACACAGGGCGAGTTAATAAATTATAATCTTTTAACTATCAGTTAACTATAATTCTGGTATCTCCGCCAATAAAAAATTTGAATATACATGTAATGTACCTAAACCTCTTACCTTAGAACTCGTTATACATCCGTCCTCAGTGATAGAGGGAAAATACGCGGTAAATAGTACGTACACTCATCTCTCGTAAACCGGTTCCGTTCTGGGAAGTCCGTACTATGAAATGCGAAATAACACGAGACATTGGTGACTTGACCTGTGCGCAGCAACGGAGTCGAAAGCAAAAGGATCAGAACTGCGTGGGGGAACAGGAACGATTAGAAATAGCGCGTTGGCGGAGCGAGGGGAGGGGATGAGATGGTGAGGAGTGGATGAATGCGGGGGTGTACAGAGCGGGTGGGCGTGACAGATAAATGAACCGGGTCTCCGGGGCGGGGGAGCGAGGAGGATAAACGGAGTGGCGTGACGGGAGAAATAAACCGACCGGGTCAGTGAGGAGATAACAGAATGAGACGGCTGAGTAATGCGGAAGGGGCCATGGTAGGTGTGTTGTTGGATTGATTGATTGATTCGTGTTTCCGGGCGCGTCAACTACTCAGGTCATTACTCCCGTAAGTGTAGCGCGTGTTTTTTAGGAGGTGGCGACGATTTTTCCCCGCTGCATGGCGAGATTCGGCGCCGACTTACCGTCGACTAGCGGGGTTTTCCGCAACTAAGTATTTCCCACCGGTGGGGCACCGTTCCAGCCGGGACAAGCTGTAAGCTCCCGACCGGTCTCACGGCATGTGTGGTAGTGTAGTGCATGTTAGTGTGTGTGTGTAAGAGGAGAGGATAAGGTAGAGGAAGGAAAGATCGCGCGTGGTCCGTGGCCCGTTTATTAGGGTACTGCTCCGGCATTCGCCTGGTGTTGATCGGAGAAACCACGGAAAACTACCGATCAGAGCAGCCCGGCCGCTAGAATTCTCCTGAATAAGACAGCGACTGAATTCGACCTAGCTGACAAGCTCGTGTCGAAATCCTGCCGCCGTCGAGACTCGAACTTAGGACCTCCCGGTCAGAGGGACTGCAGTGACATCAGGTCGATGCACTGAGCCATCTCTCCCGGTGTGTTGTTGGAGGAGTGACCGGCACGGGTGAGCGGGGCAGATCGAGTGAGTGGAGTGAGAGGACGGGGCAGGTGGGTGGGAACAATGCGTCAGGTGAGTGAGCGGGGACGTGGGCGAGGAAACCGGGTGGCCGGGGCGGGCGGGTGTGCCGGAAGAGCGAACGTCATGGGGGAGCATGTCGGGGTGAGCGCGGACTGTAAACTGAGCGGGAGGTCGAAGCGGTGGGCGAAGCGTGTGAGCGGAGCAGGTGAGCCAGCTGCGTGGACGGAACGGGTGGGATCAGCGGGTGGGTGGGGCGGAGCGAGTTTGTTAGCGGCTGGGCCAGGCCGATAAGTGGGGCAGGTGAGGGAGATGGGTGTGCGTGCAGGAAGGTGGGGCGAGCGGGGGCGGAGACGCCGTGTTCAGTCGCGGTCGCCCGCGATCTGGACGTCCTCGCTGCGGCGGTGGCGGCAGGGGCGGCGGCGGCGGCGGTGGCAAAGTCCGCGGCACGGTCGTGGCCGGGAGGGGGGAGGAGGCGCCGGCGTAGGCGATCGCCGCGCCCGCAGCCTTCGCTTCGCCAGTCGCTCGCTTGCCGCCACCGCATCCGTGCACCGTTCTCGTCTGACAACACTCTTACTCAAGGTAAGTTCGCCGTTCGTTCGCACGTTGGAGTCTCCACCACAGTTGGCTGAGGGCCCGGTGATGGCGGGGGATTCGATAGGGAGCTACAAGCGAAGGATTTACAAAGATCTTTTCTGCCACATTCCTTCTACCCATTAGGGGGCCCGGGAGCTCAAAAAAAATCTTTTTTTCCAAATTGGTTTTTTTCTTCTATTCTGTATCCCTGTTTTTCCTGTCAGGAAATATACATAGTTTGCTTGTTTCAGCTTTCAAAATATTTTTTATGAATTTTTAACTGTTGAGTGACAGTATGTTCGTGCTCCTTAGCCTGACGAGCTTCACCTTGTTGTGCTGCGTTTTCAATATCGTGAGTCCTGTTACGACAGGGAATTTTGTTACATAGTGAATTTTACGTTTATTGTTGTGTATTGCCATCAACATTGTAACAATTGAACCACGTAGCAATTAAATATAACAAAATAAGGTAGAAATTAAAATTGTTGTTTTTTCTTAGTACATTGGGTTACGTTAGTTACAAAGTACATTTTTTGCTACATAAGTAACTTTTTGTCAGGAACTAATCAACCAATTTAATTGAAAATTTCAAGGTAGTTTAAACGTTTACAAATGCACATTTTGACATGGAGTTTTTTATATTCAGTTTTTGCGTATTACTAAATGTATTTGTGCTATCAATTTTGCAAACTTCTCTCATATGATCAATCAAATACTTTTTCTCTTTCCTATATCACAAAATAGTTAAAAAAGGAATGTTAAAATTTGTGTAAAGGTGCATTTCAACTACAGAAAAAAGATTCAGAATCACCAGTCAATTAGGAAGATGGAAAAAGATACTTACGTCAGTATAGCTAAGTACTCCCGGGTCCCTGTGGATTTTACGTATTTTAGACGTTTAACTTTGTCCCCTAGATAGTTTTAAAACATGAGATTGTTCAAACGCAGTGTATTTTGATTTATTTCATGTTAAATAATTCAGTATTAGTTGATTCAAAAATTTCCTTCGCTTGGAAATTCGAATTCAACCTTGTAATAAATAATTTTTAAATATCGAATTTATTAAATTTTAAGATATTTCCAGTCATTGTGGTATAATTTCAAATCATATAACAAATTCTGAAATTTAAGAAAATCCCAAATTACTATTAAACAAACATGTTCAAGAATTAAAACTTGTGGTGAAGAGATGATTATAGGTGAAGGAAGAAACTTTCATTGTTTCACAACTGCTATTGCTTAAAGAACGTTATCACTTTCGGCCAGATCTGAGGATAAAAGTATTTCCGGATGACAGAGAAATGAAATTGGTAAAAACATGCTAAAAATGTCAATATGCTTAAAATCTGATGATTTCACAACTTTTAAATTCTCTTTTTTAATTTTCTCTGCATTTAAGCGTTGAATTGTTTTAATTTTTGTCAATTATTAATGGTCAGTTATAAAAATAAATGTCACATCTAATTAATTAAATAGTAATAGCAAATGTATATAATTTAAAAATTGTTAGGTAATGTATTTTGTGAAACTGATTTGTTTTTGTTTTGTTAATTCGCGTCCCCCTTCGTGTTAAAATAAAAAAAGAGAGTTGGTTATTTTTATATATTAATGAATTACTTACGTATTCAAACTAAATAAAAATTAACTCTGATGTGTAAAAGACGTTTGAATGATAATCTCAGTTAAATATTTGAACATCCGCTTTGGTAAATGAACAAACCCTAGTAAAATTTCTTCTCCATTGTGTATTTTATTCAGAATATCGCTACATTTAACTTCAGTGAAATTGCACATATATAAATTGTTTTGTTGAATTTGTCTCAACAGACATTTTCTCTCAAAATACAATTTTGTAATCAAAATGTGAAAATTGTGTGTGTTTACTGTCCATCAAAACTCCTTATTAGCCGTGTGCTGTTACTCCCTAGTTACCATGAGATACAAATAGCCGTAATCTACGTTTTTGGAATGATGTATGAGTAATAATCATTCCAGTTCTAATGATAATAGTATGTATGGCTTCAATGTGAAAACTGTTGATTTACGGTAAGGTAAACGTTAAATCAGTTTTCGCCAGAGGTAAAGAACAGGGAATTTTTTATGCTCACCTACGTACTAGTGTTGATAGTTCTGTTGCCTAGTCATATCGTTTCAGCTTGTACAATTCTATCAAAGTCCGATTACTTGAAAAGGCACGATAGAATTTGTAGTTTTTCATTCTAGGTACCTTGGTTACAACCAGCGGAAGATATGTATCACCCCTTAAAATTCCAAACACATACTTCAAAAGGTACGAACCTGTGGCTTTGTTGGACTGTGCTCCATATCGCGTGTTCAAGAAATTCATACTAATCGTACGATAGCAGTTAATAATCAGTATATTTTTATTCGGAATTGGGAGAAAAATAGTTTTCCTTGTAAATTTTGCTATGCCATGATATCAAAACGTAATAAAGAAAGCAGAGAAACGTCTTATATAAAAGAGATTAGCCGTACAATATAGTATGTGTTTGTTTTGGTATGTGTGTAATGTTTGTGTATAATAAGGTGGAAGGAAATAACATCATTGTTCCTACTAATCGGAGCTCTGGTGTTTGATCTACAAGTATTTGGTAAGGGCTTTTTCAAACTTCCAGGTCTTTCTGAAAGCTGGGTTGTGTAAAACCTTCCATTATTGTGAACAGCCCTTATTAAATTAATTTTGTACAGGTCTCCACAGTCTCTGGCTGCAGGCCTCCACAGTCTCTGATTTGCAATCTAGAGTACATTTTATATTTAATGGACATTTTTAGTCGTAAATTTATAGCATAATAATAAGAATAACAATAATCATCATTTATAAGGTCATAAAGGTATTTTAAACTGCGCGCGACGTATGGGGGAAGTAAAGTTTTATTTCTTCTGCAGAAGCAAACAAAGGAGCATCTCAGCATTCGCTTTGGGTGGAGACACAAGCAAAAGTATTTTAAATAATTTGATGAAAACTATCGAAACTATAAAATTGTGCCCGCATGATTCTCATGATGTAATGTTTGAAATTAATCCGACGAAATTTGTCTGTCTCCAAGGACGAGAACTAGCAAAACGTGTGAACTCGAATTCTGCGAACACATTCAACTTTTAAGTGTCGTGTTCACATATTTGGATTCGCTTTATCTTCTCGCATGGGGAAGGTCCTTCTTCGCACACAGACTCATATTTCAATGACTTCCTTTTCCTTTTTGAAATGACATGCTATGAGAACAAACAAGACAACAAATTCCAAATCGTTTTGTAGTTTCGAATCGTTCTTGAATTCACTAAATATCCAGGAACAAACAAAGATGTGTCAACTGTGTCCTTCATTTGCTTACTTCTCATACGAATCGATGGCGACATTTCGAGAATTATTAACAAGAAAGCGGAATCCTAGCTTTTTTTCCGACAGGGTTGAAAATTTTTAATGAAATTCTCAAAACTAATTCACTCACATCCGTAAAAAATGCTTCATGTACATCTTTACATGAGTTATTTTCAATAAAATTAAACTTGTCCACAAAAGTTACATTTCTTGAAGAATTAATACTACAAATGAAACATGTCTTTTTTAAACATTCTCCCTTCTTTACATTTATAACAGTTTGATCTAGTTGACGTTTTTAAATATTAGTTATTAAACAATAACTTTATCACAAATAAGAATTCTCTTCCAGTAATTATTGGTTTACATATTATAGTACGAGTATATGGATGTGTTTGCACCTTGTTATTCGAAACAAAGTTGTAATTTCTGTGATTCGAAGCACTAATGAATAATGCCAATTGGTAATTTAGTTTGCCGTCGAGAAAGTGGAAATTTATCAAGCTATCGAAAAAAACTCGTCAATGTTAGCCTAGTAATACAAGCAATTAGTACAATTTTTTGAAACTTAATGCAACATTCTTGGTTTTTAAGACCGATATAATATTTTGTAACATTTTGGAACGATCCTGCAGTCGTAAGGCAGCCTAGTAACCTTCATCCATGAGATGTAAGAATTAAATATACTAAGTAATTTTGCGTTTGATCGTTCAGTTATTTTTAATATTATTTATAAATTTAATTTTCGAGTTCATTGAAAGATTTCTGAATTTAAACCTTAACACCATTCTCTTTCTTCAAACGATTAAGTTTACCTACAACACAATGTCACTCAATCGTTTTCATCTCAACTTACTTCACTTCGAAATACATAGCGTCACAATTATTCTACTACACGTCACACCAGAGTGCCTGAGTAAAATACTAGTTGTACGAGTGTTATTAAATCGCAATCACAACGAGTATTGAAATGAGCAATTAAACCGGATTTTGCACCATCACCACCATCACCCCAATGTAGGAGATTCGTGACGTTAGGACTCTTGCTTCTGAGCGTCGCAAATTCTCCTCGTCTCCAAGGCCACATTTTACAATTTCGGCGCAGGGGCGCTTGCAAAAAATAGTGTTGCTTCACTGATTCTTTTTTCCTCAGTTTTAGAGGTTAGCAACCTCTACTTGCTACTGCCACTAGTTAATGATGCGATGATGGTTCGTATCCTATTGTATTCTATTGCTACATTAGTTGTGAAAAAAACATGTATTTTTTCAGTCGCCAAAGTAAAGGCTATGTGTACATATATACAGAACTAATCGATTGTAGCAGGCGAGACATTTAGCAATAAATATTTTAGCAGTATCTGGATCTCGCTTCAGCTAGATTTTTAAACATTTATTTTCACTTGCGATCCATCTCTTGATTAAACACAACTTTAAAACTTAAATTAGCGCAAGGATGTTCTTAGTTCCGTAGTTGCAGCATGAAATAATTTCTAATATTCCAGAATAATTTTCGTCTAACGAAAATGAATTTACATTTCTACATACACACACATTATTTTCTCATTATTTTAAATTTTCAGGTATAAAATCTTCATCAATTGTGACTGCTATATTCATTAATAATTGCATAAAAGTTAAAGGAAAACCCCCGTGCATTAATATTCCAAAACAAGTGCGGTATGTCTTTTGGAGATGTTCAAATTCTAGTTCGCAAGAAAATCCCATAGGGCAAATATTTACAGCAACCGAAAAAGTGAAACAGTGGAAAAAGGAAAAAAGAAATCTGGCAGCTTATTTACTTTGAAGTGTTCTGGCACACGGTACGAGGAAGCACAAAAAGTTGCACACGATTGTTCGGTTCCGGTCACTTTCGTTCTAAGAAAAGAAGACAAAAATCTGGGAGAGTTTTACTGAATGAAATTCCACCGAGTCCTCGCGTCGACGTTCTGCTTTCAGTCGGGACTTCCTACAAGAGCAACAGACCACATCTTTCCTGTGAGATAAGATGAACTCATTAAATTATTTAATTCAGATTAGAAAGTTTAAGCGATCATAATCCTTTTAATGCGGAATTAAATTCATTTCTGTGACACTGACCAAACGAGTTTCAAATTGGTCTTCGCCTTTGCTTCTATTGTTTCCAGTATGTAAGGTGTTTGCGGAAATGTCTCATAAAATTATGACGAATTTCTTGGGGGATGGAGGGCAAGTATCATACCTAAGATAGTAACAAGACGTATGGATTCCCATAAAGGGATGTTTTAAGCTGTTAATTTCTACTAAAATGTAAAACGAAATCAGTAAAAAAGGTAAATGCTGTAGTCGGATTTCCAATGCCCGAAACTGAAATAAAACTATGCAGCCAGTTGTATCTATGGTTTCGTTAGAACCCTTCGAATGTGGGAAAAATTCAAAAACAATTAAAAAGTTTCGATTTTGACTAAGAAATGCAAATATTTGATTGTGTTACTCCGCCAATTATCATACTGCGCTTATCGACGGAATTCACTTGCTCAGTGCGTCACAGCTTACACAAGTGACGTCATGCGACAGCAAGATTTAAAGAAAGAAGACGCCCTCCATTATTTGCTATTCACGTTTCGCATGGAACAGCAACTTTGTTAGTATTGTAAAGTTCTTGATATGTACAGAACTATTGTTGAACCCCAATATCGCAGCATTCGTGAAGATTGTTTTTGTTAAGGTATTTCATTTATTGTAGTGT
Organism: Acheta domesticus; assembly: GCA_031308135.1. NCBI lineage: Eukaryota > Metazoa > Arthropoda > Insecta > Orthoptera > Gryllidae > Acheta > Acheta domesticus. The sequence continues at coordinate 19,928,094 of JAHLJT010009355.1, read as the reverse complement.
TATACGAGGGTATTTCATTTGATCTTGAACAGTGTGCGTGCTGCGTTTTGGAAAACCATTTGATGTGGTTTTGTTGCAGGTCTCTTGTTAGTAATTAATAAAACTGAGACAGGGAAATAACATTAAACGGGATATATTTCACTGTGTTTTTCTACATTGACTTCATTCTAATAAACGAGGTGTGAGATTGAGAGTCATTCAAGGTCACTAGTGAATTTCACCTGGAATGGATCCACATTGTTAAACAAAATTCCATTTTTGCGGAAATGAAGTAAAGCAGATTGTTTCAAAATATTGTTTATTAAGGAGTATAACGTCCCTTACCCCTTGGCCATTAGTGTAATTCCTCAGTTTTCAATCGAAAATCTATAAATGAATACAATTTAATCACAGTGATAGAAAGAAAAATATACAATATCATCGCTATTTTTGGAGACGTTTGATCAGCTTTTATTTCATAATATGACTCGCATCTTTGATATTAATTACCTTTCAAATAGAGTAAACTCTCTTAATGATCCATATAAATAGTTTAATGAATACAGAGAGAGGAGGGTGGTGCACATTTGACCAGTTGTACTTTTAACCAGTCCTTGTCAAAATGCATAATATTAATAAAAAATTTCAGAAGTTGGTTCCCTAGTTTATATGCCGCCAGAGGTACTGTAAGTCTTTGTCTTTATTTGGAAAGTTTCAATAGTGTTGTGTGTAAAAACGAAATCTGTTTACAACCGTCAAAGTATTTTGTTTGTATTATTTTATGTCGTAACTCGAATTATATTTATTCTATTTCACAGAGAAAAATACAAGTATGTGAGGCAGATATTGTCGATGAAATATAAAGTTTACTATTAGAAACAAATTAACCTCTAATTCAACATGCTTGATTTTAGGAAAAGTGAGCTTATGTTGTACCTTTGACCAGCATATACCATTGTACCTTTGTCCAGTCGAAGGTACAACTGATATAATGACTTCTTCCTTTCATATTATTTATTATGTTTTATTATTTTAGAGAATTCGAAAAGATTCCTAGAAACAAAGATGATATTGTGTTTAAGCTTCCAAAGCCAACTTAGTGATGTACTTTTGACCAATATTTATGTTTTCTCAAAATTAATTTCAACCATGTTTAAAATTAATTTCATATCATGATAAAATGATTTTTTAGACAACATTTAGGTTCTTATTTTAAAACCTAAAACAAATTAATAAATACAATTTTGTAGGAGGAAAAAATTAAAGTAAGAAAAGTGGTCAAAGGTACACCACCTTCCTCTGCAACATACCTCATAATGAATTCCAACGCGGACAACCACAAAGCTTAGAATGAAAGCTTACAATGGCGGGATAATTGTTTAAGCACTCAAGTGCTTAAAGAATTATCCAGTCATTGTATGTCTTTCCATTATTCAAATAATTGTTTATAATGAAAGGAAATGAAAACGCTAGGGTAATTCCGTTATTTTGCAGTCGTGGGAATTTAGTGGAAAAGCGACCCTGCTGGTAGTCTTTTGTATGGTATAATTGGTACAATTATTTTAATGCACAATAATATTCATACAGAAATATTGAGTGACCAATTAACTTTATAGTCGTACAAAAAAATGGTGTCTGAGAATTGATATGTGGTTAAATCTCTACTCGCAGTAAATAATGAAGAGATGTAACGTTTTTAATTTTCGTTTAATGAAATGAGGAATGCGGTTAATTTTTGTAATAAATTGCTATTGAAGTAAAAATTTTAAAACTTTTTAAGCGTGGTTCAGCCTTTTCTCTGGCCGAAAGGATGCATAGCGTTTCTTAACCAGAAATTCCTCACAACTATTTTTGACTAGAACATGAATGTACAATCAGTGAAACATTAATAAATCGTTAGCTCAAAACACTTTTTCAATGTAGTATTTTAAATTAATTTCCACTTTCCCCTCACTCTGGTGATTATTTACTTTCAGTAAGTCGAATATTAAGAAACTAGATTTTTTCCCATAAGGTGGAAATACCTACAGACAGAGGTGTTCTATGTCGTTAGTAGCGTATTTATCAGCGAGGTGTTAAAGAGTTCGTTAATTTCCTGTCCACCCAGACAATCAGAAAGCCACAGTATCAGGTTCCTATGGGTCTTTCACAAAGTCCGACTCGTAACTAAGAGCTTACCGAAAAGCAACAAAAATGTTAGAGATCTTTCAAAACAAACTTTAGCACAGATTTCTTAGGATGATAAATGATAATTTTCACTATTATTTCATTAAATGTATAGTGTTAAGAATCTTCATTTTCTTTCATTAAACGGAACACCTCATTTAAAATATTTCTCTCACCTATTGTTCCAAATAAAATGCGCCGAAGTGACAACCATACCCTTTCTTCTTTCCAGAAAGTCTGCAGATGCTTTAAAAACGGGACCCGCGTTATATTTAGTCCTCTGTCCGTTAGTACGGCTGGTCAGGGAGAAGGGTCACTAGGGCGCCTCTACTGCACTTCACTTTCTCGGCCTTTCTGTAAATTCACCGAGTCCTTATTTCCTCATGAAACTGACCCCCTACTTCCCGTTTTGAACTGGTGGTCGGATAGTGTGTAATGATAACATGTTAGCTATCGATATTGCTATTTATTGAAAGTCACATAACGCTCTGTGATGTATAGTACTGCGTAATATAAGTAGTTATTATTATTATTATTATTATTATTATTATTATTTCGAAATATATATTTTAATTCGGAGTGCAACATTCAGAGGGGAAAAATGCGTTAAGTGAGCAATAAAGTTACCAGAATATAATGTAGTACATAATATTGCTAGATACTACCAGTTTGGTGCCAAAGTGTCCACATTCAAAGTTGGAATGGACAAAGACTTATTGCATCTTAAAATTAATTATAGTAAAACATTCTGAAATTAGGATGGATTTTGTTGAATATCAAATTATTTTCACACATCGAAAAGAGGTTCTCGTAATCAATACAACGACCGTCTGAAACTATTATCAAAATCTAAATATAGGGTAGAAATAGTATCTTCTTTTTGAATGTGAGGGTGTCATGAGGTCAAATAAAGAATTCTGGCTGCACGAAGTTTATCATAATGTATCATATCTCTCTCTGTAAAAGTAATGATCCGGATAGTCTGAACGTTTAATCTATACTTACAAGTTTCCAGAAAATATTGCAATGATATGTAACTATGCGTCAAACCAACATTAACGACATTTTGTGCCTCACTTCACTTTTCCTTGACAAATGTGCTCCCAACAACATTGCAAATTTTATCTGTATCTGTAAAAGACATGATGCACCTTTCAACGATTGCATCTTGAAACATGGCCAATGTACAAAGTATGAAAGTCTGGAATGTGTTCGAAGAACTCCATGGATCATTAATTCCAAGATTTGCATCATAATATTGTACTCTTGCCCCGTGTACCCACGCTGCATACGCACGATCCTCTCCTTAAGCACGCACGTTCTTGAACTTGGTCTGCCGAAGGAGAAAGTCCGAGTGGTTAGCGACACCAGTTCTTAACGTTTGGAATCCGTACAGTGAATCAGCAGCGTCCTGACGTCACAATATACACTCATCAAAAGTCAAAGATTTCGAGCTCAAAGTTAAATGAATGTTTATTATAAAAATCGTGCATCATAACGGATTTGAATAAATATAGCGATAATTTTGGTTTTGGATATGACCCATTTACAGTTAATTAGTTATTAGAAAAATGTACATTTCGGAATATTCAATTTTTTTTTTTTTTTAATTTTATTTTATTACTTGAATGAGTGATACATGGTTCAGTAATATTACTTTTTCACATGTAATTCGTCTGGCTTAACTTAACCTAACCTAAAAACTATTTCTAATCTAACTACAAAATGGGCTAAGGATACTCATTGAGCACCTACGCTTAGCTTACATCAGAGAATATGTTGAGGAAGGTGTGTAGAGGATGTCTATTGCGGATTCGGGTCGGAAATTCGTTGAGTGTGGCTAGGTTGTAGTGAGCTATTTGATTTATTGAGGATATGTTTGAATAGAAATTGTTGGAGAGATGAGCGATGTGATGATTGATGGTTGGTAAATGTAATTCTCTGTGTAGTTGATCATTTGAAATGAACCATGGGGCGTGAGTGGCTAATCTTAAGAATTTATTTTGCATTATTTGGATTTTATTAATGTTAGTCTGTGAAGCGTTCGTCCAGATGGGGCAAGCATACAGCATTAAAGGTCTGATTATTGTCTTATACAGGGCGATGGCATTGTTTAAGGAGAGACTGCTTTTGTGATTTAGTAGTGGTTTTAGTTGAATTAATTTGATTTTGGTTTGTTGAATTTTTGTTGCTATGTGAGATTTCCAGGTTAATCTTGTATCGAAGTTTAGTCCTAAGTATTTAACGGTTTGGTTGTACGGGGTCCAGGGAATTGTGTTGTTGTTAATTTGGAATGGGGTGGGTGTGGCGAATGTTCTGAGAGAGAATATTTTGGCTGTTGATTTTGACGGATTAAGCTTGATTTTCCATTTTAGAGACCAATCTTCAATGTTTTTCAGATGCATTTGAATTTTATTGCAAATGTGACTTACTGAATGGTGAGACATGAAGATGGCAGTATCGTCAGCAAATTGTGCGATATGTGTGTATGGAGAGGTAGGTATATCAGATGTGTATAGGTTGAAAAGGGTGGGTGAAAGGGGGGAACCTTGGGGAAGTCCTGCTTTTATTCTGCGGGGGTTGGAAACATGCTTTTCGACAGTTACTGTAAATGTTCTATCTGTTATAAAACTTTTGATGATTTGTAGTAGATAATTTGGAGTTCCTATAGATTTTAGTTTATATATTAAGCCTGGGTGCCAAACTCTGTCGAAAGCCTGTGAGATATCCAGGAAGGTGGCTACTGTGTGTTGTTTGTTCTGGAAGGCTGTGTGGATGTGTTCGGATATTCGAAGTAGCTGGTGTGATGTGGATAATTTATTGATGAAGCCAAATTGATGTTTTGGTATGGCCTGGGTTATGTTTAGATGATTGTTAATTCTTTTTAGTATTATTTTTTCTAAAATTTTGGATAGGGATGGGAGGAGACTGATTGGCCTGTAGCTTTCGGTATTGTTGTGGTTTTTATTAGGTTTGGGTACGGGGATTATTTCGGAATTTTTCCATATAATTGGAAAGTATCCGGTTCTCAGAATTGAATTGTAAATATTGTTTATGTACGCTATTGCGGGGTTAGGCAAGTTTTTTAATATAACATTACTAATTTTATCATGGCCAGGTGCTTTTTTAACAGGGAGATTTTTAATAAAGTTTTTGATTTCATTTGGGGAACTATATTTTATTCTATGTGGGATGTTATAATTGGGTGCAGATACTGATTGTGTTATGTCCATGTGATCAGAATGTGTGGGAGTACTATTAGGGGTGAATGATTGCTCAAAGTGATCTGCCAGAGCTTCTGCTTTCTCTGCTGGTGCATATTTTTTGCCTGTGGGTGTGTTTAGCGGTGGTATAGTTGTTTTCTTTTTTAGAATATTTTTGGTGAACTGCCAAAGCGAATTGTTTCTTGTGCTCAGTGATTGAATTAGTTTATTATACGTTGAGTGGTTAAATTCTATTATTGCTCTTTTCGTTATTGTAGTGAGTAAGTTCAATTCTTTTTTCACTTGAGTCGATTTTGTTATATGCCATAGTCTTCTGGTTTTATTTTTAATTTTAATTAAGTTTAGTATATTCTTGGGTAGTTTTGTGTTGGGTGTTTTTGTGACGTATGGAGGCTTATTGTTTTGCAGGGATTTGACTGTGTTGATAATTAGGTTATTTAGTTGTGTAATTGATTGTTCGATTTCCAGTGGGGTATTTAACGTTTTAAATTGTGGCGTTTTATTAGTGATTATTTTTTTAAATGTTTTCCAATTAATTCGCGTGTTTAATGAGTGGGTGGGGTTATGTGAGGGGGAGAGTTGCTGGGTTGAAATGATGACAGGAAGATGATCAGAATCCAATTCAAATATGGGAGAACTATAGAATTTGATTTGTGTGTTAGTTATTACAATATCCAGAATATCCGGGAATTTGTTTTGGTCGTGGGGGTAGTATGTCGGTTCAGGGGGAGGGATTAGATGTAGTTTTAAATCTGATATAATTTTATATAATTGTAACCCAGCGGTATTGGAAGTTCTACAGCCCCAGTGAACGACCTTGGAATTGAGATCTCCGACAAGTATTGTGGGGGTGTTTAATTGAAATAGTAATCCAAAATTGGTACTATGAATTTTGATTTTAGGAGGTTTGTAAGCTGCTATGAGAGTTATTATTCTGTTGTCGAGTGGAAATTTAATGGCTACTGTCTCTATTCCAGGGGTATGGGGTAAATTACTTTGGATATAAGGTATAGATTTTTCGATTAGTATTAAAACACCGCCTCCATTTGAGTTTATTCTGTCTGATCTATGATTATTATATCCAGGAATTTTGAATGTTTCATTTGGTTTTAAATGTGTTTCGGTGATACATGCTAATTTAATCTCTTTGGCTTTTAGGAAGTATGATAACTCTGCTTTCTTATTGTTTATGCCGTTGGCATTCCAATTTAGTATGTTTAGTTTGTTATGGTGCTGTAGAGCCATGATTATTATTAAAGTATGATGACAATGAGGTTTGTATATTGCTGATGATTGTTGGGATGATTGAGTTGATTATGTTTACGATATGAGTTGTGATGGAATTTATTAGGGAGTGTATGAATGAATTATTATTATTATTGTTATTATTATTATTATTATTATTGCTGGCGTTTATGTTGTTTGGTGCTTGTTGGTTATGTAAATGAAGTGGATTCGGATTAGAGGCTGTTGCTGGAGCGAAAGTAAAGTTAGGGATGCTGTTTGTGGGTGGGAGGTTTGGGAAATTTTGATGAAGCAAACGAAATGAGGTGTTGTTGTTGGGTCTGGTTCTGGGGTTGATTGATTGTGAACTTTTAGGTAGAGGTGCTACATGAACACTTTGAGAAGCGCTTTTTACTGAGCGTAGGTCTTCACTATGAGTTCCTTTAGGGGGGTGGGGTTGAGTTAGCTTTTTGTAGAACGGGCAATCGTCAGATCGAACGTCTGCACGATGTGGCCCATTGCAGTGTTTACAAAAGGGGTGAGCATTTTATTTGGACAATTTACCGAATAGTGGTTTTGGGAGCAGTAGATACAGGCTAATGTATGATTACAATTATTTCGGGTATGACCAAAGTCTAAACATCTTAAGCATTGCACTGGACCTTTGATTCTGCGTCTTTTTCAGCTTTCACTTTTAAGTTGCAAATTTCCGTTATTTGTAATACAATGTCTATGCTTTGCTGGCCGTTAAACTCGGCCGCTACCACTGGTATAGGAATGTTATCTTTGTGGAGTCTTGTGACACTGATTAGCGAAGGGCACTTTTCTTTGACATCCTCGTAGATTTCCTGCAGTGATAATGAATGATGAACATTCTTAAATACTATGGAGAACTTTTTATTAGCGGGGTCTTTATAAGTGTGAAAGCTTCTTTTAGTATTTAGCAGATATTTAATTGTTTTTCTGAAGTCAGGTACTGTTTTAAACATTAGCTTTATTCTGTTGTTTATTACATTTGAGGTGAATTGGTTTGAAATATTGTTTTTGATTTCTCTATTAAACTCTGATAAGTTTGTTATGTTATTCACATAAATTGGTGGAATCTTGACATTTACGTCTTGGGTTGGGGTGATGTTTATATAATTAAACCTGGGATCAGGGTCGTTTAGCTTTTCTAAGGGGGCATATCTATTACTAATTGGCACTGCATAAACACTGTTAGCAGTGTTGACTGGTTTTTTAGGGGGATGTTCATTTTCATCAGAGTCATTGAATGATCTCTTACCGCTATTTGATGCACCGTCTGCGATTTCTTTGTTTTCATTCACTTGATTAGCTACGCCTTGGGCTGCATCGCTGGCAGTTTGTTGAGTACTGACCTTAGTAGCGCCGCTAGTCATTAGTTCCTGAGTTTCTGGAATTGCAGTTTCCTGTACTCCCTCGTGCGGCGGATGTTGGTTGAGATTAACATATTGAAGAATCATGTTGCCTTGTTGAGAAGCACCGATGTGATGTTCATCGTGGGATGGTGGTGTCGAGATGAATGTGGTGTCCATGGCGCCGTCTGTGTTATACAGAGTGGCCATGGCCCCGGCTATGCTTTGCCCTAGGCCAGGGCAGCTGGATGCTGGTTCACATGCAATGGTTGATGTATTTAGTGCTGCAATTAGTAGCACTAATAATTGCCACTCCAGATACTAAAAGCACGTTGTACACTTTGCACTTCGGTTACTATAAACAAGCCTTAACGGCAGACACTTCACTGTTCGGAACAGAGCTGAGCGCGATGTGAACTCCGCGACGGCTCGAAGCGAACTGTCTTTAATAACTGTTAGTGTAACTGTTAGTGAGCACGATACTGGTGAATCTTTCGCAAAGCTATGTGCTTCGCAGTACGGAATATTCAATCGTGAAATAGTATGGACCGATTATTGAGTGAAGGTCATTAAAAACATCAATTCAAACTGCCAACGTTTCAGCTTTTATTAAGCCTTCATGAGGGCTACAAACAAACTGATTTTTTTACACATTAAGTACAAATATTGCTTAATCTAATACCTACTAGCCTATTATAAAATATTGACTAATAATAGGTGTAATAGGCTAGTAGGTATTAGATTGAGCAATTTTTGTACTTAATGTGTAAAAGATCCGTTTGGTTTTAGCCCTGACGAAGGCTTAATAAAAGCCGAAACGTTGTTGGTGTTTTTAATGACCCACACTCAATAATCGGTCCATACTATTAATCAACAGAGGTCAAGAAATCAAGCACGTGTAAATTTCAATCGTGAAATGATTTTCAGCAGTTATTTTGAAGTAATCAAATATTTAGTTCAAAAAAGTAGTTGCTTACCTATTTGCATAAATAATATCACATTTATTCCCTTCCGTTAGGACTGGTGCGCTTTCTACGACTGCGCCTCCAGTGGGCGTGTGGGAAACGTCATTCCCTTATTTGATTCAGTTAACAAACTTTCTTATGACGATTCGAGAATTGCTTCATTGTAAGAACACCGCGAAGTAAGTAAATTAATGACTGAGGTGAGTCCGCGAAAGTTGTTTTTCTTTTTATACCAGCATTAAAACGAAGAAATTGTACGTAAAATGCAGTTTTATGGCATAGATTAAGAGAATTAGCCGTTTATGACACGAATAATTGCGTCGTCAGATAGCCCATCGCAGCAACTGAACCGTGGGGTGGCAGCGGTAAACTTCACAGACGGCCACTGTTTTTCGCACAGATGTCAAATACCCGTGACGTCAACGAAGTTGTTTCCACAAATTAAATTGACTTACAAATTCTTGAGCTATTATTAAAAAAATAACGTATGTAACTCGTTTATAATGCTGCTTTATTGCATTCGTACAAATTTGAAAACTTGCTTCTAACGTCGCTCGTTTTCAAAACATGTTCTCATGCATAAAACTTAATTAATCAGTTACTGTAGTTGCATAATTTATTGCTGTTTGTACCTCGGCCCCGGAGTAACTTTTTCGATCTCAGAATATCCGCCTCGGCTCCGCTCCGTTACGTCTTGGTTGCTAAATCGCTTCACTCAAAAAAGTACCAGTTCATGGTCCTGATACATAAATTACTAGTATATGTTCTTTGCTACATGCAGGATTAACTTGGCCTTAGATATGCTTTTGCTTGTCTGACAGGCAAAAATAACTTTTTTTTTAAATAAAAAAAAGATTCCTTGGTTTCGCAGGGCCATTAGCAAACGCTTGGGGGCCCACGGACAACCAGTTATAATTATCCTCCCTCTTTTTTGTTTCTCCCAAACTAACCACTGTTTTCGAGTTATGGTTGATCATTTTCTTAATAATTAAAGTAGTTTCAACACTTATTTAATTTTTTGAATTCACATTAAGTGTCTCTTACATGATTGATTGATTCATTGATTAGTGATTCCGAGAGCGTCAAATGCTAAGATCATTAGTCCCACAAGTGTAGTAAACGTTTTTTTTATCGTGGGGGCAGTGATCTTCCCCCGCTAGCTAACAAGATCCGGCATCTACCTATGTCGGCTTGCGAGGATTTTTACCACCCAGATATCTCCTACCAGTGGGGCACCGCCCCAGCCGGGACAAGCTCTAAGCTGCCGACTGGTCTCCCGAGAAGTGCGATAGTGTAGTTCATATGAGTGTAAGTGTGTATAAGTAAGGAATGAAGAAAGGACAAAGAAGAGGAAGGAAAGATCGCGCGCGGCCCATGGCCCGTTTTATTAGGGTACTGCTCCGGTATTCACCTGGTGTTGATCGGAGAAACCATGGAAACAACCGATCAGAGCAGCCAGCCGCTAGAATTCTCCTCTAAACCTACGTGACTGGCTAGTGTCGAAAGTTGGTTATTCCTTATGATAATCCTTATGAATATCCCATCCCTGTATTTGGGTTGGTTATGAAGTTACAACAGAAAAGCAATACGAACAAACAGTAATGTGTAAAACTGTCTATTACATCATTACAAACTGTCTATTCCATCACCAAGTCAAGCTCATCGGTTTTCTAAAGACAAAGTTAAATATAAATAACGTTGAAGGTCATTTGTTGCTAAGTTATCAAAAAGCGGTCCGACTCGGGTAAATGGTAAGGCACCAGTGAGGTATCTATGTCCACCTCTAGGCATAACAAATTTTGATATCACACCTTGCAAAAGCTCTATGATTCACAGAAAACTAAACTATAAGTCAATTTTAATAATAATAATAATAATAATAATAATAATAATGTCTTTATTTCTGCCAGTCCGTAAGGTATACCCTTCCGCCTAACCACCAAATATTTTTACACTTACATAATTACCATTTTATGGCAATCTTTAAGACTAACGCTTCACTCAAAAGTGACAGATTTTCCGCCTATCGAGGAAGTTCTCTGGGCGGCTGAGATTCGTTCCGTGGCAGGTGCGACTTCACGAGAGGACTCGTCCGTCGGACGAGAGCGATGCAAACATCGCGAGTCTTGTGTCAATAGGCACGAGGGACTGTGCACACCGACAGCTCACTCAAGAGTGGTCAATTGAAAAAACACTGAACGTATTTGAACTCTTGTAAAACGAGCTCTCTAGGAGTTCGAAAGGCTTAAACTATTAATCACATCTCAATTGCGAAGATGGCGCTCAATATGTGATTTTACGATTTCTCAAATACGTTTGTTAATTTTTGTGGCTGTTGGTTTTTTGATTTGTACTTCAGAAACTTTTACGCTTTATTACACTTCTTGCAGGATACGTTGTGTACGTTGTGAATTATGATTATACTATCGAAACAATTCAAAACATTATATGTTCTGTTCAGCTCTCCCTTTAAGGCAATTTGGTCTCAATGTCGTGATACTAATAAATGACAAACATAAGAGAATTTCCATTTTCAATCTCAAGTCATTAGTATTACTTTTTCTGAGTTCATAGTGCGTTCGTGAGAATTTTCGTAGATACAAAATGAACATCTAATTTAATTTCAAATTTCACGTTGCGTAAAAAATAAAAGAGTTGCATCTATCAAGGTTTCCTTTTCTTTTTTCCTTTATTAAACCTTTTTACAAAACTTTCCTGAGAAAAAAAATTCACGCCTTCTGACACTCCTCCCTTAAAAAGAAGCTTACAACAAAACGCACCAGACACTTAGTGGGGTTCTGAAGACGGATTTTGCTACGTCAGCACAACACAGCTAAACGATGAAAGTGCAAGAGTATCATCGTAATGGCGTCGCTGGAATGAATACAGCATGCGTATTCCAGGACACATTCTAGCTGACGATTGCACTGCGGTTTCGTTATCGTCAGCTCGACTCATTTGTTTCAGAATATTTGTGAATAGGTCAAGGATATACTATAGGATCTCCATCTACTAATCTAACCCGTAACAATGAGTGGTTTAAATTCTCTACTCAAGAACGGCTCATTACTTACAATGAATACAAAACTATTGTACAATAGTTTGTTCCCTTCCATAATCAAATGATATCTTTCTCGTTGGTCCTTACGAGAAGAAATATAATTTGCACACCTCACGATAACAAAACTTCGATAAAGTAACGTACATATTTGGCAATTTCAGTGTTTCTTAAAAATCGATGCGATATGCAACCCGCTACGTTAATTCATTCCATTCAGTATACGCATTACTCCTACTTTCTCACTACATTTTCTACCATGAAATTTTTGGTTTTAAAAATTTCATACATTTTAAAGTAATTCTGACGTTTTAATTATATCGGATTTTTTATTTAAATGATAATTTTTACTAATAATTTACTTTTTGGACGTATAATTTACAACGTTGATTAAAAATAGCCATACTATAATTTAGAAAATTTTATCGCGTTTAATAATTATTTTAATAAATAAATGATTAAAATATTTTCGTTCATTTTCAACTTTAACTCGTAGTCATAAATACACGTTCTACGTGAAAATTTTACATGTAAATATGAACATTTGATATCCCACAGAATTTTTTTAAAGGGTCGTGATAAGATTGAAAATTTAGTTAGTGTTTCAATAATCAATAAAGCCGAAATTATATAAACTGTTTGATTTTCAATTACATTAAATTTAAAGTAAACTTAAACTGTATTTATGTTAACATTTGTGAAAACATTTATATTTTTATGTTACGAATATTTAACATGTTTATGGTTGAAATATTACTCAACGTAATTGACGCTCCATTCAGTAAACCACTTCATACTGTAATATACAAAATATTACAGAACAAACGCCGCGCCTCAATCTGGACGGACGCAGCTGTAATATACAAAAATATTACAAAACAAACGCCGCGCTTCAATCTGGACGCTCGCGGTTACTAGGTAACGAAGGTTGTTGACGCGCGAGAGGGGGCTCTGGACTAGAGAGAGAGAGTTGGTGGTTGACTGGCATCCTGGTGGTAGCGGCGTGTGTAAGCTGAATTATTTAAGCTGGACATCGACGTGAATAGGGAGGATAGATTGTGGAACAATAGGGCGAGAAGCGAGTCAGCAAGAAAGAAGCAGACTATTTCGGTGACGACCGGCGCGAAGACGGATTTTCGGCGCGGAAGTCAAGGGGCTACGAACTGCGGGGCCATCGTTTCACAACGCCAGACAATTCGGTACCGTGAACCTAATGCATGAAATCAAGCAAGAGAATTTTTATATTGTTAATCTCTAATTACATTTTAATAAACAAAATTATTGTTGTGCCACGTTGTATGTAATTCCTTCGGAATATAAATAATTTCAGACTTCCAGGCTTCTCTGTATAGAGAGCATGAGAACCAGAGAACTGAGCTAGCAAAGTAAAGCAAATTAAAGGTAAAATTAATCATTATTATTATTTTATCACAATACTATTGCAATATTTTGCTATATTTGGTTTTATCGTATTTTATGTTGTATTGCTCCAATGCTACTTAGATTTTCATTTCTATTATTAATGCATAAATTGCTGTTGTGCACGTTCGTGATAAATTAATTTTTGTATTTTATTAATTAATAAAATGGAAGATCATAAAAAAATACAATTTGAGAATATTTTTATAAAAAGCAAAATACAAGTGTAGTTGATTTAAATGATTACATCTTAGTTTAAGCCTTGATATGCCTTTATTACCACCGACAACATTAACTTCCATTAATATTGGAATGAACTTCTTGCGATTTTGCAATGTTGAACTCTTTACATTTTATTAGCATCAATTGGGACTCCCAAAACCATTTAATAGTTATTTCTATATTAAGGAATTTAAATAGAACTCAATTCATGAGGGAGAAAAGTTACACAGGTCATCACATCAATATTCTTCAGAGACAATGTTAATTTAGTAATAGAAACGTGTGATTACAATCGCGTAATAATTACGTTTAAAACTAAAATCATAAACGACTTGAGTACACTACAATAAGTTCATCCTTCGATTAAGATATATATTTTCGCTCGGGATAAAGTCGCTCGGGAACTAGCCGCTAGGAAGGTTTCCAAGCAACTAAATGTGCTGGTGAACTTCAAATTCAAGGCCGTTTCGTCTAGATGTAAAAAGTTACATTTTATTTAACTGAAATTATTCAATTGTGTTGCAATATATTTTTCATTAGTATTAATTTTCCACTTAAAATTAACGATTTTCAAGCAAATTATGGACTATAGAAATATTGTTACCACAGTGTTGTTGAAACAAAGACTGTTACAAACTATATCCAGTATGAACATGGAATTACCAAAAATACAGAATCCTTGACCGAAGTGTCCATGTATGGTGTGGTGTGTGTGCGCAGGTGTGTGGCGCCATGGCCCTGCTGGAGGCGCTGGAGGAGGCGTGGCTGCCCGCCGTGCTGGAGGAGCTGCGCGAGGCGCCGGGCCTGCTGGCGCAGGGCGTGGCGCACGTGCAAGCCTGGTTCCGCCGCCAGCCGCACCTCCCGCAGCCCCCAGACGGAAAGCCGCTCGGTAAGCAAACACTACGCTGTGAGATATATAGATGTGTCATCTAGCCGCCTTTGGGGCAAATTTTCTGAAGCCAGTGAGGCTAGTTCCTCGCTTGTCCGTACGGTGCGCACGATTGGTTTGGGTCACGGTGTAAGATATCTTACATCTTAAGATGACACCTTAAACTGTGGTTATTACACAGTTTTACTGCGATATTTCGCTGATGATTTATTTTCATTGCGATATTTCGCTGATGAATTCTTTGTTTTTAGGAAATGTTCAAAATGCTATTACTATTGCCCCAAGAGAAGACATGTAAAGTCTAAATCCTTTTGCAACAAACGAAATGTAATAATTACCGTTCCACGTTTATTTGTTTTTTAGTTTATACATTTTATTTCTAAGATGTTGCAAGGTTGACGAGGACTTTCGCAAGTCCTAGTGCGTAATGGCAACAGTTCTTTGTTTATTAACGTTCTTTGTTTCTTTGGAACATTTTAAGATATACCTCCAGTGAAAGCTAATTGTAAATTCGATTTTTGCTTCTGCTGCCTCCATTCACCTGTACTTATATCCAGTTCGTGTAGAAAAGACGTAACAGATACTCAACCTTGAAAGGTCATAACTGGTTAAATGCTACATAAATCTTTACTGAGACGATGTTTCTTTTCTCTGAGTGTAACATACGAGACTGCAAAGAAACATTCGTATGACTACAAAGAAATTAACTGAGATCGGAAACCATATATACAAACAGTATTTCTCATGAATTTATAATGATATTTTTAAACTCAATATTTAAATTGAAATATATTTTATATTCTCAAGACTGGCAGAGACAAAATGGGTAAAATACAATCTCTTTGAAAGTAGAATTTATTTTGTCTCCAACTTTATTCTGTCAAGTTTCCATATTGCTTTCTGTTGTTGTTTTTTTTTGTTGTTTTCTTTTTAAAATCTCAGAGTATCTGTGATTTTAACATGAACGAAACACACCTTCGACTTTCCGGTCAGCAATATTGCTAATCACATTAAGTGTAGCTATGTCATAAGCGGAAATGATCGAAACAAAAGTGGTACAATAATTTTATCATAAGTAATATCACGAGAAGTGCTGTGCTAGCCGGTAAATTCACGACTCGCGTAGCGAGGAGTGAATTTACCGGCTAGCACAGCACTTCGAGTGATATTTAGTGTGACTATTTCACGAATAAGCACATTACATGATTTGAAAGGATAATTTAAATCACAGGAATTACGAAAAAGGGAAATATTACTCAAAATTACAAGCGAAAAATGAAAACCTTTCATTCAGCTCCGACTTATCACTGCCTCCTGGAATAACTTATAATCAAGTAACATTTTAAAGAACAGTTTAAGGCAGAAAATGATTTCAAATATGTTTCAATTTTATGGCAATAAAACTTTCATGAAACAATTATAACAAGGCTACTTAAAAGAACATTTATTAAAAGCACAATCATTAAAGTTGTAGGAAGTTGTTTTCCAAGTCTTGCCCTTTCATGGAAGTATTTGAAATGGAAGATGTACAAGATGAATTAGCGGAATTCGTTCGATTTCGAATGGATTGAACACACGTGTGTACTTATTAAAATATTTTCCTGAATAATTTTGGTTGTAACGTTCCACATAGTTTTGATGGCATATTCTTTGTACTTTTAACAATCTAATCTTCGTATATTAATTGCCTAAAACATGTGTAATTTCATTTGTAGTTTGTGCTGTCCATTTGTATTTTCTGTCTTGACAAAATTCTTGAAATTTCTTTTACACACTTTTTCTGTTCCTTTTGCTGTTTTTCGGCACTGAATCTTTAATAATAGATTCTATTTCAGAGTTTTAAACATTACAAAAAACCACACATTTTAATATTATATTGATGCACAAGAGCTATTTTGGAGGTGAAACAATTGCTATCGTTATCTTAAAAGGTAAACAAAGGTTTTACAGCGATAAAAAAAGGTAAACAAGCTGATGGCGATAAACATCTGGGATTGGTTTAATTTGAATATATTCAGGCTTACCATTGGCTACTTACGACGCGGATAGACATGAGTGAAATAGTCACTGGAAAATTGATATATATTAATTCCAAATAAAAAAGACAAAAATTCCAATTTTTCCGTTCCCGTTAAAATGTAATATGATACATAAATTCAAGGCAGCGGTTTTAGTGTCTTTTATACATTAACTCCTGAGCATGGTACTACATTTAATTCAAAGGAATGCCATGGAGTGTAAAATCAAACGGCTTCTACTCTACTCCCGAAAACTCTGTTCACAGTGGCAATCATTCTCATCATTGAAGGTGTCTACCTCCGTTTTCCGTGAGCTCTTAGTCTAACTGAAGAGTTGAAAGAACATGCGACATTCCTCTGTTTATTTGTGTGCGCAGAGTGCTATCCTCTCTACGTGCCAACGATACTTTAGTGTGCAGATACAGTTATGACGGGTTAGCGTAAAAACGTTGGAACGAAAACGCGGAAAGGATTTGCTTGTGAGGTTTCTTTAAAAGTGGCAATATATCTGATATATGACTGGTTTCATTTAAATAATATTTCGAATGTTAATTTACGCACTAGTACAGAACTGGAGATTTTGACGTGCGAATGAAATGTTGACAAACAAGACAATAGGATCTGACTCCCGCATTTTGAAAAGTATGTCAAAGACATTTCTATTCAATTTCTAGAATATTCTAAAGAAAAACCACCCCTCTTACAATTACATGTTGCTGTTCATTTCTATTAATTAATGATACGTTCCATACTCTCATAAGCTTCTCCAGTCTGGATTGCGGCAGCCAAAACAAATATCAACAAAATGCCAATTTTTCCTAAATAGATTCATATGCAATCATTCACAAAAGCTCCCTGGTACATTCCAAATACACAGGTACATAATTAACTTGGCATTACACCCACTCCCGTCCATTTTTCTCTCATATCCATAAATTTCTATTCTAAAATATTACACATTCCTTCAGCAATTCACTTTCACCTGGGTAAGCAGAATCCGCATCGCAAATCGTTAAAAAAAAGTTGCCCAGAGAATTTTTCGAACCCCTCATAGACACAAATGGATGAGCCTTTTCTGATTTATTAGCTATTGAAACCCCAAATCGTAATTTATCTTCAAATAGAATTTGGTTTTCTATGTATTATATAAGATCCTTGTCTTACACGGCTGCAGAGGCTCAAAGGCCAAGCTTGAATAAATTAAAGACATTTTCGTTTGAGTCACTTAGGTATATGATTGCTTTGTTTGAATTCTTCGAAACTTACAAGTAGATAGTGCTGGGAAAGTTCACAGAATTGCAAAACTGCAACCACGCTGATTTACTGTTATGTTTTCTTTACTTTGAAGTTGCCAGTGTTTTCTTTACTTTATGGTGAGCGTCCGTATAATGCTACTTTTTTGTCTGCACGCCGCAGAGTAACACTTTCCAATCAATAAGTAGTGCTTGGAAGCACTAGTTTTCGTATGTGAGCGCTAAAAAAAGAATTGTGAAGTGATTTCCATATTTATTGCAAAAACAAATTGTATATGAAAATTGTCGCAAATAGTTCATCAGTAATTCAGATCATTCTATTCGTAATCACAATGTCCAATACCCACTTATCTTTGCTCTGCAAATCATACTGAAACGAAGAAGCTAATAGAGCTTTGCATGAAGAAAGGTTGAGAATAATGATGACCAAAGATTTGACAGAGATGGAATAATTTTTTATTCCATCTCTCTCAAATCTTTGGTCATATGAAATAATTTTTTATTCCATGTCTGTCATGATTTTTGGTCGTCATTATTCTCGACCCTCATGCAAAGCTCTATTAGCTTCTTCGTTTCAGTATGATTTGCAGAGCAAAGGTTAATTTTTTATTCCATCTCTGTCAAATCTTTGGCCATCATTATTCTCAACCTTTCTTCATGGAAAGCTCTATTAGCTTCTTCGTGTCAGTATGATTTGCAGAGCAAAGATAATTGGGTATTGGACATTGTGATTACGAATAGAACGCGAGTTCCTGCCAGGGAAATTACACTTGGAATAAACATGCTGCTGTTCTTGAGACAGCTGGCGCAGTGGCGCAGGAACGTGGACCAGAAGCACTCCGCAGACAGCAGCGCAGTGGGTTTCGCGTAAGACGTTATGTTATCGGGTGTGTTTATGGCATGGGGGTATTCCCATTCCCATGTATATCGCCTCTAATCACTGATCTCTCTCAAATCATAATGGTTACCCAAATCTTTAGGGTAACGTATGAGTTCGCCACAATGAATCTAAGGAATTCTGTGAATTCACTGCTGAAGGAACTGGCTCCTTAAGACTATAAAAAGACACCAATGTCCCAAGAGCTCCCTCGGGTAGTGTAAGTACGGATGTAGACCGAGACGGGCTCAATAGCTACCTCAGCATGACGTTCGTGGACTATTAATGCTGTGGAAGCAGCTGAGCGGTTTTAGCCGCAGAATGCATTGGACGGGTCTCTAGGGCGCAGTTAAATAGCAACCAGGTAGGATATCGGACATTAACCGAAATAGGTCAAGTCTCACTACAGTTAAAGAGGGATCTCTCATACTTAAAAAAAAACTAGCACATCTTGCACCGGGGACGTTTTCCGACTGTACCTGCGATTCGATTCCATCAAAGAAGCTTTGTGAACCGGAAGGACCTAGGCCCGCGCCCCGGAAGTAGTGGAGTTTCGACGCCAGCTAAGCAGACATCACAGGGCGACTGCTCTGATCGATCATGCGTCACTGAACGCTCCTGTCAATCCCAGGCAGATGCTGGTCCATAGCGCACTATTCTTTCTTCCCCATGCTGCTTCCATGACCATCCTTACTATCGCCCGATGGGCTTATAAACATATCCTCATGTTACCCCACAAGAATGAGCTCTAAGTCATCTCCAGAAATAATCTAGGAAGTAGCTGAGAAGGGCTACGGCTACCTCATTGGGTTATCGATAGAACCCACTAATGTCAGCCCCCACAAATGGCGCCTCCATTAATGTCAGGCGGGGCGAGGGGTATAGCTTCGTGGAAGCATATACAGATGGGAAAACAGTGTTTAGTTTTTAGTTTTATACGTCTTCGCCGGTACCACGAGGGCACAGACCTCAGGCTCATCCTGGCTGTGCAGAGTATATGTGCGTGTGTGTGTGAGAGAGCAACAGAGAGAGAGAGCAACAGAGAGAGAGAGAGCATATCTAGCATCATGACGCCTTTACTTCCTCAAGCGCCTGTGTCAATGGCATATCATTAGCACTAACGTAGCATGTACGCATGGCAGCAATGTATGTGGTTATTTGCGTTATGCAGAAAAAGCTTTCTGAAAGTCCAAAGAAAAATAAACAGCCGCACACTCAACGACGGCTGTGTATTTGCTTCTCTCGTAAACGAACATTTAAGCTTCCGTTCAAATAAACATAAATACTTAGGTACAGTCGCACAGTGCGTCAAGAAGTTGCAAGAATGCGCAATCGAGATTTGGCGTGGGAATTAGCCAAATATCAGAAATCTGAAATTTAAAACTTCCATATCTGGATTATTCTGTACATACACGCATTGAACATATATACAAACACGATTTTAAACAATAGTCATAGTCTAGTAAGTTGTTTGAAAAAAAGTGAGCAATTGTGTCAGGTAATATCAGTTTGAAGTGAATTAATTATTTCGACGATTACGTGCTCAAAGTCCGGCGGCAGTGTTTGCTCTTACTGGTTGTGTTTCATAAATAAAAATGCATTACAAAAAAGTATTCGTGAACGTTCTATTTGCAGCAAGAATCAGTGCAATTTGCAATTTGCAATAATTGTACAGTGCATTGCTCCGAAGGATTATACATCACAGGATATCAAAGGTCAAAGCTTCACCTTGAATTTCCTTTATGGCGAGCAAAACAAGTCCATCAGGTTTTTAGCATTTACGAGAGGAATGGCCGTGCATGTGATTTTCAATTAAATGCCTATTACACAAACTCAAAGATCGCGAGGAACGGAAGCTAGAGTTTTTCCTTTGTTTATTACCACCGACAACTTTAACTTCCATTAAAATTGGAATGAACTTGTCGGTGCCTCTACAATACTTTCCGCAAAATGTGGGCTGTTCCAAATAAAGCGATTTCTTGCACTTCCCATTCTTTTGAATTACCAGGGAGTTTAGACAAGTTCTTACTAAAATTTTGAGGAACAAATCCCAGAGCCCCGATAACTATCGGGACGACCTATGCTTTTACGCCCCACATTCGGCTGATCTCGATTTCCAAACTCTTGTATTTAAGACGTTTCTCTGCCTCCTTGGTAACGACGTTTGATCGCAAGGTACAGCAACATCGACAAGTAAACACGATTTGTTCTCCAAATCCCGGATGACTATATCCGGTTTGTTTGCTGCTATCGTGCGATCAGTTTGAATTTGTTGGTCGTACAATATCGTACACAATCCAACAGACGTCACCGGTTTCGGTGAGTGTTCGTACCACTTGGGGCATGTGTTCGGAACTTCGAGGCCGGTACAGATCTGCCAGTGGAGGTAGCTACACACTCTTTTGGTCTTTTCAAGTATTCTGTCTTTGCTAGGATTGGACAAGCTAAGACAATATGATCGATGGTTTCTACGTGTTCCTGACAAATGCGGCATTTATCATCTTGGAAATTTTGAGAACCGCTTTATCATAATGTGTTCTCAAGGCCTGATCTTGGGCAGCTATTACAAGTGCTTCCGATTCTGGCTTCATTCTTCCCCCTTTAAGCCACATAAATAATTGATCTTTATTGATCTGCACCTTGTCCATTCGTTTCAAATATTGTCCGTGGAGTGGTTTGTCTCTACACGATTTCTTTAACATTTTTTGTGTCTCAAATTTCATGTTAAGTATCATCAGAAGTTCAGTGTCTCTGTCATTCTGCGTGTCATGCGTAGTCTTGTTCGCAATGCTTCTTGCTACACTTACAATGCCTCTGTTTCCCATTCTTCGGTCAGATTTCATGACCTGCCTCATTAGAGGATCATCTTGATGGCTGACTACATACTTCCCCAACCCGACTATTGCGTTGTGCCAGGAGGCCTCAATTTGTCTGAGGCCTCTTCCTCCTTCTTTACGTGACACATAAAGTCTATGTATATCAGCTCGAGGGTGGGAAACATGATGCATTGTTAGCAGTTTTCTGGTTTTTCGATCCATGATGCGAATTTCTTGCTCAGTCCAATCTACTAGTCCAAAACTGTATTCGGCTACAGGTACCGTTAAACTACCTATTGCAGATATTTTATTCCTGGAATTTAGAGCGGACTGCAGGACCAGTCTCACTCTCCTATAATACTCCCTACGAATTCTCTCTTTCATTGTGTCGTTCGACATGGATTCACATTCTTCAATGCCCAGATATTTGTAAGTTTTACCTGGCTCAAGATCTTGAATCACAGTGTGCGTATCAATTTCAATGTTCTCAGACGTTGTGAGTTTCCCTCTTTTTAAATTGATTTTTGCACACTTGTCAAGACCAAACTTCATGCAGATGTCATTGCTAAAGTCATTCACGACAGAGAGCATTTGGGAGAGAATCGCTTCATTCTTAGCAAACACTTTCAGATCATCCATGTAAAACAAATGTGATACTGGCCTTTCATCACCATGGAGCTTAAAACCAAAGTCAGCTTGCGACAACTGTCTCGATAGTGGGATCAAATTATATTATTATTATTATTATTATTATTATTATTATTATTATTATTATCATACAGTTCTGTCTCTGGATAAAATCTCAGGATTGAGGTAACCGTACGGGCTCTTGCCAAGTAACGGCCCTTTTCGATGTCGAAGCAGGATTACATGTATTAGGCATGAGTAATACTATTGTTGAGGAACTTTCTGACTATTCCGCAAGTATTGATGATTATTATTATTATTATTCCATTACATCACGACTAAAGATCTTATGAGTCGGCTGAATATAAAATCTACTCCAGGTTGCAACCAGCTACCTAAGGAGCAGATTCGGTGACTATCAGTGCCTCTACAATACTTTACGCAAAATGTGGGCTGTTCCAAATAAAGCAATTTCTTGCACTTCCCAGTCTTTTGAATTACCTGGGAGTTTAGACAAGTTCTTACTCAAATTTTGCGGAACAAATCCCAGAGCTCCGATAACTATCGGGACGACCTGTGCTTTTACGCCCCACATTCGGCTGATCTCGATTTCCAAACTCTTGTATTTAAGACGTTTCTCTGCCTCCTTGGTAACGACGTTTTGATCGCAAGGTACAGCAACATCGATAAGTAAACACGATTTTTTGGCCAAATCCCGGATAACTATATCCGGTTTGTTTGCCGCTATCGTGCGATCAGTTTGAATTTGTTGGTCGTACAATATCGTACACAATCCAACAGACGTCACCGGTTTCGGTGAGTGTTCGTACCACTTGGGGCATGTGTTTGGAACTTCGAGGGCGGTACAGATCTGCCAGTGGAGGTAGCTACACACCCTGTCATGTCTTTTAAGGTATTCGGTCTTTGCTAGGATTGGACAAGCTGAGACAATATGATCAATGGTTTCTACTTGCTCCAGGCAAATGCGGCATTTGTCATCTTGGGAAATTTTGAGAACCGCTTTATCATAATGTCGTGTTCTCAAGGCCTGATCTTGGGCAGCTATTACAAGTGCTTCCGATTCTGGCTTCATCCTTCCCCTTTTAAGCCACATAAATGATTGATCTTTATTGATCTGCACCTTGTCCATTCTTTTTTAGGTATTGACCGTGGAGTGGTTTGTCTCTCCACGATTTCTTTAACATTTTTTGTGTCTCACACTTCATGTTTAGCAGCATCAGAAGTTCAGTGTCTGTGTTATTCGACGTGTCTTGCCTAGTTTTCTTCGCAATGTTTCTTGCTACACTAACAATGCCTCTGTTTCCCATTCTTCGGTCAGATTTCATGACCTGCCTCATTAGAGGGTCGTCTTGATGGCTGACTACATACTTACCCAACCCGACTATTGCGTTGTGCCAGGAGGCCTCAATTTGTCTGAGGCCTCTTCCTCCTTCCTTACGTGCCACATAAAGTCTATGTATATCAGCTCGAGGGTGGGAAACATGATGCATTGTCAGCAGTTTTCTGGTTTTTCGATCCATGGTGCGAATTTCTTGCTCAGTCCAGTCCACTAGTCCAAAACTGTATTCGGCTACAGGTACCGCCAAACTACCTATTGCAGATATTTTATTCCTGGAATTCAGAGCGGACTGCAGGACCAGTCTCACTCTTCTATAATACTCCCTACGAATTCTCTCTTTCATTCTGTCATTCGAGATGGTTTCACATTCTTCAATGCCCAGATATTTGTAAGTTTTACCTGGCTCAAGATCTTGAATCACAGTGTGCGTATCAATTTCAATTTTCTCAGACGTTGTGAGTTTCCCTCTTTTTAAATTGATTTTTGCACACTTGTCAAGACCAAACTTCATGCAGATGTCATTGCTAAAGTCATTCACGACAGACAGCATTTTGGGAGAGAATCGCTTCATTCTTGGCGAACACTTTCAGATCATCCATGTAAAACAAGTGTGATACTGGCCTTTCATCACCATGGAGCTTAAAACCAAAGTCAGCTTGCGACAACTGTCTCGATAGTGGGATCAAACTAATGCAAAACAGCAGAGGGGATAGTGAATCTCCTTGAAAAATACCCCTGTTAATCTGAATACTTCTGGTTTCTACTGCTTCCTTTCCGCTGTGGATTAGTAACCTGGTACTCCACGACTTCATACTAGCCTTGCAAAACTCAACAAGTCTAGGATGAAATCGATAGATCTCCAGGGTCTTCAAAATCCAATCGTGTGGTACACTATCAAAGGCCTTTTGGTAGTCAATCCAAGCCATGCTCAAATTACGTTTGCGTTTCTTTACATCATTCAAGATGACTTTATTCAGTAGCAAGATTTCCTTACACCCATAAGAGCCTTTACGACATCCTTTTTGTTCAGCTGGCATTAGATGATTCTTATCCAGATGTCTATACATTTTGTCAGCTATAGCTGAAGTTATAACTTTGTACAGTACTGGCAGACAAGTAATTGGCCTGTAGTTCTTCGCCAAAGAGCTGTCTCCCGCTTTGGGTAGCAAATACGTGATGCCGCGTGTGAGCCATTCCGGGATTTCCTTTGGGTTTTCAAAAATTTTATTAACAGCCTTTGCTAGATGAGAATGTATTGCTGTTAATTTCTTAATCCAATAAATCTGGATCTTATCAATCCCGGGGGACTTCCAGTTTCCCATGTTCTTAATTGCTTGGAAGAGGTCCTCTTCCGAGAATTGGTGAACATCTTCCACTGTTTCTACAAGTTCATCGGCAGCATCAACTTCAGATTGAAGCCAAGATGCGTCTTTGTTGTAGGATCTGCTCTCTTCCCAGATTCCTGCCCAAAATGCTTCGACGTCATCTTTTGAAGGAGTAACAGCTTTGCCATTCGGTTTTTGAGTCAGATTGCGATAGAATCTCTTCGCGTCTGTTTCAAACAACCGGTTCTGTACACGGAAATCTATTCTACGTTTGTACCTTCTTATTCGTTGAGCCCATGCTTGAATTTTCTCTTTTAGCTTCTCAACTACCATTAGCCTGCTGGTGTCATTTTCAATTTGGTATTTTTGTTCAACATTGAATATTTTTCGTTGAACTTTAGAGGTGTGCGTTGATTTAGAAGATGCCTCAGCTAAGAATGATATTTCACGCCGGGTGTCGGCTATCCGTTTCATAATTCTGTTCATCCATGGGGGTACAGAGCTGTTTACTCTGTTTTGCTGTCGGCCGTCGGTGTTCTTGGCTGGCCCCAAAATTATCTGAGATACTAGATATCCAGTTGCATATATGATGTGATTGATTTCAGTAATATCTAGATCTCTGCCTGGGGTCTCCACCACCTCATTTAAGACAGAATTCACTGTTTCTATCACTCTTTTTAGCTTTGGCATTTTCGTATATTCTCCTCAACGGTTCGCGAGATTCAACGGAAGTTGACTAACTCTTTCTATCTCGCGCCGAAGGAGATTTCGCATCATGTCCTTATCGTGTAATTCATTGCCAGATGAGTTTTCACCACTGACGTGTGTTTCACTGGAAAGCGATGAACCTTCCACGGGATCATCATTTTCAAGTTCTACATGTTCGTCATGTGGATTGTTCGAGCGAAGTACATATTCCGCATTTCTCTCAATGTCAGCAAGTTGATCTGCTGTGAATTTTCCACTGCTGAGTATGTATCGTCGTTGACTGGCAAGCTCTTTGAGTCTAGGGTAGGTCTCATATCTGGGTTCCGCTCTCTCCATACCTTGAAAACTTCTATTTCAGAGCCCCCATTTTTCGCTTTTGCGTAGTAAAAGCACCACATCACCTCCTTTAATTCATCCCGGGTCCATCTCTGACGATGGCTTCGAGCTACTGCCGGCTCTGGGTCCCTGGGACTAGCATCCGTGGGATGGCCAGACGTCGACAAGGTGACATTAGCTCGGTTTCTGAGCAGGTATGGGACATTGGTAGAACAAGGCACGTTAAGATTCATTACATTTGCTTGTTCTATCCATTTTGCTCATTGGTTTGAATTGAAGATTCGCAGGACGCAAGTTCGAGTTCACAGATCACACTTAACCATCGGGTTGTTTCCTGCCATCCGTTACTGCGACCCACAGTGGCCTCGGGGGCATCCCCCCGCAGGGCCCAGCAAGGGGTCCCTCCGATCGCCAGTCGGCATTACTAAACCCTACGGGATTTTCACTGACTGCTGAAGGCAGCCTCCTTCGCTGGCTAATGCAAGGTTCGGGCCTCCACTCTAATCAGTGGCCTGGTGTGCCAAACCAGTTTCTCTCCTGTACCCTCTATGGGCCGACAACAGGAAGTCCAAAGTTCATGACCCTTCCCTCTCTACTTGACTTCCCACTCTCCTCAAAATGGAGTACTTCTTCGTCTGACCCCTCACCTTCAACCCATTCAGCAAGGGAGGCCCCACCGGTAGCTAGGCTACCACTGACATAGCTTTAAGGCTCATGGGGGTACTCAAGCTCCACCACCAACTGCAAGGTCGTGTACTCCCTAGGTGGAGTTATTATTATTATTATTATTATTATTATTATTATTACTATTATTATGTTATTATTACTATTATTGTTATTATTATTTTTTAATATTATTATTATTATGAAGAAGTTGTTTGTGGCGAGCGTGGGTGTGGTGGCGTGTGCGCAGACGAGCAGCTGATCCGCGTGTTCCTGCGCGGCTGCAAGCACGACCTGGAGCGCACCAAGCGCAAGATCGACGCGTACTTCGCGGCGCGCGCGACGGTGCCCGCGCTCTTCCAGCGCCGCGACCCGCGCGGCGAGCGCCTGCAGCGCGCCATGGACATCCTGTGAGTACCCGCCCCCACCCCACGCGAGGCGCGCTTCCGCTCCCAGCCACTGCGCAGGGGGCCGTGCACTGGAGACGGGCAAAATCCTTTCTTCTATACTGCGATTTTCGTAACTTTGTCCCTGACAGAAGTCAGCTGTTCACGGTTTCATCGAACTGGGATCTTAAACGTCACCATAGTGACGTCACTATCGCGAAATATAAGCTCCCGATTGGATGGCAGCGAAACAGCTGATTCCTGTCAAGGACAAAGTTACGAAAATCGCAGTATATACTTCGGTTTTTCTTTCTTTGCGCACGGGGGGGGGGGTGTCAATAAAATGGAACATGTCACGGTATTTCTCGGTTGTGCCGCTAGGCGTCGCATGATCGTGACTATATCGAACAGTGCGGGCGATCATGCGATTCCTGGCGGCATAATGGAGAACGACGCGAAAGACCGTGAGATATTCCATTTTGATGACACAACCCCGTGCGCCAAGAAAGAAAAACGGAAGTATATACTCCGGGAGTAGAGGAGTATCTAGGAATTCAGGCGCCCATGGCACGCTTCGAATTTGCGCCCCTGTCAGGATTCTTCAAATTACAATCGCTGTTACTTGTTTTAAACGGCCATACTTTAAGGCCGATATACATGGTACAGTTTTCGTGCAGATTCTCTTACAGAGTCCATACAGAAACGTCAAGGTCTCTTCGCACCTCTGAAAGGAAGTTTGTGCGGGCATCATTTTAAAGACAATGAAAGTTTGAAGAACGCCATGCGCAAATGGCTGCGGAAGCAGGACTGCAATTTTTACCGCCAGGGAATACAACCTCTCGTTCAACGTTGGAAAAAAACTGTACAATTAAAAGGAAAATATTTGAATGATAAATTATTATAAAGAAAGTTTATGAAATAAATTCATATTAATTTCACGTTTTTTCTTTGAAGAATAAATAAGTAATAAATACGGAGGCATTTCTTTCTGACTGTCTTTTGTTCTTCAAATTACAAAGTATAAATGCCAAATAGTCGCGAATACACGGTCTATACCAGACTTTACGCTTTCTGCATGAATCGCCACAAGCCGCCGCTAGGGGGGCTACCGGGAAACAACTGAATTGCGCCGTCCGAGTACTTTCAGTGATGGTATTTCTGTGCAGGCGTTCTGGCTGTGATCTTGATTTAATATTAATTAACTATGAAGAGCATAAAGAATAAAAATAGGAAGGTAGGAATAAGGAAAGATGTAGTTTATCGCAATATATCACTTCATACAATCGCATCTTGACAAACCTAACCACAAAATCGACATGGCCGATTAGCGTTAGTGAACGATTCTGCCGCTAGAGGCGCTGGAGTCAAACTGTATGCTTTCTACATGAAAATTATGAACATGTTCATAATTTTTTCATGCAGAAAGCGTTAAGTCTGGACCGCATGAAGAATCTGCACGAAAGCTGAACCGTTTATATCGGCCTTTAAAGAGCGCCCCTTGTGAGTGGCGCCCTTGGCACTTGCCATGTCTGCCATACCGTAGACACGCCTCTGTTCGCGAGGCCTGTTCAGAGGAAAGAGACCCCCAGGTGACATTAGCCTGGACGCCCCTCTTCTAACAAATCTCCCAGTAGCCAAGTAGAAACATTTTCTTTAATTAACCTTTAACTTTAGTCGTCTAAACATTTTTGTATTTCTAAAAAATAAAGAAGCATTTTTGAAGAGTTCACTCATAAAAATTTAATGTAAAATTCGGTAAAATACACTCAAAAAGTATATTTTGTTTAATTATTGCTGCTTAAATCGAATGATGATAGGTTATTTTAAATATTTAACAAAAAATTATATACATAATATCGCATCGTGTTAGATGGCTTACTTAAATCTATCTAAATTATAATTATTTACAAAATAGCTCAGAAATATTGAACCCACATACAATTTCGTAGTCCGTACTAAAGACCACGAGTACCAATTAAAAATTAACAAGAAATTTTAATCAATCTTTAATTCTGTGTTAAGATGGCAAACTCATATCAATCACTTTGTCACGAGCATGGCATGAGACACAAAATGACATGTCTTCTTTGTGATGAATGACTTGTTTATTTGTTTAGAAGTGGATTTCTCTTGTAGTTTAAGAAAAAAACAACGGTGGAATTTTGCAGACAAAACCACAGAGTAATGTTTCATAAACTTTTTATGCTTCAAATTGCTGTCATAGAACATTTTTAAAATAGTTTATTATGAAACGATTATGCAATGATGAGTATTAATACACGTGTGTGATATTATGATACGAGCGAGAAATGTGCGAGTATCGTAAACTTCACACGAGTGTATTAATACCCATTACATCGAGTTTCATACGCAGTACTGCGCTAGTCAAATACGATCAAAGTGAAATTACGATTCCACTTTATTTTAAATAATATGCTACGAAAAAATACCAATAATAAAAGAAATTACAACTATTGAGCGTAACATAATATCAAATACAATTTTAATGTACACAATCGAACGAAACCATTTGCTAAACAATTCTCAATGATTATTGTAATTAATTGGACATAAATAATTAATTGGACATAATGTAAACTTCATTATTTGTGCACGTCTTCTGAATTCAGTGGGAATATAGTTATTCAAAATTATCGTTTTTCATATTATCGCGGCAAAAAGTATTATTCTTTTCATGAAGGAACATGAGGGTTTCAGAGCAGGAATTTATAGCTAATTTACCTTTGAAAATATATTTTATTATATAGGAGTGAATATTTTGTCAACAAAACTCAAAAAAAACCTCTCTTTTGTGTATTCAAAATTCGACTAGAATATGGTTTAGGATAGAGACCACAGAATTATGAAAACGTGCACAAAATTCACTTCTCCCCATAGTTCGTCATACGCAGTTTTTAACTGTTTTTTGACGTAAATAAATAAATAAATAAATAAAATAAATTGTCAGTACTTGGTTTGTAAACGTCTCTGTGATTGGTGAAGAACCTGTATCATAATGAAAACTGTATCGAAATGACTAGCATTACGCAACTGGTCGCTGCCATTATGTGACCGCATTATGCAATGGGAATAGCAAAAAAGTGCTAATCCGTGTTCCCGCAGGCACGTGTTCCCGCTGCCGCGCCTGACGGCGGCGGGCCACCGCGTGACGGTGCACCGCCATGGCGCCGGCGCTGGTGAAGGCGGCGCGCGCGGCGGGCGCGGGCGCGGGCCCGCCCGTCGACGTGGGCGCGCTCGTCCCAGCTCATCTTCCTGGTGGGCGAGGTGCGCATGCGCGAGGAGCCCGGCGCCTCGCCGGCGACGTCTTCCTCTTCGACTTCGCGGGCTTCGCCGCCTCGCCACTGCGCGCAGGTCCTCGCCAACGCCTCGCTCGTGCGCGACGCCTCGTCGCCGTCCAGGTACACTCACATTGCGTGCGAGGGTTTTTTTATATTATGAATTTATTCGGGAGATAGGTCATTGACAAAACCATTTTCAACCTGCCAACGTTTCGGCCTTTATTCAGCCTTCGTCAGGGCACATTCTCGCATCCCTCCCTCAGGGTGGTGTTGGCTGAAGGAATGTGTGTGGTAGAGGCTATAAGTGTATAAAGAGAATGTGGGGGGTCGTGGTTGGAACCGAAGGATGCGGAGAATGTGCCCTGATGAAGGCTGAATAAAAGGCCGAAACGTGGCAGGTTGAAAATGGTTTTGTCAATGACCTAATCTCAAGAATCATTCCATAATATTATTAATAGAGGTCAAGAAATCAAGCACTGCGATTTTTGTAACTTTGCTCCTAGCAGGAATCAGCTGTTTCGCTGCATCCAACGGGAGCTTAATATTTCGCTATAACGACGTCACTACGGATGACGTTCAAGCTCCCGATTGGATGAAACGTCAATTGGATAAAATGTTATTTTAGCGGTATCAATGACAGTGGAAAACATATGGATGATGAGGACAGAGACAGGGCCATCGCGTGAATTTGGTGTTTCTCATTACCGAGCGAAGGACACTACCGCAAATTAATTTCCAAGGCCCTTCGCTAGCATGTAGGTAGGACTAATGTTTTTGGTACGGGCACACGCGCCAGACGCCAGCGAGTGCCGCCTCCTGGCTAGGTCCATCAAGCTGGCACGCCCACCATAGCAGATCAAACCAAACTAGTACCAGAATTTTTAACTATTATTCTAATTTATTACCGCAAACCGATTTTTTTACACTCATCTTCACCCAAAAAAACGGGTGGCGGGAGCTGATATCAAGCTGGCCCGCCCACCATAGCAGAATCATACCAAACCTGTGCCATAATTTTAACTATTTTATTACTAATTTATTACCGCAAAAACATTTTTTACCACTCAACTTCACCCCAAAACAGGGGTGTGGGCCAGCTTCATATCAAGCTGGCCCGCCCACCATAGCAGAATCAAACCAAAACTAGTGCCATAATTTTTAACTATTTTTACTAATTTATTACCGCAAAACTATTTTTTTACCACTCAACTCACCCAAAAACAGGGGGGGCGGGCCAGCTTGATATCAAGCTGGCCCGCCCACCATAGCAGAATCAAACCAAACTAGTGCCATAATTTTTAACTATTTATTACTAATTTATTACCGCAAAACTAATTTTTTTACCAATCGACTTCACCCCAAACAGGGGTGGCGGGCCAGCTGATATCAAGCTGGCCCGCCCACCATAGCAGAATCAAACCAAACTAGTGACATAATTTTTAACTATTTATACTAATTTATTACCGCAAAACTATTTTTTACCACTCAACTTCACCCCAAAACAGGGGTGGCGGGCTAGCTCCATATCAAGCTGGCCCGTCCACCATAGCAGAATCAATCCAAAACTAATAAAATTTTAACTATATTATTACTAAATATGTACCGCAAAACAATTTTTTACCATTCATCTGCACCCAAAATATAATTTTTAACTATTGATTACTAATTTATTAGTCATGAGGGCGGCGAGCCCGCCCTCTCCCTTACAGCGTCGGTTCTAACAGTCTGCTGGTTTTTCCAAAGCCTGCCCGAGGGTTAAATACCCGGCGGTCGGCTTGGCTATTTTTGCATGGGACAGTATTACCGAAGCTTTGCAAATGGAATTATACTCGTAGATACTCGCCAATGGATTGGTTAACAAAAATTATTTATGGTCGTTGATATTCAGTTAATGGTCTAATATGTCCAATAATTGCAAATCGAGACTGCCGTTGGAAACATTAAATTAACTTTGAAATTTCCAGATATCTGGAAGATTTGCATGCAATGAAGATTCATTCGTTGGTTTTGTTTTGTTCTCCTACGAAGTTCATCGTAAGAAGAGAAAGGTTATGCAATTCGTGCGCCGGAAAAGTAGAATTTTCTGCAGAAACACTCTTATTTAAATAACGGTTATTAATTTCAACATTACGTTGTGTACATTGGATTTACACATACGCCGAATCATCCTGACGGTAAAGTATTGTATTAAGAAAAACAGTTGTTAACCTTAATAAAAAAAGAAGAGACGTTGTGTACAATGATGAAACGGAAATCCTGTAATGGAAATCTAATACATCTACCGAGTATTATTTCTGTGCGTACTTCACGAAGAGAACTTACAAAGTAAACATCCAATTTAAAATGCTTAATATAAGAAAGTTATGTAATACCGCCACAAAAAAACGGAATTTTTCGACCCAAAAAATCGCATTGTGGCCCTGATCCGTAAAAAAGTGGACAAATCCTATTACAAATATGTAGTAATTACTTTCTCTAACATTTCTTATAGTGAGATTTCATGAATTGCGGGTCCTAATATGTTTTTTACTTCCTGAATACGTTAGGTATGGTATCGGTGTACTATACGTAGAATACAGAAAATGCTGCTGGGGAATATCAATTCGAGATCTAACGGAAATACAGGTTTAGGAGCTTCCTGATACCGAAAAAAGTTTTTTTTCAATACGGCCGTCCGTCCGTCTGTGAATTAGAAGAATAACATTACAATAATAATAGTAATAATAACAACAACAAACATTTGTTCTATTAATCTGGAAATTATAATTTATTAATTGTATTTACAACAGCAGAAAAACTGTGTACATTTCTGAAGCATATTTGTTGTGATACTAAAACAAGGTAAGTGTATTATAAAATCTATCTGAATGTTTACTTCATTTGGCAAGCTTATTTCACTTTAAACAATTACGAAGAATTCACTGTTCTTGTCAATACAATTTGTTCGACGCCAAACACGCATACGCGTGCCTTTCTATTAAATTCGTGTCTCGACGATCACGTAGAGTTTTTGTGTTGAAAAATCGCCGATTTACGCTACCCATCACAATAATTTGTCTTTACTATGTACGTATTAATGAGAGAAAATAAAATATCTGATAAGTGTTACGCAGATATTTGTTTTCATGTGCAATATGGTCTTCAATTAGCTTTTGAGTTCATTTCTGTAAAGCGATTTTGAAAATTATACTTCGAATTTCTTGTTGTACTTTCTAAATTATGTAATGTGCTGAGCAATTGAATATTCCTGTCTTTCTTTTTCTGAAACAATCCTTTACAGGTCCATTGGAGCGTCTTAGAAATATTAGTGTATGAATGAATGCTGAAAGGCACTTGGTGCTGATCCGCTCTTTCCGTTTCCGCAAGGGGGAGGGTCATAGAATTCACCCCCAGGTAAACAGCTTGCCTCCGCCGGGAAAAACCCACTCCTTCTGAAGGGACGGTGCAGGCATTTCATTTCCAATCTGCAGGCTGCGGGGCCAAGTTAAGGAATTCACTCTCGTTTCCCGAAATATTTTTTTCTCCAAAACCTGTATTTCCGTTTAGATCTCGAAATTGATATTCCCCAGCAGCATTTTCTGTATTCTACGTATAGTACACCGTATACACATACATACGTATTCAAGGAAGTAAAAAACATATTAAGGACCCGCAATTCGTGAAATCTCACTATAAGAAATGTTAGAGAAAGTAAATTACTACATATTGTAATAGGATTTGTCCACTTTTTTCCAAATCAGGGCCACAATGCGATTTTTTGGGTCGAAAAATTCCGTTTTTTTTGTGGCGGTATTACATAACTTTCTTTATATTAAGCATTTTAAATTGGATAGTTTACTTGGTAAGTTCTCTTCGTGAAGTACGCACAGAAAATAATACTCGGTAAATGTATTAGATTTCCAATTACAGGATCTCCGTTTCCTCATTGTACACAACGTCTTCTTCTTCTTTTATTAAGGTTAACAACTGTTTTTTCTTCATACAATACTTTAACCGTCAGGATGATTCAGGAGATGTGGAAATCCAATGTACACAACGTAATGTTTGAAATTAATAAACTGTTATTTAAATAAGAGTGTTTCTGCAGAAAATTCTACGTTTTCCGGCGCACGATTGCATAACTTTCTCTTCTTACGATGAACTTCGTAAGGAGAACAAAACAAAACCAACGAATGAATCCTTCATTGCATGCCAGAATCTTCCAGATATCTGGAAATTTCAAAGTTAATTTAATGTTTCCAACGGCAGTCTCGATTTGCAATTATTGGACATATTAGACCAGTAACTGAATATCAACGACCATAAATAATTTTTGTTATACCAAATCCATTGGCGAAGTATCTACGAGTATAATTCCATTTGCAAAGCTTCGGTAATACCTGTCCCAGGCAAAAATAGCCAAGACCCGCCGGGTATTTAACCCTCGGGCAGGCTTTGGAAAAACCAGCAAGACTGTTAGAACCGGACGCTGTAAGGGAGAGGGCGGGCTCGCCGCCCTCATGACTAATAAATTAGTAATCACAATAGTTAAAAATTATATTTTGGGGTGCAGATGAATGGTAAAAAATTAGTTTTGCGGTAATAATTTAGTAATAATATAGTTAAAAATTATTATTAGTTTGGATTGATTCTGCTATGGTGGACGGGCCAGCTTGATATGGAGCTAGCCCGCCACCCCTGTTTTGGGGTGAAGTTGAGTGGTAAAAAAAATAGTTTTGCGGTAATAAATTAGTAATAAAATAGTTAAAAATTATGGCACTAGTTTGGTTTGATTCTGCTATGGTGGGCGGGCCAGCTTGATATCAAGCTGGCCCGCCACCCCCTGTTTTGGGGTGAAGTTGAGTGGTAAAAAATTAGTTTTGCGGTAATAAATTAGTAATAAAATAGTTAAAAATTCTGGTACTAGTTTGGTTTGATTCTGCTATGGTGGGCGGGCCAGCTTGATATCAAGCTGGCCCGCCACCCCTGTTTTGTGGTGAAGTTGAGTGGTAAAAAAATTAGTTTTTGCGGTAATAAATTAGTAATAAAATAGTTAAAAATTATGGCACTAGTTTGGTTTGATTCTGCTATGGTGGGCGGGCCAGCTTGATATGAAGCTGGCCCACCACCCCCTGTTTTGGGGTGAAGTTGAGTGGTAAAAAAATAGTTTTGCGGTAATAAATTAGTAATAAAATAGTTAAAAAATTTATGGCACAGGTTTGGTATGATTCTGCTATGGTGGGCGGGCCAGCTTGATATCAAGCTGGCCCGCCACCCCCTGTTTTGGGGTGAAGTTGAGTGGTAAAAAATTAGTTTTGCGGTAAGAAATTAGTAATAAAATAGTTAAAATTATGGCACTAGTTTGTTTGATTCTGCTATGGTGGGCGGGCCAGCCTTGATATCAAGCTGGCCCGCCACCCGTTTTTTTTGGGTGAAGATGAGTGGTAAAAAATTCGGGTTTGCGGTAATAAATTAGTAATAAAATAGTTAAAAATTCTGGTACTAGTTTGGTTTGATTCTGCTATGGTGGGCGGGCCAGCTTGATGGACCTCTCCTGGCTCCCTCCCTACCACTTTCACCTTCCCCCTCTACTCGCGAATCCCAGCGGCCACCCTAGAAAAATTAGCAGTACCTACGCCGCCGCCGCCTGCCTGGGCTTTTTGCGGCGCCGATGTAATAAGGCCTCGTTCGCGGTGGAAACTTAAACGTAACGTTATGCTATTAACTTTGCAGTGAAGTTTGCTCGTAAAAACAGGCACTCACAATGACGAGCGTAAGGTGGAATGTAGGTTTCGCCTGAATCCATCGGAATTCAACGTATTAAAGCTGGTGGTTTCTAGCATGGTGATTGGTGCAAAGATCTTTCCACCACGGTTTCTAACATTTTCTTCGACTTTTCTATCGATTTGTCGACTTTTCTGTCGATTTGTATATACATATACAGAGTGTTTTTTTTATCGTTCGCCGAAGATTCCGGCCGCGTCGCCCGGGCAGTCGAGGGCTCATTCGCCCGGCAAACCGCTGACTCAACTCCCGTGCTATCCGAGAACTACCGCTGCGCCGCTTAACGTACTTTAAAGAAGATGCTGAAAGTGGTGTCCTTCGACTCGAATGCATTCTTCGCACCTCCGAAACACATTCTGATTTGCCCTTTGAAGTAAGTCTCGAGGAATTGCTGCGATTTTCTCTTCAATAGAGCACCGGAGCTCTTCCTCCGATAGCAAGTTTTCTGCATACACCTGATCTTTCAAGTACCCCCACAGGAAAAAATCACAAGGAGATAGATCAGGTGATCTAGGAGGTCATATTATAATTATACGATCGTCACAATAAACATTATTTAAAAGTTCATGGATCGAAGAGCAGTGTGAGCAGTTGCCGAATCCTGTTGAAAGTAACCATAGTGCCTTTCTTCTGGTGTCAATTGTTCGAAGAATAATGCCAATATTTGATGTATGTACACGTCAGCAGTAACGGTGGTGTTGTAAAAAATAGTGAATAATTCTAGAAAAATATTTCTTGTGGAACTCATCGCACACCACACTCCGATCTTTATGTCGTGAAGTGGTTGTTCGTGAAGCTCTATTGAAGAGAAAATCGCAACAACTCCTCGAGACTTACTTCAAAGGGCAAATCAGAATGTGTTTCGGAGGTGCCAAGAATGCATTCGAGCCGAAGGACACCACGTTCAGCAGGTACGTTAAGCGGCGCAGCTGTAGGTCTCGTATAGCACGGGAGTTGAGTCAGCGGTTTGCCGGGCGAATGAGCCCTCGACTGCCCGGGCGACGCGGCCGGAATCTTCGGCGAACGATAAAAAAACCACCCGGTATATATATATATATATATATATATATATATATATATATATATATATATATAATTATTTTATTCGCCATGTCAAGTTAATGTCACACGAAAAATGGCGCAAATTCTTGCTTCAAATTCACCACAAGCCTCATAACCTTTCGCAAAATAATTCTCTACATTACAATAATGAAACGAAATAACCACCAACTACCTGAACACAATCTGAAATCGACCATTCATTTGCTTCTCGCGTATTTTTTTTGTGCATTTGTTTCTTCCACGCTGATCTCTGATTGATTTTTCGATAAAATTCAGACATAAACTTAACGTAAAAGCTTGGTGCTTTTGAACTCTTAAGTTTAGTATTTTCGTCTTCGGATACGTCAAGGTGTTGTGAAACTGTGACATTCTGTCGATTGAGTTTTTACACCGTCACGGTTGACATTACTGTCAACGGCTGGGATGGCTCAGGGCGAAAACTTTTTTTTTTTCACTTTCTAAGGAAACATCTCCAGTTTATAATAGGGGTTCCCAACCTTTTTCTTCCGACCCGCGTTAAAGAATGCTATGCTTCATCGACCTCCTTGATTTGTTTCTATAATACACGGCGTACAACATAAATGATTTGGTACCAATTAGACAAAGAATGTGAATACATATTTTGATAAAGTAATTTATTAGATTTATGTTTTTTTAACCATTATAATTTTCAATATTTACAAATCTAAACAAGTGTTATAAGAATTTTTTTAATTTTCATATATAAGAAAAACTTCATTTATATTTTTTTGTATTCATTGGGATCTCGATTACACCGATCAGTCACATGTGCATATTAGGCTACAGACTTCTAATCGACCCCCTTTTAAAATTAGCGACCTCGTTGGGAATCCCTGATTAATAATAATGTGCCGGCTGGGATGACTCAATTGTCACTGCAGTGACTCTCACCGGGAGGTTCTAGGGTACTCTCGATGGTGGTGGACTTGCGGTCCACTTGTGACCTTCCACTCTGCCTTATCCTGTAGTCATTTACGTATTATTTCTTTTAGGTCGGATGCTTTCCAAACATCTCTAATATCTTTAACCAAGCCATTTCTCGTCTGGAATACTATTGCTATTATCACTTTATTTTTATTGCTATTATCACATTTTAATTTTTTGAAATCAGTAATTCCCAGAATGCCTTCTTGCATTCCTCATTTAACAACGTGGTTTTAAAAAGTTTATTTATTTCTTTGAAACTCAGACACTTCAAATTATCCTAATTTCATTTTCAAATGTTCTAATAAAACAGCTTGGTTAAATATAAAAATAAGGGTGCAAGTGGAATAAGGAGAAAGACAAGTTTTGAAAACTCTAATCTTTGCTAGGGGTCGCTCAGTATTTACAGAGCATTTTCCTTCCCTCTGGAGACTAAAAAATACCAGTATATAGAAACGGTTGATGGGATCCGCTTTCTGTAAAGATAGGATCAATTTCAAACTTCGCTTAAAATCTTCGTATTTTTCCCACTGACAAAATGTGTTACAAAGTTTAGCGACGCGGTGCCAAAATTCCTACACATATTTTTCGCAACGTACCGCCTCTCCTCACACGTCACACGAAAGGCACGAAAGCGCTCAGTCACATTGCCAATATGAATGAGATCGGTTGTGTGGATCTTTTCTCTTCCGCTTTCACGAATATTATTTCGCCTCATTTTGATACCTTCACGAGAACAATGACAATTGTTCATTACTTCAAAAATGATCATAAATTATTAGTCATTAAATTATTTGCCTTTGTTACGAGAAACGTAATGACAATAGAGCCGGCATTATCTGTGAATAAAGCTGTAAAAAAACATAACAAGCTCTTGAAAATTTGCAGTCAGAATGTCGATCTTGGGACCACATTGCAGATTACCTTTAGAGGAAATTTTTTGAGAAACAAAAAACGCCCTGATAAATGTTATCCATTTCCCGTACTTTTACCTATAACTGGGAAGGGCACTTCACACCGGTTGTACAGAGGTGGATGACGCAAACATTAGCCGTTTTCCAGGCAAGAGTGAATGTGCACACATTTTCAGTGGGAAATCTAATAAACTTTTACTCCTTTTTCTGAATGAAAGCTTTCATTCCAAAATCTCACCAATTCACGTACTATTCGCCTACACACCACGTGTATATGCAAATATTTCAACAAGTTGTGCAAAAGAACCGTAATGAAAACCCTAATTATAAATTACAATCAACATAAAATAACACATTTTATGCATTTATCGTGCCGCCAAAGGTTCTCAGTTAAACGATAAAAATCATCTTTCATGCACTCATGCGAAATAATTTATTTTAAAACAATTATTTTAAAAATGCAATACAAAAGACAATGGCACAGAATAACACGTACATCCACCGTATTGGCTTAGATTATGGAACAAATTGGATTGAATGTCACTGGCCATCTCCGCGATGCTTCAGCGTGAAATTGATGTTTTCATTTCGTTGCAAAATCGCGTGTGTTTTGTTCCCAGGAGGCCTTCCCCCAGCGCATGCACGCCATCCACCTGTTCAACATGCACCCGGCCATGGAGAAGATCCTCGCATTCATGAAGACCGTCATGAAGGAGAAAGTCCGCAACCGAGTAAGTGTCTTTGACTTCTAATGTTAGTTAATGCCTTATTTTACGTGGCGAGATTCGGGCCATCAGGCCCGCTCTTCCGTCTGACCAAGCAAATTTCGATATGCTCCTTTCACCTATCGGAGAAAGAAGGTATCTCGGGCGACGAAACAGGCGATTTTGAATTTTGCTCAGAGGCTTCTTTTAAGCTTGAGGATCTTTTACATGCAGTATATCTATTAACATGGGACCGCCGGCTTTACTTTCCATCCGAAGGAAAGCGTACGAAAGATTTTTTCGCTCTTAAAAATCCACGGCTTCGATCGGGGTTGAACCCGCAATCTTGGGTTCAACAACCTTGGATACGCTGACCGTTACACCATCGAATCCGCGTTATGTCAGTCAATTGCCATGAAGGCACGTTTCCGTCAAAACAGACATTCGACAGTGAAAAGAATTTAATGGAAATTGAAAATAATATTATCGAATGTAAATTGACAAATCCAACTAGACAAAATTGTTTCAGACTACATACGATTTGCACTTTTTTTAAAAGTTTTCTGGTTCAAAATTCGTGTGTACGAACTGCTCCCTTTGTTGGGAGAGCGTGGGCAAGAGGTTTACAAAGTAGTTTCCCGTAGCCTTCTGCAGGGCCAAAGAAGTTGCCATTTTTGATGTACGATTTAATGCATAATATTCTTTGCAGTGATTCCCAAACTAAAACAGAAATTATATTTCTTTGTCCAGTTTTTTTTAAGACAGTCTTATATATTTTGATGAACAAAAGGTTAATAAAAGGCCATCTATTCTAAATTGGCATTTTATTTCTCCCGACGTTTGGAGGAGCACTTTTCCTTTTCTTCAGGAGTCTCACTAAATACAGAAATACTTATATGTTTAGTTAACTGGACAAAGAAATGTAATTAAAATCCAAAGACAGTCAGAAGATATTGGTAAAACAGAAATTCCTTGAATGTTCTTTGCTCTAACCGACTGCAAAACAATTACCCTGGGATCTGACCCACGCATAAAACCCCATACACCAGGGTATTTACGTTTCTGTTTTTACCAAAGAGGAGAGTCGCTGCGCAGCCACGCGCCACAGTCAATATTTGATGCATTATTAAGTACTTGGCGCATGCTTAAGTGTGTTATTTTGGACACTAGTTGATTTGAACTGGAATCGTTTTGACGGCCTTTGCACCTCCTGAAACTTGATACTTTGATGGATCATACAGCCTTGAACTTTGAGAAAGAAAGGCGTTGATTG
The DNA here is from genome assembly GCA_031308135.1 of Acheta domesticus. Taxonomy (NCBI): domain Eukaryota; kingdom Metazoa; phylum Arthropoda; class Insecta; order Orthoptera; family Gryllidae; genus Acheta; species Acheta domesticus. The sequence continues at coordinate 19,887,243 of JAHLJT010009355.1, read as the reverse complement.
AACACAGTCATTACTATTAAAACTTTGGGAAATTACATGCTTAATTGTTAATACTGAAAACAACGCTATATTTAATTCTAAGTTCAAAAATAATCATAAAAAGATGTACGCGATATTTAAATGAAGTTGGTAAAAAAATAATAACCAACCATGGTAAAATAAGGCATAAAGTTGAGAGGTAAGAAGTATTTTTATTAGTTAAATACAACCAACATTCTCTTAAATAGGAATTGCTTTTATTATGCTTTTGTTGCATGTTTTGTGAAAAAAGTTCATTATTGTTAATTATTGTTAAAGAACATCTCGAGAATTGACTATTCACATCATCAGTCGTGCTGTACCTATATCTTTTATATGGGCGATAGTCGACATCTTCAATATTTTTCGTGATATCATCTAAAAAGAAAAAAATATAAATAATAAATAGCTTTCCTCGGAGTAGGAGTACACATCGGCCATCTTAATCTACAGCTCATTTGAATCCATTGTTCTAAACGGTCGGTGGGCCGTTAAATCATTAACGGACGCCGTCCGTTAAGAGTGGCTTTTCATTGCTCTGTTCGATTACGTACAGAATTTCGAAAGTAATAAAAGCATGTGTTTGCGCTGTAGTTTTACATTTTTTTTCAATTTTATCCCCTCCGGTTACCTTGGAGGTGCGGGAATTTATTCAATTTTAGGTGCATACAGATTTCGTTCTCCAGCCGATTAGGCGTATGGAGATGATGGAGGGTGGTATCTTAAATATACTAATGAAAACTGTCTTATATCTAACTTAAAACTATACAGCTCGCCTCTTTGGGCATTGCGTAGCTTATTTACAGGGTTTTGTATTTTCTTCATATAAGTGCTTATTATAGTTTGTCTGTTCTTTGTTTTTTTCATTGTAACATTCACTCTCTCAATCATTCTTATATTCTATACTTGGGTTTTTCATTCTTGGCGCACCAAGGTCGCGGCCGAAAAAATGGAGAGGGAAGGTTTTCTCCATTTTTCGTCCGCGACCTTGGTGCGTCACTACTGTGTTGTGACGTGAAGCTCCCTATGGGAGAAAACCTTCCCTCTCCATTTTTCGTCCGTGACCTTGGTGCGTCACTACTGTGTTGTGACGTGAAGCTCCCTATGGGAGAAAACCTTCCCTCTCCATTTTTCGTCCGCGACCTTGGTGCGTCACTACTGTGTTGTGACGTGAAGCTCCCTATGGGAGAAAACCTTCCCTCTCCATTTTTCGTCCGCGACCTTGGTGCGTCACTACTGTGTTGTGACGTGAAGCTCCCTATGGGAGAAAACCTTCCCTCTCCATTTTTCGTCCGCGACCTTGGTGCGTCACTACTGTGTTGTGACGTGAAGCTCCCTATGGGAGAAAACCTTCCCTCTCCATTTTTCGTCCGTGACCTTGGTGCGTCACTACTGTGTTGTGACGTGAAGCTCCCTATGGGAGAAAACCTTCCCTCTCCATTTTTCGTCCGCGACCTTGGTGCGTCACTACTGTGTTGTGACGTGAAGCTCCCTATTGGAGAAAACCTTCCCTCTCCATTTTTCGTCCGCGACCTTGGTGCGTCACTACTGTGTTGTGACGTGAAGCTGCCTATGGGAGAAAACCTTCCCTCTCCATTTTTCGTCCGTGACCTTGGTGCTCCAAGAAGGAAAAACCCAAGTATGCATGTACAAGTCATTCCTTGGCTGCTGCAGTTCTACATCCACACGACGGTGGAGTCGCTGCACCGCCACGTGCCGCGCGCGATGCTGCCGCGCGCGCTGGGCGGCGAGGAGGACCGCGACCTGGCGCGCGAGTGGCGGCGCAAGCTGGAGAGCTACGGCCCGTGGGCGGTGGCGCAGGACCTCGTGGTGGCGGACGAGGCGCGCCGCCCGCTGCCGCCGCACGGCGACAAGCAGCGCGCCGCCGCGCAGCTCTTCGGCTGCGAGGGCTCCTTCCGACGGCTCGCCATCGACTGAGCCCCCCCCCCGGGGCTCCATCTGCCGGCTCGCCATCGACTGAGCCCCCCGCCTCCCCGGGGGCTCCTTCCGACGGCTCGCCATCGACTGAGCCCCTCCCCCCCGGGGCTCCTTCCGACGGCTCGCCATCGACTGAGCCCCCCCAGGGCTTCATCTGCCGGTTCACCATCGACTGAGCCTCCCGCTCCCCCCCCCCCGGGGCTCCTTCCGGCGGCTCACCATCGACTGAGTCCCCCCTCCACCGGGCTCTTTCCGACGGCTCGCCATCGACTGAGCCCCCCCCCCCGTCGCTCGGTGCACCCACTTTTACTCGTTCCGAGCAGCACCAGTTTGCGTGACGACCCGCGTCACTTCGTTTGTACAGCCAGACCAGTCACAGGCCGCCACGTTGCATGGAGAGCAAAAAGTGTTGAGAAACGTTTTGAAAGTGTCAGAGTGTGACAGTTTTTAACAAGAAGTAACAGGATGGCGGTGTAAATGAAATAAAAGTTGCAATATTTAAAAAAAATGCTTCTTATGACTTGTAACAAGGTAATGCTTGTTTTGATAACTGGCTGCATTTAAAATTCCCGCTAATATTGTGACGCAAACTGGTGCCTGAAGAATACGATGCGCAAGAGTCAACCGCGGTCAGTCTCACTGTGGTCAGACTCACCGTGGTCAGACTCACAGTCCGCAGTGGTGCAGCCGTCGAGGGAGCAGTTGCGGGTGCGTGATTTTGGAGTGCTCCGTTGACGAGAATCATCCATGAAGACGTCCAGTGCGCAGGTGCCAGGCAGGCAGTTCACGAGGCGCAGCCATCCAATGCGCAATCGTCCAGTGTGCGCTGCGCATTTGACATCTGTGCTCTCGAAGAAAACGGAAGATTTTGCACGCCTTAGCGGGCAGCAATCGACTGCAATCTCTATCTTCTGCGCATGCGCAGATGCATGATGCGAAACTTGAACTGCGCATGCGCAGAAGATCGATAGTGCTTTCGATTGTTGTAACGTTCGAGGGTGCAAAACCTCCTTAATGAATGCGTCCGGTGCGCAGCCGAATGCTCAGGCAACGCCATTGGCCCGAGAGGCGGAGTTTGGTTATACTGCGATTTTTCTAACTTTGCCCCTCAAGGCCCATCTTCGCGATGGAATACGTCACAGTATTTCGCATCTTTCTCAGTCGTGCCGCTAGATTTCGCATGATCGCGACGTATCAAGCAGTGCTTGCGATCATGCGACTTCTACCGGCAAGACCGAGAATGACGCGAAATGCCGTGTGATATTCCATCGCAGCCGTAGGGGCTTGAGGGGCTGACACCCAGTGAACCCCTGAGACCTCCCGATGAATCTCCCCCTGAGACTTGACTATCGCCGGAATCGCAAATCTTTAGATGAAGAATGTAAGAAATTGAACTATTAGACTGTGAATCTTGAACTGAATTACCACGAAGTGGTAGTCTTCGATTTCGAAGTGTCGCTACTTAATTTAATTGTCACGGATGTTAGTTTTCTCAAGGCAGGTTAAAAAAATGAAGTAGGGATAATAAAATATAGAAACTCTGAATGGATGGAGGGAGTGTACCTTATTTTGTACAATATACAAAAAATAAAGTTTATTTTACACTCAAATAATTTGTTTGATTCTGTGAAAAATGTTTTAGTATATTATCTAACATTAAATTTTTGTGCAAATTATTACTAGCAATAGCAACTACGTAGTAAAGTTTAATGAAGATAAACTAACATAATTATAATATGTTACAACGAGTTGACACAATTACAGTTTTAAAAATAAGTCTGATTATTCTGAAGAATCATCCCAATTTTGGAGTCACAACACTCACACAACGTCCATATATTTACATAATGCATGTCCAATATTCCAATTGAGGTAGGTTTTTTTTCATTCAAAGGCTATGGCGCATGTTGGCCCCCAACAAACTGGAGGTTGCAGCTCCATCGAATGTTGGAAATATAATTTCCAAAATTCAGAACACCAACATATAAAAAAATATCAGTAATGAAATTTATTGAAAGGCTATATTGAAACATTACGTACATCATTTTATATGTAGTGTCCGTGTCACGTATATTCACCTCTCGTGCACGTGGTTCTGGCTTTGATTTCAGTGGGCATTGTGTACTGAGACAATTGACGATAATAGAATTCACACAAAACAAAAACGGACTTGGTTTCGAAAATACGGTGATAGCACTACTGTCCTTTGTAACAAGCACTATTGTTTGGACACAAATGCAATGTTTTACACAAATAAAATTACTTAATTTCGAAAATTTCACTATCCTGATATATCTTGTAATAATGAAAAATCTTCCACACACACGCGTATTCACAACATCGTTCGCAGACTTAACTGTAGCCAGAAATACGCACCCATGCGAGAAATAGAAAGGGACCTGCTTGCAGAAACGGCCAACTCACAGGACTGATACAGACACAGGGATCACAAAGGATTATGTTCAAA